>JAGYXB010002002.1:0-638861 GCA_022495005.1 Rhyacophila brunnea
CACAAGACTGCTATCGGCCGCTATCGAGGATAGTTTATCACATTTTTGTATTCAGGTATTATAATTGTTACAATAAGTTAGCCGTATAATCAATCAAAACTGTCTATTTCGCTCTTACCACAGCCAAGAGAGGTGCTGTTAAAACATAGAACTTATTGTAACAATTACAACTAACTTATTGTAAAAATTATAATACTTCAATACGAAAATATGAAAAAGTAACCTCGATAGCCGCCGATAGCGGCCGATAGCAGTATTGTGTATAGAATAGATGCGCTAGTAGGAGTTTTGATATTGTGTATTCCAATTGCGAGGGGCGGAGGTAGGCTGTTAAGATTCGATATAAATAGTGCACAATTAACTTTCTCAGTCGTATGGCAGTGGTTTTCATTGGACTAATCATAAATTTTGCAGATGATACTGGTTAGTTTTTAAAATTAAAGTTCACAATGCCTAAACTAAACCATAATAGTTTAAGTTAGTATGCTATGGGTGATCCGACAAAAATAGAGTACACTTTTTCAGTCATACCGATTTGTTTTCGTTGAATTAAGAATACGTATTACAGATAATGGTAGTAGATAGTGATAGTATCCATAATCGATAAAAAATATTCTTTAATCTATGAACTAAAATGATGGTTTAATGGCACAAGTTTAGATATTCTATAGATAAACGAATATTTTTTTTGACTATTATCCACTATAAATTTTAAAAACTAACCAACACTATTTACACACTGTAGTCTTAGACTTAGTCCAATGAAAACAAATACGTTTGATTAACAAAGTTTAGTGTGTACTATTTATGTCGGATCTTAACAGCTTACCTCCACCTTTCGCCATCGGTGTATTCTGAACCACGGTACAGACAGGTATTATAGAGATACAAAATAATAATCCCCAATACCTTAGCTAATAATATAAAAATACTTGTAATAATTAAAGCTTCACAGATAAAGCATCCCACATTCAGGTATTCATTTTTTGTATGATATTACAAGTTGTAGAAGTAAACAAAAACAATCTTACGTCATCAACAATTCCCACGACATTTTTATAATTTACTGTCAAAACATAATAATAATATTATCTGTGTGCCAATGCCAAATAGCATAGCATCAAAAATAACTAACGCCTACGCTTTCATTAAAAAAAATACGATCTGCGTTCAATCAGCTGTTGTGAAAATATAATTTGCGCACTATTGTCGGGAATAAATCTAGACGTCATATTGTGTATAGGCGGCATTGTGTAGGTTATTTAAAATTAAACATTGTGTCGTTATATCTGTATTTTTATCGATGAGACAAAACCTTTTTTCAATATTTGTTAATTTGACTAGCGGAAAATATCAATCGTGGAGGTAGGCTGTTAAGATCCGCCATAAATAGTGCACATTAAACTTTGTTAGTCACACGTATTTGATTTTATTGAACTAAGACTACAATTTACTGTGGTGTTGGTTAGTTTTTAAAAATCAATTAAACCCTGCCTAAACCAAGCCCGGAAGGATAATTTAAATACGCACACATAAATAATGATTTAATTGTGCATATATTTAAGTTAAAGCTAGATGAGAGTTATTTTATTTTTTATATAAAGCCTCAGACATAATAATTCTCAATATGCAATAAAAAACATTATGTTAAAAGCAAAATAAATTAAAACTACTAAGTAGTAGATAGAAACTGATTAAAATTCCTCGTCTACTTTCTGTATAAAATCGTAACGAACGTCCATTTATATCATTCGAAAGTGCGGCACCCAATTATCCTGGCGTCCAGTTGTCCCATTCCCTATTCTATAGTCTAGAAAAATAATATGCTATGTGAGTTGTGTCAACAAGTTTAATTCATGGTCTAAGAAAAACTGAAGGCTTAATTACATTGGCAGACGCGCAAATCCAACCAGATCCAATGATCCACGCCGACCGTCGTGACCAACGTATTTAGATTGTATATGCAAATTACACACAACGATTCGATCGCGCTGGGCCTTGCTTTGATTAGTTAGCCGAAAACTATTTTTCTTCGTTAGACTGGTGGCTACACTGAACAGTTTCCCTCGCAATTTTCCGTCAAAACCCACCTGTCAAACCTAACCTCGCAAGCGGGCGGTAGCTTCAGATATTTTAGTACGTTCTCAGCAACCTCCCTTGAATCTTTGAGAATCGTGGCAAACGGAAATAGGATTGGTTCCAATTTGCTCACGATCGTTCACGATCTCGGAAAACCATAGATAATTGCCAATATAATTTGAGCAACATACTCGTAGCAAACACAGCAAAAGCACCATCGCGTAAAACTGTATTTATCAGAGATTTGGTACCACACAATAAAAGCCAACTAATTAAATAGATGAGGTACTCACGACAATATCCGTTCCAGAATACAGAGGAGTCTGTACCAACACGGTGTCTCCGACATTGACGAGCATCTCGACAGATTTGTAGATTCCATCTTGAGAGCCGGAAGTCACTACCAAATCCCGCTCATTCCAATCCGGGGGGTTGTGGACTAGTTTTTGAAAGTCTTTCAGAGTTTTCACTAGATTCGGTAATCTGAAGTGAACAATATAATTTCATATAAAGTTGGTAACAAACTGTTGACGGAATTTTGAAACATTTTCAGTTACGAAGTTAGTGTTAAAAATTATCTGCAAGAAGGAAACATTATTTGATAACTTAATGCAGGACCCCACCCCGCCAAGGCTGATTTTGACCCAAGTGCCAGTCCAAATTTCTTACCCCTTCCAATGTAAAAAATATATAAAGTTATAATAAACAATAATATATTATTTTCGACTACTTATACATTATAGGGTGTCCGACACAGGACTGTAAATTTTCATTTTCACAAAAAGTGCTATCAAAAAATAATGCAAAATTTGAATTTGTCAGAATATTTTTACTTATTATATATTTACAATATTAATACTTTCGACCAAAAACAAAGTATACACACATTAAACAAAGTAATAAGATAGGGTTTTTACTAATTAGGTTTTTTACTGACACTTCAGCTATTCATAATTTGTTTATTGTATTTTTGTATTTGATAGGTAGGTAATGGAGTTTTTATCTACTTTATTGTATTAATTTACTATATAAGGTAGAGTTAAGGGTGTTCGTTGTAATTGTAATAACAATAATTGCGCCGCATGCGGCTTTATTTACAGTAATTATACGGATCTATTTTTTTTTAATAGAATGTCACTATTGTGCTAGTAGTAAACATTTTATAACTAGAATACCTACGTTTCAATATTTTGTGATACTTTGGTATTATGTATTTTTAAATATATTTTTAGATTTTCCGCCTCTTCGTAAATAGTGCAGTTATTAGGTATTTTTAATGCCGCCCGACTTAAAAAAGTTAAATCTACACCTATGAATAGTTACTTCAGATAATCAATGTTTTGTTAACCCTTCGGCTATAATCTAAAGATATTATAGTTATTTGAAATCCAACTTACCCTTGTGATGGAATATATTGCAGAGCACTATTGAGTTCTTTACCCTCCAAGCAAATATTCACTCCATCTTTAAGTCGTATGTTAATTTCAGAAAATGGGAATATCAATTCATTTGGCATACCTTCCGCCAACGAAATTAATTTCCTTTTAGATTTATATGAGAGGGCAGCTGAAACAATTCAAAGAAAAAATAATAAATTAGTTTGATGAAAATATTCGGTTTTCAATGAACCACTGGAAACGCTCAATACAGACGTAGTTTTGACAATCTGACACTTTTAAGTATAAAATACTGCAGCACTGTATTTTTAGCACTCATGCATCTTATATCGTACAGTCTAAATGTTGCAAGAAGGCCTCCAAACCCGTTATAAAATACAAACAAATGATAAGTAAGTACATAAAATAGCACTTTGAAATCAGTGAGCGCTTTGAACCACACCGTGGGCTTAGGCCTTGTGCAGATGGCGCGATTTGACTCGCGCGCATTCCATGTACATGTAACTTCATTGAGCCGTCCACATGCATTCGCGGCGTATCGCGGCGAGACAAGCGTTATCTAGACAGCTCTTAGAGATGTGGAAGCCCGACTAACTGACTGATTTTGAGCACACCCATTATAAAAAATAAAATCATTAATCACACCCTTTAACTAAAAATATTAACTAATTAGGATGACAGTGATATGATGACACATAATAATATTAGAAGCTTATTTTTTGTTTAGGTATCTGTTTAAACGGGTCTGCTAATTCAAATTCAAATTTATATTATGGTGATAGTTGCAGGGATAGTCAATTTGTGAGAAATAAAATTTTAATACAATTTAATAACTATAAGACTTGTTTGAACTGTTTCGAGGCCCCATTTTAATTTTTTCGACTAATCGACTACGTCATCTATGTCAAAAAAACGGTCGCTGTTTATAAATGTGTATTAACGCAAAGAACGAATTAAAACCCTTCACGTATGCAATTACATGTTATTTTACAGCCAGTCAATTGGCGGATTGAAATAACCAAACTTATTTAAGACCTTTGTAATTCCTAGATTTAAACTAGCCATTGTGGTTTACGACCAAGCTTTGTCAGCTTGCCACACAAGCTTGCTCTGGTGATAATGTCATTTATATATTCTTTGAGATGAGTGTCCCCACGTGTCAATTTATAGAGACGATCTACTCAATTTGCCCGACCCCAGTTGGTCCAATTGGCTTTTGAATAAAAAAAATTAAATTGACCAACAATTTGTTTTAATCATTCTTAGAATATACCTACACGTTTTTATCAACCAACAAATCGATTTAAACAAATGTTAACAATAATAAATATGAGAGGATAAGCGACTCCCGTATTCGGAAGAAGATGCTGTCGAGGTTTTGTATATAACCCTACAACTGTCATGTTGTTGTCTATGGTTATTTATAGACCATAGACAACAACGCAATAGAAATGATACAGTTGTCTTTCGGCCTAACTATAATGTAGTCTACATGCGCCACTGTTCCGTGTCTCTCATCATATCTAAATTCCAAAGTATAATGTAAACCAAGTCCTGAACAAAAACGATTCATAAGTGCAAGTGAGAAAGTATTCGGCACCCTTATAGTCTCTGCGACACTCGCTAAAGTAAGATAAAAGGTTTACAGATGTGTGAGATTGATTTGCTGTGGTGTCGCTGCCAAATCTTAGTTTGTTGCTTAACTAAGCGTCGATAACCTGGGAGCGCGTGTTGCTAAAATTGATATTTTTTGTGTTAAACATAAAGTCAGCGGTAAATATTTTTAGTTAATTAAATAGAAAAGATGGTTCTGTGTGTTGTATTAAAATTTGGTAGCCGTACTGATGAGCAAAAAGATGGTATTAGGTTTCATAGGTAGTTGATACATGTTCGTGATGATTTATTTGTATATTACCTAGTGTTTCTTTAAAATAACTTAAATTATGGATATCTTTACCTAATGGTTTCATTTTGACCGTTTAAAAATACTATATAACGTAAAAAATAGAAAATTAGATTCTAATTCTGAGCGTCTAGTGCGAGCACTTTGGGCGAGCACTAGCGAAATGGTATATGGTCTCAAACATTTGTGTACGAATACGTTCGCTCGCCCACATACCAAACGCACGGCACCCAGCTTCATTTAGCAATGCAACGGGTGGCGTCTAGATGTATCTATAGTCTAAGATGTAAACCTTTCAACTCAAACTAAAATCAATATGACAGTCATATCTTAGTGCCGTGTTATCTGAACTTTATTACTTTAAAAGAAAACCAAGAAAATATCAACTTGTGTATTATTCATCGCTGCCCGAACATACTATGTCACACACACTCAAGCAACTTTCATAACTTATACATAACATCGGGGGTAAGAACAACACAACGTTCAACCTCCGATAATGGTCGATGGATTCGCACGTTGGAAGACCTGACTTGGCTGGAGAGACAGTACCTATGGGGATAGACGCTACCGAGTTTTTGCTGGTAGGCAAATGAAATGTGGAAGAGCCAAGTGGAAGCAGAGGATTAAATGTTGTAGGGACGGAGAGAAGTTTCCAGACCACGATTATGGTTATAGCTTAATCGAAGAATAAGAAAAATAATAATATAAAATGAAATGATCAACTATCAGATATAAAGAGAAGTGAAGTGGAGAAGAAAAATCTATCCAAAGTCAATCCAACTCAAAATAACTCTATTAGGTAAGTACCTATCAGTAGCGAAGACTTCGGTTACATGTAAATTGTACGTATAACATTTCACCGTGGCACAGTTCGCCGTGACCTTTCTTATCGGAAAGAGATGACCGTATACTATACGGTCTCCAATTTTATTAGATTCAATACGAAGCGAACATTAATTCAATTGTCATAGCTGATTTTGGCAAAATTCATGAATTCAAGAATGAAAACCTAACCTAACCGAACCTAACAAATAATCCAGTATACCGGATATTTTCAAAATTTGGTTGCCGCTGGCTTCCTGTAAGTAATGTGTAAACCGACAAAAACCGTGTTTTATTTAGACATGAATTTTATGTCAGTAATATACGACCCAAAGAGGTTGGACGGTCTTTAATATACGGCCATATATTTCCGATACAACACGACGGTGAAGTGTTATACGGCGAACTGCGTACGTACAAGTTTCCGGACATGTAAGAATCCATACCAGGCGAATGTTTAAAGCCTACTTTCTTAAGAAAAATATTTTTTAATTTCATATTGACGTATTTATATAATCAATTTGCCAATGACATTTACCGTATAATTATGTAATAATGTATTATATAATAATCACTATCTGTGGTATCTGTTAAAAGTTTTACAAGTACGCGACATCGCGTCTCTCTTCAACATTGTATTGTATGGATTATTTTCTGATGAATGGGGGCGCTTTTTTGTATTGAGTTTATGCAGAGAACTCAGAAATAATGGGAACTAAACCCTGGCGGGTAATGACTATCAGGTAACCGACTCGAGTACGGCATAATCCCGGATAAACGTAAACACGTCTCAAGAATACGCCATACGTCGAATACTGATAACTGCTCTTGGTTTATGCATTGACGCTCATTTAATATTGGTGTATTACACACACTATTGCACGTGCATAATGCGTGTTTCACTTTCGAAGGACACTCACACATTCAAAACACTGGATCAAAATTTAGTGTATTGAATATTGCCTATCGGAATTCTATTTGTTATCTGTTTTGTAAGTTTATGGCACGTAACCTTAGGGTGTCTGTACCACTCCATACAAATCTATAGGCTGTTGAAGCTATGCCTAACACATTTATTATTTATGGCTGCACTTTGTTCAAAATAATTATTAGCAAGATAATTTAAAAAAAAATCTATGGGATTAAATCACATAAGTTGATTGTTATTAAAAAAAATAATAAGTGATTTTTATTTATCAGTTAGTTCAGTCATAGACTAAGATAATTAAGTAGTCATAACGGATTATCTTCTTATTTCCCATAAGTATACCTGACAAGTGTGCTTTCCAAAAGTCATCCTTCGCCACTGGCAGGTATACGTGATGTAACAATGATATAAAAATAATCGTTCACCAAATATATTGAATATTCGATAGTTACAAAGTAACGCAGTTGATAACTGCGGTATTTTTTATATATTTATAATTTATTCATATGGATACCTAATCATTGTTTAGATTTTAAAAACTGACATAATATTTTGCAAGCAATAAAATACTCATTAATAGTATTGTGTCAATAAGGAGAATAAGATAATATATTATGTACATTAAAGATAGTGTGTCTTAAGTCCAATGTTGCCTAAGACTTTGTAACTAAAGTATCATATCTTTCAGAATCAATTGACTTTTTGGGTCTATTCATAACAAATTTTTACAACCCATTATAAAGTCATTAATATTAGGTGCGTGAAAACTTGTATATTATTATGTTTTCCCATATTGTGTTTCTTTCAGTCTCAAAATATACTGGTTGTTAGGGACATATTATATTATAATATCGTCATTGTACAAGCCAATGCAACCCTCACTTTTCACCGAAGTGACATTTCGATGCCAATGGACTTACTGCATACTCTTACACAAAGTGGCCAAGTATCATAAATCCCAAAAAAATGTCATTAAAATAATCCAAAACTATTTTTTAATCCATTTGTAACTTGACAAAAAAATATTCATGCCAAATGTTGTAACCTTCTAAACGTAAGCCAATAAGAGAAAATTCTCTATGTGTAATAAAATAATAAGTAAATCCAAAGCCCACAGTTTTTTTCACTTCCTGAACAATTTGATATTTGAGGGTTACACCAATTGGCTTGGACAGTGACGATATATTATGTTAAATAAAATCAATGTCTGCTGACAATTTTCAATATGCCCGCATTCGACTCATTCAAGGTAAGAGACAAGTATTTAGTCACTTTTGTAATATTATATTTAATCTTTAAAAAAAAAAAAACAATTGTTTTAAATTAACCGCATCGTTTTATTATGGTAATATAAAATCACCAATCATTTCGTTAGCTGAGTGACAACTTGCACAAGTGAGCTATATAATATTATTTAAACAAAAAAATAATAAATAATTACAAGATAAAAAGAACTTATTATATACAACGTTTTTAAATTTTCTGTTGAATTATTATGCTCAATATGCTCAAACTTGTACTTGATATGAAGTAAATAAAAAACAAACAAAAACAAATATAGAATACTGAAATGTCAGTTTGACATTTCATTTTGATTTTCATAGTAACGCACGTATATATTAATAATTTAGTTATTAGGACCACCCCTTTAGCAACCAATAATAGTCTTTTACTTTTTACGGATTTTTCTGAAATAACTTACCATACAAAACAGAATTAACTGAAAATGAATTCAATTCTGCTTAAAGATGGCTAAACGTAATTAAAGAATGCATTGTCATCGTGTTCTGATTTATTCTAAAAGTTTCAAATGTCTAGCTAGTCGGAAAGTTAGTTAAAAATCGATTGCAAGATTTGTACTTGACAAACAACCACTGGACAAACAAGAATACTAGCTAATCAAAACGTTGTAAAAATACTCCACTTTAACAGTGTTTTCCGGGTAACGTTGTGGATATTTTTCCGAAATTTGCATTTCTACTTGTGCATTTATTTACAGCGATTTAAATTCTGCAAAAAGCCTTAATACTGAACAAATTACGATGAAGATTCAAAGCTGTTCATATATTTTTGGTGGAATTCTTACATCTTCTTCTTCTTCGGTGCCATCATCTGTCGAAGGTTGGCGACCAAATTACTGTACATCTTTCCTAACTTGAGCCAGTCGTATCAGATCCTCAACGCTTTGTACATTAAGTTACTAATAGAGAAGAGCATACATAATACTAGTCATCAAACTGTTATATTCTAGCATTGTTACGTATTGTTTAAACCTGAGCCCGCTTTTAAAAATATATTCATAAATCAGTCAAAATATGAGATGTTCGTGTACAGTTGAAACGCACCACCAGTTAAAAACACATACAACACATCGTTATCATGATAAAAATACACCTCCAATATTAATTTGTATCATTATCATAATACCTTATTAATTACATGATTAAATGAACTATTTAATTTATTTTATCCATCTAAATCAGTAGCAATTTTATAGAGATATTTATTATTATACAAAGAAATAAAGCAATTATTGTAAATTGTGTAATACCATAATGATGATTACGCGGTATCAAATAATTAATAAAATTATATTTCACGATGACAACTATCTACAAATTAAGAAAGCTACAGCGTCTATTTTTTGCTGACCGGGGTGGGGTCCATCACCGCGGTACAAATCTCGTTCTACAAAGGATGTGAATGCATTATCGTTAGTATACGCATACTGGGGAGCAAATCAAATAACTCGTAGGTGAGTATAAACGCTCGCTGTATGTCGTTGTTCAAAACAGATAATAGTAAATCTATAATTATTATTATTAATTAAGTTAATATGTTTAAGCAAGCTTTTGAGATGTGATAAAGTAACGTAATTATTTATTAAGAAAAATTACTCATTTTCTCATTAATAAAATCATATTTTATAATGTATGACATAAGAAAGTATGTAGGTATGTATATTTAATAAATGGCTAAACCCCACCATCTAGAAAGTCGTCGAGCCGCCACTGTTCGTTCTGTATGATTGGCCACTTAAAACACATCCTGGTGACTAGAAAATAAATTATCCAATTCATGACGGTAGATGGTAAAAGTATTATTCTACATAATGATTTGTCCATTGTGAGCATCTTGGCATCCCCTTTCCGTCACCCAACGACCACTTTGTTTTACCGCATCCTTTCAAAATGATGGTAGTGCCCAGTATAGGAATCACTGATTTAAACTATAAAAATCTTATTTAGGTATGGTCCTAATATTTAAGCTCGGTTTGATATAAATAAAAAGGATTTCAAGGTATACACATTTATATTTTTATAAAAATCGATGTTTTTTTTAAATAAATATAAAAAATATTAAAACTTTGAATTAGTCAAAAATCTGTACGAGGAAAAAATGAAAACTTAATAAACTAAATTTTAATAATAAATATAACCATAAAATATAATGTAATAATAACGTGTAATAACTGTGTACATAAATATGTAACAAATTCACATGTTTTCAGATACATATGTATTGAAATTGTAAATTATCAAAAAAAAATCTCAAATTGCAAACTTCGTATTTTTCCGCTAGGTGGCTCTGGTAGGTAAAAGCATCCCCCTTAAAATCCCGTTATTGAATTCATTAATTTAATAACAGTTTACTGGTTTGTGAGTTGTGGTTTATTTATGAAAATGTTTAGAAAATAAACAAAATAAATCAAGATTACATTACTACATTATTATATCTATCTATGTATCTTCAATACAAAATAATTAAATATAAAAATATATACGTATCATGTTTTTCTTGGCATATTACGAATATGTACATACTTTGAAACAATGACCTCGGCTATGAAATTAAATTTTAAAGACACAAATAATTAATTGTGTATAGAATAATTTAGGTACAGTATAATATTTCGCCTTGAAGTCAATTTGGTCGTTCATGCACTTGAATCCGTTGTCTTCTCATCACCTCAATAAATAATCGTTGTTGTGACTTTTCTCGCTATTAACAGGATAATAAAAATTCGCACGCGTCATAAAAAATATGTTTATTATTTCAACTACAATGTACATCACAACAAAATAAAAAAAAAATTATCCATCCGAAAAAAACACATTATTTGCCGTCACCGATAGGGGTCAACACACAAGATTGAATTAGAAGATAAAAAATAAGATTAATAAATTCGACATTAAAAAAACACATTAATAAAATTTTGTTGCTGGTCCGGTTTTTTTAAATTTATTTTGTTTTAAAAGTGGGAGTGTTTGAATAATGATAACTGTTGTTTTCAAACGCTTTCCACGTCATAACAGAATAGTAATTTTATTTGTTGATATAAATAAATCGTAGATGTTCAAGGACAATCTGTTAATTACATGCAGACGAGCACACAAGGGAAGTCATCGGGTTAGAACCCCGCCTACTACTAGTACTACCGGTATTTCGGTATTTACTATTGAATACCGGTGTTAATACCGGTATTCGTGAAATATATGGAAAAAAATAGAAGTATTTACCAATACATAATATATAGTAAATCTCTTTAAATTATTAATATTTTATAGCACGTGCCATTGCTGGTCTCCAAGGTCATTGAAGGCGAACGGAAGTAAGCCAGCTATCGTGTGATCCGACAAAAATGTAGTCATGTTCAACGTTCTACGTTAAGGCCATGCATTAGTTGAGGCACGGTCTAAAAAGATCGTTGCTAGGCGATGCGCGGTTTGCGGGTCGCGGGTGGAAATGACGCCTGTCAAACGAAATATTATTTGTCATATAAATCCAACATACGTCCATTTTATGTTCTGTTTATTGTTCTATTAGTAACAATAATAATATATTCATTGAAATGTTTTCTTTTTAAAGTAAATGGGTAACGTTTTTAGTCATCTTTACACGATTTTAGAATTAATTGACCCGTCGCCATCACGCAGCAAAGTGACGTGCTTCTGGCTCGACATTCTCTCACTGAATGGCAGCGAGTCCAAAATTTCGTCGCGCCTACAGTTGAAAATTATTTGGCGTTTCACTGATGCGTCACCTTAATTAATAAATTTTGTTTACACTTTCAATATCGATATTATCTGATTTTGAAATAACAGTAGGTATTGAAATAACGGTATAGCAATCCTTAGTCCCTACAATTTAACGAGGGTTGCACGACTAGTCAATGCGCTCCATTTAGACATTTTCAATAATGTTCTGTACCTACATTTTGTTTTTGAAACTTTATTTTACTGTAGGTATAAGATTGTTTGTGTTTTTTTTCTCCTCTCTTGTGAGAGCAATATTAAATTTCTTATAATAATTACAAATCTCATATTATGAACGTCCTGAATGTTTTGTTTTCTTAAATAAATCAATAAATTTATTGATCCGTGCTTTATAATCGTGCTAACATATTAGAATTTCATAAAATCAACTCTTTATGAATATTGTGTCGCCTGCGGCCCAATTGCATTTTGTGTTGATTAACATAAAATATAAATAAATAACTATAGGTACGTACTAGTACAATGACCCAATATTTATTATATTCTTATTATATTTTAGGCTTTTGTTCTTCACGAGACCCTAAGTTCGGAGTTTCTGGATATATGAAGAATGTACCCGGAAGTCTAGATTTTGTTAAGAGGACGTTCTACAGAATTGGCCTTGAGAATTGAAAATATGATTTTTTAACATGTGGTCCATAATATCTGGTCTACTAGTTAATATAAAAAGGTCGTGTGAAAGTTGTTTGTGTCAATAAATTTGCTCTATGACTGATCAGACTCATATTTCACATTTATTTCATCAGGGCTGTCGAAGACATAAATCATAAATAATTATAATTTTAAATTTTTATTTATAATATGTATTATTTAAGTTTTGTGCATCTAATGCCGGTCCACACTGGCAACAAGTTAAGTTGCTGGCAACCTCGTTAGATTTTACGATAATTATGATGATTATCGTAAAATTTCTTAAGCAATTATGGTAAGTATCGTAAAATTTAATGAGGTTGCCAGCAACTTGTTGCCAGTGTGGACATGGTTTAATATCCACTGTGGTTCACGTAGTGGCATGGACCTGGGGTTAACTAATTCAGGAAGTCAACACCCATGATAGGATTTTTTCCAGTTTTGGTTGCATTATACCTATTCCAAAACTCTTCCTTAAAATTCGTTTCCGATTTTATAAATGGAAATTTCGCGGTGTACACATCTTCAGTTGCCGTGATTTGTACACATCTTCCTTCCTGTCTTTTTTTATTCGTAGAAACAAACAGTATTTTTTATTAGTTATATGAAGTTGGCATTGAATTTGTTATAAAATAATACACAATTAAAAGATTTTGAAATAGAAAAAAACACATTTCCAAGCTTTCGGCCGTGCTCACTCATGCATGTCATTCGTCATTTAGATAAGTATATACACATTTTGATGTTATCTTTGCAAAGTGCGAATGTAATGTTTTCAAATAATTGATATGGATTAATTATACCATCGTATTATTTTCTCGAAATCATAAACATACTATAATAGTATTTGAGTATCAACCTATGTTCAATTTGAATTGGGTTATAATACTAATATACCCGTATATATATCAATAGTATGTTTGCTACAAAATCCACCCAAGTTATTAGTACGTACTTGCACAGGTTTGATTAAAAACTATGATGAAATTAACATTTTAAAAATATTAATGCTTAATATTATTTTGACAGCCCTGTTTTCTGATCGGCTTCATCTCGCATGTGTTCATAAAATAATAATAATGCTCCGCGCGGCAGACAATATCAGTAATAATAATAATGTTTCTTGAAATAAAATCTCCGATGATTAGTGATTTTTGCGAAAAGATCGATTTAAATTAACGTAGTTACGACGCCGAGGTCCTTTTCATACTGAATTACATTTGAATGTCGAGCTCTTCAGCGGCCCCTTAAACCCCGCCATATTTATTAAATTTGGATATTTTTTCGCACTTACTTAGGAACTTGCTCAACATATTAAGAGCATACATAAGTGAAACGGTAAATAATTTTCAACAGTAGGTGGGGTGATAGTCGAGGTGTGAGCACGTCAATTTGTTTTGTGATGGCGTCGGAGGAATTTATTCTTAAATCGTGTAAAGATGACTAAAAACGTTACGTTGTACTTTAAACAGAAAACATGACAATGAATATACTATTATTATTACTAATATAACAATAAACATAACATGAAATGGACGCATGTTGATTTTTATGACAAATTATATTTCGTTCGGCTTGCGTCATTTATACAATCCGCGCATCGCCTAGTCACGATCTTTTTAGACCATGCCTCAGCTGAAGCCTTAAGTCAATCTGAGTCCAAACACAGGTTGCAAAAGCAACAAGTTAATTCGCCAGACCCAGGATTCGAACCTTATACCCACAACTTTATAAACCGATATGTTACCGCTCGGTCACCGTGGGTGCTTTATTGTTGTTTTGTTATATTATAGTGATTACTAATTTCGTTTCATATCGCTGTTAGTAAGTAACAATTTTTTAATAAGCCTTTTTATTATAAGAATTGAAATATTTTATAAAGTTTTACAATATAATCCAAAACATTTATAGGTATGTGTTGTTTCTTTTAATATGAAAAACATATTCACATTTCCTTTTGCCTTTGACCTTGCATTTGACTAGTTAAGACTATTTCTATCATTATCTGAAAATAATAAAAATCGTTATTTTTCTCTGCCATTATTAAATTATTCTATTGTACGCTAAATGCCAAGTGTCTTATGTTTTTACAAATACATAAGTTTATAATCTATTCTCATAAAAAACTCAATTTTATTTATTTCCTTACGTTTATTAATTAAAATTAAATCATCAAAACATACGAAAGTATTTCAAGAATAATACGTTGCAGTGACGAAAAATAATATAGCTTCAATCATTCTCTATACATACCTGCATACATTAAATTGTATCGATGTCGCTATGGCAACGGGTTTAGTGGTATTATAGCGAAAATTAGTTATGTATTTGTGGGCTTACATTGTTTGAGTTTAATTGATTTTATTACAACGTTTTTCTTAGCTCGTATTCTTATTTGTCCAGTGGTTCTTTGTCCGGTACAAATCTTGCAATCAATTTCATCGAATTCTTGTTTGTCAAGTAATTTTTTTTTTGTTTGTCCAAGATTTGTATTGGACGATTTAAGATTTTTAACTAACTTCCCGACTAGCTAGACATTTGAAACTTTTAGAATATATCTATATCTTTTAGCCATCTTTAAGTAGAATTGAATTCATTTTCAGTTAATTCTGTTTTGTATGAAAAGTTATTTCGACACCATTATTGGTTGGTAGGGGTCTTGGATCCTAGCAACTAAATTATTAATATATACGTGCGTTACTATGGAAATCAATATGACATTTCAGTATTACTTCTATCAAGTATATTTTTTTTGATCGTTTAAGCTAGTCAAGTCAAGTTTATATGATTCAACAGAAAATTTAAAAACGTTGTATACCTATAAAAAGTTCTTTTTATCTTCTAATTATTTAAAAACTAACTAACACCATCTGTAAATTGTAGTCTTAGTTCAATAAAAACAAAGACGTATGACTGATAAAATTTTGTGTGCACTGTTTATGTCGCATCTTAACAGCCTACTTCCACTCTTTGCCACTGGTATATGGTGTATTGTATAATATATTTAAATTCATTGATTACTGTCCAATTATGTCTGTGTTGTTACCTACTTTTTTAGTTTGTTACTTAGTATTGTTTAACTCCGTCCAATAGGCAATCATCGCCAATAATATTATTTGCCAATAAGGAATAGAGGAATGTATAAAAAAAATATATTAAATTCATAAATCAACTTTTACCACGGAAACAGTAAATTCAGACAACAGGTTTTTATGAATTTTAATGGTGTCTTTAACGTGGTCTAATACTGAATAATTATTGCCAATATAACTCTCTAATTTTGTTTTTATCTGAATTTTCGTACTATGTAATAGATTCTTAACCTTTAAATTAAAAAATATTTTTATTCAATATAAAAGAAACTATATAGGTAGGTATATTATTATGTACCTATATTTATTAGATTTCACTTATCTACTTAAATAGAAGGGGCTCAATTTCTTCACGTGTTGCGATGAGGTGAGTAGAGATTTTATATATCCGATATCGTAAGCCGGAAGCGCTGACAGGTTTGGAGGACCAGTGAAGTCTCTATACAAAATACCGCCCCTAGGCAGCGCCAAAATGCCACCCTATTTTTATACAGTATTTTACAACGTTTTTCTTAGCTCGTATTCTTATTTGTCCGGTACAAATCTTGCAATCGATTTTTAACTAACTTCCCGACTAGCTAGACATTTGAAACTTTTAGAATATATCAGAACACGATGATTATGCATTTTTTATACTTTTAGCCATCTTTAAGTAGAATTGAATTCATTTTCTGTTAATTCTATTTTGTATGAAAAGTCTTTTTGGAAGAAATCCGTAATCCAATCCACTATTATTAGTTGTTAAGGGGTGGTCCTAGCAACTAAATTAATAATATATACGTGCGTTACTATGGAAATCAAAATGACACTTCAATATTCTATTTTGTTTGTTTGTTTGTTTTTTTATTTTCTTCATATCAAGTACAAGTTTGAGCATAATAATTCAACAGAAAATTTAAAAACGTTGTATATAAAAAGTTTTTTTTATCTTGTAATTATTTATACAGTATTTTTTATCATCCTTTCATGACTCCAATATCTAAGATAGTATGTGTTGTATGGATAAATTACTAACAAACTAATATATACCACGATATCTAATTTAAGAGGGAGGCTTGCACCTACCAGAGGCACCTAGCGGAAAAACACGAAGCTTGCAATTTGAGACATTTTTTTTGATAATTTACAATGTCAACTGTATTATAAATATCATCAATATTTAGATTTTACACTGATACTTTGCTTTTTGGAACACCCATAATAATGTCATATAAAAATACTGTATACTATTAGAAATTTGAATTTTAATTCATCATATTAATTATATTAGCTAATGCTTTTACATATCTCAATCACCTCAGTGTCTAATAATAATTCAATAGCAAAGATAAATAATCACACGTAACTGATCAGGTAGTTTGCACTGGGTATGTATTTAACTATCAGGTTCAAACTTCACTTATTATCTGATGTATCTACTCTATTAAACATTCAATAGGTATATAATTTAACAACATGTCATGTAGTTTGCACTGCGTATATAAGAATCATATGTAATATTTCAATCTTCATTTCGATTATCTGATGTAGGTATTTCAAACTCACTAGGTACATAATTTAACATACCTAACCTAAGCTCATACTGTCAGAATGCTCAAATTTCACGGATGCTATTGAAATTGGAAATGATAGATAGGTACTTGCAAGGGATATGTACCCTGGAATCTTAAATTATAGTTACAATTCTGTCCACAGCCAATTTTGGCGGCGCCACCAGACGGATCAGTTTCATAATTAAAAAATATATATTTGTTATAATCGGTTCCCATTCAACACAAATACACAATTACATTTAAATAATTACCCTAAAATTATGTAATAAAGTGTTTATTTTTAGTTAATACGTATAGACTGAGTTGTTTCAATTATTTTAATAGTTAGTTATGTAACATCAAAGTCAATGTCACCTAGCAGAAAAATACGAAACATTTTTTTGATAACTTACAATTTCAACTGTATTAATTAATAAATATGTATCTGAAAACATTAAAAACGGAAATTTATTTCTTATTTTAAGTCAAAGAAAAACTTACAATTTAAAATAAACATTATAAAATGTGGATCCCATCTTAATATTTTCATATTATTTTATAGTCATATTTATTATTAAAATTTAGTTTATTACGTTTTCTATAATGTCATGAAGAGATTTTTGTCGAAATCATAGTTTTAATTTTTTTATATTTATTTTAAATAACATCGATTTTTATAAAAATATAAATGTGTATAACTTGGGATCCCTTTTTGTTTATATCAAATATTAATTAGGTATGGTCCCAATATTAAAGCTCGGCTTGTTGCAAATAAAAAAAGATTTCAAGTTATACACGTTTATATTTTTATATAAATCGATGTTTTTTTTTAATAAATATAAAACTATTAAACCTATGAATTAGTCAAAAATCTCTTCATGACATTATAGAAAACTTAATGAACTAAATTTTAATAATGAATATGGCCATAAAAATAATAACATTATGTAATAATAAGATGGAATCCTTTAACGTTTATCGTTGACTTAAATGAAACTTTGAATAAAAATATTTTTCTTTTTAATATTTTCAGCTGATACATATTTATTAATTAATATAAGTAGTTTAAATTGTAAAGTATCAAAAAAATTACTCTGAGAAATTGCAAGCATCGTATTTTCCCGTAGATGCCTCTGATAAGTAGAGACTTTGCCTTAAATTTGAACAATAATATAATTAATTCCAATTTCATGATGTTGTAGTGAACATATTTACGTAACTTTATATCGTAATTATGATCATAAAACTTACTTCATTCATTTTTCGAAACTTATTTAAATGTACCAACTTTTACGTGTATTTTGGAAATATTGACTGTAATTATAATTTTAAAAAAATATATATTTTTCTCATTACTTTTGGATGTATGTCTATATCGATTAATAAACTTTTCTAGCTATTTTTCAATAACAACTGTAGATACCTAGAGACTTCACCTTAAATACCTACGCTATATGTCGTCATATGGTAGTAACCAAGAGACACTAAAGCAGCGATGGCAAACACGTGGCACGCGTGTCCAACTTGGCACGCTAAAAGTTTTCGACGCACGCCAAAAAAAGTAATTCCTTTTATTCTTTAATCAAAGCGTTTATATTGAAATTTTTTACCATCTTGGACCATATATTAGTTTTATTAAAGTAGAAGATAAAAGTCGCATATAGAAAAGTATGCTTGATACCTTCATATTTTTGTTAAAAAACTGGCAATCTCGTTGTTGACCATTCTTTCTTCCACGTACTCATGTGATAGTATTTTTCTATATTGATTCATGTACATTCAAAGACTAGAAATATGTTGGCAAAGAAAAATTCAACAGCATGCATTAATTTGCAATCAACGGCATTTCAGCCTGATATAAAAAGTTTCGCAAATAACATGAAACGAAAAAAGTCAAACAAAAATTAGTGTGTTATTAAATGTTTTTATACCTTAATCCTTATATTCTTTAATTTGATGTGTATATTTTTTTTTATATATTCAATAAACAACATAGTTTACCAGTGTACCTAATTGTTTTTTTTTTATATTCAATAAATATGATTTTTTTTACACCCTCCTCTATCCGCCGTGTCTGTACAGCTATTGATCATATTGTCTACATCTAAAAAGGAATGGCACGGGCCACGAATTAAAACAAATCGGCTTGATTTGGCACGCCGATCAAATCCTATTTGCCATCCCTGCAATAAAGACACATTAAATTAATCCACTAGATCAACACAGTAAAGTTAGCAAGGACAAACATGTCAACGAACAGCGCTTGATCAATAGGAGTGAAAATGATTAGGCCCTTATTCAGTGGTGAAATTTACTCCGGCAATGGATGAATTTTGGCGGAAACATATTGCAGAAAAGGCCGAAGGCACTGATTGGTTTTGAAGCCCCCCACGATTAAAATAAAATAAAAACGATAACTTACAACTTCCAACGTACCTACGTAGTATAAATAATAACGTAATTGATTGGATTGACACATAATAAATAGCATTCGTTTATTTATGTTATAGGGTCTTTTGAAGTTAATTGTACTTTAATTATTGTATGGCTGCTATGGACTGTTTCGAGGCCCCCTTTTAAGCATTCTGACGAACTGATTGCGTCATCTACATCAAAAAGCATCGACGTTTCCGGAAAAAAGTGAAAGTATGTAGATCTACAACACTGGATCGACTTCCATGGAACCGAAGTGTCAAGGAAGCTGACGAAATCATCATAAAGTTGGAAAGATAGTGACCAAAGCATGGATTCGAACATAATAATGAATAATATCCATCTGCTACTCACTTAGTGTCCTGGTGATTGAGGGTTCCCTCAGAGACGACTTGGTGCTGACGTACTTTGAGTAGTCAACTATCCTCCGCTTGGCGTAGTCATCGTTGGCCACCAAATCATCAGGAGTTTTGAGCTCCGGTGCAACTGTCGAGGACGCTCTCCATGCCGTCTCCGAAATCAACGACCTTGCACAAGCCAGAGTTGGCCGCGAGATCATTTTCAACAGTTATAAGCTTCGCTGGTAATTGAAATTTAAGAATAAATAAGTATTCTCTGGTAGATAAATAGATTAACCAGTTTTGACTATATTGTTTTTTTTAATACCTATATATATTTATATTTTCCGGTCACTTTCTTATACTTAGTTAATAATAATATTATAAATAAATACTATTTGAATTGTTTTTTTATTGTTATATATAGCAACTGCGAATTACAAATACTTTAGAAATGTAAACAGTTTTGCATGAAACTATTTTACTACGACACGTATATTTAAAAATTTCAACCTTTTTTCATATACGATAAACAATTGTCATTATTTTTACGTGAACTGTAATTTACTTATAATTAGAAACATTTAAATATGTATATAAAATGTAGTTTTATATACTTATTATAAAGTAATAAAATATATAATTAATATTTTTAGAACAGTGTTGACAAATTTTCAAAAACTGAACGATTTTCCAAACAATTTCGCGATGCTCTATTGGCGACTTTTCGCGATATACTGGCGAGCTAAACAAGTTCAAGTTTATTACGAGTTGATACTAGAATAATATTATTTAGTGAGGTGCCTACCTATTTAATTTGGCGCGCTATCAGCTGTATAAAATATGCTAGTAT
Organism: Rhyacophila brunnea; assembly: GCA_022495005.1. Classification (NCBI taxonomy): domain Eukaryota; kingdom Metazoa; phylum Arthropoda; class Insecta; order Trichoptera; family Rhyacophilidae; genus Rhyacophila; species Rhyacophila brunnea. Next base: position 21,068 of record JAGYXB010002002.1, read on the forward strand.
TCATTCAATAATATGTGTGAGCTTAAAAAATATGTTTACGTTCTTGCATGTGTATGAGTTAACGTGATACCAATCATTCAATTTGTGCGATCTTGTTTTCCATGTCTTGGAACCGGTTGTTACCAATGAGAGAGTAGAAAAAATATAGCGTATTGATCGTCACTATTAGTCGAATTATCTGAAAAGATTGTTTGGAATTAATTGCAAAATGAATGACATGAAAAATGGTGGGAAAAATTGATTGTTTAAATTCAAATTTATTTATTTTACATACCGTGAACATTACAAATTATAAATTTAAGACGTTCACACCATGACATTTAAAAACAAAGAAACAGTGTAAAGAAGAAATAAATATATACAGTATCACAAAAACATTATATAAATATAAATTATAAAGCATGGAAGCACACCGAATGAGCTAAGTAGACCCCATTTTAAGAATTTATAAAACAACCTCCACCTATACACATCCTCACGTAGGTGGAATAAATCAACATCCGAAACGATTTTGTTAAACAGAGTTATTGCCCTCCCAATTGGCATCACCAATGGCAGGTTAGTTCTGCTCCTCGGGAGAACAAACAACTGATGCTCCCGATTTCTAAGATAATTATCAGGGACACACAAGTCAATAATACTAAGAATGGCAGAGTTCTCATTTACACCACGTATAAGTCGAAAAAATACGTGACCAAATATTGATATCTTCTAGCATTTAAACTAAAGTATGTAAGCATACCTAAGAGAAAGAAAATCCACGGATAGTATCCATATAACCTCAAATAAAGGAGTCTCAAAAATTTTGTTTGAACTCGTTCATCGGTAAGGTCATATTTCAACTGATGCGGGCCCCAAACAATAATTATTAACCCATTCTCAAGCCGGCTTAAGTAAATCTATATAAAGTAAATCTATGATATTATCATGGTCTTACTTTATTGTCTTATTTTAAATGGAGTATGTATCAACAATTAATTAGTAAAGGTTTGATGTACCTAAAAATTACTTACCTACAATACTTTCTGCTTTATGTATGACATAATAAGATAACTGAGAAGGAATGCAGTGCTACTACGACCATAGAGATTGCAATACCGAATGAAAATACCAATACCGGTATTTCGGTATTTCCAATTGAATACCGGTCGTTAAAAATATAAAAAAAACAAAAACCAATAAATACAGATATAAATATCTATTATAACATTATTTTACGTGATCTAGAGATTGATTATATTAATGTACTGACAGACTGGACTCTAGTGGAATGACGGTTTGCTATGAATGTCGAGTGAAGAGCTCGTAACGAAAGTAGTCCGTCGCGTGACGGACTCGATGAGTGAGTGAGGATTCATGAATTGTCCTTCTTATTTATACAAATACAGTATATATATTACAAGCGATATTGTAGCTATTAACAAATCATAATAATATACCCTACTGATCTAGTTTTGATTGAGGACATGCTGACGATCATTATTGCTCAGTTATTTTGTTTTGGCAACAAAACATACATATTAAAGTGTGTCACTCATGTAATACTGAGTGCTATAATTGCTACACTGCTCTGAAATAGCGACAGCCTTAGGTACGTGGAGGTCTGAGGCGCTGAATTATGGGGCCCCTTGTGACGTTATAAAACTAAGCTTTTGGTAGGCACATACTTTCTAACGAGGCTACCGCATTGTCCACTTCATGGAAAACCGTCACTGCTTCCAATAGTTGTAATGATCGTATTCGTTCCTTTATTTTCCGCTTTTTATATTTTGCCACTCCTAAGCAACGCATGACTTGCTTATGCCCGCGAGATAGTTTCAATATTTTTATTTCAATTTCAATGAGCACCGATCCAGTATTAACAACCAAGAAGAAAAACACTTCAGTATTTTCCTTGAAAAAAAAGCGAGTTTTCCTCGTATTCGGATGGAAAAAAATAGACAGATAAAACATCAGCTAAACAACTTGTTGACTTCGGCTAGAACGTCGTAGTAAAATCACAATGTATTGATGATTCACCCGAGACAGGAATTTCCAGTGACGTCCCTACGTTAAGTGCCGCCCTCGAATGCTGTCCCCTTTCATTTTTAGTAACAAATTGCCTGCCAATTCGTTAGGTACCTTCTTACCTACTTTTTTATTTATTTTCTGCTATCAATACACCAAAAATCTTTAAATTGAGACACACACCATAATTAGAGCATTTCACGAAATCTAGTTTCAAACAGTGGTGGGTTAGATACGTGAAGTTATGTGGCATTAAAAGATTTGAAGGCACCCATGTGAAAATTTTGTCTGTGCGAAAAACTGTCATTACAATATAATTTATAGGTATTTCAATACAAATGTAACAAAGAGGAAAGTCATGTTAAACTGCTTCGCGGGTCAAAAAGAGATCCTCATCAATGGCACTCAGCTCGAACAGGTGAAAAGCTACATCTATCTGAGACAACAAGTGTCTATAGATGGATGTATATTTGAAGAAATTGTTCGCAGAGTAAAGCTAGGCTGGAGTGCTTTTGGCCACCTGAATAATGTCTTCAAAAGTGACCTTCTACTGTGCCTAAAGCGTTCAAACAGTGTGTGCTTCCCGTGATCACATATGCGTGTGAAACATGGACCCTAAGTAAAAGAGAGATCCAGAAACTTAGAGTAGCACAACGTGGTATGGAGAGGTGCATACTGGGCATAACGCGAAAGGAGAAAAAGAGGAATGAGTAGATAAGAAAGAAAAAAAGGGTTTGCGATGTAATAGAGTTTATTAAAAGCCTTAAATGGAGATGGGCTGGACACATAGCTCGAAGAAGAGACAATCGTTGGACAAATCTAGTCATCCAGTGGTATCCAAGAAGTACAAAACGTCCGCAAGGTAGACCTGAAGGCCGCTGGATCGATGAAATGATAAAGTTCTGCGGAAGTACGTGGCAACGCAATGCACAGGACCGAGAGAAGTGGAAGCAGCTTGAAGAGGCCTTCATCCAGCAGTGGATAGGTTCAGGCTGATGATGATGACAATACAAAACTAGTAATATTTTTTATGATTATTGTTTTAATTTAAGATGACGATACACAGAACGGATAATAAATAGAATTCTCAACCCCAATAAGCCAAATATTAAAATTTGATACCCGATTTTAGAAGTGTGAGTAATATGTGAGCGCATATACCTACTGTGGCAACAAATACAGAGCCGCATTGCTGATTTCTACTTTTCATTAGAAAGATTTCATAGGAGACATATAAAATATTAGTAATAATGTTGTTTTAATACGTTTTTAAAATTAGCATACGTATTTAATTTACACTTTTACACACAATTAGTTAGGAATATACTTTCTATATATTGAAGAAAGGATGTAATTGGATTTTGTAGGTGTTGTAAAACAATATATTTTTATAATGTATAATATGAGAAAGTAGGTAGGTATATAGTATATTCTTATTAATTAATGACTAAACCCACCACCTAGAAAGTCGTCGAGCCGCCACTGGTTGCATTTAAATAAAACGGATTGACGTACGTACGCACGCCTCGTAAGTAATAACTGGAGATAGGATAATTTGACCTGTGGCAAAACCTTCAAATAATTCAAAATTTATTGACAGGTTTTCCCACTGTTGTTCTGTATTTTTTTACAATCAATGTAATCGTTAAAAAATGCATAAGCTAATGATTGTAATAAAGCATGTTAAATAAATTTAAAAAAAAGCAGAAATTATTCTCAGAAGAGATAAAAAACTATTAAGATCGTTCAACAATAAAAATATAATGCCATGGCTATGACCCAGGGCTCGAAATGGAGCGTAGCGCGCCGGAGCGCCATTCCGGCTCGTGAAATTTGTAAAACTATCGCTCGGCCTCATGGAAGAAATATGTTAAGCGTCTGAGCTAAATAGGCCATATAATAGAAAATCTAAAACACTTGTTTTTATAAAATAAGTACGCATACAATTTGATAACTATGTAAATATCTTCAGAAAATTGTCGAGCGCTCCGTTTCGTAAACTTTTCCATTTAGAGCGCTGCTGCGACCACGTAGGTATTGCATGGCCCATAGGAATAGTAGGGGCTCAGAATAACAAGTCGACCATCTAAGTGATATTAACACACATCACAAATTTACTCATATACTTTAAAAAAGTTGACTGCGGTGCTACTTTACCTCAGGGCTGTTAAATATTTAAAAAATGTGGTTTTGTGTTGCAATTTGATGTGATATGATGATTGATATATTTAAATGATAATTATTCCTGTATACAATTTAGGAACATTACTGTAGAGCATATCACTGCATTTATGCTCTACAGTAGTGTTAGATAGCGATAGAGGTAGGTGAGCCCGCCAAAAATCATGACCTGGGGGCCCGCTTCAAGATGTGAGGACATAAAATAAATTCAAATTCTTCAGAACATCAGGATTAGAAACCATCACACTAGTAAGAACACACTAAAATGCATTAAGAACAGACGTGACCTACGACCTTCAAGATAGGTAGGTAAAATCGAACTGCCTCGAAAAAAGACAGTCAGAAAATAATCGTTTGAAGAAATTTTCCAACCAATCCGCATCATCATCAGGGGCGCGACAACACGGTGTGGGTCCTGGCCTCCTCCAACAGCTCACTCCAGCTGTTCCTATCCAGTGTGGCCGCTTTCCAATTTGGTACCCCTAGAATACGGCAGTCACTGGCAGCTCCATCCAACCAGCGAATCTTTGGCCTGCCTCTTCTTCTACGTCCTATTGGATTGCTGGACATCACTCTCTTTGCCGGTTCATTGACATTCATACTGTGCACATGACCTAGCCATCGCAGTCTCCCAATCTTAATTGATTGAACTGCGCTGCAATCGTCGTACAGCCCGTAGAGCTCAGCATTATATATTCTCCTCCAATTGGTGCCATCCCTGATCGGTCCATATATACGACGGAGAATTTTTCTTTCAAAGATGTTCAGGGCTCGTTCATTTCGCAGAGTTAATGTCCAGGTTTCCAATGCGTAGGTGAGCACTGGCTTTACAAGTGTCTTGTAAAGAGTGCTTTTAGTTCGGCGAGATAGTATGCGGGACTTAAAATGTCTTAACAGCCCAAAGTAGCATTTATTCGCAGACATTTTTCCACAAGACGATAAATTTGCCGATTTCATGAACCGGAACGGCGCTCTGTGCGCTCCGGTCCATTTCGAGCCCTGCATGGTGATTCGTCAAAATAAATTACTAATAGTCAATTCTTGTTTTTAAGGGGGAGACGCATGCCAGCAGAGAACCTAGCGGAAATATACGAAGCTTGCAATTTGAGATTTTTGTTTGATAATTTACAATTTCAACTGTATTATTTAATAAATATGTATCCGAAAACATTAAAAAGATTTTTAGTGTTTTCAGATACATATTTATTAAGGCCATGCATTAGTTGAGGCACGGTCTAAAAAGATCGTTGCTAGGCGATGCGCGGATTGCGGGTCGCGGGTGCAAATGACGCCTGTCAAACGAAATATTATTTGTCATATAAATCCAATATACGTCCATTTTATGTTCTGTTTATTGTTCTAATAGTAACAATAATAATATATTCATTGACATGTTTTCTTTTTAAAGTAAATGGGTAACGTTTTTAGTCATCTTTACACGATTTTAGAATTAATTGACCCGTCGCCATCACGCAGCAAAGTGACGTGCTTCTGGCTCGACATTCTCTCACTGAATGGCAGCGAGTCCAAAATTTCGTCGCGCCTACAGTTGAAAATTATTTGGCGTTTCACTGATGCGTCACCTTAATTACTACAGTTGAAATTTTAAATTATCAAAAAAAATCTCAAATTGCAAGCTTCGTATTTTTCCGTTAGGTGCCTCTTTTCGCCTCTGATAGTATAAGCATCCCCCATACAAATACACCACCATCTGTAGCGAAATTATCACAACCCCTCACATAATAAATTTGTATGCCGCTTGTTGAAAAATACGTTCTAGCGATGTAACAAACCAATAAAATATACATACGACATCTGTTCAAAAATATAATATACAAAATCAGCGACTACCTATTTAGTATATACGCAAACCAACACGAAAACCGATTCATAGAGTTCCGAGAAAACAATAACTAATTGTACAGTATATTTTCTGTATGGGTACATAATAAATATTATTTTCCGCATTCAGATGATGTGAAGGTGAATATTAATTGCTATTATTTTAATATGTCGCCATAATATTACATATTACGTCGATTCCAATCAGAAAAATAAAGAAATCTTCTACGATGTTGTAATTTTCTTAGAATTCTTTAATTAATAGAGAGAATTTTCGCGGAAAATACACTATGAAGTTTCCTTTTTAATAATATTTTTAATTCTTTTCCGTAAACTGAATTATTATAAACATTTTTATTAAATCAAGTTTTTCTTATATGGTAGTTACGTCTTATTTCACTTTTTGATATCAATAGCCTCAATTGTGGCTTACACAAAACGAATAGATTCACAAGCTTATTCTTAAAAAACACGTGTATATAAATTTATACGTATGCAGTCAACCGCATTACAGGACACCGTGAGATGGCCTTATAATATTATAATAAGATCGAATTCTTGTCTAAATAAAACACTTACAAAATACATACCTAATAAAACTACCAGGGAAACACATAAGAAAATAGGGAAGTAGGTAAATAAATTAGAAATACAATCATATCGTATAATATATTTATATAAAATTCAGAATGATTCAAAACTATGTTTGCAAGTAGGTTCTTGTAGTACATATCAATCAAATATCTTCTAATAATGACAGCTTTTATCAGATATTCGATACGAATTGATACCAAACTAATGTTTTAATTGAAAATAATAAAATACGAGCATTACTATCTGCAAAGCTCCACAAACAACGCTTATTTTGTGTATAGCAATGCTATGCGGTCATATCTCTCCTGTAAGACAGCTTACGGTGAATTGTGCATTAAAAAACTATTGCCTATATGATATAAACTGGTGTGTAAAACTCCCACCTCCGCACCCTTTATGTATATGCAGCCAAGTCGATGCGCGGCCGCGTAACATAACCCATACATGCGCCAGATCAAAGAATGTAAGCCCTCATTTTGTCCCGAGCAGAGCCGCACGGGACTGGTGATGCAACCTTGCACCGAAGTGCGAACGCATGATGTTAATTTATATGGCAACTATCAAAGTGACTTTAATTTGAACAGTTGCAAGGGGAGTCGGGAGTGTCTCGCTCCCCGTACGTTTTGGCGAATTTAGTAAAGGCCGCAAAATTGGCCTCGGTTGCCACCATGTCCGCGTGACCTATTGGGCCCGAATGGGGTCGGACCCGGGCAAACAACTCCACTCGTTCAGGGCCCATAAGTGGACAGTCCCACATGACGTGCTCTGCGTCCTGCTGATCGTGTCCACATGAGCAACCCGACCCATGTCCTGCCAAGCCAAACCCTTGCAGTTTGGCCGCAAAGTTTCCATGGCCAGTCATGAATTGACTGGTCCAGTGGGTCAGCATCAGTCTTCTCGTCATGTGTCTTACCTATATGATATGTGATTTATTTAATTTATGAGCTTCAGGCACTATTTTTAAAAATTAACAATCAACGTGACAAATTCTAATACTGCTTCTCCTCCTACCACCATTGAGGCAATCTTAGCTCTATCGGCTGCTAACCGGAGCAGATAGATGAAGCTGCATTTGTACTAATCACACTTAGCCGGCTCTCACATCTAAGCTCGCCCGTCTGCCGCAGATGCATGCGATTTGTTGATAGCAGCACTAGATGTTTTTTTTGTCAAACTAAAAAGTCGCATTCGACCAATCTGCGGACCTCCATTTGGCAACGTCTGTTTTGTGAATAACGAGACGTCACACCGACGTATTCGATACGTTGCAGACGATACGAGTTTTAATGTGCAAGTCGGATAAAGCCACGAAATGTGGATTCATCCTCTGCCATGTTTACCGTTGATCTCTTCTTTGATAACTAGTTGGGGAATGCCGCCTTTATGATACCGATCGTCATCCACAATGATCGGCGTGAGTCGGAGATACAGCGGCAAGGTAAGACAGTTTCGAAATCTAAAAACGAAATAATTACCCACAAATAGTAGAATGCTGGCTGCATGTTATCAAACATTATAATATTACAATAGTATTGCCAGTTCGCAACACAGTTCCCCCCAAAAGTTACCATAAAAATATATTATAAATATTAATATATCCCGAAAACAAATCAGGGCGAAAAATGTAACACCAAACAAATTAAAGGCTATGGTGTGTGGGGGAAGGGGAAGGATTGCTTACTGGGGGTAAAAGCAATAGAGATTGGATGCAAACCGACATTAAATCTTTATTAAAAATTGGTTTTATTTCGAATATTTTTGTAATGATTTACACCATACAAGAAGTTAGAATCGACAAGTTAGTAAAATAATCGAAATTAGCTGCAGCATCATTAATAATATTATTTTTTATTAATTCTGTATATACAAGTAGCTTTATGGAATGTAACAAAACTAATTACCTAGTTTAACATAGGTGCCTAGAGCGAGATTGCCCAAATACCAATTGAGTATCAAACTGTGCCATCCTACAACAAACACTTGTCACTTAGACCCGGCCAGTTAAGGTGATGTCTTTACTTACCAGAGGCACATAGCGAAAAAATACGAAGTTTGCCATTTGAGACATTTTTTTTGATATTTTACAATTTCAACTGTATTAATTAATAAATATGTATCTGAAAACCTTAAAAAGAAAAATATTTTTTATTTTAAATCAAAGATAAACTTACAATTGTAAAAAAATGCCCTACAAGCAATCCTAAATTATGGTGAGCTGAAAAGACTGCCAACGTCGGCAATCGAGTCACCTTAGTATTTACACTTGGTCACCAGCTCAAGAGGCAGACTGGAAACCCGCAGAAAAGTATCGTCGTCAAAGCATGCTACGTGGCACATATACTTCGTATTTTCTACACTCAAGGCAGGAAATACCAAGTATGTATTTCCCTAGGGGCGGCAGGTTATATGAAAGTATGGTGAAGCAGGCAAGTATGGTGAAAAAGTATGGTGAGGCAGGCTGGTAATCAATTTGCGGCAAAATTTCCACGTTAACATTATATTATATGGGTACGTTATAATGACCAAAGTAAATCCTCCATGATACCCTGCATTTTTTTTATCGCGTCGCTATTTCTCGTAAGTTATCAGCTATTGTTGGCCTGCTTCATTCAATCATATGACGATTTTTTGCCCCTCTTTTTATTTAATACCTCTATGGTATTTCCAGTAAAGTCTTACAGAATGTATGGGTGTAGTAGACCTTCAATGTAGGTAGCTTTAATTTGACAGGAATATTGCCCTCGAGGTCCTTATTGATCAGGGCTCAAAATGACCGGAGCGCACTGGAGCCCCGTTCCGGTTCATAAAATTCTCAAGATTATTGCTTTGTCTCGTGGAAATATTAATCTCTCCGTCTGAGCTATATATTCCATACAATAAATAATTACAAGATAAAAAGAACTTTTATATACAACGTTTTTAAATTTTGTTTAAAATTTTTCTGTTTAAAAAAAAAAAATTGATTGTTTGATCAAAAAAAATATACTTGACATGTCATATTGATGACCATAGTAAGGCACATTTATATTAATAATTTAGTTGCTAGGACCCCAGACCCCTAGCAACCAATAATGATGTCGAAATAACTTTTCATACAAAACAGAATTAACTGAAAATGAATTCAATTCTACTTAAAGATGGCTACAAGTGTTAAAAAAATACATTGGCATCGTGTTCTGATATATTCTAAGAGTTTCAAATGTCTAGCTAGTCGGGAAGTTAGTTAAAAATCGATTGCAAGATTTGTACCGGACAAAGAACCACCGGACAAATGAGAATACGAGCTAAGAAAAACGTTGTAAAAATCGGATACTGTTTTTCTATAAAATACCTACACATAAAATTATATACTTAACTATGTTAATATTTTGGTAAAATAATCGAGCACTTCGGTTTGTAAATTTTTTCATTTCGAGCGCTGTTATTGACCAAAAAAAGTTCTCGGTGATCCGAATGGATGGTACTTATTTTGATATTTAAGAAATCTTGCCTGGCAAGGCTTTTACCTATTTATCTTATATTACATATTATTATACTAATAATCGATATACCAAATTAAAACTGAATATACATTGAATCAAACCTCAAAGGTATAAAATAATAGATAAATTATATAAATGCCTGCTTAATTTGCTAAATTTTACAACAAAACAAATTATATCCTTATTAATTTATTTTTTATTATTTAACCGTTTCGTTTATGTTTATAGCGTTAAAACAAAAAATATATTTTTAATGAGAACGTGGTGTCAATGCATGCATGCAGCACTGCATATTGCACAATATGCAAATTAGATATTTGCTGCACTCATGGCCAAACTATACCGCGCTGCAATGAGTGATTCAAATCAGACTGGCGAATGCAGTTTGCGTTAATTGGCTACAAAGTGTATATCATGGCCTCCACATCCTGAAGCGGGCACCCAGGCTAGGATCTTTGGCGGGCCCCCCTACCTATTGCTAAAGACAAAGGCAGTGCGAAGCTCTATAGTGGCGCAAATAAAGTAAAAAATAATGTGTATATTTTAATACATCCATTTGAATAATGGAATTGTCGAGTATCGATACACAAATAAAAATTCTATCATACAACCACATAATTTAATAACATTATCAAGGAAAAATAGCGTCACAGGCGACTTTTTTTTTACTATTAAAGAGAATTTGTGATGTGTGTTTATATCACTTATCTGAACGACTCGCCACGCCGGGCCTCCAGGCTAAAGGCATGTCAACCCCTCCTTTGTGGTGGCCATGGTGTATACCATATAAAATATTTATTTTTAAGTAAGTTTCAGGTGAACATATTATAAAAGTGTGATTAATTTCCATCCATTAAAAAAAGCTCCTCATATACCCACTTGTCTCTGCGCATCTAAAATAAAATAGACTGTTTCATTAAGTGCGCAGTGTCGTAAAATAAAACAAAAGTGTCTTTCTTTTTGGGCCCGCGCGCCCTAATATCGCCGAACCCATACGCGAAGCCCTGCCGGCTATAAAAAAGACCATAAAGAGAGCAAACGAATAACAAATAATGGCAGTTAAGGGTTTAAGAGGCCCATTTGTATGATCCCTGCGAGGCGCGACCGCCCCCACCCGCTACCGGTTAGCGGTACGCCCCTGGATCGCGATCGGATTTTTTCACTGCGCGTCTTTGGACAGATCTCGATCATCATCATCAAAATTATAATAATATTATGTAGTGACAAATCTGATGGTGCTGCTTTGCAGTAGCGAATCATTGCACTTTACGAAAAGTAATGCCTTGTCTAAACAATTAATAATAATTCTATAAAAAAAGTTTTTTCAATCAATTGTACAAATTAACACTTTTTGGGTAAGGTACATGTAAATTGTACGTAAAACATTTCACCATGGCACAGTTCGCCGTGAGTTTTCTATCGGAAAGAGATTAGACATTAATTCAATTTTCATAGCTGATTTTGGCAAAATTCATTAATTCAAAAATGAAAACCTAACCTAATCTAACCTAAAAAATACTCCAGTATATCGGCTATTTTCAAAATTTGCTTGCTGCTGGTTTCCTGTAAAGTGTAAACCGACAAGAACCGTGTTTTATTTAGAAATGAATTTTATGTTACTACTATACGACCCAAAGAGGCTGGATGATCTTTAATATACGGCCATATATTTCCGATACAACATTTCACGGTAAAGTGTGATACGGCGAACTGCATACGTATAAGTTTCCGGACACGCTTTTTTGTATTCTGTAACAGCCCATGCGGCATTGTGTATCCATTAACCAGGCTTAGAATTCCGACTCCTTCCATTTTTAGTTTCAAATTGTCTATAAGTACCACCTAAGTTTATTGGACACATACTTACATATTTTATTATTTATTTTCAGCTAGGTATCTTAAACAGACAGATACACAAAAAATGACATACCTACACACCACCTACTAAGAATTATGGCATTTTCACGAAACCTACTCTGTAGAATTGGTGGTTTTAGATACGTGGAGGTCTGCGACGCTGACGTGTTTGGAGGCACCCTATTGAAAATTTGGCCTGTTCGATAAACTTTCATTTCAATAATAACACAAATTCAGGTATGAAAGGCAGATTATTTCTTAAAATAATAATAAAATAATTTGAAAACATCTCATGAATATACCCACTAGAAAAAATCCATTTAAAAAATATGACACCCGACGGGACGTCAACCTGTGACCGCTGGATTCACGCCAATGTAATTTTCCAATTAAGCTACGGGCATCATACTTAATTACGACGACTTTAACTGGTAGTTCTTACATGAAATGATTATCAAATTGCGTTAATATTGACTAATGATTTTTGTATTTCAAAATTAAGGTAACTAACCCTAATTAGGTACTAACCAACGCCCGGATCACTCCGTTTTTTTAGTAATAATGTACTTGCACTGGCTAATAATATAGGTATATATCTGAGGTGGTTTCAAATTAGGTATATTCGATATTATAGAATATTTCATTCTCAAATCTTTGTTAAATAAAATAAATGGTTTATTATTAGGTATATTATAAATACACATTTTTGAAGTTATTTTCTATGGGGTTCTTATCAAATTGAAAGAAGTTGTTAATTAAATCATATTTATATTGTCCAGATTTGCTGATTATTTTTGTTTCTTCTAGAATGTATTACCCATTTAGTGACAAATAAGATTAATTTATCTATAATTAAATTACACTGTCCAGTTTTTTTTCCGTAAGCATTCTTATTAGAGGTGAGTTGAAAATACTGTCACCAGTTTGTGTACTCAAGTTTCGGATGAAACTACCCATACTATGTGTGGCCCAATAAACTTATTCCAAAAAAACTTGTGATGATATCATCGCTAGTCGCTGTTCTGTGCACTCGCCAGTCTCGAACAAGATAGCACTTGAATATAGGTATATTTTAATCTATTTGTCTATTGCGTTCGAATGTATGAATAATAGGTCATACATTTTGTGTCGCAGCACAGTGGTGAGATGACGCACAGGCTTAGGCTTGTTATATGACCGCTCAAAATTTTTTTTTTTTAAATCACTGTTATTCATTTTTGTTAACAAGAATATTGTAACGTAACAGAAAAACAACTCATAAATTTTAAATGTGTTTAAAATTTAATAATAAATGGGACTTTTTGAAAAGCGGAGCTCAGCGTATTTTGAACGATTCTATTGAAGCCGATACACAGTCTGAGTTCCCTGATCCGATTCGTATTTCAAATACTAATATGGAGTTGGTTTTAGTTCCAGTTGAGTATGAAACTTTTGTCGCATACGCACGCCAAACGCTCTATATAGTATTCCAAATACTAGTAAGTATTTTGGTTTCGATACTAAGTATTTTTTATACTGGTAGTAAGTATACTTAGTCTTCATAATCGACCAGTTTTCCCACCTCTAATTCTTATATCGGTGGTACTATAATTGAAGTTATCTTTCCTTCTTTCCTTTAAGATTTGCTTCTACTACCTCCATATGGAAGCCAAGTTATGACGAAGCCAAGACGCATATAGGGTTTAATATGTATCTAATGATGATGATGATGATGATGCCGATAATGCGTATGCCCAATATTATCATGGGGTATATATGGCGAAATAATTTATTGCGTGTAGTAAGTTAATGCACCGCAAATAGATGGTGCTAATATCGCGACCCCTGCTTCAATAAATCAATGTGAGGAGGGTTCGGGTCTTGGCCAAGATTATCGCCGTTCGCCACCTCTGGACAAAGACAACATAGGTAGGTATATTATGATACATCTACCTACAAAACTATTTAATAACTTTGTGCATTTTAAAAATACTAGGTAGGTACGAAGAGATAGAATAGATAATAGATAGACAGATAGATAGATAAAAAGCTTCTTAACCAATATAATGCGCTATATACAACGCCTAAATATAATATGAAATTTATGCTAAAAACGAGTACCTTAGTACTATGGGTTAAGACTAATAGGTACATTTTAGTAACAAGCCATTTTGCACTGCATATTATATTGTGACATACTTCATACTATTATTGTCTGTCTCGTCTGTCAAACACCTCCACCATTTCAACACAATTTTAGATTCACACAATCAGATAATTATTTCAAAATAATTACAAGATAAAAAAAACTCTTTATATACCACGTTTTTAAATTTTCTGTTGAATCATATAAACTTGACAATTCTATGTAATAATAAAAACTTTTTATTGTACTTGATAGAAATACTGAATAAATAGAGAATACTGAAATGTAGATATATAGATATTTACATAGTCATCAAATCGTATGTGTATTTAAGGTGATGTCTCTAGGTAAAGTTGTTATCGAAAAATAGCTAGAAAAGTTTATTAATCGGTAAATATATATTCAAAAGTAATGAGAAAAATAAAATAAAAAATTAAGATGTATCGTGGAGTTCTATATACCAAAAATACGTGTCAAATTCGGTACATTTCTATCGGGTGGTAAGAATGAATGACATAAGATTTATTATCAAAATTACGATAAAAATGTACGTAAATCTATTACCTAGGGAAACGCTAAACGTTAATTGGAATTTATTATATCCTTATATCTTTTTTTTCAAATTTAAAAAACATCGATTTAGAGGTTAGAAAGCATGCAATTAAAATCGAAACATCTCGGTTCAGACTTAATTTATCGCAAAAAACGATTAGCGTTTCTATTAAAAATATTATTTAATAATTTTAGGCTAGTTATTTAAATTTAATCTTGTATTTTTGTATATTAACGAATCGATTGTAAATAAAATGAATATTTGACAAGACTTTATCGACATATGCTGCTAACGCGGAAATAAATCGAACTATTTTTGAAACAGTACTTGCATAGATTAAAAAATACATACACACACACATACATTGAAAATAAAGGTTCGCCAGGTACGAAGACAAAAACTGTGTTAATTCTGCTGTCAATAATTTTTGTTTGCGATATTGGAGCATATGTCAATGGACTACATATATCAACCTCCACTTTCTGAAATAGTGTTGTGTAATTATTTCAGATATTTATTACTGTTTTGACGTACCTACCTTTTATAAAGCGATTTTAAAATAAATATAGTTTCATAATAATATAAAGAAAGCATACGAGCGAAAATGCCTAAGATACTTCTGACACACATCAAATTTAATCTTTGTCTAGTAACTGTACAATTTATCCATATTTATGTTAAGTGTTTAAAATGTTATAAGTAAAAAAAATCGTCTATTCACGTGGTAGTCGCGAAAATTATGAACAATATACAATGTTAAAAATAATAAGAATTGTTAAAATTTCTAGTCACAATATTATTCAAAGACAAATTAACCCGATCAAAACAGCCTCGACAAACTTCCACTTCACTAACTTTTGTTCTATATGTTTATCCTGGATACAGCGGCAAACAGATTTTGAAAATAGCCGATATACTGGATTATTTGTTAGTTTGGGTTAGTTTAAGTTAGATTAGGTCATCCTAACAAATAATCCAGTATATAGGCTATTTTCAAAATGTCTTTGCCGCTGTATCCAGGATAACCGACTTGTACCCTAATTTTAATTACATACATACTATTGTACTATATTTGGGCCATCAAACGTTCATTCCTGTCTACGGCCTTAAAATTATTATCTACGTGCCTATATAACTGTATGCCGTCCTGTCAAAAAGTGGAGGTTGATAATTTAGTATGTAGAAAATAGAAGTTATTATTAGTCTCCATAAAATATAGGGTAAACAATTCAGTGAATGAACACATAAGAGGTGAATTTGAAAATAAATTAAATTAAAAACGATTAAATGAATTAAGAAAATTATAACAATAGGTAGGTACAATAAATTGTGTATAACCGTGGTATTACTAATTTTATGCCGTGATGCTTTGATAGTTGAACTTTTTATAATATTTGGATCACTATTTAGTTGCTCATTTATCTGCTACATCATAAAGTCGTAAATATTGTTTTTTTTATGAAGCAATCATAAATACAAAAAATTAAGATCTACTTTTCAATCATAGTAGATGCCTAGGAATATGGTATAGGTGTTGATAATTTTTAATTATTTATTCGAGATCTTCAGGGAATTACAAAAGTCCACACCTAGAAACCACTGGGCCAATAAGGTTTCTTTTTATATCTCCAAATCCATTTCACTTACACATTTATAGGTAAAATAAATAAAACTATCTTTTATTTTATCTTGCACTGTTCTTTAAAATCGACATTAGATTTTTTCAAAGAAATAACGTTCTGTCTTTTTCTTAGAATATTATGTAATCAGTGGTGCACTTACTTCAAATTCTAAATTTTTTTCTTACGTTTTACAATTTTTTTTTAATTTGTCACTTATTTTGTCCTTGGGTTTGCTTATCAAGATTTGTTCGCATGTTTATTTACGTTTTTTCTTACCTCCAACTTCTTTTTTATTCAATTCGTTGCGTGTCTTACTTTATTCTTATCTCAGATATAGTTAGTTAGTTAATACAAACCGTCCACTCTGTGGAGGCCCATATGAACCCATTAGGATCGGACATGGTTGAAACGAAATGAATTGGGATGTCTATATAATATCGACATTGTCATAATTATAACTACAGTCGAACTCGGTTATTACAATCTCGGACATAGCGAGATCTCGGATGTAATGAGGAAACAGTCGTTGACATTTGGTATATGATTTTCTCCGTACATTTTTATTCACTGTTATAACGAGATACTTATCGGATATACCGAGCTAAAATACTGGTAATGTGTTGATCGTTTAAAGACATTTCGACCCTAAGCAATAAAATCCGATCGGACAGGATGCCGCCGGGGACAGATTACGTTTATGACACTAGTTAAGTGTCTAATTGTTGTTTTCGCCGACAATAAAAATACCTATTCTCTGATATAACGAGTACCGCTTATAACGAGCACATTCAGCCGGTCCAACCTTCCTAGTAATAACCAAGTACAACTGTATATTCCTTATTTTGTTTAATAATAATTCGAATGGCATTTGTTTTGCTATTCATTTCATATCATTCTTTTATTCCACCTCTAGTAGAAATTCGATGTAATTGTCAATTGTACAAGATTAAACTCAATCTTATAAACATTTGTACTTAAATGTTCATTTACTACTATAAATGAATTTTACTGTAGAAAAATATTTATATTAATTCGTTTTGACAACGTAAAAAAATCTGGTTCATTGACTGGACAGGATACCCTTGTATTGCCACTGTAAAAAACTACGGTAAACAAAATGTAAAAATCATAAACACTTTAAATCAAATCAAATAGATATGTTAGAATTGTAAATATTTTATGGGGAAAATATTAATTGTAAATATTTTTACATAGGTAAGTAAATATATAATAAATTTAAATGCATTTTTATCAAGCTTATGATTTTTAATATGTGGCGACACACAATATTTTATTTTATATTTTATTGCCATCTGGTTGCGATCGACGAAAGTTTTTAGTAACACATTTTTAGAAATTCATGGTAGATGCCTGTAGATGCCTGTAGATGCCTTTAGATGGCGTTGAAGTCACATTTGATCGTAAATTGAGGCAAAGAATTCGCCTTAATGAAAATAATTGTGTCAGATTTTCTATTCTATGGCCTATCTAGCTCAGACGGTCAACATATTTTTTCCACGAAACGGAGCGATAATTTTACAAATTTCACGAGCCGGAATGGCGCTCCGGTGCGTTCCGTTCCATTTCGAGCCCTGCGTGTTCTGATAATATATTCTAAGTTTCAAATGTCAAGCTAGTCGGGAAGTTAGTTAAAAACCTTCAATGGTCCAATACAAATCTTGGACAAACAAGAAAATTTGTATACTGGACACACAAGAAAAAAGCTGTACCGGACAAATAAGAATATGAGCTAATAAAAACGTGGTAATAAAATATGAAATACCTACTGTAGGTACAGATATTGTCAAGATAAACTATAAAACTTTAATTTCTTATGAATAGATGGTATTGTTTTATTAACTACATTATATAGTAGTCCAAGGCTCTAAATGGTTTCGGTTCATAAAATTCCCAAATTTTTTTGCTCCATCTCGTGAAAAAATTTATTTGACCGTCTGAGATAGGCCATTTTTGCAAATCAATCTAACACCCTTATTTTTTTATAAAATACGCATAAAATAAGATTACTACATATTTTAATATTCTCGTAAAATTATCGATCACTCCGGTTCGTAAAATTTTCCATTTCGAGCGCTGTAGTCAGTTTATTGATTATTTCGAAGACGAAACATATTCGACCTACAACTAAAACATTCACGTCCCTAAGACTGTTGCTGGCCATATCAATTATTTAATTATTTTTATATCTAGGGTTTTGGATTTTAATATTGTTCAGCAATGCTTTCTTGAAGTCCAATGTATAAGACATTGTGACTGACCGTCTGAGGATGAGGTCATCGGTCATTTAGGTTTGCGATTTTTTCAATATCTCGATTTTCTGTGATTGTTTCACTACAACTAGACTACCTCTATTTGGCCACATGGCATATTAATGTGTTATTTTTTTAAACTGGTGTTAATCATTTATTTGGCTTTACATTAATTATTCAAAATTTTATAGAATACGCTCCATTTCGAATGAAGTAATTCTTTTTCTCATGGCATCGCCGATCGGGGGTCAGCAACTATTAAGGTGATCTATCACACACTGCCTGTAACAGTTCGGTGGAGCTGCACTTGTACCTATCACGGAGGTTCTTAGGCCTTCTGCTACGTTTACCGTTGATCTTTCGTTGGATAACTATACTCACGCTACTACGTACTTATCTATAAAAATCATTAATATCCTAAATGAATTAAATAACAGCATTTATCTATAATCTATAGTAAAAGTTAAAGTAGGTAGGTATTGCCATCTTTGTATTTTCAATAATGCCTACTTACTAAAGGTTTCAAATCAACTAGTCCATTGTCCACACGCAAAATTTATGTGTATAAGAAACATTTGATCTGGTTTTATAATACAAATATAAATATACATATTAATACAATAAGAGAACATTTTTCACATAATTTTTTTATTCAAATGTTTTGATAAGATTATAGGAATCTGAATAAAACATTTGAAACCATAATATTCTAATAATAAAGATAATCTCCTAATATCATATTTTACCAATTACCACCAATAGCTGTTGATAATTTATACCATTAAAGTGCAATATTACTTACTAATATACTAATACTAGCTAATACTAATATATTACACAGGAAATTATAAATATAATATTATTTATTTATAATGTTTAACAAAATATTGCTATTTCGGTAACTTACAATATTAATGTCTAAATAAAACACTTAAAAATACGTAATAAAACCATCGTAATACAAGGAACACACATTAAAAAATAGGTAGGTAAGTAGATTATAAATACAATCACATCGTATAGGTATATTATTTATGTAGTTTCAACATTAAATTATTTAAAAGCAATAAAGACATCTCATAAAATTTGTATTGAATCTACGTACAACTTACATGTAACCCATAACCATGCCCCCCACGGGAGGCTTACAGGACTTTAGCCTGGGGGCCCGGGCTCAGTCAGGGCCCGGCGTGGCGAATCGACCAGATAAGTGATTTAAACACACATCACAAATTCTCTCGAACAGTAAAAAAAGTCGCTGCGCGCTATTTATCTTCAATATTATTATTATTTAAAATTATGTGGTTGCAACAATTTTTAATTGTGTATCGATACTCGACAACTCCATAATTCATATATACAAAAAAACACTAAATATACACATTAATTTTACCGCGTACACCATTTGGAGCTACTGTAGAGCGTCACACCGCCTTTATCTTTAGCGATAGGTAGGGGGCCCGTCAAAGATCCTAGCCGGGGGGCCCGCTTCAGGATGTGGGGTCCATGGTCATAACTCACTATGGCAGCGCGAGCACGAGAATCAGAAAAATTAATTCAAATAAGTATGCCGTAAGAGCGTCAAAAATAATTTCTTGGAAATAATCAAAAATCTCTAATTCTTTAGAATGAAATATTTCACAAGTCTAGAATTCTCGAGAATCAAAAAAAAAAACTATCATTTTGTAATGTAATGGTTATTATTAATTTTTTCAACAACTAGTACATTATTTGCATTCCAGGATATTGATCGATTTTTTGTTCCCAAAGTTTGTTAATATACAATATTAGAATTCCGGGAATTTGGGATTCGTTTTTGATAAAAGTAGAGTCTTATTTATCAAAAACGATTAGTTTATTAATATATAATATTAATAACTCAGAAAAATATTATTACACGTAATTAATCTTTTACCTTATTTTCATTGTGGGATATTAAAAATATATATAATTCAGAAAAACTTTATTATATTAGGTAGCATAATATTACCAGTAGGTACTAAATTATTCATGAGTAAAAATACCGAAAACTTCACTCACTCACAAAAACTTTATCCTATCCACCCGTTCGAAGGTTTATTTTAATTTTTTTCTAAAAAAATTCCACAAAGGTTACGACCTACAGGTTGTACAAGACTGCCTTACGTGAAATAGAGATATCTGAACCAGTTGTATTTTACGGTTTTCGATTCCATAAACTGTCGACGAAGGCTTTTCCCTTTGTTTATACTCCTCCATATTGGACTATACGCTGAGATTTTCCACTACACGTGTATTTAAGGGCTGTTAAAACTACGGCCTATGGTCTGTTTATGACCTAATAAAAGATTAATTGAAAAATAAACCATATATTATATGCCATATATACTATATATTTTTGCATTGTTCTTCTTCTCGTTCTTGATGGAATTACATATTATTGGAAATAACCAACATTTCAAAATATTTTGTATTAGTATTCTATATTATTATAAAACATTAACATATTTTAATAAAACCGGTCTTAGGTGTATCATAATATATATCTTCTTTTTCATCGATACTCCCATGACTGAGGATCGTGGACCAGATTATTTATCCGTCTGACTGTCTTCTCCACGGCATTCAGCGGCTCCCAGAGCCTTTGTCAGCGTGAAACCTGTAGCATTCTTGATATGGTCTGTCCAGTGCTTTAAATGGTAATTTTTTTGAACTGGAGTGCTCGATAATTTTCAGAAAATATTAACATGTTTATCTAATTATATGACCGTCACCATAGCAATCATTCAGTCACCACAATTCACCCAATCATAATTTTATCAGGTGTCACCATCCATATAACGAAAGTTTCAGTTGATGCATGTGAAAGTGAGAATACTATACAGAACAATGAGCAACAAATGTGTGCGTGCAGAACCCTGTAGTCATAAAAGCGCCCCAAGAGCCAGCAGTTCGGTCAAATTTAACATAAAAGGTTAGTGCCTGGACACGCCCCTGTTTCCGCTGTCCCTCACCAACATCCAAATCCTCGACCTCCCTTCATACAGTCCACATAAAAGCGCAGCCAGTCTCTATCACCACATTTCAAAGTGCTTCTGTCTTTTTCTTACTTTTACCGTCCAAGTCTCAGAGGTAAATAAACAAATCGTAAAGACGGAAAATCTGACTAGATGTATTTTAGTTGTTTTAGTAATATTTTTTTCTTCCAAATAGTAGGACATCTGGGTATGCTTATAAATACAAATGTGGTT
Source organism: Rhyacophila brunnea (assembly GCA_022495005.1). Lineage (NCBI taxonomy): Eukaryota > Metazoa > Arthropoda > Insecta > Trichoptera > Rhyacophilidae > Rhyacophila > Rhyacophila brunnea. The sequence continues at coordinate 42,831 of JAGYXB010002002.1, forward strand.
GAAGTGAGATGTATATCTACAGTTCATCAATAAGAGTGATCATTGTAGATTTGTGTTATTATCTTTAACCTATTGTACTACCGTATCTACGTTGATATTGAGATTTTATATGCAAGGAAAAGTTTTGGTATAGGTACGTCAATGCAGTGACGAAAGGTGGAAGTAGGCTGAATAACGCACACTAAACTTTTTCAGTAAAACGTATTTGTTTTCATTGAACTAAGACTACAATAATTAGTATATAGTGTTTGTTAGTTTTTAAAATTCAATTAAACCCAGCCTAATCCAAGCCATATTAGATAATAGTGAAAAATATTCGTTTATTTATAAAATTTCTAAAAATCATAAATTCATAAATATCATTAAAACATACTTAAGTATATATTTTTTTGTAATTTTATAGATATAAGAATATTTTTTATCGATTATGGTTTGGATTTAGCAGGGCTTAAAGAATTAAAAAAAAAATAAGCAATATTATCTGTAATATTATGTATACTTAATTCAAGGAAAACCAGTAAGTATGACTGAAAAAATGTGCACCATTTTTGTTGGATAGCCCATAGTATACGTAAACTATTATGGTTTAATTTAAGCAGGGCTTAATTAAATTTTAGCACCATCTGCAAATTGTATTCTTAGCTAAATGAAAACAATTAAGTATGACTGACAGAGTTTAGTATGCACTATTTATTTCGAATCTTAACAGTCTACCTCCACCCCTCACCACTGCGTCATTGGACCAATACTAATGTCAGAATATATCGATATACACAATAGAGTTTTTACAACATTTCTCGCCTTTTTGTCCCTCAAAGTATTGAAAAATTGAAAATATTTAGATAAAACGACTGCACCAGATTTAACAATAAAAACAGAAACGATATAATATAGGTATTACGGTATAACTCTAATAGTATAATTTACCGAGAATGTAGATAATAATAAAAATAAAACTATTATGCAGATTACTATTTACGCATTGTATCTGCATACATACGTTTTAAATAATATTGTATAGTCGGCTTAGAATCTTTAGATGCTTGTTGTAAAATTTCCCAATATGTATTTGACTGCATTTTCTTTTTTGGTTAATAAGGCACATTTAGGTTGCTGTCTAAGTATTTAAATTAGTGCAATTATAAAATTTTTGGCATTGAACAATCACGATTCCATCTTTTGTTTTTCACAAAAATTTTAAGTGAAGTCATTTTATAATGGTGCATTTACACAACTCTTTCGTGAATATATAATTAGGTTTATTAATTGTAATAAAAATCAATTTCTTCTTTTTTGGTTCATGTCTGCTCCAGAGCATATGGATACGACGCAGCGCCTTCAAGAATCCTTGTCACTTTACAGCAGTGTTTCCCAACGTGGGGCGTACGTCCCACCGGGGGGCAATTTGAATGTTTTGAGGGGCAATGTGCAAATCATTAATATTAGGTACATTTTTTTTCGTTAAAAACGCATTTTCGAAAATATTTTTTTGATATTGCAACCATGACTCCGAAAAAAATACTGATACTATTCCTATCATAATATTTAGTCGAATGCGGTGCTTTAGCGCTGTAAATGATTTGTGATTAAAAAAAGAAATCGTTTGGATATCTGTGTGATTTATGATTAAAATTGACCAAATTAATACCTCACATAAAAACTCTTTGCAGCTCACATCAACCACAAGGATCGCACTATTTTTCTTCCAAGTTGTACATCTAATATTATAATATAAATATATACTTACCTACCTACTTATATACGAGTAATAAAAATAGTAGGTACCTACTGCCTGTGTCACGATTGTACTCGATCAAAACCAAATACCGCCTATTCGACGCTTGCATTCTGACGGTGCTGCTTTACGGTAGCGAATCATGGCACCTTACGAAGGCTCAGAGCAACCGTATACTGAGCTTCGAAAACAAATGTTTGCGACGAATACTGGGTGTGCGGTGGTGGTATGACTTTAAGAGCAACGAGGAGATAAGAAAACGCACCAAGTAGCCTCTCATCACGCTGAAAGTGAAGAGGCGACGTTGTACCTGGCTCGGCCACGTGCTGCGTATGCCAGAAGAGAACTTCAACCTGGCTTGCCTGTTCTTCAAGCCGACCGGATTCCGGCGTCCTGGAAGGCCGGTAAATACAATCTACAGAGTGTATATGGAGGAGCTACGGGATGCTGGTTTGACTTGGAACGAAGCAAGAAGACTGGCGAGCGACAAGGATTCTTGGAGGCGCCGCGTGGCGTCCATATGCTCCAGTTAAGGGACGGATATGGGAAAAGAAGAAAGAAGAAGAAGAAGAAGAACAAAAAAGAAAGGAAGAAGAATTGCCTGTGTACATTTTTCATTTGAAGCAATTCATTTTTTTTCAGAATTCATTAGTTAACTATTAAATTTTGATAGGGGGGCATGGAGATTTATGAAGCGTTGAAGTGGGGCATGGCACAAATAAGGTAGGGAAACACTGCTTTACAGTCTACTCTGTGGATGGCGTTTAGCAACCTTTCAGGACTGTATCACGTGGCCAGGCGGCTGCATATACATGGCAGGTGGAGATGGGAAAACTCAAATCATAGATCCAATGTACAAATCTAAAGTCAAACTAGTATCGATCAATATTTTTACTATTATGAATATAGCGATAGCTTATAGCTTGCGTTCACTAAGACGGTCAATCGCTGCAACACATCGCAACAAATGCTTGGTGGGCTAACACCATCACAAACATAGACCGCTACAAACCAACCATACTCGGTCTTAATCAGCCCTCGGAATAGACCAGAACGCACCGGAGCGTAGTGAACCGTGGATAGTGAACCGTCTCGTAAAATAATCAAGCCTCATACTTAATATTATTACGTTCTAGTTCAGATTTAGAATCTCTGAATTTTCTATGACCCGTAGATAATGTACTTAAGTTTTTTTGAAATAGTGATCGAGTAAGTGTAAGACAACGTATTTGAGAACTAACTTTTTTTCAAGACAATACTGTTTTCAACGAATTTGGTCTTGAATGCACCAATAGACCCTTTTGCGTCAATGGTGATAAAACAATAAAATTGTATACAAAGAAATTCACTGGGGCTATGAGTAAGATTTATTGCATTATCGCACGTATAGGACAATAATGTAATTTGAAAAAAAGGTTTCTATGATTTTAAGGAAAGGTTGGAAGCTATTTTACATTGGAATGTAGATTTACTGTAGTATTAATTTATAAAACGAGACACTTTTTTTGCAAGTTCATACATATTATTTTAATACAGTTAAGGTTAAGGTACATGCCTAAATATAGTGAGTTAATAACGTAATAGTTATAATGCACACTGCAACTTTTAAATTTTTAAATGAAACACATTAAATACATATATCGTCTCTGTTCTGGCAGAACACACTAACTGGAGAATACTAGTTTTGAGTAATTTGACTTTGAAGTTGTTAAAATGCTTGACATAATTGTCTATCATGTGAGTTTATTAAGTAATTGTAAAAAGGATGACTTTAAAATATAGACTGTTTATTTATTAAGAAGGTTTCCGGACGGTAAAGTTTGAAATAAGGAACATTTTGGTACTAACTCAATATTTCATTTTTTCGAATTAGTGTCTTCTGCCAGAACAGTGACGATATTATCTTTACTGTATAAATGACTTAATTAATTTGGTAAATATTGCACAAAAATAACATAGTAAAGATAGTGTGAATAAAACTACGTGCCCTACCTAAGTATCTACCGAGATAGATATACTATATCTGTCCTACCGAGGGTTAAAATTCTTCAGCACGTTTATGATCAATACGGCAGTGGTAGGCAATTTTTTTTGTAATGAAACTTAAAATTTTGTACCGAGACAACCATAATTGACCGAATTGTCCATTTATTATATTATTATTATGTTGGCGAAATTTACATGGGTTTGACGCGTTCATAGTTTTTGTATTTCATAATGCAATCGGGGTCGTTCATTGGTCGTTTATCAATATTAAGTTGTATGCAGCCAATGATAAGCGGTTTCATCAGAGGAAGCGACAAAATTAGACTCCTTATTTTTCCAAATTTAATCATTTTAAGTTGTGTTTTTTTGGTTTCCCATTACCTAACCCCCATGCTTTGCTGCTCTACGCAAATTTATTTTTTATATTTCTTACATTATTGATGAATTGATGAAGTTTAGTGGAAATACTTTGCAGTGAAAAACTAAGTAGGTACCGAGAGAGATGAAATAAAATAAAGGAGGCCTTCATCCTGCACTGGATCGACCCAGGTTGATGGGTTGGGTTCTAAATAATTATTATTGCATACATGAAAAAACCTAAATATTGCAGCTGCTTTGCTAAATTTTTAAATTTCCGAAAACTTGTGCTCTGACTTCGTTTAAAAACTCTTTGTAGGTACTTAATAGCTTAAATTGTTGTTTGATAATTTCTAAGGGGGTCAAATATTTCATATTAAATAGTAAATACAGTCATGCTTTTCCCTGTGACCAGAACATACGTATTTGCTGTTTTACCTACCTACTCAACGTTACGGAATCGCCAGATAATAATTATTTATCCTAATCTATTATAATATTTTACATTGAGTGACAAAAAAATAAATATCATTTCCTCATATATTTTTATTGTTTTAATTTTATATCCATATTTTTCGGGTTAAATGAACTGTGTTTTTGATGGTTAAATTATTATAATAATAAATTTAATAACTTAAATCAAATAATTCCATAATTAATATAGATACATATTCGCGAACATCGTATGCGTGTTAATTTTTTTTGTATTATTTAAGGTACAATACGAAATAAAAATATTTAAATAAATCAATCAGAATCCAATGGGATAAATATATGAAAAATTTCCCTGTATATAACAATTTCTATAACATTGGAAACATATTAGAATAAATTATCCTACATGGCCAGATGATGTAAATATTTTTTTCTAATAATAGGTATGTACCTACACTTCTGAGGTTTTTTAAAATGATTCATATTTAATAAAGAATGCTACATTTGTAAATCTTGCATATTACATACTTTTTAAATTAATTTATTAAAAACCATGCCCTTGCTTTTTTGTATACGATGGATTTTAATTTGATTAAAAAATAGTTTACCATAATCAAAATATTTCGAATTTACGAAAAATCAGAGCTTTGAAAAAAGCGGCGTGTATTTTGTTTAAACCGAAGTATCTTCACTCATATTTCTATCCACTCTTAGTTGCATATTTTTATTCAAACTACTAACGAAACCAATGGGAAATTGTGATTAGTTTGTCTATTATTTCATGTATTTTAATAATGTTTCCCTCTCCAATTAGATTCATATACGTTTAGGTATTTATAATTGTATAATTATTAATATATTTTTTAGAAAACGATTTCGTAACTAAAATGACTCTATATTTGTATGTTACCACTAATTGTTATAGCCGATAGCGTATTGGGCGAAGATGATGATGATGAAAAAAGTACATTATGTAAAACTAAAAGATATTTTTATGTTACAGATATTATTATATCTAATATCAGACATCTTTGGAAAATTATCGAGCGTTCCTGTTCGTGATTTTTTTCATTTTGAGCACTGGTCTTAATCGATTATCATGAGGCCTTACGTTTAGTGTGAAGTGTCAGCTGTTTTTTACGTCTAGAAATGTCTCAGGAGTCTAGAGTGTGCTTAGACTGAGTTTACAGACTGTTTAATAAAAATTGCCCATGGGAGAGACGAGCGCGGTGATTTAACAAAAATAAATGACTGTAATTAATATATACATACAGTACAAAAATAAAGCTAAAATAATAAGGACATACAAGACTATGTGAAGAGATCATCATGTCTTCAATATGACTACGCTCATTAAACGCAACAAAATTGGCCTTTGTGGCTAACCACTAGACGTTTTTGAACGATGGTAAAGCTCTATTGCCGTACGTACTCACACAATTTTAAAACCCTTAAAATATGACATATCTCTTGATAATGGCCTCTATAACGAGCTCAAAACGTTGAGGATAGAAAAAAGAAGTACACGTGGTGGAAACCCAAGAATCTATCACGATAAAAAAACAACCGTGAAAGTCTCAAACATTATATAACCCTTAAAATGTCTAATTAGGTATTTATTGTATTGTATTTCTAGCAATACTTTAAAGCTTTAAATGAAAAATATAGCGTCTTTTATTTACTGATCGAATCTAAATGAACCATTACATGGTTTGAATGAAAAACAAAATAAATAACAGAGAGGAGTATGGAGAAAAAATCGTTTTTACACATCGAGTCACGAATTGGTGTCCGAGACGTCCAAGGCATGGTACAAAGCCTGCATTCTGTTTGATTTATCAATTAAAATTCGAGCTCGTTTGCCCAACTGTTTAGCGCCACTATAATGGAGGCTACGTTACGAAGAAATCAGCGGTTCTCAAAACTGCTACATTTTTTTATTCAAAAAATATATTTGGAAAATGCTTTTGTATTGATATGTCTCATGTAATACAACTACACGGCTTATAAACTCGAAACCTCGGTCTGGTAAATACCTACATATTATATTATTTGTCAACGTGTGCTCGAAGTCAGAGAATGTACCTAATAATATGTTAAGTGGCTAACATTCATTGCAAGTAAAAACTAAAATCCATTAATACAAACCTCCGTGACATGGAAAATGTGCAATTACGCATAAGAATGACTGTAGCTGACAATAAAAAATCAGCTGACATTTTGAGTATCTAAATATTAGATAGCAGTAGTGAAGGGTGGAGGTGGGCTGTTAAGATCCGCCATAAATAGTACGCATTAAACTTTGTAAGTCATACGTATTTGTTTTTATTGAACTAAGACTACAATTTTAATTACAGGTGGTATTGATTAATTTTTAAAAATCCATTAAACCCTGCCTAAACCAAACCATAATATCTTTGTTTATTTTGGGCGATACGACAAAATTGTGCACATTTTTTCATTCACACTTATTTGTTTTCGTTGTATTTTGAATACATATTACACATAATGTTGGCTCATTTTTTTAAATTCATTAAGCCCTGCCTAAACCACACTATAATAGAAAAAAATATTATCCTAACTATAAAATATTCAAATTTATGTATGATTTTATGGATACACGAGTATTTTTTGACAATTATCTATTATGGTTTGGTTTTCACAGGGTTTAATTGGATTTTAAAAACTAACCAACACCATATGTAAACTGTAGTCTTATTTCAATGAAAATAAATACGTATGACTAAAAAAAATTGTGTGCACTATTAATAGCGGATCTTAACAGTTTACGTCCACCCTTCGCCACTGTTAGATAGTTTTAGTTATTAGTTACTATGATATAATTGAACGTAGTTATGTTGAATGTAGCCAGTCCACAATAATGTCGAGCCGAGATAATGGCACTTTAGCAACAACATGATATTAAAAATGTATATAAAATGTAAAATTATAAAAAGTATTTTATTTCAAGAATAATTTTTGGGGCTTGTCTATTTTCAGCAGAACGCAGAGAAAACCTTCTCGCATCTGATCTATATCATATCTCATTTTTTATTTTTTGTGGACTGACTACTTTCTGCATAACTATGTCCAATTTTCATTTAAATAAAAAATAAATTTGCTGATATTTTACTATGTAAGAGAAAGAGGGTCTCTATGAGGGATTATGCACGACGTCACGATATCCAAAAAGATGACAAGACCTCGAAGAATGAGAGGATTGTGGGAAATTGAAATAGTTTCATGATTAGACATTAGAAAACCGTAGTTTAGTTTTTTCATGATTTGAGAAGCGAACCGTGATATTTTTTTCGGCAGTGGGGTTTATAATTTGAAGTTCTGCTACAGCACTGTAAATCAGTAAGTAAATTCATAATATTTTGAAAAGATGCACTTTTTATTATTCTTTCTTTCGACCATGTCTCAGGATCATAATATGGGCCTCCACAGAGTAGACGTTTGTATTAACAGATTTTGTTTTTTACGAGAAATGGATGTCAGCCACTTGCTCAACCTATAAGGTCCATACCCTGACAGACACAAGTTGAACAATCATATGTATACTTGCCAGACCCAGGATTCAAACCTGGGACCCACGGCGTTATAGTCCAACGCTTAAGCCGCGCGGCCACCGTGGGTGTATGAATGGGTGTACAATAGCATTTATTCTAAATAAATATTTTTTTAAAGTATTATTTCAATTTCAATTCAATTTCAATTTCAATTTCAATTTATTTATTTTTACATATTGTGGACATTACAAATTATAAGTTTAAGACGTTCACAACATGACATAAAAAAAGAGATAGATAATATGTTATTAAACAAATATGTACATACAAAATATTAATTATATAGGTACATGGAAATACACCGGATGAGTTAAGCAGACCCTATTTTAAAAATTTATAAAATAACGTCCACCTATACTCATCCTCACATAGGTGGAATATATCAACACCCGAAGCAATTTCGTTGAACATAGTTATCGCCCTCCCAATTGGCATTACCAGTGGCAGGTTGGTTCTGCACCTTGGGAGAATAAACAACTGATGTTCTCTATTTCTAAGATAGTTATCAGGTACACATTTTATTACCATGTCCTTGTTTTTTCGTACAAGGTGGTTGTTAGTAATTTTGGACAATCACAAACACCCAGGCTTTGAGAAAAACACATCAATATTGTGTCCTCACTGGGAATCGAACCCAGAACTCTCGGGCGGAAGGCCAGCGCCTTACCCACTGCACCACGAGAGCCGCCTTCTAAATGAATATTGATAATAGTGTGAGAAATAATTCTTGGATTATTTTTAATTAATCAACAATTTGAGAATCACTTGCCATAAAACGTAAGTCCAGTAGCAAAACCCTGTGAGAAAAACATTAAGTACGCAGTGTTTGTAATAAGAATTTACACTCCATCTTTTTTAAGGCACCAGTTAAGAAATTTTTAAAATGATCGCATGTACACGTTCGTTACATATTGCTATGTACGCACACTCGGCAAACTGCATACTCGATTCTACGCAATTAAAACCGACAAGAAAATTATGATAAATTTTATCATATGACGCAGTGCGTCGTCATAATATTGCATCCTGCGTTCAACGCGTAAGAATAAAAATATTATAATTACATGAAGTAATTATAATAAATATTGGGGATTATTAGAAATTGCATTATTACGATTTCACTATTGCGTCCAACGAATGTGTGAAACTCGTCTGTCTTCTGTAAGCTGGCGTGCCGTTCCCCCCCCCCCCCTTGAAAACTTATAACAGTTGACCGCGATGGCACAACTCTTCCCGTGTGACGTGTACGCCAGTTTATAGAATACAGACTCTAGTAATAACAGGTTGATCTGAATTTTACATTTATGCGCAGGTCACATTAGCGAAAATGACTAACTTTAACATTTGGATCACCTTAAAAACATACGTGTTAGTCCTTCCGCTCCGGCTCCGGCTCACGGCAAGATTTGAATCTCTTAGTTTCAAAACGTTCACAACTAAACTGAAGAGACTCGACATGCTAGTCTCAGTTTCCAGTCTCCCATACAACAGTGGTGTCAATATCAGTAGATTCGATGAAAAATCATATTTTCTTACCAAAAATTGGTAGTACCAAACTGAACTGAATTAGCAATAACAAGTCAAGACGCCAAAAGTTAAAAATGGGCGAACCGATTTTTAATTTAAAATGTATGGCAGAAGTTGAGAAATATCACTGCTTGTACAATTACAAGCAGTCAGAATATTCGCGTTTATATTTTGTTTATACCTATATTATAATATTTTATATATGTATTTTGGCAGTTTGAAGTTATGAGATTATTATTTCAAGTGGCCTTTGGTAGCGCCGTGTGTGAAGCATCAGTTATTGGCCAGTTTATGAGTTCCATCAGCAACCATTTCGTTGGATATAGTAAAGTTTCTCCATGAGCAAAAGACCTTAGAAGGAAAAATGATCAAAAATATTTGAATATAAATCTATAGCCACCGTAATCCGGGCCCTTTACCAATTATTAATAACCTAACGATTTAACCATTTCAATTGATTCATTTATACATATGTAACGAATTGAAATAAAAACGCGACAAACTAGGGAAAATTGTAAATATATGAAAATATATCCTTACAATGAAGAAATAAGAGAGATTCATAAATATAAATTGTTGGTAAAAATATTTGAAAAGCCGACTGTCTATGGGTACTGGCGTAGGTCCCTACCGATACTTATAATTATTATTATATATACCTTCTTCAACATTTTTAGCTGTTAATACTAAACAAAGTTTACATTGTCAACTGTACAATGTTTACAATTTTGCCAATTTGTATAACTTAAATATTGATATCAAATCTAGATTAATTATTTTAATCTATGTTATATAATATATAGTATACTTGGCGTCTGTACAGGCATGGTGGGTAATGCATTAAATTAACTTAGAATCACGCGAAATCCACCGCGTGGTAGGTTTCTATCATGCACCTTTTCAGTGTGAGAATTAATCCGCATCTATTGAGTATCGAAGATACAATGGTGTGACCGTATCACAAATTCAGATTCATCGCTTTGTAGGACGCTTCCGTATGCCACCCTATGGTTCACCTTTCAGCGCCTCCGTGGCACAGCCGCATGAATATCGATGCCATGGCCGCATTCTGCTTCAAGATGAAGATGCTGGAGACCCAACGCACTGAGTGATATTTAACCCAGTTTGAGATAAATAATAAAAACCATAAATTCCGACTATATAATTTTAAGTTTATAATAATTATTGGCCAAACCCATTTACATTATTAGAATCATACCGTCATAACATTGATGATATCAGTGATGGCAAATCCCAGTATTGGGACATACGGCAAACACAAAGTCGCGATACTTCCCACGGTCCATCGCCACTTCTTACGCTTCCAATCATGTGAAACCTTCATCGCATATTTCGCTTTTGTAGTACCGCTGCAGGGTGAGAGAGGGTCAGCCACGGCGACGGAACCCTTGAGGGTTATAATATTAGTGGTTTATTCACCATGATGGCCACGCGGCTTAAGCGTCGGCCTATAATGCCGTGGGTCCCAGGCTCGAATCCTGGGTCTGGCATGTACACTCATATTATTTTTCAATGTATGTATAAGTCAGAGTACGGACCTAGGGGCGGCAGGTTATATGAAAGTATGGTGAAGCAGGCAAGTATGGTGAAAAAGTATGGTAAGGCAGGCTGGTAATCAATTTGTGGCAAAATTTCCACGTTAACATTATATTATATGGGTACGTTATAATGACCAAAGTTAATCCACCGTGATGCCCTGCATTTTTTTATCGCGTCGCTATTTCTCGTAAGTTGTCGGCTATTGTTGGCCTGCTTCATTCAGTTGTATGAGAAGGCCGATTCCTTGCCCCTCTTTTTATTTAATACCTCTATGGTACGGGCGTAATATGTTGAACAAAGTGGCTATCATCTATTTCTCGTAAAAACAAAATTTGATATTACAGACCTCCACTCTGTGGAAACCCATGATTTTATTAGGATTGGACATGGTTGAGAAATTTATTATTTTATGTAACAGGTATCAACCTACCTGTGTATTTGAGATTAATTGCAGATTATGATTTTAATGAGTAGGCAGGCACTAGGTATGTGAACCCGCGAATGATATTATTGATTTTCCAAAAAATATTACCAGCACTAAAGTAATAAATTTTCAAAAATCTTTTTTCGACATTTTTTCGCATCAGGATAAATATATCTTATATTATTCATCTCGTGTAGAGTAGGACCGTTTTTAAAGTTTCTCCATTCGCGCGAAGAGATTTCGCTAAGCTGCTTGTATTGAAACACACGATCAGCGCGTGACTGATAGTACCCCCATTATGCTTTACGTGACGTGTACGGAATACCAATATTTTAGGGCTTTCGTGCAAAATCGAAAAACCTTTGAAAATGTTAGCAACTTGTTTGTAGGTACGTATATATTATATACGAAGAGTTTGTTGTTGTGTTTTATTTTATAGAAATAACAAAAAAAAACAATGTATTAGCCATGTACAATGTACAACAGTATAAAATATAATTACAAGATAAAAATAACTTTTTATATACCACGTTTTTAAATTTTCTGTTAAATCATATAAACTTGACAATTCTATGTATAATAAAATCTTGTTATTGTACTTGATAGAAATACTAAATACTGAATAATATAGAGTACTGAAGTGTCATTTCGACATTTCATATTGATTTTCATAGTATAACGCACGTATATATTAATAATTTAGTTGTTAGGACCCCCTTAGCAACCAATAATATTAACTTTCCATAAAAAACAGAATAAACTGAAAATGAATTGAATTCTGCTTAAAAATGACTAAAAGTATTAAAATAATGCATTGTCGTCGTATTCTGATATATTCTAAAAGTTTCAAATGTCTGGCTGGTCGGGAATTTAGTTAAAAATCTTCAATCGTCCAATACAAATCACGGAAAAACAATAAAAAATCTGTACCGGACAAACAAGAATGCGAGCTAATAAAAACGTGGTAACGTGGTAAAATACAATACTAGTTTGAATTGACAGTTAGAATGTCATCTTATGAAACAAAATTTGAGCTTTGTTTTTATTAACTTTTATTCAAAACGATTTAAAAATGGAACATTAAACAAATTTTAAAAACCTCAAATACGGTTCTTGGCAGTCTCCAAGACGCCATAATATCTTTGCCAGGGTATGGACAGTTACCAGCAGTGGCGAAGACACAGATAATAGGCGATTATTTAAAGCATTAATACGTATTTAAATAATATCTTCATTATTTATACAAAAAAAAATATATATAATTTGCCAACGACATCTGTCTGTAGGTATATATTATAAATTGATTGTCGACTTGGTCAACCAGACGGCATGTAACAATTCCACCAATACGTAACGAGCTGTAGGTACATATATGCTAGGTTAGGCTAGCTATAGGTATAAAAGTACTATTTTCAAAATAACGGTTTTGGAAAAAAAAATGTATATATACCTAATAAACAGTTAATGATTTCACTTAAAAATTAAAAAAAAAAAATATTTATATATATTTTGTTAATAAACTTAAGTTTTATAAGTATTTAATTAATAAATAGATTCCACAAAAATTAATGTTTTTTCCCCTGGCTATTCTGTTTTGTCCCTGTTCTGTTTTGTCATGTTCTGTTTTGTCACGTTCTGTTTTGTCCGGTTACCTTTCATATTTGTTTGTTTGACTTTGTTGATTGTTTGAATGAATCTATAATTATTAATGTTTTTAATTGCTTGCGATTCTTTGCTACAAATGGTCGTGAAATTCGAAATAACTTACAACTAATTTAACCAGTTAGTTTGATAGCATAATATATTGTCTGTGTCTACGTTTATGCCCTTAATCCATAATACTCCTTATATAGTATTATATAATACATAATACTTACTCTATATCAGGGGTGGCCACACGTTTGTTTTCTAGGATCGACTAGTTGAAAATATTATTTATGGCGATCGATTGATATCACTTGTAATAAATTATATCATGCGAGAACAATAAAACCCCATTTTTTATAATTCAAATATGTATTTTGAAAACAGATATTTTATACATATAAAAAATAACAATACAGAAACATCGAATTAACGACAATAATAAAGGTAATATTATTATGTCTTTCACTTCTAAAAAAATTAATTAGATACAAATTAACTGTTTTTCGACATAGTTACACAATTTACCTGTATATCGAATATTTTTGTAGTAGCCAAGATGCAACCCTTCGCCAGAAAACATACTTAAAATAAATTCTATACAATATGAATAATTATCATCTAATTACATCAATAATCATATCACATCAAATTGCATCGCACAGCCATATATTTTAAAATTAAAACATCCTTTGAGGAAAATAGCGCCACAGGCGATTTTTTTACAATTCGAGCAAATTTGTGGCTTGTATTTTTTTTACTTAACTGGTCGACCCGCTACGTCGGGCTTCCCTCAGGCTAGAGCCCTGTCAGATCCCCCCCTTGTAGAAGCCATGCCTGCTGGTGTATAATGCAATGATAACTGATAAAAGTGGGTACTGTTGCCTCATTTTTACATAAAATAAACCCAACATGATTCCCAACCATAACAAGAACTCCATCAGTCGTTACCGATACTAGTTTATGAATAAGAAATCGAATACGATTAATATTCGACTTAAATGCATTAAATATATTTTCTCCTTTAGATCGTTCCTCCATTGTTAAAACTGTTAATAATTCTTCTGAAGCAAACATGTCTTTAAAAACCAATCGAATAAAAATGCATAGTTGTGCAATATCCGTGTAATCTACCAACTCGTCAAATTGCAAGGATAGGAATTTACATTATTTATTTTATTTATGTTATCCTGTAGAATTTCTTCCAAGTTCTCATCACTTGTGTTCTTCGCATGAGTGTATTTCTTGATAATGATATCTAAGAGAAGCAATGACATATTAAATGGACAACTCACTTCATACCGGCGCGCACGAGAAATTGTGCATGAAAGTCATTCACAGATGTATAGGTAGATGTCACGTGACCATATGACGTATCCATTTCCATTATGCGATACAAGCTTCGATAATTTATAGTAATATTATAACCTTTATTGTAATGGCGTATTAGTGACATGACTCTTGCGTTAGAAACAGATTCTCGGTTACTTACGACTTCTCGGAGATTAGACGCAAGTGAGCCCAGCACATCACAGGCGACTGTCCAATGGTTTCTGTCATTCAATTGCATTGAATAAACATTATCTTAAAATGGCATTTTATAAATAATAAATAATACTAACACATGAAAAGTGATATCCCATCTTTCTTGGAGTGTTAAGTAGATTTTTTTTACAATTTTTAACTAGGCACATTGGCATTTTGTAACACAATTAATAATAACGGTGGAGTCGAAACCTGACTGTCAGAAATTTTGTATGGGCAGACCCAGCGGTGTCGTCAGACCGCTTGCAAGCAGAATGTTCATTCGAGCGTAGGATACCGATATTAAAATATGAATTTCGCCATCCGGCAGACCCGACACAAAGTGAGTGTCATTTTATTTTCTAGATGCTTCGTCCATATTAATGTCATTGAAGAGAAGGGATACGAACTAGCTGATTTTAAGAGCTGGAACATCGAGTAGTTTTGACTCGTTTGAACCAGAAATAGTACAATATTATTATTATGTACGCGATCGACCAAAAATACCTTCGCGATCGACCGGTTGATCGCGATCGATGCACTGGCCATGCCTGCTATATATTCTAATACTTACTAACCTTGCATTAAAAACAACGCATGTTAGTACCTCATTTTAACAAACAAATTCATGTTATATGCATACAATTTTATATACCATCTGATTAATACCATATATAAAATAATACACATATGTTATACAGGTGCTTGAATAATAAACATCTTGGCTAATATTAGTTATCAAGTAGGCTAGGGTGAGTTGTTAATTATCCGAAAGATATGTGTGGCTTGAGGCATCTGTCAAAGCTGGAATGTTAGCCCTTTGACTATACATAATACCTCGGTCTACCTGTACCTATTTCATTGTACATTATATCATAACATTGCACATTCTGTATATATATTATATAAATTGTGCCCACGTTATTGTATGCAAAATATCTATCTATCAGTGGCATGCTCTCCATGAATGATATAAATGAGGAGCATCCCTAGAAATAATCGATATACTATTATAAAATAATATTATGTAAGTGTTTATTGTGTAATTTTAAGGCTAATTTTACATAACACTATTTTTTTTCTAATAGTTCTATATTATTACGTAAACACCTTTAGAATAATATGTCTTACACGCTGAAATATCGCAATAAATACTACTTCAGTAGCAGCTTAAGCGTCGGCTTATAATTTTGTGGGTCCCAAGTGTGCATACTGGGTCTGGTAAATATACATACTTTTTTCAATTTGTGTTAGGAGTCAGAGTGTCAGAGGGACCTACTAGGCTGAGCACGTGGCCAACATATTATATTTCTAGTAAAAAAACAACAATATGTTAATACAAAACGTCCACTCGGTGGAGGCCCATATTATGATCTTATTAGGATCGGAAATAGTCAAAAAAAATATTAGCCCACTATTGTCAGTTCAGTTGCTTCCTTGATAACCATGCTCCATCTAGAATGCATACGCCTTGGCGACCTTATTTATTCGACGCCAGCAATGATCATCCTTCTCTTCAGCTACTTGGATATTTTCTTGCAATGTTTCCGAAGAATATTGAAGAATTCGTCGCTTGTAAGTAGATGGGAGACGTTTTGATGCCAAACTTTTCCAATATGGCGAATCATTTTCATAACGACACAAGCTTACTTAAATAAGCTTAAATGCTTTCTCAAAGTGTTATTTGTGAAATATATAATATCATTATAGCATTAATAAGTTTAATTCAACATTTTATACCAAAGATCTATCTAAAATACTAAAATACAACAATTATTGCAAGTTTTATGCTCTCCATTAGAGAGGTGTGACGTTGCACATGCACTGTATTCACACACCGGACGTGCATTAGCGCATTAGGCACCGGAAGTCTAAACGGATTCTAACAAAAACACAAAACACGCGTCGAGCGAATTTCCCGCCATGATGAATACGGGGGAATTTCCTTTACAATTCATTTAAGTATTATACGCTTTAGTTGCTATATTCACGGATATACAAAAATGTTCTTTTAATCACACGTATTTCAGAATTTCGTATAATTATGAAGATGGTTGTAAAAACATCAGGTTCAAAAAAGTCATTAAACAAACTTAGATCTGACGTATTTCTGCAGAATTCTGATTCGTTTAGAGTATCTAGGGACGTCACTGATTTTAACATTATCGAATGATAGTTTAGCATTATATAATATGACGTCTACATAACATGATCACTTCATCTTCCACTTCACTTCAACATTTTAATTCTGGTTTTTCACAACCGGTAGCTTTGCGCATTCTTTGGGTTATTCATTCATTAGTTCATTCTTTATAAGCGTGAAATGCACGACGTCAACTGTCGACACTTGCGCGTGAAATAGTTTTCCATTTTTCACGAAAATCAATGATACAGTACAAGTACGAAGATATAAAGAATATAGTAATTTTAAATACCCGTTTTTCGTTTCGAATCCTTCAAAATTATAGTATTTTGGCTCATTTGTCGTAAAATTATAGTATAATATAATACCAGTTGGTATACATTTTTTTTGGCAACATTGACATGATGTTGAAAAAATATCCATCAGTGATGAAATTACGGCCGAATTGAAACCGGGTTGACGCAGCCAATGCGCAGGCTACGCATGCACTTCGATGCATTAATGTAGCAAACTATAGAGCAGAGCTATACTGTTCTTTGACATCCAAATCGATATGATTTAATAATTTAATCATTTTTATGACTGTGTGGTTATATTGTATAGAGGCCCCCACTTCTATTTTCTGACAAATCGGTTGCGTCATTTTCATCAAATAAAATCACCGCCGGTTATAAGTATACGCTGTGGTATTTTCGGTACAATTCTTCTTTCTTTCGACCATGTCCGATCCTAATAGGATCATATGGGCCTCCACAGAGTGGAAGTTTGTATTAACAGATTGTATTTTTACGAGAAATGGATGTCAGCCACTTTCTCAACCTATTAGGTCCATACTCTGACTCATACACAAATTGAAAAACAATATTTGTACTTGCCAGACCCGGTAAAAGAAATAAAATATTATTTAAGTAGGTAGCCAAAAGCACTCTACCCCTAAATAGTAGCTAGAGTTATTTCACTATTCGGTTATTATATTGTCAAGTAACTGGACATCCCTACTCTAACTTAATATATTGTAGAATGGAATCTTACGTATATATGTACATATTATATTATATAGGTAATATGTAGGTAACTACTATCGTTTCCCTCCATTTTGAATGTGAATTTCAAACTGTCACTTTTATTTTGTTGTCTGAATTTTCGTCTGATTCGGGATGGGGAGGTGAACAATATCACACCGGAATTGTTTTGGAAACGGCAAGGTATATTTACGTTAATATTATATAATAGTTACATTCTTAATAATTTAATTCTACGGAGGACGAAATGTACATGTTCGCGATTTAGCTGCTTGCAGCGTTCTCTGCGCCATCTTGTATTCCACTTTCAACGGTTTTTTTCAAGGCGACGTTGCAATATCTCCAACGGTCAAAATTATGGCATTGTTGCCAGCAGATATTCAACATTATTTATTTTCGTAATCAGCGCTTTATTATTTGTTATGCCAGCGCTCCATTGGCGAGCCAAAAGTCCGAGGACAATAAATCGTCCGATTTGTCTATGCCCTGCTACTGATCAATGAACGAATAAAAAAGTCGAGCTGTCAAAAGTCGAAAATTGTGATTATCGTAATGTCTTCTGATAACCCTATAATTTTGTGTTATTTATATGTAGACTTGCGTAAAATAATAAAGCAGTGAAAACAACACAAGATTTACGTTTTCTTTTATGAATTTCATAAATACAAATAAAAAATAATTGGTAAATCTCTCATTTTATAATGTGTAAATTAACAAATAAATCAATGAAAATGTTTAAAACAATTACAGATTTTTTGCGGTCCGAATGATTGCGTATTAATGTCAAATCGAATTTGCATTGCGATCGACGGACGAAGTCTGGCAACTCGGAGGTAAAATATCAAACATGTTTGAAATCCAACGAGCCTGGTCTGCGGATTAAAAAGTCCGCAGACCTGGGGTGCTCCACGCGAAAAAAAAGTCCGAAGACTGTAAATCGTCTGACTTGCGTGCCAATGGAGCGCCGGCATTAGGTTTGATACCGATTCGGGCCTCTCCAAAAACACAGACACATCCCCAAATGGGGTCCATACGGGGGTGCCACACTACATAATATGCATAAGTTGGTATCTACCTACATATTTTCACATTTTAATAAATACTTTATAAAGAAAAGCTACATACGTGTATATAAGAAGGTAGTAACGTTAGGTAGGATTCTACGTAGCGAGATTTCTCTCAAAAAGCTTTCAAGAAGGGATAAAGAATAGAAGAAGAAAAAAACAAAGGTAAGTATATAAAATCCTCCCACTCCGAAAAAGAAAAAAAATCTCATACTCTAAGAGTATTTGCGGGGTAAAAGTTTTGCCGTTGCTTTCTTATGTTGCGGTGAAAATTTCGGGTGGAATTTATAAAACGAATTCGAACGGAATACAATATGTATGGGGTAATCAACGCATGGGCATTATGTGTTCGCAAATTTATTTATAAGATAGTATTATTCATCATGAGTAATTTTGCCCATGTTATTTTCGCGACAATGTCGAAAATTTTTCGCAAATTTAATGAACTATACTGTACGTATTAGGTACCTATAAATTAACCCCATTCAGCCAAAACCAGCTTCTGACGGTTTTACAACAAGAAGTGGCTGTGACGTATACAACAAATCTCAATAGTATTATGTTAGTAGTTTTATAAATATCCCAAACTATATATATGTAAGAAGGAAATCAACCTTGTATATGAATGTTCTGCCAGTGAGCCGTTTCCGATACGATCACCAGAATGGTACGACAATTAGAAAATATCGTCTCTCATTAATTTTTCTTATATTATAGAATAATTATTGTAAACTCTATGCTATCTGTCATGGTCTTGAAAATATGAACTGTTGTCCACTTAATTGGTTAATTATTGGATTCGTCACTTGCCAGCTTTAATACTATGTATGTGGTCAGTTACAACAGTCTACTATACAAGAAAAATTTTGGTGGAGGAACGAGCGATATACTCGTAATATAAAGTTATCGTCGTAGAGATGGCAAAGATTCTTGCAAGATTTCTATGTAGGAATTTGGTGTTTTTAAAAATAGAAGTTTCCACGCTGTGAATTTCAATTTCAATTTATTTATTTTTTACCATATTGTGGACATTACAAATTATAAGTTTAAGACGTTCACAATATAACAATGACTTTTGTTTGTATGTAAATTGTATCATGTAACATTTACTTGATGGTATAATGAAATCAACAATATAAAAAAATCAATGTACATGATTTGTATTTCGTCTACATGATATAAATAGTCAAGAATAATTTTATAGATATATTTGCTATCTATAAATGAAGCATGTGTTGTTTGAATTTATTAAAAATAATTACAAGATAAAAATAACTTTTTATATACCACGTTTTTTAAATTTTCTGTTGAATCATATAAACTTGACAATTCTATGTAAGTATTAATAAAAACTTTTTTATTGTACTTGATAGAAATACTGAATAAATATAGAATACTGAAATGTCACTTTGACATTTCATATTGATTTCCATAGTAACGCACGTATATATATTAATAATTTAGTATCTAGGACCCCCTTAGCAACCAACAATAATAACTTTCCATACAAAACAGAATTAACTGAAAATGAATTCAATTCTGCTTAATTCTGCGTCGTGTTCTGATATATTCTAAAAGTTTTAAATGTCTAGCTAGTCGGGAAGTTAGTTAAAAATCTTCAATCGTCCAATACAAATCTTGGACAAACAAGAAAAAATTTGTACTGGACACACAAGAATACGAGCTAATAAAAACGTGGTAAAAAAGTGAAATTTGATATCACTATATTTTTTTTAAATTTAGAATGACCAACCAACTAACCGAGAAACTCTTTTCTCTCGAGAGTTCTTTCTAAATTCAAAAAATATCATGTTGTGAAGATCATGCGTTCTGATTTATTATGTACATAATGTTTTGTTTTTAAATGAATACATAAATAAATATCTATAATTTAATATAGATCTTTTTTCTCATGCCGTGGTAGGTACATGATATTTAAATTAATTTATAAAACATGTCTAGTTTTATCTATTATTATTGGTGTTTTTAAATACGTCACTGAGTAGGGATATCGTCGTATATCTTGAAAATACGCAAATTCCACTTTAGTTCAAAATTTGATTTATATTGATTACGCTAGTACCAACTATTTAACAACCATCTACTTCTGTGTAACGTTCTTACATACATCACAATATATCTGTCCATTTCTACGAGGAATCTACTAAAACCTCGTGATCATGTCATGTCATGATCATGTTCGGCGCTCTTGTTTAAATTACAATATGTATTTCTCCACCGTTGATCCTTTCAATAATTCAATTCAATGTTTCGTTTAAACGTGCTACCTCCAAAATTTTCTGTAATGGACATTGATCGAAATTCTAAATGTTATATTTTTTTTCCTTTCATATTATTCTATTTTTCTGATCTATCTTAGATCACCCATATTATGTATATATTTCAATAATTCTTAACACACATAATATAATATAAATATATTATATACTTACATACTTATATTTTTTTTATATGTTCCTTTTTTCTATAATTATTCATTATTCTTCCTCATTTGTCTTATGTAATTTCTTTATATTTATGTTCTTATTATTTTCTATCTTGTTAGGCTTTACTATATTGTAATTTATATATGGAAACTTTGCTGGTTGCAATGACTTTTCATTACCTATTCTATTTTTAAACATATTTTTGTAATAAAAATGTGACTGTTTCCTTAATTAATAAAATAAAAATAAAAAATACAAAAATAAAATTTGAAAAAATCGTTGTTATGTCCATAAAACGTTTTAAATTGTAAATACTAGAAATGGTTGTCATTATAGATACCTAATTAAAGTTTGTTCGTATTACCATTTTATAAAATTCAAAAATCCCTTTAAAACGCATGTTAAATGAGAACTTTTAGATCGAATAATATAGAAACAGGAAGACGATATAGTATTTACAGTAACAATTTTCAATTTATAGTTAACACCAATATTATTGATTGAATCGAATGACCGCGGTTCTCTATCAATGCGCCTCTGTTTTCGGGGCAGGGGTGTGTTCGGGGCTTCCCCGCAAAATGTCAGGGCGGGAAATCAAGAGTAATGCCAACACGAAACTGCACTACGAACGACGGTCCTCCGGGACAATATGGCGAAGCTCTGCGTCGCTTTCTCGCATTTACCCCTCTCTTTCTTTCGCGGATCAGACCTTCCTAAACTTTTCCAGCGAAAAATATAAGCTTATTGCAAAAATATCCCGAAAGAAAAGTTTTGACATTTTCCTTAATTCATACAAATACATACACAAAGAATTTTCCGACAAGTTTTCTTCTGGGTATGCTATCAATGAAATCCTTGTCCACCCGAAAAGTGTTTTTTAAAGCATTTATTTATTTATTCATGGATTCGCGTTTTTTGATCAACACCATCCAACCACTGCAGGGGTTTGGTTTGGCAAGACATGGGTCGGGTTGCTCATGTGGACACGACCAGCAGGACGCAGAGCACGTCCTGTGGGACTGTCCACTTATGGGCCCCGAACGAGCAGAGTTGTTTGCCCGGGTCCGACCCCATTCGGGCCCAATAGGACACGCGGACATGGTGGCAACCGAAGTCAATTTTGCGGCCTTTACTAAATTCGCCAGAGCGTACGGGGAGCGGGACACTCTCGACTCCCCTTGCGACTCTTCAAATTAAAGTCACTCTGATAGTTGCCATATAAATTAACATCATGCATTCGCACTTCGGTGCAAGGTTGCATCACCAGTCCCGTGCGGCTCTGCTCGGGACAAAATGAGGGTTTAAATTCTTTGATCTGGCACACGTAAGGGTTATGTTAGCCGGCCACGTATGACGTGGCTGCCAATGACATATTAAATGGACAACTCACTTCATACCGGCGCGCACGAGAAATTGTGCATAAAAGTCATTCACAGATGTATAGGTAGATGTCACGTGACCATATGACGTATCCATTTCCATTATGCGATACAAGCTTCGAGAATTTATAGTAATATAACCTTTATTGTAATGGCGTATTAGTGTCATGACTCATTGCGTTAGAAACAGATTCTCGGTTACTTACGACTTCTCGGATATTAGACGCAAGTGAACCCAGCGCATCACAGGCGACTGTCCAATGGTTTCTGTCATTCAATTGCATTGAATAAACATTATCTTAAAATGGCATTTTATAAATAATAATTAATACTAACACATGAAAAGTGATATCCCATCTTTCTTGGAGTGTTTAGTAGATTTTTTTTACAATTTTTAACTAGGCACATTGGCATTTTGTAACACAATAATAACGGCGGAGTCGAAACCTGACAGTCAGAAATTTTGTATGGGCAGACCCAGCGGTGTCGCCAGACCGCTTGCAAGCAGAATGTTCATTTGAGCGTAGGATACCGATATTAAAATATAAATTTCGCCATCCGGCAGACCCGACACAAAGTGAGTGTCATTTTATTTTCTAGATGCTTCGTCCATATTCATGTCATTGCGTGGCTGCATATACATAACGGGAGCGGAGGTGGGAATTTTACACACCATCCTGTTTTTTTTGGCAAACTTTAAAATTTCAGTGATATATTGTTGGTAAAAAGTACACTATTATTAATTGACAACATCACATTACCAATATTACCAATCGACTGCTTAGTCTGCAAACCAGCTAACTCCACTTTTGACCAAAAATGAGATTTTGGTGGAATGTTGTTATAAAGCATGTTTTCTATACTCATACAAAATTTCAAACTCCTAAACCTATAAATACTAAATGCGTTACCGCTCTTCACAAAAAAACTGCCAACTGCAAGTGCCAAATTTCTAATATCGTTAATGGAACAACTTTCTCTTCATACAAATTGTCTTTACCTGTATATAAAAGGGAAGCTAAAATAGTATATTAATTCATAGTACAGCTTATTTGTAAAAAAATCCAAGTGTATTTTTGGAATTGTTAAATTATTACGTTTTTTCTATTTCCTAATTTGCCCAAATGGAGTTAGCCAGTTTGCAGATTAAACAGTCGCAAATTTTTTTTATACAATTGGCACACACCTTTATCAATATAATTATACATGACAATAATCACAACACTTATCTGAGACTTTTAATGATAAAAAAACACACGTGACTTCACCTGTCAAAAAAAATAATATTATTATAATGCACTAACTTTCAGAATGTAAATACCTAGCTTCTAATATTATAAATATTAACAGTTATAAATTCACGGTGCAATAATTGATTAACAGTTTGGGAACGTCTACGGAAGCATTTCCAGGGGAATGTTCTATGATGGCTTTTTAACGTTTGATAAATCGTCCGCGAATAAAATGATTCAATGAAGATTTTTCGATTCTATTTATATTCCTTCCTAATGTCTCTTTCGCTATATAAGTACTTGGTGGGAATTTATTATTTCACAAGTATTTTATTTGCGAGTTCAAAATATATCGTTTAGAAAAGTTTAAATATATAATGGTAACGAGGTTAATTATTAACAATAAGTAGCAATTAATTATTGCAGGTAGATACTTTGGATTCGAATGAAATACTTTAGACCGCTTGGATAACATTCATGGTTTTATATAAACAACTTTCTATTGGCCATGCAAACATGTTTTAGTTTAAAAAATAAAAGAGATCTAATTATTCTTTTTCAGTGGTGTATCTCTTATCCCCGGGAACGAAACGATTAAACAAGTCACACAAAATGGAGCAGTTCACTGACTTTATTTCAAATACCTAACTGATAATAATGCTGTCAATATTATCAGATATTTAGGTATGAATTATTGATACTTAAGAGCACCTACTTTCTAACATACTTACGGGAATCAACAACCCATGCCGTGTCAGCATATTTATCGGCGAGATTAAATAACTCACATAGCTGACTGCAATTATGATTTCCTTAATATCCGTTTTCCCAAATAGTTAGCCAATATCCAATTATCGCAAACTCCATATAGTAGCTGACTTAATTTTAATAGTTATTCCCTAAATACTATTTTCAAGATATTATTTTGATAATGAGTAGGTACGTCGATAAATAATGGATCACAATTATTGATTGAGAATGCCACTCTATCATAACTTCCCGGACTGTCAGTATTTCAGTCTCTATATCGCTCCGCACAGCATCTCAACTACCGAGCCTTGGACCTCGGAGTAGTATCATTACTCTTGTAACATAACTCTTGTACTAACTGTACTTCTTATTCCTTCTTACTTGTTAGTCATACTTATTTGTTTTTATTGAAAAAGATTGCAGATAGTGCTAGTGAGTTTTTTAAATTTCAATTAATCCCTGAATAAACTACACTATATTAGGTATATAATATATGTCATGCGCAATCCGACAAAAATAGTGCACATTTTTCAGTCATACTTATTTCTTTTCCTTGAATTAAGAATACATATTACAGATGGTGTTGGTTAGTTTTTTTAAATTCATTTAGCCCTGCCTGACCAAACCATAATCAATAAAAAATATTCTTCTTTCTATAAAATATTTGAAATTATGGAATAATTTTAGATATTTGATAGATAGAAGAATATATTTTAATGTTATCTGCTATGGATTGGATCAGACAGAGTATAATTGAATTTTTTAAAAACTAACAAACACTATCTACACAATGCAAATCAATGATAACCAATACATTTGACTGACAAAGTTTAGTATGCACTATTTATGTCGGATCTTGGCAGCCTACCTCCACCCTTCATACCTCATCTGTTATGGTTTGGTTCAGGTAGGGGTTAATTTAATTTTAAAAATTTACCAGTACCATCTACAAATTGTATTCTTAGTAGGTACCTACTATAAACACAAATAAGTATGACTGACAAAGTTTAGTTTGCACTATTTATGCCAAATCTTAACAGCCTACCTCCACCCTTTGCCACTGCCATGTAGTTCCGCCATTGTCTGTACATATTGTGGAAGTTTATTGTTTATTGGCAAAAATTTGAAATTACTATTTATGTCTCGTAATATGAAATATTATAAAATATATTCAAAAATGGAATACAATAAACAAAAGGCAATACCTGAAATGTCACATCGTATCAATTGTTTTTAAGCTCTTCTTTATTCACATTTTCAAAGCACACGTCAAATATTCACTCATAATACCAGACACGTGACTTTCAAAGGTAAGTAAGTACACATTTGTATCGTGAGGGTGAACATAATAATAATAATTTTGTTCCCTTATGAAAATATACACAATTGAAGGGGGCTGGGAGGGGGCGGTCGGCGCATCTCTCTCGAAAAGCAATAATGCAACAACTGTCGCTTATTAAATGATGCAATACCTGTATTAGATTTAATTTAACGCTGTTATTACATCCTTTGATGTGCGCCACGTCACAATATTATGATGAAACACTGTGACATTTCGGAGAATATCATAACTTACTCTAGGTAGGTCCATTATAATAGCGTTGTCGGAAATGTGCCAATTTATTAAATTTCCAACTGAAACAATGAACAAGATAAAAAAATAATATATAGTAAAGTTTAAGAGCGTACTTCAGTGAAACGGCAAATAATTTTCAACAGTAGGTGCGACGAAATTTCTCACTAGTCGCCAATCGGAGACCGATAGTCGAGGTGTCCGCACGTCGATTTGTTTTGTCATGGCGTCGGATGGAAATATTCTTAAATCGTGTAAAAATGACTAAATAACTTTACGGTTGTACTTACAAAAGAAAACAATTCAATGAATATACCTACTATTATTTTTAGTAATATAACAATAAACATAACATTAAATGGACGCATGTTGGATTTTTATGACAAGTTATATTTCGTTCGGCACGCGTCATTTGCACAATCCGCACATCGCCTAGCCACGATCTTTTTAGACCATGCCTCAACTGAAGTATAGCCATTATTTTTGGTTCCACAATACAGGTCAGGGTCAATTCGCCTGAAAGTAGCAAATTCCTTGCTTGACAGTTCTCTGCTACGAAGCGCCTTCCATTGGCGCTGATATCTGTTCATAAAAGCTTTGGCAATAATTACTTTTCGCCATCTTCAATGATTTGCTCGTCTTCTGCCCACGGAAGTCGTCCAATCGATTTCAGCCGTGTAAAAGAGATTTTCACACCGGTATGCTTTGTAATATTATATACCTAGTGTTTCTGTTTATTCCGTGATTATTAAACTGCCGCCAAAACATCTTCCTTATAATAATATAAAAAGAAAAGCAAAAATTAAAAAATTCAAAACGTTTCTTTGTCACGTTTCTTGATAATGTTTTTCTGTTAAAAAACTCTTTTCACCTATTTTCCGTATACCTAGTGACTTTAAATTCAATGGACAGGTGCTTACGTAGTGTCAATATAAATCATTACCAAAATTAGTGGCAGTTTGGTTCTCCAAGGGCATGGCTTTTTAAAATTGTATATATTAAAACTTCAAGAGTTGTTTTAAGATATAAATTTTGTTTTCACTATTTTCCGATATTAAAACATATTATATTATTTATACTGAATACATAATGATACATATTCAAAACAGGTGAATTTATAATACAATTTCTTAATACCGTGTCCGATCCTATGGACCTCCACAGGGTGGAGGTTGTATTAACAAAATTTAGTTTTTACGATAAATTGATGCTATCAATTTTCTTAAACTATTGATTCTATACTCTGGTCCAAACACACATTAAAAAACAACGTATGAATTTTCCAGACCCGAGATTTGAACTCGGGACCCACGACGTTATAAGCTAATCCAATAACGGCTCGTACATCTTGGGCGAATTTAATTACACGTACATATTTTCTAATTATATTATATAATAATAATTTGACGGTACTCTCTCAAAACAATGGGGAACTGTTCACAGCATGCAAAAGATACTACCAATAAAACGTCCCACATCACGCCACATTTACTCACATATGAAACAGTACCGGATATCTAGTAAATCATTGTATTTATTTATTGGTTTATGAATAGATACTCGTACTTATAGGTAATACATGAATAATGTATAATTGTAATACTTAAGGCGTGCGCTGCATCAACAGCATCTATGGACGGCACGCCACTGTATCTATATGGAAGAAGATTTTTGACAAACCTTAAAATTTCAGTGATTATAAAAAACTTATATTGTTGATGAATACACTATTTACAATACCATATTACTAATCTACCAATATCTTTTATACAATAGACACGCACCCATATATACAAGAAAATAAACACAATATTTACTTAAGACTTTTATTAATAAAAAAACACACACGTGACTTCACCTGTCAAAAAGAATAAATGCATTAACTTTTACATCAATAAAGAGGCTGCACAAGATAATTCCTATTATCCATATTGGCCTGTCAACCCATTCTCTGCGGCACGTGTCTATAACCGGAGTTTGCGCAGACACCGCAGGGGTTAGAATTTAGTACCTATAAGCCTTCCGGCATATTATTTTCGTAACTAGTTCCATGTCGTTAGTATATTAAAGTGATTATTGTTCTTTATTCGAAAAAACTATTTAGGTTTTTCATTTTGTATTAAGTATTACTTCGGTAATTTAGAAAACAATCGTTTCGAATAATTTCTCAAAAAAAATATTTGTTTTTATCAGTTTGCCCTATTTAATACCTACATTATAAACTACTAGATGGAAAGCTCATCCAAGTATGTACGATGAAATCACTAAACCAGGGGTAGTAAACCTGGACCCTACCGCCCACTTGTGGGCGTTCCAGCTTTTATGGTGGGCGGTAGGGGTTTTTAAAACATTTTCATTATGTTTTCATAAAATTCCCCCAGAAAAAAAATTGAGCCAGATATCCAGTATTTAGTTTCGCAGCATCAGCCTCAGGGATCTCATTAATAATTTTATTAATTAAATGTGATTTCATCAGACTTCATGCTTCTATATATGCAAAGTATAAATAAAAAGATAGATTTAACTACAATAAGTTGTTTTATAAAGATGCATTCTGCCAAACTTAGCGAAAGTCTGACATAAAGTATTTGGTAAGTAAGAAGCCGGTGGGCGGTTAGAAAATTTTACTACTAACAGGGATACAAAAGTGGGCGGTAGGTATAAAAAGATTGACTACCCCTGCTCTCAACTCCTATTAATTATTAGGAACTATATACTGGCATCTATAATTATTTAAGAATGTTCCTCATGTAAAATATCAGGAAAAAAAATCCTAAAGTCCATCCATAAAGTTTGTATCAAATCCTATTATCATTTTTTACCATAATACACTACCAAAGAAAATGTCTTGAGTATGATAAAGTATTATTTATATAATTATCAATAAATGAAGTCATCTAACTAAATGGTTTTCTAAAATCTTTCAATAAACCCTTTCACACTTTCCAAAATGTTCCTCATTATTTTAAGAGACCGCCACAATATTCAATATGCACTTATAATAATTAATTGAATCAATGGCTTTTTTCAATGCGCAATGCAAATGACAGCTACGGCATTTTGTTTTGTTCATCTGAAATCAAGTACCAGATAATGTTTTTTTTTAAATGGAACTACCCAATTGACCCGTTCGCTTTCGGGCTTCATTTTTATGAAAATGTAAAATTACCTACATCAATAATTTTAAGGCAAATAAAAGAATTCCTCTCAATGCCCGAAAGATATATCCATCATAACATGGCTTTTGAATAAAAACAAATTTTTCGTAGCTAATATTTCATACACTTTCTATTCTTTTTAAATGATTGTCCGTTCAAAACGACATCATGCGGGTATTTTTGAAACTTCTTAGGTCATGCAAACACCCGTAGCAGACATCTTGTAAAATGGTATTTAGCGACATTTCAAGATGGTTAACTTAATAAAAAATGACATGATTTAACATTGTTTTATTTGAATATAATGAAAATATTTAATTTTTGTTTTAAAACAGATAAAGGCAACATAACTATTCGAATATGGGACATATTTGTCCAGACATAAAAAATTGGTTATAAATGTTTTGATTATGTGAATATCTCTTTTATTTAAATAAAATGAATATAATAGGCACCGACCAACAAAAAATTTCCTTAATGTAACAGGAGATAACAGAAAAAAAAATTGGTGTATATACTTATGTACGCGCGTTAAAAGTTATACTTCTTTGGCGTAACAAAACAAAAACAAAACTTGTGATAAACTAGATTCTTTGACTAGCTTTTAATTATCTTGTTAAATTACACACTCAAGAAAAAGAACCGCTTATTGGAACGCCGTTGGTTTATTTCTATACACTTTAACTTATATTACTAAATTATATAATGGTTTCTCTTTGTTTTTATTTTTAAAGTACCAACTGTCACTATAACGTTTAATCGTTTGGAAGTTAAGGAACTGCAAATAGCCGACAAAATTAAATTCGCTGCCTAGCGGAACAGTTCTAAACTATGTTATACTGTATAATTGTCACGATTACAGTACCATACCGTGGCGTAAAGGTAGTGCGTTCGGCTGATAACCGAACAATCGGTGGTTCGAATCCAATCGAGTGCGTTTTTTTTCGTGTGAAAAAATGAAGTATGTGTTACATGTCACACGCCAAAAATACACTCTGATCTGATTTCCCAAACGCGTCAAAAGAAGTAAAACTTCAAAAAATACTCTATGTGAAAACCGCTAATTTTTAAGTCTCATTTTCTTTGGTTAAACTTGGTAGACTCCGATGGACGGTATAATGTAGCAACAATGGACAGTGCCCAACAGTATACCAGGCAGGATGGTCGGAGATCAGCTGGCAGGCCCAGACTGGCCGAGAATAAGGGGAGAAAGAAGAAATTCTCGGAGGAAAGCAGGATACGCCCAGGGTTGTTCAGCTACTGATAATAATGAGTCTCGTTTTCATCAGTCAAAAAAAATATGGAATAAACTTCAACGATTTCATTCTTGATTTTGGGCCAACTAGCTTAGATCTCTTAACTATCCATTATATACCTACTCCAAGATCTCCCTGGCCAATCCATCGTTGTTTATTATTTTGTCCAAGGTATTTTACCAATAATAATAATGAATTTGAGTGATTAATTGAAATAATCTCTAATGCCTGTGTGACATATTCTGGCAAAATCAATTTATAAAAGAATTATTACATTTCATTTGTTTTTATAGTACAGACATGTCCAACTTCAAAGAAGCAATGATCAGCTATTCAGTATCAAAACTAACAGTGATTTACCCCACTCTCCAATTATCATTTTTCTACTTGAATAAATGTAAGTATTATATTTGGCGGACGATACTGAAATATTACAAATTAAAAAGCACGTATCGCTACAAATAAATACTATATTTCCTATTCGTCCTGAAAGTTATGGTCCTTTTTGGAGACTTGTTTCACTCATCGTAAACTGTAATTCTCCTACTATACAAAGAGAGGTAGAGTTGCCACTTCATAACTTTGCACTCCGGCTCTAGGATGAAGATTATGTAATATTATATTAAGATTTTTTTTACATATATTATCTATATATTTCTACGTATATAAAGACAAGTGAATATCAATAATTTTATGCGAGGTACTCAGTCGTATTAGTGTAATAAAAAGTTAAAAAAAAAATCAAAGTTATAAAATGTTGAAATTCTCAATCGAATGGGGAAGGACCGAGAAGTTCTACGTAGTATCAAAACCAGGAAACTACAGTACCTCGGCAGCATTATGAGAGGACAAATATACAGCATTTCCCAACTTGTCATTCAAGGAAAGATCACTAGGAAGCGTAGCAGAGGACGGCGCCGCATTTCGTGGTTTAAGAACCTCCGTGATTGGTACGAGTGCAGCTCCACTGAACTGTTCCGGGTAGCAGACGACAAAGATAAGATCGCCTTGATGGTGGCCAACCTCCGCTAGGGGATGGCACAATAAGAAGAAGATAAAGCGTTTACTCTACTGCATAACAGTAAGGGGAAACTATTCCTTGGTTTATAGCGTGGAGATTCAGATCTTCTCTTTTCCTCACTATTGCAACAAAAATCAGATCATACGATGAGGTCACACGAGATTCCTAATGGTTAATTTTAAAACGACTCTCACGAAAGCTTTTTAATTAAATAAGAATAGACGTGATTAATGCATACCTATTTATTAAAATCGCAATGAAATCATTTTATATTAAAACTGAATGAACATGGTTTTTACATTTTTACGTCTCAATTCCTATGTGGCGATGTTGTGATCGACCAAAATCCATCGTCATTATACTCTGAGTTTGTCACTGTAAAAATTTATAATCTTAACTTCCACTTCCACATATCGAGTCCACAATAGATTCCTTAGATTACTCTACTTAAGAACATACGGGTTCTTTCCTTATGACAATGATAATAAAATGAATTTCCCGACTCGTTTTCTTCTGGGTATGCTATCAATGCAATCCCTTTCCACCCGAAGAGTGATTGCTCTTTTAAAGCATTTCTTTTTACTTCTTCGTGGATTCATTTACAATCCGTATATACTGGCAAATATTAATTTTCATGTTCCCACCAATATCACTCGTAACTCGACGGTCTTCAAGATACCTCGTCGCAGGACAGATGTTATGTTTCATGATGCTGTGTATCGTGCGATTAACTTATTTGATGGCACCATAAAGGTGATTTATTTTTTATTAATTATAATATAATGTTTGTGGACGTGTTAAATAGGTTAAATTTATAATTGTATATATTATCATGTTTCTTTAATATTTACATATACACATGCTGTCTTTTCTACTGTCTTTTTATATTAGTTGTTATTTGTAATTAAGATATTTTTATAATTTTGTATTTATTATGTATTATGGCGCATTGGCCAATCGCTGTAATGCCGTAATACTATTTTTCTAAATAAATAAATATCTAGTTAAATACTTTTGCAAACACATAATATTTTACTAAATCTTGATTTAAAAGCAAAGTTTTTCCAGCTAAAATTGTATTTGATATACCTACCTACGTTATTTTATTTACCAGCGTCATAAAACAATAAATTATCATGTCGATCACTAAGTTTGTTAGAAAACAAACAATGTTTACTTAGAAATGGCTGTTAACACTGGTATTAGTACAGCATCCTACGACAACTCTATTTAAACCTGGGGAAACGAACATTACATATTAAATAAATTTTATTGATTCAACCGGCACGTGTCGATGCACGTGTCCAGGTGTGACGTCAGTAGGCTCGCCGCGTGTGCAGCCGCGTGCAATAGGCGATTGCTTAACTACCCGCCATGCTGAAAGGTTTTATTAGGGAGAGGATGACCTTTGTGAATTATAGATTGTTAGATTGGTGAGTAGTCCTATACCTGTGAAGGTGAAGGCTGAATCTGCATTGCCATATTTAAATGATTTTTAAGCAAAATACTCATTCTGCGTATCTACATTCCAAACCCAATGCCTTTTAATCCTAGAATCTCACCCTTTAACTAAAAATACTCATTATTGAAGACGACGATGATGATTTCATATAATATGCAAATATTATTGATTTTATTTTATGCGTATAAGTACATAACATCAATTGAATTATGATATCAGAAGTTGCAGTAGTTAGTAATAAGTATTTACTCAATTTGTGATTTGAGTAGAATAATTTAATATTTTTATTAGTTATACTTCTTTTGGCGCGTTTGGGAAATCAGATCAGTGTATTTTTGGCATGTGACACATAATTTATTTTTCACACTATAAAAAACGCACTCGATTGGATTCGAACCACCGATTGTTCGGTTATCAGCCGAATGCACTACCTTTACGCCACGGTATGGTACTGCGATCGTGACGATTATACAGTATAATATTATAGTTTAGAATTATTGTTCCGTTGCCTAGGCAGCAAATTTATTATTGTCGGCTATTTGCAAGTCGTTACGTAAACAAACGATTAAGCGTCAGTTAGCAATATAAGTTAAAGTGTATAGAAATAAACCAACGGTGTTCCAATAAGTGGTCATTTTTTTGAGTGTGTAATTTAACAAGATAATTAAGAGCTAGTCAAAGAATCCAGTTTATCACAAGTTTTGTTTTGTTATGTTACGCGCCAAAGAAGTATAACTTAAGTACACACTCCGTTTTTTTATTTAATGGTTTGAACTGTTTCGATACTCTTTTAAAATCTGATGATGAATCATTGCGTCAAATAATTTTGCCGCAAGTGGTAGTGGACATATGGGAAACGTAGAAAAAGACAGCATATTCAAATAAAAATGCGATAACCTGCGATTAGGGCCTAATCATACAAAATGAAACTCTAACTACAAATATATATTATTATACATATCAGTGGTGATGGCTGACTTTTAGAAAGAGCCTGAAAGAGGTAGGTTGTGGAAATCTGAAAAAAGAGCACACTTGTCA
Organism: Rhyacophila brunnea; assembly: GCA_022495005.1. Taxonomy (NCBI): domain Eukaryota; kingdom Metazoa; phylum Arthropoda; class Insecta; order Trichoptera; family Rhyacophilidae; genus Rhyacophila; species Rhyacophila brunnea. The sequence continues at coordinate 77,140 of JAGYXB010002002.1, forward strand.
GGTATACTTTACTATATGAACAAAAAAACACTAATTACAACGACACACTAATTTGATGAAATTTCAATAGCTCATTGACGACATAATATTGAGCGATGAGTTTAAATTATGTATTTTCCTAAGTATAGATAGTATGATACACATCAAAAATCATTAGATAAAATTATTTTTTTTTGTAAAATAATCCATATTTATTCATAAGTAGGTTAAATTTCTAATTATTAATTATATTCGATAAATCTGCAGTCATATATAATAATAGTATTCGCAAAAGTTTTAGGCTTGGCGATCGAAGCCTACCATATTGCATACAATGCGATAGACAGATTGAGGTCACGTAACGTAAAGTCCATACAAAAAAACATCAGCATTCCTCGACGAATAATCCGATAAATACGTTAAAGATAGAATGCGCACTGTCGTATATTTTTTAAACCTTTGACAGATTGTTCGGTAATCTATATGTATTATACGTTCTACGTATACGACAGATGTCGTTGGTAGATTAAATTACTTTTATAGAATATAAAACAATCAAGAAATTATATGAATACTATTATTATTACTAATATATATTCAATTGAAAACTATTTTTCGTATTAATTAACCGACGAATTAACTCGCGGGTTCTTGTAAACATCATAACTCCTGAATAAACATTCTGTGTATATTTTCTAAACAATATTTATCATTTTAATGTGAAAATATTCACAATAAACTCGATAAACATGTCGTGTTGGTAAGTTTTCACAAATATTTATCATTCCGTTCCTATTTCATATTTTTTAAAGAATTTATTTTATTCCAAAAATAGCTGGCCCACAAGTGTCCACCTAGTAAAAATTGGCTGGCAGTGATAAGGTTTAATAATCGCCTAATATGGAGTCTTTGCTACTGATGTATATAATATGCTAATCTACAAATACAGCTAGTAGCTTCACGGCAAGAATACATACTTATATTCATGATGAATACTTATGTGATATTGAAGATTATATTTCCATATTTAAACGTGTGTATGTTTTAGAATGTATATTAATATCTTTATGATATCCTTGGATAACTTTTGTCCTTTTTATATGGCAAATTTTATTCCCAAAAATGCCCGATTTTCCTCGAAAATTGCAATAATTCCTCGTTAATATCGAAAAAGCTTAATACTCTCGTCGTGATGGGTACAGCAATATGGCTGTAACTGAGAATGGAGTCCGCCGTTGTCGTATAGCGCCGTTAAACGGCCCATTTGTATGATCCCCGTTTGCCGTTACCCCAGAACTGATTTTCATCGAATCGCAGGGGCGTACGATTAAAAGTCTTCTTGTATCGTCCAATAACAACAGCATTCTAAATAATTACAAGATAAAAAGAACTTTTTATATGCCACGTTTTTATATTTTCTGTTGAATCGTAATATAAACTTGACAATTCAATGTATTAATAAATACTTTTTTTGTACTTGATAGAAATACTGAATAAATATTATAGAATACTGAAATGTCATTTTGACATTTAATATTGATTTCCATAGTAACGCACGTATATACTAATAATTTAGTTGCTAGGACCCCCTTATCAACCAATAATAGTAAGGAGTAACTATTACTTTTAACGAATTTTTTCCGAAACTTAAAACTGAATTAACTGAAAATGAATTCAAGTCTGCTTAAAGATGGCCAAAAGTATTAAAAGAATGCACTGTCGTCGTGTTCTGATAATATATTCTAAAAGTTTCAAATGTCTAGTTATTCGGGAAGTTAGTTAAAAATCGATTGCAAGATTTGTACTGGACAAACAACCACCGGACAAACAAGAATACGATAGAAATGTTGTAAATACGTATAAAAGTAAAACTATAGGTACTCGATAGTTTAAACAGTATATTTTTTATCTTTTGTAAAATGCGTCAACACCACTGGCGGCATTATTGAGCGAGGCATTTTCGTTATTGAGCTCAGCAGTTTCGTTACGACCGTAAACGTTCGTTGTAACGGCGCGTTCATGCGTCGTTAGGCCGTGAACGAAACGCCGTTATGCGTTGTGTAACAAATATCTTCGATTTCATCTAGGGTGAGGAGAAAGTATGCCGGTGTTTGACTTTAAGGTGATGTCTCTAGGTAAAGTTGTTATCGAAAAATAGCTAGAAAAGTTTATTAATCGGTAAATATATATTCAAAAGTAATGAGAAAAATAAAATAAAAAATTAAGATGTATCGTGGAGTTCTATATACCAAAAATACGTGTCAAATTCGGTACATTTCTATCGGGTGGTAAGAATGAATGACATAAGATTTATTATCAAAATTACGATAAAAATGTACGTAAATCTATTACCTAGGGAAACGCTAAACGTTAATTGGAATTTATTATATCCTTATATCTTTTTTTTCAAATTTAAAAAACATCGATTTAGAGGTTAGAAAGCATGCAATTAAAATCGAAACATCTCGGTTCAGACTTAATTTATCGCAAAAAACGATTAGCGTTTCTATTAAAAATATTATTTAATAATTTTTAGGCTAGTTATTTAAATTTAATCTTGTATTTTTGTATATTAACGAATCGATTGTAAATAAAATGAATATTTGACAAGACTTTATCGACATATGCTGCTAACGCGGAAATAAATCGAACTATTTTTGAAACAGTACTTGCATAGATTAAAAAATACATACACACACACATACATTGAAAATAAAGGTTCGCCAGGTACGAAGACAAAAACTGTGTTAATTCTGCTGTCAATAATTTTTGTTTGCGATATTGGAGCATATGTCAATGGACTACATATATCAACCTCCACTTTCTGAAATAGTGTTGTGTAATTATTTCAGATATTTATTACTGTTTTGACGTACCTACCTTTTATAAAGCGATTTTAAAATAAATATAGTTTCATAATAATATAAAGAAAGCATACGAGCGAAAATGCCTAAGATACTTCTGACACACATCAAATTTAATCTTTGTCTAGTAACTGTACAATTTATCCATATTTATGTTAAGTGTTTAAAATGTTATAAGTAAAAAAAAAATCGTCTATTCACGTGGTAGTCGCGAAAATTATGAACAATATACAATGTTAAAAATAATAAGAATTGTTAAAATTTCTAGTCACAATATTATTCAAAGACAAATTAACCCGATCAAAACAGCCTCGACAAACTTCCACTTCACTAACTTTTGTTCTATATGTTTATCCTGGATACAGCGGCAAACACATTTTGAAAATAGCCGATATACTGGATTATTTGTTAGTTTGGGTTAGTTTAAGTTAGATTAGGTAATCCTAACAAATAATCCAGTATATAGGCTATTTTCAAAATGTCTTTGCCGCTGTATCCAGGATAACCGACTTGTACCCTAATTTTAATTACATACATACTATTGTACTATATTTGGGCCATCAAACGTTCATTCCTGTCTACGGCCTTAAAATTATTATCTACGTGCCTATATAACTGTATGCCGTCCTGTCAAAAAGTGGAGGTTGATAATTTAGTATGTAGAAAATAGAAGTTATTATTAGTCTCCATAAAATATAGGGTAAACAATTCAGTGAATGAACACATAAGAGGTGAATTTGAAAATAAATTAAATTAAAAACGATTAAATGAACTAAGAAAATTATAACAATAGGTAGGTACAATAAATTGTGTATAACCGTGGTATTACTAATTTTATGCCGTGATGCTTTGATAGTTGAACTTTTCATAATATTTGGATCACTATTTAGTTGCTCATTTATCTGCTACATCATAAAGTCGTAAATATTGTTTTTTTATGAAGCAATCATAAATACAAAAAATTAAGATCTACTTTTCAATCATAGTAGATACCTAGGAATATGGTTTAGGTGTTGATAATTTTTAATTATTTATTCGAGATCTTCAGGGAATTACAAAAGTCCACACCTAGAAACCACTGGGCCAATAAGGTTTCTTTTTATATCTCCAAATCCATTTCACTTACACATTTATAGGTAAAATAAATAAAACTATCTTTTATTTTATCTTGCACTGTTCTTTAAAATCGACATTAGATTTTTTCAAAGAAATAACGTTCTGTCTTTTTCTTAGAATATTATGTAATCAGTGGTGCACTTACTTCAAATTCTAAATTTTTTCTTACGTTTTACAATTTTTTTTTTAATTTGTCACTTATTTTGTCCTTGGGTTTGCTTATCAAGATTTGTTCGCATGTTTATTTACGTTTTTCTTACCTCCAACTTCTTTTTTATTCAATTCGTTGCGTGTCTTACTTTATTCTTATCTCAGATATAGTTAGTTAGTTAATACAAACCGTCCACTCTGTGGAGGCCCATATGAACCCATTAGGATCGGACATGGTTGAAACGAAATGAATTGGGATGTCTATATAATATCGACATTGTCATAATTATAACTACAGTCGAACTCGGTTATTACAATCTCGGACATAGCGAGATCTCGGATTTAATGAGGAAACAGTCGTTGACATTTGGTATATGATTTTCTCCGTACATTTTTATTCACTGTTATAACGAGATACTTATCGGATATACCGAGCTAAAATACTGGTAATGTGTTGATCGTTTAAAGACATTTCGACCCTAAGCAATAAAATCCGATCGGACAGGATGCCGCCGGGGACAGATTACGTTTATGACACTAGTTAAGTGTCTAATTGTTGTTTTCGCCGACAATAAAAATACCTATTCTCTGATATAACGAGTACCGCTTATAACGAGCAAATTCAGCCGGTCCAACCTTCCTAGTAATAACCAAGTACAACTGTATATTCCTTATTTTGTTTAATAATAATTCGAATGGCATTTGTTTTGCTATTCATTTCATATCATTCTTTTATTCCACCTCTAGTAGAAATTCGATGTAATTGTCAATTGTACAAGATTAAACTCAATCTTATAAACATTTGTACTTAAATGTTCATTTACTACTATAAATGAATTTTACTGTAGAAAAATATTTATATTAATTCGTATTGACAACGTAAAAAAATCTGGTTCATTGACTGGACAGGATACCCTTGTATTGCCACTGTAAAAAAAACTACGGTAAACAAAATGTAAAAATCATAAACACTTTAAATCAAATCAAATAGATATGTTAGAATTGTAAATATTTTATGGGGAAAATATTAATTGTAAATATTTTTACATAGGTAAGTAAATATATAATAAATTTAAATGCATTTTTATCAAGCTTATGATTTTTAATATGTGGCGACACACAATATTTTATTTTATATTTTATTGCCATCTGGTTGCGATCGACGAAAGTTTTTAGTAACACATTTTTAGAAATTCATGGTAGATGCCTGTAGATGCCTTTAGATGGCGTTGAAGTCACATTTGATCGTAAATTGAGGCAAAGAATTCGCCTTAAGGAAATTTTATTTAAAGTTACATTACTTAACATTATGTACAAGGATACGTTATAGGTAGTAATTATATGTCACATTATGTCGTAGTTTCCGTTTCCAGAAACATTTAATTCGGTACTGAACGACTAACACTAAACACTATTGAAGCCTTTTATCATAAGTATTTACTGTTTACTTGTTTAAATACTGTGACCAACATAATAATTAATTAGTAAGGGATGAACCTGACGACTGTCTGCGATGGGTGATCACATAATACTAGGGATTGCAATACCGAATGAAAATGTCAACACCGGTTTTTCGGTATTTCTTATTAAATACCGGTATATCTTAAACGGAAGTAAGTGCTTATCTATAAATATAGCTATTAAAATCTTTTTAAAATATTATGTTATAGCAAAAACCTACATGCCCACATTTATTTTGTTGACATTTAAAAATATGTATTGATCATAATTGTAGAACTAGAGATTTTTTACAAATAATTTGAATATATTGATAATTTTAACTAAAGCCCTCAAAAGTTCACCAAGCGCAAATAAGTCCGGCTGCAGGAAAATCTTCTTAAATTCGACGCTTGTACAGTCATCAATAATTATTATAGAATAATTGAACATTTTTGTCACGGATATGTTTTTTATTTCGAAATAATATTATGATAATTTGTATAATATATTTGATGAAATTTGTTTTATTATTTTTTCATCTATGTTGGATTCACTCAATATGTTTGCACTTTAGCAGCACGTAACTTATAATTCATTTTCAAAAACTTAAACGAGTATGCTTTCTTAATACCGAAAATTCCGGTATTTTGGATTTTTAAAACCGGTATTTCGGTATTGATAAATAATGGAATACCGGTATTGCAATCCCTACATAATACGTAATGGACAAACATGCACCGCATTTAATGGTTCAGAAAGAAAACTTAATACGGTAAGACAATGAATTAAGTAGTTTGATAGCCTACAAATACACTTTCAATTGCAAGAAGTGATTGACTGAATAATGGAAATGGAGAACTGAAAATAGTAGAATAGTCGCTTGAGGCGAAGAAGATCCCCGCATGGTACTAAATAAAAGGACATGTGGACTAACAGGCGAGTGCTTAAAGTCAGACAACGTTATCTACAAAAAAGTGTTTTTTTTTTTGAGATAACGTTATTTTACATTTACGGCTACATGATAGTCAAACAACGTTATGTCAATCTTTTCTAATTTCTTATTAAATCGTCAGTAAAGTTTAACGCTAACTACATAAGTTACCTTGTTTTCATATTTTTTTTAAACTATCCCTATACATTTTAACATCATCATAAGCAAGATAAATGTACAATACACAATAAATTATAAAATATTAACATTAGGTTTTAAATAAACATTTCCCTTGTTGAGTTACAAGAATCTAAAATAACGATTTTTGGCTCTCCTGTAAAGTTGCACTTTTGTAGATAGTGTTGTTTGACACTAAGCCCTCGCAGGTATATTATATTATTGGGGAACAATTTGACTGCACACAATACATTTTTTTTTAAATCTGTTATTGTTAGTTAAAAAGGTTTTACATAATTTTCATAGGTGCCGATGGCTCCGTTTTTATAGAAAAAAAAATCTTGCACTCTGCAGTCAAATAACTCGGAAAATGTTAATATTTGATATTTTTACATATTGTATTATATAATTTAAATCTGGTGTTCTGGTTTTTATTAAATTACGTATTTTATTAAAATCAGTCAAAGCTCACATGAGAGCGTGGCGACCTCAATTTGGGTATCTACTCCTGAGACATTCCCAGACGTAAACAACTGCTGATTTTTCACATCTAAACGTGAGGCCTCGTATAAACTAGATTAAAACCGAGCGTGGTGCAGAGCGGATTGGATTGTAGGGTCCATGCTTGTGGGTGTTTTGGTGGACATTTTTTTACTTAAACGTGGGCAATAATGACAAATAATATGTTTGATTTTCTTTTGTCAAACATTGCTGTATTTTTCTTCCAGTCCTACTTATCTTAATAGATAAAACTCTCTACCAGTTTATCAAAGCATACCTACTGATAGATCGATACAGCTACTGCAATATTATTACATTTGTAATTTGAATCTGAGGCATAAATGCATTTCAACATAACTTATCGATCTTTTAGCTTGGGCTGATATATTATGTGCATATTTTCTATTTACCTGCAGCAATAATACCAGTTACAATGCGTATTAATAGTGAAGTATCGAATACCTGGATTCCAGACGCGATACTTCAGTATCTAGTTGCTAAGTATATGAACGGTATATCATGAGAGCGTCATACGAGAACAGGTACTATCTAATTGTCAAAGGCACTGCTATATGAATAATTACTGGATTCAACAAGGCTTTAATTAATAGTTGTATACTGTATTAATTGTGATAGCATTTACTTGGTAGAACTCTATATTATAACAGTACAATGTTGATTATAATCAATTTCTAGAAATTAATATTATTATAGTCGATAACTATACAATTTTGGTTATTACAGAATTAATAAGACGATACAAATGTAAATTTCTTAATTCCTAAATATGCCATTATGCTGTGATAATTCCGCCCGGCTGAGTGATCTGTTACATTCTATTATAACAAGGCCAAACGGCCTTTTATCCTCGTCATCTGTAGTACTCGCATTTTTATACACAATAATGAAGAGCTCATGGCCCTTCGTCGTGGTTCTGAGGAAAAAAAGAAAAATAAATAACAGGGGAAAATAGGGGTTATGTTATACAGTGGTTTCTTCTTCGAATTGACGAAGTTAGCACTAAAAAATATTTTATTTTTATAAATTATCTAAGGGTAGTAAATTGCATCCCTTTTGTCTACTACTATAGGAATATATATTTATATGGAGTATGTATTTACTGATAAACAACTTAATCCGAATCAGCATATTGATCGGCCATATTAAATACTCATATCCCGTCCTGTCCAATTATGGCAAACGCAGTAGATAGCTGATTGTAATGATTGTTTCCGCGATATCCAATTTTCCACATAGTCAGCTATACCCGATGACGCAAACTCCATATAGTAGCTGACTCAATTATAACAGTTATTTCCTAAATATTCTTTTCAAGATATTATTTTGATTGTGAGTACGTCAATAAATAGCGGATTGGACATGTCACTCGAATATAAGTTCCCGGTCTATTAGTATCTCAGTCTTGGAATCGCTGCGCACAACATCTCATTTTACTGAGATTGGACCTCGGAACAGTATCATAAGTATTCAAACATAACTACTGCAACAGATACTTTTGTACCGACTGTTTTCGCTGAAAATAAAACTCGCTCCTCCATCCATCGGAGCAACCAGCAAATCACGACTTCTTCATCCCCACAGCCACAACTTGGGCACAGCATTTGCTCATGGTTTCGAAAAATCGATGGGGATGGCTGGATCGTAATTGATAAGATCTTTGATCAAATGGTTTGGGAAATTTGCTGTCATGCAACTCTGTTTTTAGAAAGTTTCAAGACGTGCTCGTAGATAGTTCCAACGTTCAAGTTAAGATGCTGCGTGATGGTGCTGGAGAGTCATTCATTTTTGGGTTAGAATGGAAGGTGGGGGTATAGATGGATCACACATTGCATCACGTAACATTGTAGTTTATTAAAACATAGAGGTTAGGGTAAAAATTAGTCCGCACAGACATGTTTCTTTATTAAAACATAAGAGTTCATTATAGTTAAATTTCGCATTTGGAGTATGCAGACGACGCAGTCGTGTTTGACTCGACGATCGAAAGGTTGGAGGTGACCGTGAACAGGCTCGCCGCGAACTCGAAACGTGTGGGTCTTCATCTGAATGCGGCTAAGACCAAATCCATGTGCAGTGCTGCATGCATAGACGCCGACACTCCTCTTCGGGTTTCGGGTCTGCCCGTCGAGCTGGGATCCAGATTCATATACTTGGGTGCCACGGTTGCCGATGATGGTGGTATTTCTGGTGAGCTTGGAATCCGCATGGGTGTGGCGGGCTCTGGATTCAACCAGCTTGGAGTCGCATGGAGGTCAAGGCTGTATTCTGTGAGGACCAAATGTCGTTTGTTTAACGCGTGCGTGCTACCTGTGCTCCTGTATGGCTGTGAGACATGGCATCTTACTAAGCTTCAAGAGTCTCGGCTTTTGAGCTTTGAGAATCGATGTCTCCGCCGAATCTTAGGGATACATTGGTACGACCGCATTACAAACACCCGAGTTCGTGAGCAGACACAACAGCCTTCGGTGATTGGAGTTATCACGAAGAGACAATTTACGTGGCTGGGACACGTATTCCGGATGCCGCCAAAGAGTGCGGCACTTCGTACTCTTGTGGCACAGCCTCAAGTGTTCCGTCGCCGTAGCCGGCCCTCCCTCACCCTGCGGCGGTGCTACAAGAGCGACCTACGTGCTGCAGGTCTGACATGGCGGGAGGTGCAAGCGTTGGCGATGGACCGAGGGAAGTGGCGCCAACTTGTGCTTGCCCTATGCCCCAATGTTGGGACGTGACAGGGTGGAAGAAGAAGAAGATAGTTAAATTTTGGTTACAGTGGTAAAAGGTTATTAGTACGTAGAAGGAATAGCATTATAGCCCCAGAAAATCTTTGATTGTCTCCAGACACTCAATGTCACGGAGAGGTTAAATAACCTTGGATCTCTTAATATTAGGTTTGGACCAGTGGCGAAGACTTCATACTAGGCGATTATCTGAAGCCTACCTTCTTAAGAAAAATATTTTTTAATTGCATATTGACTTATTTATATAATGAATATATTCTATAAAATAATTTATTTTGCCAACGAGAGATGCCGTATGTGTAGGAATTTACTACACAGATAATTACAAAACGGTCTGCAAATGTTTTAAAAAATATACCACATCGCGCCATCTGTCATGACGTAAATAAAGGTCGGATTATGTTTCAAATAATTTTCATTTTTTTTCAAATGGACTATCGAATTGTATGAACTAAGGTAAGCTTCGATCGCAGAGCCTAAAACTAAATAATTCATAATTAGATAATTTAAAAAAATAATTTCTATGGTGTTTAATCGAATATTAATAAATAAAGACTGTTTTTAAAAATAAAAAGAAATTTTAACTAATACTTTTTGATGTTTGTAAATGTTTTGAAAAAATACGTAGGTACTTACTTAATTTAAACTGATCGCTTAATTTTATGTTGTCAGTGAGTATTTGAAGTTTCATTAAATTAGTGTGTACCTATTCATTAGTAGTAATATCGTATTATCTTCTTATTTCTCGTAAATATACCAGACAAGTGTGTTATTTTTATCAGATCTCCACAGCCTACCTCTTTCCAAAAGTCACCCCTCGCCACTGGTTTGCACTGTTCACTTTTTCATTATTTTACTCAAATGTGCACATAAATTTTAAAACTTTACTTTCCCCCTTCACGATCGCTAAGTTAAAACCTGATCAGTGCCACGGACGAATTAACTCGCAGGTTCTAGTAAACGTCATAATTTCTGAATAAACTATTTGTGTATATTTTCTAAACAATATTTATCATTTTAGTGTGAAAATATTCACGATAAACTCGAGAAACATGTTGATTTGATAAATTTTCACAAATATTTATCATTCTGTTCCTATTTCATATTTTTAAGGGCTTTATTTTATTTCAAAAATAGCTGGCCTACAAGACTGAATACGTGTATTAATTAAAGCTCTAAGTACCGAAAAGTATATTGCCTGTAGTTACAAAATACCGAGTCATTGCAGTAAAATTTCATGGAGCAGACCTTTTGAAAAATGTAGTTTTACAGTGTGAAGCAATCACGGCAGCTTCTATAATTTTAGGTATTAAGAACTCGCAAGTGTCAACACACCATCGTCATCCATTTTATATTGAATGAGGTTTACCACTGTAGTGCTATTTACACCACTATAAATAAAACAGGCCAACGGACTTACAACGTCGACAGGTTTAAATATTTTGCTGTATTTTTTTGACTTGCGTGAGGCACTTAGACCATAGTTGAAGTTATTGGCGTTAGTATGTAGAACACTTTTCTATAAAATGACAGTTTTTTTGTTTTTGGTACTTAGCGCCTTAATTAATACACGTATTCATTAGTGTCCACGTAGTAAAAAATGTCTGGCAGTGATAATGTTATTAAATTTAATACGAGTGATGCATTTGAATACTGTATTCATTAGATACTAATGGTTTTGTATAGTATAATACCACGTTTACACGTGCATCAATTTACTGCTGACAATACGTTTTATCACGGCCATAACAAGAAAATGCACGTTATATCGTTGTTACGTTATATTGTTGTAAGTTGCAAGATTGGATGCATGGATCAAAAGAGTTCAGAAGCTTCTGAATTTTCACGCAATAATTGGTACCCGCATGGTTGTGCGCATGCGCAGTAGAACTGTAATGGCGGACCTGCTGGAAAAAATACGAACTACACTGCACAGAATATTTTGACAGATTTGCACAGATTATCTGTCCGAAATTATCCAAACCTCTATGATCTTGTCAAATGGTACCATACAATAAATCATCGCGTCTCGCTTACGCTTGGAGAATGAGATTGGAGAGACACTCAGCATTTTTACGTGTTAACTTCGCGATAATTTAAAATACACGCTATTGGTGCAAATAAATCCATACACGTGTACAGGCACTATTATAGTAAAAATTGACTCGATTATTGAGAGTAACAATCAGAAATACGTTCATAACAAGTATAATTGTCACCATTTTTCAATAGTTATGAAACCTTCATAATACAGTGCATAAGACGTTGTACTTTCATCCGGAGGCTCCGGGTTTGATTCCCGGTAAGGTCACGATAATATATTTATATGAGTTTATCAAAGAATGGGTGTTAGTGATTGTTTCACTTATATTACTGTAATAACACTGTTTCAATGGACCTCATGGCCTGATGTAGTTTAAAAAAACATAATTAATTATTCGGCGTTGTTTGAGCATAACCTGCTGCATAATGTTGAATTTACAGGAAAGTAATTTTAAGCTGTGAATTGCCCCCATAAATCTCGATTCATTTTTTTTGTCTAATATACATTTTAAAATAAATAAAGAAGATGACAATAATTGCATTTTAAATTATTCCACTAATTAAGAAAATAATATCTGTGACAAAATATGATAATGTCTTTGGTCATGTTTTGACGAAACTAGCCGACGTTTTTGTCCACATATTATCACACCATGGCGTTTTGAGCATTTTCAAATGAAATACAGATAATAATATCTGGTTATTAGGTACCAAAATGAAAATAATAGGTATCTACTATACTATATACCCAATGTGGACTTTTAACGTAAAATTACTAAAATAGCAGTTATTTGGTTATGGCCAAACAATACCGAATTATTTATAATATAAGAATAGTTTTTAGGTTAAGCACTGTTGATTAAATATGGCTTCAAAAAATGAATGATAAAAATGAGGGGATTGAAGTCATTAATCAGTCTCCGTTGAACAAAATAAATGTTATTAATTTCATAGATAAAGTGAAAAATTAACAGTGTTTTCAACAAAATTCGTTATAGGTACTATAAAAATATCTACATGTGTAAATATGTTCAAGCACGCGCGTTAACATCATTTTACTCCCTACTTCAATTATAGTTTGTCAATTTATGGCTACGGCCGTATGTTGTAGCTTAACCACTGGGGAATGCCAAAAGAAATGGCGTATTTAAAAAAACACTACCTTATTCTTAGGTCAATAATTATTATAAAGCAATCATTATTCGTAGGATGTTTATCACACTTGAATGGTCAAAGATATAGCTTATAATGAGTATCTTTAGAATTATCTTTAAATGTGTTAATCTTGCCCATTTTTTGAATAATAAAATGCCTAATTCTTGTCAAATTTGGGATCACAGAGATTATCAATATAATTTTTTATCGTAAATATTTCACTATAATAATGTCGATATAAATTATACTGATAGTTTTATAAATGCGTTTAAAAATTAATACAAGTAAAAAATCTTAACACCACTGCACATTTATGTACTGAAATATGACTCTATTCTAAAACATTAGAGCGGAAGTTTAAAAAAATACTATTTTATGTAATAAGAATACTTTATGCAATCATCCAATGTTTAAAATAAATATAAAGGATAATAAGGCTTCAAAATTATATAAATAGATTATCTACAACGTTAAATGTATGGCCAGGATCATGCTTTGAAAATAGAAAAAAAGCTTTATTTTGACCCACGCTGAGCACGTCCGCCCTTAAGTATATTTTTTTATAATTCGCGTTGCTAAAAAATCTGAATTTGAAAGTAATTTATTTTTTACACTATTGCATAACTAATGCAAGCGATCTATAATCTCCCATATTATTCAACATTCCAGCGTCAGATCCCTCCATCTCCGCTAGACGAGTCAAAAGAAAGAAGAAGAGATGACACTTGACATTTTGATTGATATTAATATCCCACCACCGGGGTTGCACAAGGATGGTGGGTAGGTTAGTAAGTAGCTACATATTATAATATATTTGTGCAGACTTGAGAGAATCTACCCGCCTAAGTTTGTTTAGGGTTGCTACTAGCACCGAGAAAACAATTAAGCCACTGAGAAATCAATCAAGTTATAAAAAAAACTACCCTTATCTCGGTACAATACCATAACATTTTAAAAATATATAATTTCGACATTGTCATCGTAGGTAAAAGAATTTTCAAAAATCAAAGACTTAGAAGATAAAATCGATTTGTTAAAACATTTAAAAGAGGGCCTCGAAACAGTTTAAACTTGTCATTCAATTAATGAACAATACAAAAAAGACGCGTATTTCTTACAAACTGAATATAAAATATGACCCAAAGCATAAAAAATACTTATCTACGTCTAACATCAAAGGGGCTTTTAACGTAACCTCTCAAACAGATACGTACTAATAATTATGTTTAATAATTATATAGTTAATATATTTGTACTTGATACATTGGCAATAAGAGGCCTCAAAATCAGGAAATGCTAACTACCCCTAACCCCGCCACTACGCCTCGTAAATCGGTGCTAAAACCGTCGTCTACGCGTTGCACGGTTATTGTGGAAGGAAGCTGCAAGAGAGATGCTGTTAAAATATAGCACTCATTATAACAATTACAACCAACTTATTGTAATTGTTTCAATAAGTGCTAATACTCTGATACAAACCTACCCTAAGTTTGATACTGGTCACTTAAAGGTGGATGCCAAATAAGTGGAGAATAGTATTGAAACACAATTCATTTACGAAACTGTAACCAATTTGCAAGACCAAATACATTTTCGAGATGCATTTGAAATGAGGTACTGGTGACAGTGATGCTAAAGCGCGAAATATATTCAAGTGCATATCGCATACTATCACGTGTCGTCAAAGTAAGCTGCCGCTACGGGGAAAAGTGTGTAATGTCGTTTTTCCCGTAGCACATTTTGAACCTTTAAACGAACATTGACAGTTAGCAAAATTTGCCGAAATCACCAGAACAACAATGAGGTCGCATCACGTTGCACTGCATCTGCATGACTCAATGAACGTTTTTTTATCATTTTCTACATGCCTACACATTTTCGAATCATGTCAAAATCGCGTGTTTTTTATTTTGTTGGCACTATTTATTTTCTATAAGAATCTATGGTCTGCGGGTTGGTTCCGATCAAAATATTATTGAATTTACAGAGACACAATACTAGGTTACTCCATCATTGAATTTACAGAAAATATTTTGCAAAATGACGAAACCATAGACTAAAATAAATTGTCACCGTGACAGTACGCGACATGCATCTAAATGTAATCACAACTTTAGAGACTTCTGATTGACCAAACAATCATACTATTTCATAGTAATTAGTGAACTTTAGATTCAACACAAACTCTGCACGATGCGCTTTAGCCTTCGGACTTGCACCGGGCTCCCTTCAGATTGGGGTCACAATGCTACGGACTTTCACTAACCCTGTCCCAGAATGACGGTCGAGGAATGCAGCCAAGTCATGGAAAAAACTATCAGACAGCCAAATCATCCAAGTTACAATCCTGATAAAGAAGAAGCTTTAATATTACCACAAAATTAATATATGAAAATAAGTAGGTACCTGCATATAGGAAAAGTGCTATTTTTAATAACACGTCAAACACATTTAATATAATATAATAATATATGTTACCACTACATACATAGCTTCTCAGGCATCTTTATACATAGGTATGCATAGCATACGAAAAGTTTTTTTTTTCATTTCCTTTGAAAAGTTTTCAGGTACAAACAAATTCGTTTTAAAATTTTCCTCACAAATCAAGCTACACTCATACCTACCTATAGGCTACATATATTCTAAAACAAAAAGAAAATTCCTTGACACTATAGCATAGGGGCGAAAAGAATATCACACTATTGTTTTATTTTGCAATTGGGCACGGGGGTGCAATTGGATTGAAGTCTAATGCTTTTCACAAACGCTGAAAAGCTATAAATATAAAGCCTATAAGTAATTATTTTTATTATTCAACGAATAATTCACAAGATTTAAGAATGTAACATTCTAATTATTGAACATACATAATTTTGAAAACACTTCTGATAAAATATATTATACTTAACCAATAGAAAAATCTTATTCTTGCGGGGTGTCTTACTCTTTCCAAAAAGATTTTTTCCATTGGTTATAATATATTTTCTCGTATTTGTATGTTTTCAAAATTATGAAAATAATATAAACTCTACAATAATTGAGACTATTAGTTTAAAAGTCGATAAGTACCCTCTCCATTCTGCCATTGTCAAATAGATTTTTTTCTTTTTACAAGTAGGTATATTAGTAAATAATTATAAAATACAAATGGCGAAATAAAATAGAAAATCTCTCAAATGAATCAATAACATGTTTAACGATGATCTAAAAATATTAAAAAAAAAAAAAAAATTACTGATAAATATAACAATTTCCAATCAACCTCCGCACCAATAGTATTTTACTAATAAACAGAGCTGGATTTGATAGTTTATGAATATACATACGATGGAAAAATCCAAATCATGAATAATATCAACAACAAAAAATAGAGGTTAACGACTTAATTACGAAACAAAAACCTTAAATAAATTATATACTTCACCATCCGATTTAGTCATTGTTACCATTTTCACGAGATTTATAATAGTTTAAGCCATGTTAAATTTTTATAAATATTCTTCCCACAATCTTGTATATCGAATCAAATAAGTTATATAATCTCATATGGTTGACATCTATCTTTGTATAGAAATAATCAATGTCATTTATTTAGCAATCATAATAATTATATTAACGTTTTGAAAATGGAACAGAGATCATAAACAAAAAATAGGGGTCGGTACATGACGGATAGTGTATGTTTTGGTTTTTACTTAAATTCTTTACTCGACGATCTCAAAGATTGTTTTGAGTTCATCATTAATTTATAATCTGTTCAGAGTATTGACAAACAAGGGAAAGTTTTTCAATAATATCGTGAGGTTACTACCAAAAGTTGTTAAGTCGATAAGTTAGGTATTTAGAGTTAACAAACGATTATGTGTCTATATAAGAATATGTATGCTGGGAAAAGTCAAGATCATCCAATATATAGATGGAACATGCACATAAAGAACAAAGAAACTAGCAACGTGCCTGATGTTAGAGGACATGCCAAACTTCAAATTTCAAATATCCATAACATGATTTCGAGACTTACCAATTTTAGCAGTAACCGATGAACATAGTTTTAATGGGTCTAATTAGTCTGTTAAGATTCTACTGTACTACTGTATAAAAGAGGAAACGGTGATTATTTTGTTTATGAATAAAAATAAAAAATAAATAATTTTCAATTATCTAGTTTAGACCATTTTCTTTTTCCAACAACATCACGTTTATTTCAAAATACAAAGAGAAATATTGCGCCCGGCATACCCTCCAAACGGTTGCCATAGCAGCGATCCAGCCAAAAAGGGAGACAAAGCTATATGTATATTCCGATGAGGAACAGGGAGCTAGTAACAAATATTGTATAAGCGCGTTCGTAGCTTTGTATGGAATGCGATTCGCAAGAGGATACTGGAAGCTTTGTGCCGACGTAGAGGGTCTACGGCCTACGTAGAAATATGTTATAAATTTTACGTCCCTACAAACGGCTACGGTTTTATATTGAAACAACGCAATAAATTGTTTAATTTTAATAATAAATTCTGCACAATAATTAAAGAGAATTTTATACAGTTTTGTTTTGTTTTAGTAACAGAATTAAGTGGAAATAATATCTGCGTAGCACAGATTTGTAATGATTTGATTAAAATCATTATTATTGTTTTAATTATAGATCTACCATCATAAATTGGCGTTTCAGCGAGGGCGCTAGTATGACATTGAGAATTTTACCATAACTAACAAAAAAATAGTAATTTATAATTTATTATTGGTAGTAGATTTCTGTACAAATATTATGCAATCCATAATTCGAGAAACATGTTGTAAAATTAAATGGCATTTATAACAAATTTATCCTCGATAAACAATTTTAGTTTCAAATTCGACCGGCTGCCAACTTACGATGGTAGATCTTTAGTCAGTATATATAATTATGTTTAATTGTTGATATAATAGTGTATCGTCGCTATAGGATTTGTTTCCCGAATATCCATTTTTGTCGAAATCGACATTTTAATGCAGTTCAATTTCTTTTATCGAACTCTACCGAAATCATTTATAAAAACGATATATTTTTATCTAGGAACAGAGATATTTTTTAAAAAAACCCGAATACGCCATGTTAAGTTACAATTACTCCGTGGTGTTCTCCCGAATATCCAACTATTCGTACCTGAATATCCAAGTTAATTTTGGTCGAAATATATCTCTGGCTGAGTGTTTATTTCCCGAATATGACTTTAGCCAATCAAACCGCGCTCACGCCGTGCATCTCGCTCCCACATTCACGCTGTCTAGCTCTAAAACAATCACGCCCACTTTCATATGTTTCGGCCGTCCGGAGACTTCTTTCAAATTTCGTCTTATTGATATTGTTTTTAACGTTACTATTGTTTTAATAGTGAATTCATCAAATTTGAAGAGATCATTCATAGCTGATACATCACCAGTTCGCCCTGAACTTACAGTAGAGTTGTGGAAGTGACTATTTTAACCTAAATAACTGCATTTTGTTTTGATAAATGACACAAAATCCCAACGGTTATATGAATTCTACAGTATGACCCGGCAACTACTATGACGTAAAAAATAATTATTATTTCAAATTATTATTAATCAAACATTGTTTGTCTTTATTTTACTTTTAATCCTAGGTATTTCTATGAAAATAAAGGCGATGCTATTATTTATTTTTGAATGCGATGATAGTTAATTTAATTTAATATGTATGTTAGTAACTATTTATTTGGTGGATATTATATACTAAGAATATTGGTACCTACCTAATATTAGCAGCTAATGGTAATTAATTTATACATGCTATTATTTTGTGTTGTTATTCCTTACAATAGTAAATATATAATATTTATTTGGTGGTTTGTAATAAGTTTAATTGTCAATTATAGAAATATATAGATATAATAATATACAGATATAATAATAATACAGATATAATAAATATATAGATATAATAATATAAATAGATTTTTTTTTTTTGGAAAAAGTATTAATATAAAATTGTTAGCAAGTACGAGTAAGTACCATCATAAAATATTGGAGAAATGACCGTGACGACGGTTAATAATTGAAGTAATAGATACCTTATAATATATTTTCTCAGAAGTTATTTTAAAAAATTATGTAAGTATGTTCAATTATTAGAATGGTACATTCTTAAATCTTGTGAATTATTCGTTCAATAAAAAAATAGTTAATTACTTAAAAATTATTTTATTACTTAATCCGAAAAAAAACCGAAAAAGAGATTACCGCATGTTATTATTACATACGAACTTGGGTAATTACGATCATTAAGTATTTAAATAGTAGAAGTAATTATTAACAATTATCGTGTAAATAAATATAACATTTGAGGCGCGTACTTTTTGACCACTCAGTAATCTGTGGGCCGTGCAGCAATACGCTACGGTTTTAAATCCCGAACGTCCATGTTTTGTCCCGAATATCCATTATTCTGAGAGAGCGCTAAAAATTTCCCGAATATCCACAGTGAATACTTGTAAATAAAACGCATTTTCTGTGCATTTAATGATTTATACCAGTATATTATTCTTGGAATCTATTCTTAGATAATTTTGCAATCATACAGTATAGAAAGAATGATTGATACATCTACTGATATTAAAATATACGACAATGAAATTTGTTTTTCGTCTCCTGTAAAATTGACATTTGGTCTATTCGGGAAACAAATCCTATAGCGACGGTATGTCAGAGGTTATCCCACAGGTACAGGAGGCGCCAGTTACCTACACAAATTCGACAAAAAGAAGCCTCAAAGAACTCCCGCAAATCGTAATTAAGGATTCCATGTACCTACATACCTATAATTTTGAATCAAGCTGTCAAATTTAAGCTAGGTGGTCAGTTTTTCAGACTAATCCAGATGGTCTATGTCAAATATATATTCAAAATTGTAATAGGAGGACGGTATTTTTCAAAGTAATATTAGGTTATAGTTGTATTCAAATCCATAATTTTCTGTCTTCGGTATGGTCACCAAAACTTAAGCTTGATATAAATAAAAAATATTTCAAGTTATACTTGTACATTCTTATTCTTTATAAGAATCGATGTTTTTTAAAAATAAATATGAAAAATCATTAAAACTATAACTAGTCAAAAATCTTTTCAGTGTATTAAAGAAAAGTTAATAAGCTATATTTTAACAATAAGCATTACCATAAAATAATATATGATAATAAGATGGGATCCTGTAACGAATTGTAATAAACTTAACTTTTTAAAGTTTATCTTTAAAAACAATAATGTTTTGCAATAAATACCTACCTACCTACGTTTTTCTGAAGTAAAACAATTTAAAATATAAATTATCAGAAAAATTTCTCAAATTGCAAGATTCGTAATGTTCAGCTAGACGACGCATTCGTCATTGAAAAACTGTTATACCTATATATAATATGTATAGTATGTACATATTATATGTAGTGAATAGGTAAGTACACATTTTAAATTCAAGACGTTTACAGCATGACATGGGGGAGAAAAAGAAAATAGTTGACAATAATAAAATTTGATTGTTATTTTTCATGTTTTTGTAATCTATAATTATTATGAATATAAATATTTTCAGGATATACATGCTACACATCTAAATATCGTATAGGTCTAAACACCCGCAAAATTCAATTAGTTTCTAAATCCTAGTAATAGGTACATATTAATGTAGCAAATATTATCTACTAATGTATTTTTCTCAACAGCATCCTTTTAAGCAAAAGTCACCGCACGCCAAAATTGTAAAGAACGGGTACCTTCAACATCCATCTATATCAGGAGACCCCATTTGTTATTAGTGTTGAAACTAGATAATATGTGCTAAGTAAATGACTTTTTTATTGTTTTCTACTCTAGGGAGCGAACACTGGTGACATGTTTGAATGTAATCTCGTGAAAATAATTCTGCCCAATGCGGCCTCCTCTAAGGTTTTAGCTCCATGGTAAATAAAAATACTACGACATCAATAATTTTTGAAGTAAATACTTTTACGTGCGGCACCAACACAAAATTCTTGGGATCATGAAAA
Organism: Rhyacophila brunnea; assembly: GCA_022495005.1. NCBI lineage: Eukaryota > Metazoa > Arthropoda > Insecta > Trichoptera > Rhyacophilidae > Rhyacophila > Rhyacophila brunnea. Next base: position 98,300 of record JAGYXB010002002.1, read on the forward strand.
CAGCTGATCGGTGACGAAAAAACCGTCATGGAGAACTCAAAAAAACAAAATAAAAATCAAAAGCAGTGGGCGAGATCTGACCCATAGACTTTTCGAGTATCAAGCGCGCACGCAGCCAATTACACCATTTTGGGGATCCGGTGAATGACATTTTGTGTATATCAATAAGAAAACTATTATTTTAGACGCAAACCAATCTTTAATATAAAAACATTAGTTCGTGTTAATATCAACAGATGAAAATATAAAATTGATATTTTTTTTTAAAGAAAATTAGTTTGAATACAAATATTTTGAAAAATCAAAAAAAATATCAATTAAAACCATTCAAAAAATATAAATGTAATTTACTTTGGGTGATACTTAGGTATAACGTGTATCTACATGTCCAAGAATTGTAACCAAAATAAAATTTGTATTTCTTTTGCGAGTGCTCAATCACAGAAAATATTGTCGGACAATTAAATGTGTTCCTAGTATAAAAATGTATAAGTATCACTATTTTTTCTACATTTTTCTCTGAGAGCTGGTTTCAAAGCGTCTCCTACTTGTGCTGGATAATAATATAAAAATTTCATAAAGCAGTTCCACTGAGTTCGAAACATCAAATTTGTGAAATTCCATTTGTCTAATATTCGTTTTTAACCACTTCAATATGCAATATCACGAATGCTTTGTTCACCGTAACAATGACGCCACGCCTCCCCTTCACAGGCCACGCCCGAATTTTCACGAAAAGTGATTTATATGACGTCCCATTGGTGGGAATTAACACAATGGATTCGTCCATCCGAGACCACTTAGTGAGATAGAAACACACAAGAACAATACACTAAAACGAAACAAAAAACTCGATGCAACATTCTTTAGTCATCGTAACAAAGACAGCGCTATGCAATTGACAATATACACCGATGAAACAGCGATACGATTGCAGCTGATAGATTTTAAAGGGGTAGATTTTCCGGTAGAATACACGTGACTACAATATTTCTATCTCTTTCATTTACATCAATATTCAATGATGACTAAAAGAGACACTAAATGCATGCATGATGCTTCATGCTATATTCAATAGGGTTGCTTCAAAATTCAAATGTGCAGAATATGAATATATTTATCTCTGTTTCTAAAAACAGATTGTGTGCTGCAAGAAAGAGATGTAATATTTTATGCGATGCAGTGCTTCTATTTGTATCTTTGATTCAATATAAAAGCGGATTTGAGAGTTGTCTCTTTTGCTTATATATGAGATTGTTACTAGTGTGAAAGAGATGTAAAAGCATTGTGTAATATTGCACATTCGTCATATTGTTTTGTACAGAAAACAAAGAATTCAGAAAGGAGTACTATGGACATTTCTCAGTCAGTTCGGAGATAGCATTTAATAGAGACAAATTTGATATGTGTATTAATAATTTTAATTTGTCTCTGTGGTTTAATTTTGGATTAATTCCGAGACAATATTCAATTATACGGAACGTTTTAGTCTAGTAACATTCGGTTTTAAACGGTTTTATAAAATTGTGAGTATTAAAATGTGCGGTTATGTTTATCTAATATCCAGTGGATTTTCTTTAATAAAAAAAAACAATCAAAATTTTTAAATACATTTACTAAATTGATATAATGATTATATCCATTCGTTGATAATATTAAAAATTCATAATTTTATGACAAAAAATATCGTACAGATAAATCAGTGGTGTGCAAAAAAAAATCGATGGAAAGGGTTAAAATAAAAAATAAAATAGAAAATTTATGTGTGTATCTTAGCACTGGTTGTCGATGTGCACCTACGTTACGTTTATTTACAAAAAAATAATGGTTTTGAAACAAAGTTTTTGTTAATTATTATATATTATGAAATGTTTTTGGAGATTGCAAAATTATTAGCAAAAGCTTTCTTTCTAACCACTATAATAAAGTTCTATGGTCACATAAACGCCAGCTCAATTAATACACATATATACCTACTGTTAAGTGGGTGTCTACATAAATATAGAATATATACAAGCTTTCTAAGTACCTAAGCAGTTACACGTTAGCTAGGTACATAAAACTCCAGTTTTTTTAATAACTATGCCAATATAAAGTAACAGAGTACATACATATTAGGTACTAGTGGTACTACCTATAATTATTAAGAAACTAAAACAGTTAAATATTATGAAAATGTACTTATCTTATACAATCACTTAAGTCTGTCAAGGAAAACGTATCTGATATATTATGAAAACTAGTAGCGAGCGGTGGAGGTAGGTTGTTAAGATTCGACATAAATAGTGCACACTAAACTTTGTCACTCATACGTATATGTTTTCATTGAGCCAAGAATGGAATTCATTAAACCCTGCATAACCAAACCATAATAGCTTAGGTATGCTATGGGCGATCTGAGAAAAATAGTGCACACCTTTTCAGTCATACTTATTTGTTTTCGTTGAATTAATATTATTACAGATTAGTTATTTTTAAATTCATTAAGCCCTGCCATAGCAACCTATAATCAATAAAAAAATATTCTTCTAAGTATCTATAAAATATCTAAAATTATGTATGGTTTATTAATTGGCAAAATTTTAAATATTTTTTGACTATTATCTACTATGGTGTGGACTAGGCAAAGTTTAATTTAATTTTAAAAACTTTTTTTTCTTTCTTTTAACCATGCCTGATCATAATATGATCATATGGGCCTCCACAGAGTAGAGGTTTTGATTAACAGATTTTGTTTTTTACAAGAAATGGATGTCAGCTACTTGCTAAACCTATTAGGTCCATACCCTGACAGACACAAATTGAAAAACAATACGTGTACTTGCCAGACCCAGGATTTGAACCTGAGACCCACGGCCTTATAGTCCAACGCTTAAGCCGCGCGGCCACAGTGGGTGTAAAAAGAATTTTAAAAACTAACAAACACTATCTACATACATTCGCTCAATGAAAACAAATACGTTTGACCGACACAGTTCAATGTGCACTATTTATGTCGCATCTTAACTGCCTACCTCCAAATTTTACCACTGACTAAAAGAACTAGTAAACGCTAGATGATATCTATATTTACTTATACGCGGTGTAAATGAGAATTTTGCCATTCTTCGTATTATTCACATATGTGTCCCTGATATCTTCGCAAATCAGGAGCATCAGTAGTTCGTTCTTCCAAGGTGCAGAGCTAGCCTGCCAAATGAGAGGATAATAACTCTGTTCAACCAAATCGCTTCGGATGGTGATAATATATTCCACATTCATGAGGATGATTATAGGAGAACGTTGAATAAATTCTTAAAATATGGTCTACTTAACTCATTCGGAGTACTTCCATGTATCTACTTTATATTAAATTTGTAGTTTTTCTAATACTGCGTCTATTGCTTTGTTTTTATACTGTTTTAAAACTATTTCTTTGTTTTTTCAATTTCATGTTGAGGACGTTTTAAATTTATAATTTGTAATGTTCACTAAATTGCTTTTTTTTAACAGAAAAAATTGAAAAAAAATTTGCTAATTTCGGCTAATTTCGTAGTAGGTACGTACTACTACATCAAATAAAAAATATTTTGCCTACCTATATACACACACGTTTTTTACCTTGTTAGATCCTAAGAAAATCATGATATGGGAATTCGAACCACATGAGATCACTTATGGGCAGACATGTTACCGCTCGGCTATCGTAAGCGTCAAAATAATATGGAAAACTATTAAATCATGTTACCTAGGATACATACGGGAAGTTTTAAATATTCTATCCTATTCTGAAAATTATACCTACCAACAAAGACGTAACGGTATTTAAGAAAAAATAAAACGAAGAAAAATAAAAGAGAATAGAGGAACATTTTCTTTAAAATATTTTGATACAGACTTATTTTTACTCAAGTTTTTTATTTCATGCAATAAGGTACATAGGTACTAGAATTTTCCGACATTTGATAAAAATAAATATATTTTTAATATGAAAGCTGGTATAATGGCTAGATATTTATAAGGTAGATAGTTCAGTGACGTCCTTTGAGATTAGGGTAGGTAGGACAAGCGTGGTGAAGGGTGGTAAATTACAACTTTCGAAAATATGTAGGTTCCGTAAAAATAACTTTATTTTCATTTGCGACGCTAAAACTACAGGTACATTTTCGTACAAGGAACGTCAATTGAATAAATTCGTACTTATGTAAAAATTTGATTAATAATTTCGTAAATATCTTATATTTATATTAATAATGAAGTCATTTGTACCTAAGTCCTACCTATAGGTAGTTTAAATTGTTTTTTTTTTAATTCTAATGTAGGTATTAGATTGACTAAGTGAAAATTATTATTTTTTTAATAACTAACATTTGTAAAAATAATTTTAAAAAAATAGTGACATTCAAAATTAAAAAAAAAAACATAAAAGTAAAATTACTAGTGACTATTTTAATTTCTTAAGTGAATAAAAGTCTGTGAGACCAATTTGAAAATAACAGTTTCTTAAAAAAAGCATAAATAAAAATTATTCAAAAGTATTAGGGACGCACGCGAAATCCCGGTACTGGTTATTTTTTACAAACCGGTAAAAATGTCGCGATGCCGCGCCTAATCGTCGGTTCGCCGTGGCGGTGGTGACCGCGGGAGGTGGTCACCCGCTCCTCCGCGGTGAGGGTCTGGACTTCCCGAGGGTCCAGGCATCCACGGCTCCAAGATTTTGTCCCAATTCGGGTTGCGGCACGGCCCGCCGGCCGCCATGCTCAACAACCTGACAGCGGTCGCCAACGCCATCGGCGGTGAGTGTGAGAAACATTTATACTTTTATTTGATTTAATTAAAATTAAGTAGGTATGAACATAGAATTTTAAATCCATATTTGTTTTAGTTTTCAGAAACAATTTAATTTTTGTTGAACCTCTTCAAACCAAGATTTGGTTCTCATCAGAAGTTAACGTTGCTATCAAATTATGTGGATATGTGGACCTAGGTAAACCTAATTAAATACTATTAAATTTACTTACTCACCTGATTTTAAATTGTTATTAATTTTATATAGATAAAATTGAGATACGTACTCACGTTAATTTATAAATCGGAAAATGCCTTTGCTATCTGAAATTATACTCTAATAGCAAGCCCCAGTAGCGAGGAGTGGATGTAGGTTGTTAAGATTTAACATAAATAATGCACACTAAACGTTGCCAGTCATACCTATTTGTTTTCATTAAACTAAGAAAACAATTTGCAGATGGTGTTGGACAGTTTTAAAGTAAAATTCAATTAAACTTTGCCTAAATCAAACCATAATAGTTTAGGTATGTTAAAGGCGATTCGACAAAAATAGTGCGCACTTTTTCAAAGTTTTGTATGCAAGTTATCTCTATCTCCATCCTTCATCAGTGCTGAATACATTAGTTCCTAAATTTCATTGATTTATGAATTAAACTTAGATCAATATAACTATTATCCATTGAGATTTTAACCATCTGTGGCATACATAGAATAGGCCATAGATTTAGATTTATGTTTTATAGTGGAGTCATATTATTTTCATTCAACTTTTTAATATATTTAACTTTTCACATCGAATATGTTGACTGTGACGGAATAGTGCTAGAGTCACTGAACATGATTAACAAAATGACAATAAAAAGATCAATGTTTTAGATTAATTATTTTTAGAGGTTTGTAGATGATCAAAGTAGTTTATTTATATTATAAATATTGTTACTGATGTCACTGCTGTATATCATTCACATAACATATATTTTTAAACTACCTTTTCAAAATTAATAACAATTTTTTTGATCCGCTAGTGCAGTACTTCTCAAACTGGGGGGCGCGGCCTCCTAGGGGGCCTTGTAGCTCCTGCCAGGGAGCCGCGATATATTTCAATATTTGAAAAAAAAATCATAAAAATGATCACTGGACGATAATATTATTTATAATATATATTTAATACTCTAATAACTTAAATGAATACCACGTTACAATTGGATAATAACACCATTTGCTAAATCCTTAAAATATGATTATATGGCGTGGACAGCTCAAGAAGAATTGATTAGTATTAGATCAGATAATTCCCTTGAAGTCGAGTTTAATGGAAGAAGTCTTGCAGAATTTTAGATAAGGCGACAACAAGAATATCTGTCAATCGCAAAAGTAGCATTTTTAATCATAGTTACTTTTGCGACAATATACTTATATGCAAAACAGCATTTTTATCTTTACTGGTAATACAAAAATAAACACACTAGGTCGTGTCGTTCAACGGACACTTTGGAGCAAACCCTGCGAATTAGCATTTCAAACATTGTACCGCATATTGGTATATTATGTAAAAATATGCAGTTACACCCCTTCTCATCAAATTGTTTTTAAATTTTTAATAAAATGTACCCATAACAATAATAATTTTTAATCGTAACTAAAGTACTGTTGGTCACCAAAGATTAAATTTTTTTGATTTTTTTTTCTGATTTCTGGGGGGGGCGTGGTATGAAAAAGTTTGAAAAGCACTGTGCTAGTGGGTTACGAGTTATTGAATGAATGAACATTTACATAAAGAAAACAAAGTGGAAAGTGAGGGCTCGTTACATCATTCAAAATAATCTATCGACACAAGTGTAATCTTTGCGAAGGTAACGTAATTTTCTAACATACTGATAGACTTAAATAAAAAAAATGGTTAACCAAAGAATCCTGCATTTTTTGTCAGCGTCCGGAAAATAATTCCTGCGAAAATCTTCGACAGGTCGCGAATCGTGACTCTATGTTTGCCATCCTCTCACGACGACTCCCGCTTGAGTAAGATGAATAAGACTTACTAATTGGAGACGCACACCAGCTCAGTCACGAATTGCAGTAAGCCTTATCACGATATGGAGGAAAACATCTTTCAAATGCCTATTACGTACTACCTACAAAATGGTGTTACATATTTACATGATTTCAATAGCTTCCTTTGTGAAAAATGACATAGTAATAATATTATGTAGGAATGACATGACACTGGAATTATATGGAGTACATAATTACTATATTATTACATATTATATATTACAGACAGTAGTGATTTATCGAACGGGCACCGAAAATACCCATGTTTTTAAAAAGTGTGATCACGTGATCGGGGGGGCTGACAGGGCTTTAGCCTAGGTCCCGGGCTCAGGGGGGCCGGTGTGGCGAGTCAATCACATATTTAAGATACACATCACAAATTTGCTCTAATAGTAGGTAAAAACAGTCGCCTGCGGCGCTATTTCACGAGAGAGAATTTTACATTTTAAAAATGAGGTCATTAGATGCATTTCGATTGTTTTGTGTTGATACTCGACAATTAGGTACATAATTCAAGTAGATGTATTAAAACTACAAGAATCTCTAAAAATAAACCGAAGGCCCTTACTTTTTCCTATAACACAATTTTTAAAACGCTTCTGTTGTGCGTCACACATTAAACTTAGCGATAAGTAGGGGGCCCGCGAAAGACCCGTTTTATATTCTGGAAAATTTTAATTTTTATGCACCCGTCAATTACATGCGTGGTCGCAGCCATGACCTATTTTGGGTGAAAGCTGTTTCCTCATGTCAGGCTCACCAGGCACCAATAGCGAGGGCTGTGCGGCTGGTCAATGCACTCCCTAGAGACGAAGATATTTTTGGCGATCCATTATATATTCTGTTTTTTAAATTCTATTTTTTTGTTTAATTTGTTTATTTTTGAATTATTGTTGTTTTTTTTTATTTTATTTCTTTTGTATAAAACTATTTTTGCTTTGTTTTTATTCTCTACCTTGTTTTTTTCTAACTGATTACTTTTATATATGTAATTTTTATTCAAAATGTCATATTGTGAACGTCCTGAATTAATAATTTGTTATGTACTCAACGTGTCTTTTTCAAATAAATAAATTAAAAAAAAATATTCTAAATAAATTCAACTTTTACCTGAGACTTCCAATTAGTATCTAAACGTCCACTGGGGTCTATGGGTCTATAGGTGCAGGAACACAAAAATATGAGAAGTATTTTGCCTTCTGGTTGAGACTGTAAGTAGGTTTAATTCCAGGGTGTAGAAAATGCGGAATATACTTACAAACATATTATAAAAGAATAATTGTTATATTCAATGGTTACATACTATTATTAATTATGCTTCATAATAAGTATACATAAAAAGTTAGTCACATAAATAAAACGCGCATTCAAGATTTGGTTCGTAGAGTCGCAAAAATCCATCTGGAAATTTTAAAAATATCCTTTTTATGAATTATTACATATTGACATTTCCTTACAAATTGGGATATTTATCATCATCCTTTTATGTCAGTAAATAATATGATGTGAAAATAAATTACATATTATAGGCATGGCCCCCACGAAGCGGGCCCCCAGGCCAAGATCTTTGGCGGGCCCCCTAACTATCACGAAGGTTAAAGGCAGCCTGACGCTCTACAGTGGCGTTTTCTAAATGGTGTTCGAGGTCTCAATAAAAATTCAGTGTATTTTTAGCGATTTTTAACACATCTAAATATGGAGTTATCCGTATCAACACACAATAACCAAAAATTGCATCGCACAACCATACTTCGCAGGCGACTTTTTTATTATTAGGGCATATTTAAGATGTGTGTTTATCTCAATTATATGGTCGACCCGCCACGCCGGGCCCCCCTGAACACGGGCTCCTAGGCTAGAGCCCTGTCAACCCCTCCCCCCCTTATGGGGCCATGATTATAGGTATTGACGTAGTTAGTATGAAGTAAAAACCGTTCTTCTTGTAGAGCAATTCTCCAGGCGGATTTTGTGACTCTGTGACTTAATTTGTAATATATCTGGAGACTCGAGAGGTTTTGTATTTCTTGAGAATTATAACATGACCACTATTAAGTAATAAACCGAAAATGACTTCAAAGCCGTAGTCTATGGCAACTGGCTTTCGCATTACTATTTTATTAATAATACCATGTACCTACTGTAGTCTATATGATTTTCGACAATAAAGAGGCGTACCTATATGTATTTTATGTATTACAACATACCTAATATTTGACACAAATTTCGATTCAAGCATGATTGAATTATTGTGAATTAACTACAAATATACCTAGTCTCAATATGATATTAAAATATTTTCAAAAACAATAAAATATAATATTAAAATTCTAAAGCCGGGTACACGTTAGCGAGCGTTCCAGATACTGTAACCAACTCTAGATGCGAAATAATTATTTATTAGGCTCGCGAACTAATCATTTGGCATACATACAGGTTACTGTATCTGCAGCGGCCACAGTTTATTTTTTTATAGTTTATTAAATTTATTTATTTAGTTAAAGACTGATCATTTTAATTTATTAGTCTACTAACAGCTTCAACGGATTACATCTAAAATTACACTGATTATCGTAAGTATGTAAATATCTATCGATATGCAATTCGAAAAACCAATAAAGCACGTTTTTTATATATATATTTTTTTGCGGGCGATTTTGTCTAGGCGGATTTGTCCGGGCGATATCGACGAGCACTTTTACGGGCGCATTTGGTTTGGCGGCAATATACGGGCGCCCTCAATATTACTACATGTGCGATGCTAACTCAATGCTAAATATTTAATCCATTTTTTTCTTCATACAGGGCATAAGGACGTCTGCAGCGACGACCTGAAACGTCACCACGAAGCCTTACTATCGGGCGCCCGCCTTCCACCAGGCCTCCACCTGGAGCAGTCTTCTGCCAGAATAGACTCCCAACAGGCCCACTCGTTAGGGTCAGGCCACAATCACTCCAACCAACAACAACAACAGCAGTCACACCACCAGGGTTCAGGAGACCAGGATAAACCGGCGAAGCAGAAGCGACATAGAACCAGGTTTACTCCAGCCCAGTTGAATGAGTTGGAGAGGTGTTTTTCGAAGACGCACTATCCTGATATCTTCATGAGAGAAGAGATTGCAATGAGGATCGGATTGACTGAATCTAGGGTGCAGGTTTGTTAATGTCAATCACTACTTTATTTGTAAATAAGTTATAGGTTAATATTCATCTGAAGGTTATAATATATGAAACGTACGACAATAGTATAATTGCGGGTGATCGCAATACTATATTTGACATTCAAAGGTTAATAAATATCATTGCAATATTAGATGAACTGCAGATCAATATAAACTATTTATTATATCTAAGAGTTCGGCTTACTGTATTTTTCGCAAAATAACGGTGTATTTTTCTTATGGCCATGGCCCCCACACGCTGAAGCGGGCCCCCAGACCACGTATCCGAAAGTCGATTGGTTTATTGTCTATCCTCGAAATCTGTCAGCGCTTGTAGAATGTATATGCCTTAATGAGCCTCTACTGTTTAACGATATTGGACCACTTGAATGTTTCACCTTTAGTCAGAATAAACGTTTTTACTTTATGGAATAAAATATTGTGTCATTGTTCAGGATCAGAAAAATAATTCTGTTGACTTTTCGAGAAGATACCTAAACATTAAATTGATAAACCGTCGACTTTCAAAATTTTTTATAGCTTATACTATTTTTAATTTAATACATTGGACGCTAAAGACGCGTCCAGGGCGTAACGATTAAGGTGGCCATTCGATATAATAATTAGCATGCTATCTAAATGTGATAATTAAAAAGTAATTATCTAGACGATCTTTATATACAAGATTTAAGAATACAGCATTCGTTATCGATGATGCATAATTTGGAAAACATCAAAAACATATATTAAAATAATTATAAGATAAAAAGAACTTTTTATATACAACGTTTTTAAATTTTCCGTTGAATCATATAAACTTGACAATTCTATGTATTGATAATTTAGGACAAATAAGGCAATTGTCAACAAATCATTTTTTTGCTATTTTGCAACAAACAAACAAATATAGAATACTGAAATGTCATTTTGATTTCCATAGTAACGCACGTATATATTAATAATTTAGTTGCTAGGACCACCCCCATAGCAACCAATAATAGTAAATTGGATTACGGATTTCTTCCGAAATAACTTTTCATACAAAACAGAATTAACTGAAAATGAATTCAATTCTACTGAAAGATGGCTAAAAGTATTAAAAAATGCATTGGCATCGTGTTCTGATATATTCTAAAAGTTTCAAATGTCTAGCTAGTTGGGAAGCTAGTTAAAAATCGATTGCAAGATTTATACTAGATTAACAACCACCGGACAAACAATAATTCGAGCTAAGAAAAACGTGGTAAAATAATTGTACCGAACGTACGTATTACGTGAACCAACTTATTCCGGCTAACGTTTGTTATTAATCAAACAATATATTAATCAAATAATATATTATAAGTTATCATAATTTACTAATTATCTACTATGCGTATAAGGTAGTATCACTAACTCTACCTAGTCAAGGTATGTATTTAATACTTTGATTCAAAATGAGAATTTTAGTTAACACTCGACCACGTAGTTATTAGCAAATATCGGATATTTAGTATTGTGCAAATTACTTATTTGGTAAAGGACATTGGCCGGAATCCGATAGATACAGGTTTGAGTCCCAGTCGGTATATTTGTTTCCAATATTATTGTATGTTAAATTAAGACTTTATAAAGTACACCAAATTGTGTATGTTGTGTATATGCATGAAATGTTTTCAAATTATGTATATTCAATATATAGAATTTTACATTCTCAAATCTTGTGTCTTATTCGTTGAATAAAAAAAAATAGTTTATTAAATCATTAGCAAGTCTAAGTACATTATTAAAACTAAATACTGGAGTAATCCGCGACGTCGGTTAGTAATTATTAAGGAATTAATTGATACATATCTTCACTTAATATACTAAAACCGATAGCCAACATTATAACGCAATTTGATAAGCGTTTCATATGATAACTACTAGTAAAAATCATTGTAATTAACTAAGATGTCCGTAGCTTAATTGGAAAAGCATACTGGCGCGAATCCAGCAGATAAAGGTTCAAGTCCCGTCGGGCGTCGTATTTTTTTCTACAAAAGGATTTTTTCTAGTGTGTACCCATATGCATGAGATGTTTTCAAATTATATATTATATTCAATATATGGAATGTTACATTCTTAAATCTTGTGTCTTATTCGTTGAATAAAAAAAATAGTTTATTAAATTTCAGACACCTATATCTGCAATTTTAATAACTGTGTAGGTTTGCGGTGATGTATCTACCTGTTATTTAGTTAGACAATGACCCAACATTGGAATTTTTGCAATATTCACAGGTGTCAATATTGATTTGTACGTAAAATTGACTATAATAATATGAAAGTGTCACAACTATAAGTACTGTGAAAAAATGAATAATTGCTTGTTACATTTAACACATTTTGGCTGTCTGCGTACAAAACGGTTTTTTTTATTATTTTAAGTGTTTGGTAAATTTAAAAACATGTAATATTATACAATCATTTCATCGTATTTATCAGGCGTGCATACAATGCGGGGATCTTCGGGTTCCTCCCCAGAAACAAAAAAAATACAAATTATTTAGTTGAATGAAATTTTACTTATTTTTCCTCATATTAGAGATTAATAAATATAATTCCGATAGGCTATATCCCAATACATTTTTACGCAGGGTTTTGAATGTGTGAGTAGTGTGTGTTACAACTTTCAAATACTCCAATATTGAATGAGCGTCGGTGGATAAAGCGAGAGCAGTTGTCAGAACGAAATATAAACGTATTCTTTATACGTGTTTAACTGTATCCCATATTCTTCCACACTCGAGATCGATTGCCTGTTTCTCCACACCCGTTAGGTATTTCAGTTCCCATTATTTCTGAGTTCTCTATTTTTCCTATTCACGATATGATCATGACCTGGATGATTTGGCTATCGAACAGCCTTCCATTTGGACTCACTCCAACGCAAGACCCGTGGCACTCATGAATTACTGCAGCCAGCTGGGTCACCCAATATTCGCTTAATATTCTGATGTGTTATGTCTAAAAGACAAAACAGCGTGGACGACACAAACGGCAATTAACGATCCTAATAATTATAACCATTAGGCCACGTGCATTCGATTACTATTTCTCCCAATAATTCATAGGCGCACCGCACCCTTAATTATACCTGCAGACCAGGTGATTATTACTAGACTCAAAGTGTGGAGTGACTGGGTATAGGAATGTACCCGGACTATTAAGTGGGGTAAATATAGAAGTCAGCGGCATTTGCTATATTTTGTTAACCGGTCTTAAAAGTAAATAATAAATTATTATTGATATTTTTCGAATTGGACTCTCTCCCAAACCATTGTTCTGTCTGCACATATAGTTACCATTGAGTTTAGATACGAAAAATGAGCTTAAAATATAGCATCTTAAACTGTTTTCTTAGAACAGAACAAGCCAAACTGTTTTTTTTTTTTACATTTTACAGTAGTGCACTTTTAAACCTTTTTTGTCATCAATTTGAAAACTGTAAATATAAGAATATTGATTTAAATATATGATAATACATTAGTTCAAAGCATTGTTTATGTGAAAAAAAACATTAATAATTACAAAATAAAAAGAACTTTTTATATACAACGTCTTTAAATTTTCTTTTGAATCATATAAACTTGACTGACTAGCTTGAACGATCAAAAAATTTGTACTTGATAGAAATACTGAATAATGAAATGTCATTTCATATCGATTTCCATAGTAATGCACGTATAAATTATTTAATAATTTAGTTGCTAGGACCCCCTAGCAACCAATAATGGTATCGAAATAACTTTTCATACAAAACAGAATTAACTAAAAATTAATTCAATTCTACTTAAAGATGGCTAAAAATATTAAAAAAATGCATTGACATCGTGTTCTGATATATTCTAAAAGTTTCAAATGTCTAGCTAGTCGGGAAGTTAGATTTGTACCGGACATACAATCACCTGACAAATAAGAATACGACCTAAGAAAAACTTTGTAAAAAGTAACTATATTCTGTTATAATTATATCGTATTACCTTACCGTAGTTACCTATCTATATAATATATACGTAACAGAATCTTAAAATTCTTAAAACCAAAAAGCCGAAAGTCCGTAGTAGACGTAACGCGGATGAAAAATCTTAAATTGCACTTTTCGGAAAGTGTTCATTTTTCACATACGATACACTGAATCTTGAGGAATACATTATTTATAATGAATTTCGTCTATGTACTTAAATCATTAGATATATATATATATATATATATTTATATGTACATTGTTATTATTATTTTAACTATCCGTTCGATTATTTCATTCATACACTTTTTCATTGAGACTTCCAGCATCGATTTCAATACAACGTATTGTAACAAGATAATGTTAAGACATCACGTATGATTCTCACGGCATTAATAATGTCTTCGGCTTCGGTTTATTACACTTTTTTAGTATCATCCACGGCAGCACAATACTTGCTACAATGTCGAGGATCACATCTCCGACGACGCGGTAGATCGGACCTTGCTTTGTGAAGTATTTTATGTTGCCTACTTGAGATGACCATGGCTTGATATTTAATCGGGATAATCTTTCGAAAAAACTATTGTTGGTCTTCCAAATGCAGGCCTCAAAAATATAATTTCAATGTACACCCTCGATTACCCCTACGCAACATATTATATATATGACCATTATGCTTTAAATACATTATCATCACGTTATGTGCTATCACGTGCTGTTACAGTAAGATTTTGCTACGGGAAAAATGGTGTAATGTCGTTTTTTGGTATTTAAAACGTTATCAGACTGATGCGACCATCCCGTATCACATATTTTGAACCTATAAACGAACATTTTCAGTTATTGAAATCGCCAGAATAACAATGAGCCCACCTCACGCTTACCGCGCTACATCAGCAACCGCATGACTCAATGAACGCTTTTTATTATTTTCTACATGCCTATATATTTTCGACTCATGTCAAAATCGGGTGTTCTTTATTTTTAGTAGTTTTCTCTGTGGATTTTTTTATTAAATTAATATATATTTCTGATGTTTACGTCTATTATCTATGGTCTGCTGGCTAGATTCTGTTCAAAATATTATCTATGGATGCAATATTGCAAGTAATTTTAACGTACGCATACGTAGAAACTGTTAAAACTAATTGAAATTAGCATGAATAATAAATAATAATTCAAAATACTAATACATTAGAGTTGGCATTGAACTAATAGAGATAGTAATCATTCAAAATATTCTGCGGAATAACGAACCCACAGACTAAATTTATCGCCGTGCCAGCACGTAACGTGATCATAATGGAATTGCTGCTTTAACCACATCCCTCCATCAATTTCTATTGTTCCCAGAATGGACGATTTTACACCTCTTGAGTGAAGTATTTTTATTGTTTATAATTACTAATAATTTATTAGGTTTCGCGATTTATTATACGCTTATTGAGTGTATTATTATTGATAAGATATGAGGTTTTTTACAAACACTTCAACCTTCAACTATTCATAATTTGTTTGTTATATATATTTTTTATTGGATCGTAGACTTAATAGGTAGGTGATAAGTTTTTACCTACTTCATTATATTGATTGATTATATAAATTAGAGTTAATAGTGTTCGTTGTCAGTGTGTGTTTGCCTTTTGGTGAGTGTACACAGCGCCTGAAGATGCAGAAAGACGAAACCCGCGTCGCAAAAAACGACTCAAATGGAATAGTACAAAAGTTAAATCTATTATAACTTAAATTCAAATTCCATCAAGTAGCTTAGGTCGATAGAATTAATAATATAATTATCTGACAGGAATGTTGATATTGGAAAGTATATAAGACTAAGTATATAAGGGAATATAGTATGGCTTTGCTATTTTTGGTAGTTTTATGTATATTGCGGATAAGCACATTATACGTGGAACGTTTAATCGATTAAGAGATTTTGTGAACTTCTTGATTGATAGATTTGATTTCTTGTATCGTGTTAACTGGTCGATGCATTGTATTGTTAGTTTAAATAAAACGCAAATTTTATCATATCTACTGATTACACTTTAATTAAATATAAATACAAGTTGAAAATGCCCCTCTGAGGCGGACGAAATTTGTCCAGTTATATTTAGTAAAAGTGACATCTGTATGTGCATTTTATTTGAACCAATATTAAAGGTTTGATATCGACTGGTTTTATTGTAAGAATAATTTACTTTCTTTTTCTCATTGATGGTGTTTCTACAGGCTACCTAGAGATTTCAATACTGAATGAAAATACTAATCCCGCTATTTATGTTTTTCCTATTGAATATCGGTATTAACACCGGGCAACGGAAGTGAACCAGACATCGCGTAACCCGACAAAAATACAGTCATGTTAAACCTTTTATGGTAATTAATACATTTTGTTTGAATTTTTAATACCGAATATATCGGTATTGTCCGATTTTTAAAACCGGTATTTCGGTGTCGAAAAATACTGGGATACCGATTTTGAAATACCGGTATTGCAATCCCTAAGACTACCCGACTATGCTTACGTGTTCCAATCAAGATTACTTGAACCGATACTAATGAAAAACTCTTTGTTCATAAATAGCGGTTTAACTATTAATTACATACATCCAAATAACTTTATTTGAAAATGTGGTTACCATTTTTGGTTGTCGGAAAAGGACGTAAGAAACGAGACGGTACGACGATCGGCACACAGAAGCCTGAATGTTTGATGAGCCTTTTTGGCACCTCGCGGTCAAATCTCGCACCATGGTGACATACGAGAATACACTCATGGGAACGGGAGCGAACTGGGAATATTAAATATAATAAAACGTTAAAACCTTACACACAAAAAAGCACATTATTTCATAAGTATGAAGATTAACAACATACATTATTTATTTGAGAATGTAATATTCTATAATACTATAATAGTGAACCTACATAATTAGGATTTTATGCAAGAACTACTAGTTCTAATCGTTGTAATTAAGTAGGATGGCCGTAGCTTAATTGAAAAAGCACACTAAACGCAAATCCAGCGGTTGCAGGTTCAAGTCCCATTGGGTGTCATATTTTCTCTAAAATGGATTTTTTTAGTAGGTATATGCATGAGATGTTTTCAAAATTTGTATGTTCAATATATTTTTTTGTAAAAATATTTACATTCTGCATATTAATTAAATATGCTCAACGGTAACGTAGTTTGTAGAGGTGGGATAACTCTAAAGACGTGTCTGGCAAACCGTTACTTCCCGTGAGAGGAGGCAGGTTGCTTAGAAGCATAAAATTATAAAGGGCAGCAAATAGAGGAAGGAATACGATCATTACAACTTTTGACAGCACTGGCAGTTCTCCATGACGTGGACGATACGGTTGCTTCGATGGAAAGTACCGACATCTTAGTTTTAAAATTAACAAGGGGGCCTCCAAACCTGACAGCGTCTTGGATTTCGACATATTTAAAATCACCGCTGTTTGAGAGTGGGTTTCCCCTAATTTTAATGAGGTTAATCCTCAGTAGATTAATGTACTTTTTTTTTTTCATTTTTTTTTGCATTATTAAAATAGGTAAAACTTCTTTGTCTGAGACATATGATATAAAAATTCTTAACAAAATATCATAACATTGGTATTAGGGGAGCACAATATGCAAGGAGCTATATTATAAACTAACCTGAAAATAATATAAAGACACATTTTAACTACAAAATATACGAAACAAATGAAATTAATTCTATTGCCAGATCTTCCGACCATGTCCGATCCTAATAAGATCATGGGTCTCCACAGAGTGGAGGTTTGTTTTAACAGGTTTTATTTTTACGAGAAATGGATATCGGCCACTTGTTCAACCTATTAGGTCCATACTGTAACTCTAACTCATAGTGTACGTCCTGAGTGGCAGCGTTTTGCGCAACTCAAACGTATAACCGAGTGTGAAAATGTTCGTAGACAATGTCTTTTTTTGGTTATACATTTATACGGTTATACGTTTGAGTTGCGCAAAACGCTCAACGCTGCGCCGAACGCTGGCACTGAGGCCTCACACATACACAACGGGACCCACGACGCTATAGGCCGACGCTTAAGCCGGGCGGCCAACGGCCTGATCTATGAAACGTATTTTTTTTTCGGCGAGAGATGAATACAATTTCTTAATCCAAAAAATACAAAAATTTAAATATTACAAATTATTAATTTACACTTGTCTTGATCATTATTAGATTATACTTTCCACGGACTTGCATACGAAATATATTTTTTTTATTGTATAAAACAGGACCATGTTTTTATCTATGATTTCGTCGAATTCGGTTCTGTAAAAATAAAGGTACAATTACATACAAATCCTTTCATTCATTCTTCCATATTCGGTCATTATGTCGTGATTTTTATCTTTTTTAAACAGTTAAAAGAGTCGTACAAAAATATTATAAAAAATATAGGTTTTAGTGTATACAGTCTACTACAGTCTACACGATTCTAAAATATGGCGGTGTATTTTACGAATTCTTTTATGAATAATATCATCGGTGATTAATTTGAAATATATCGAAGTCAACAGTCTTAATCTTTCTTTTCATAAGTTCAATAATATACTGGTCATAATTTATTCTATCATAAATAGTGCACACTAAACGGCACTAGTCAAACATATTTCTTTTCATTTAATTAAGATGACAATCTGTAAATAATGTTTGTTAGTATTTAAAATTCAATAAACCCCTTCCTAATCAAAGCTATAGGAGATAATAGTAAAATAATATTCTTTTATTTTATGAAATATCTAAAATTATACCATTAATACATATATAACTTTTGGTATTTTAATAATTTTAATCGACTATAGTGTGGTTAGGCAGGAATAAAAAAAACTAAACATCACCATTTTTGTAATAATATGTATTCTTAATTTAACGAAAAGAAATAAGGGTACTGTTCGGTTATGAGGAATACAGCGTCAAACACATTTTGAAAATAGCCGATATACTGGATTATTTGTTCCTAAACAAACCTAACCTAAACTAACCCAAACTAATAAATAACCTGTATATCGGGTATTTTCAAAATGTGTTTTCCGCTGTATTCCTCATAACCGAAATAAGTATGAATGAAAAAGTGTGCACTGTTTGTGTCTGATCACCTATAGTATAATATACATAAACTACTGTGGTTTCGTTTAGGCAGGGTTTAATTGAAGTTTAAAAACTAACCAGCACCATCTGCAAATTGTATTATTAGTTCAACGAAAAGAATTAAGTATGAAGT
The DNA here is from genome assembly GCA_022495005.1 of Rhyacophila brunnea. Classification (NCBI taxonomy): domain Eukaryota; kingdom Metazoa; phylum Arthropoda; class Insecta; order Trichoptera; family Rhyacophilidae; genus Rhyacophila; species Rhyacophila brunnea. The sequence goes on from JAGYXB010002002.1 coordinate 117,533, forward strand.
ATGAATGATAAAGTTTTGTGTATAGGTACTATTTATGTCGAATCTTAACAACCTACCTCCACTCCTCGCCGATGTTATCTACGGATAAATTTTTTCGTTCGTTTGGAATTGTCCATCGTCATAAAGATACATAATTTTGAAAAACATCAAAAACATACTTACATATTATTGGTACCGTGATTCAAACCACAAAATCCAATATTAATGAATTTTGTAAAGCACTTTAGTTGTGTGATTATTCATTGTAGGTATTGTAATTAGGTAGAAATCAGCTAATTCTCTTCAATTCAAAAATAACGGTCAATATAAATGCATTTCAAAAAGTCAACAAATTTATACAGTATATTTAACTATGATCACCCCACAAAATTATATTATAAATCAATAATAGTAAGAGACGTTGCTTCGAAAACAGAATATGATACTACGATACTTATGCAGGGATATTTTTAATCGAGGCTCTTTTCAAAGAAAACTAAACTGAAACTCTCATTAGTTTTAATACTACTGACCTACGAATTGGAGGGCTGGACATAATTAAAATAGATGAGGCAATGCTGGACATGTTGAAAGAAAGATGTTGGGTAGGGTCTTTGGAACCGTATGTAAAGATGGCACGTGCAACACCTAGGTCATAATTATGACGTGAATATGACTTTCTCAAATAAATGGAAAAGAACAGAAAGGTTCTGCATAGTAACATACCCATAAAACTGCGTACCCTGACACAGTACATCAGTCCCTATCTTTTTATCAAAGGAAAGATCAGCGGTAAACGTCGCAGAAGACGACGTCCCATTTTGTGGGTTAAGAACTACGTGATTAAGGCAAGTGTAGCTCCACTATTCAGGGTAGCAGATCAGTAACGTTCCGTAGGGGTAGACAGGTAGGTAGACAAATTGTGAAAACAGTTGTAGATGATGTGGTCGCTTAGAAAGTACCGACATCTAAGTTTTAAAAAAATACATGGGACCTCCAAATACCATGTACCTAAAATCACAGCCGTTTGAGAGTGGATTTCGTAGAAATTCTCGCTGAAGCTCAGTAGACGTAACCTCAGTCAGTCTATGGAATTGTATAAAATATGGTAGGCTCCTATTGTAGAGCCTAAAACCTTCGCTCATAATATTGTTGTCATGACTGCACTTTGTCCAAAATAATTAATCATTAGATAATTTTAAAAAAATCTATTCCATTTAATCGCATATTAATAATAATACGAGGGTGGGTCAATAATTCCTTAGAAAAAAGCATTAAAACAGTTTTTATTTTTGTATTTTTTTTTATTTCTCAACATAATTTCCTTGGAGCTCAATACACTTGGTTAGACGTTTCTCAATTTTTTTTAAACCGTCAGAAAAATAAGTTTTCGGAAGGTCCTCAAAATAAGCATTTGTCCGATCGATGACTTCTTCATTTGAAAAAAAACGTTGTCCACTTAGCCATTTTTTAAGTTTGGGAAAAGGAAAAAGTCACTGGGGGCTAAATCTGGCGAATACGGTGGGTGGTCGACCAATTCGAACTTCAATTCTTCAATTTTAGCCATTGATCGTAAACATGTGTGAACACGGGCATTGTCCTGATGAAAGAGGATTTTTTCCTGTTTAAATGAGGCCGTTTTTCTTCAATTTTGTTTTTTAGCTGGTCCAATAAAGATGCATAATAATCCCCTGTTATTGTTTTTCCTTTTTCCAAATAGTCAACGAAAATAATTTCACGTGCATCCCAAAATACAGTAGCCATAACCTTACCAGCTGATTTTACGGTTTTCGCCTTCTTTGGACATGGTTTGCCTTCGCAATCCACTGCTTTGACTGTTCTTCGTCTCGGGAGTATAGTGGTGTATCCATGTTTCATCTACAGTCACAAAGCGACGAAAAAATTCATCCGGATTGCGTTGCATGAGCGACAACAGGGCTTTAGAGGCCACCACCCTATTGCGTTTATTGTCGACTGTGAGCAAACGCGGCACCCATCTTGCAGAAATTTTTTCATGCCCAATTTGTCATGTAAAATAGAAATGACGCTACCTTTTGAGATCCCTGTAACCTCAATTATCTCACTCAACTTTAATCTTCGGTCACTTAACACCATATCGTGGATTTTATTGATCATTTCTGGTGTAGTCACCTCTACAGGACGTCCTGAGCGTGGTTCATCCTTTGTTGATGTACGACCACGTTTAAATTCATTTAACCAGTTATAAATAGTTGCAAGTGAAGGAGCAGATATGCCGTGAACTAAATCCAACTCATTTTTTATTTCCTTTGCTGTTAACCCTTTTATATTAAAATGTTTAATAACAGCTCTAAACTCAATTTTCTCCATTTTCCATTTTTCCATTTTCCAACAAGCAAATTTTTTTTTTAAATGTACGAGAAACATACAACAACCCGACCAATCTGATTGAAACTTCGCAGCATACTGAATCGGTAGTGCCGCTGCATGAAAACAAACCGCTTACAGTACTAGTCGCGCCACCTGTCGGCTTTTCTAAGGACTTATTGACCCACCCTCGTACCTATATATTGTTTTTTAAAATTAAAATAAATTTTATTTAATTAATGATTTTTGATGTGTATAAATGTTTTGAAAAATACGTAATTTAAACTCATCGCTCAATTTTATGTCGTCAATAAGTTTTTGAAGTTTCATTGAATTAGTGTGTCGTTATCATTAGTGTGTATTTATTAATTAGTAGTAATATCGTATTATCTACCTGACAAGTGTACTCTTTTTCTCAGTCTCTCAGTCTCCACTCCTCTTTCTAAAAGTCACCCTTCGCGACTGGTATATATGTAATTTTTTTCAAAATTTAGGTTGCACTTGCTTAAGATTATAAAATGTGTAGGTATCTACCTATCAACTTTGCATACACTTTGAGATTAAAAATGAAAGGGGGCTGTTTAATAAGACTGCTTAAGGGTAGCACTTTGCCTAAGAACGTCACTATAGCATATGAAATAGCAAAGCTCGTCCTGATGGTGATCGACGTCAGTGATGAGTCGATGACATTCTATAAAGATGTATTATCAAACATAATATATTACCAATACAATCAACGGCCAACTTAGCCAGTGGACGACGCCGAATTCCATAGCTTTAAAAGCTCCGTAATCATTACAAGTACCTACAAATCCATCGAGTTATTCCGGGTAGCAAATGATAAAAAAAGATCGCTCTTATGGTGGCCGATGTCCAATAAGGAATGACACTAGAAGAACTATTATACAAAAATATAAATATGGGTGTTCTACTAGAAAAGCTATCTCATTTTTACTTTGTTCTACAATATAAAAGCCGGTATATATACTGGTAATCCTGCGCTAGTACCTATATGTGGTAGGGGAAGGTTGCCGGAATTACTACCGATCGAATTGAGCGCTAAAACTGCCGTAAAATGAAACGAGATCGGCATTATTCCAAACCGTTTCGATCCATCCCTAACAAAGTGATTACGTGAACAAAAAACAAATACAAATAGGATCTAAGTTTGCCCGTCTTTTAGCTATACGTAGGAACACAATCAAGGTATTTTTTTTTTACAGAAGTAAGTTAAAAACAAAAGGGCTACTTTACATTTTATTAAATACACAACAGCCACTCACTGTAGTGTTCAAATTAAACCAAATGTCGTTTAGTTTAAACAATGGTTATAATTTACATTACATATTATGTGTCTTAATTTATCTGTCTGTAACGCATAAACTGTCTCTCTCTGACGCATGTAACTTTTTATGAGAAAGAGTTTGCGTCTTTGTAGTGTGATAAAATTTCCACGTTTTACCCCTTTCATGCGTTCTGCACTACATCGCTTATTCTTCTTCAATTCTTTAGCTATGAACCTTAGTATCCTATAATACTATGTTTATTACAATTTAAAAATTGTATTTTTAATCGCAATTGACAAGAATATTGACAGGTGATAGTGTCACCTGTCAACTTTTAAGTTAGAAAAGTTAGTTAAGAAAAGTTAACTAACAATTAGTGTCAACAAACTATCAAATCATACTATCACAAACAAACAATCGACCATTGCCTGAGACCCAAGCACGAATCAAATCGCGAAAATACCTTTTAATAAAATTCTTCCGTTATCTTAGTATAGTTCTCGATTTTTTTTTGGGCATAGTAAATGGATATAAACGTCATTGTAGTTATTGATTGGTATATTTTTATATAATCAATGACGTTTGACACATTTGGTTAGTTTGATTAGTTGCAAAAAACACCACGCAGAAAAATTACCGCCGAATTCACGCACTCGGCAGATATTTTGCCTAATTCAAGAATAAAGCAACGGGCTTGCATTTTTCATGAAATAGGCAAAATTTTGCCGATTTTATGTACTATGCAATTTCACACATTCCGCATAATACATATAAACACTCCTCAAAACTATAATTAGTTTCAATGTGTAGATAATGAAAAGTTCATAACCCCTTTTCTCTTTACCTACTCAATATAGTTAGAAGTGGTTTTCCTTGGAGCACATGAGGCCCTCATTTTGTCAGAAAGTTCAAAAATCCCAACACAAAACCTACTTACAATTATTATGCTTATGTTCAAAATCTGATCGTAAAAGAAATCCTGCATCACAACTCTATTACTGTATGTTCAACACTTAGTGGAAGCTTATTAGCACGGTCTTAATTTTGTAAGGGGCCTCCAAACAAGTCTAAATCTATCATTCAACAAAAATTAAAAACACTACAAAACTAACTGCGACTCATCCACAAATGACGTCACATGATTATTTTGAATAAAATTACCCCTCCTTTTTTATTTTTTAATCTCAAGCTTTCTGGGATTGCAATGCCATATTTATTTATACTATTTTCTCAAGGTCTCCTTTAATTATGTGTAAAAATGCAATAAAAGTATTTAAAATTGGCGACCGCCCGTGACACATTGATTGTTTGATTTCTAGGCGCGCGCCTCACCTCTCATTGTGTTATTACAACGTTTTTCTTAGCACGTATTTTGTCTGGTGGTTCTTTGTCCGGTACAAATCTTGCAATCGATTTTTAACTAACTTCCCGACTTGCTAGACATTTGAAACTTTTAGAATGTATCAGAACACGATGCCAATGCATTTTTTTAATACTTTTAGCTATCTTAAAGTTATTTCGTACACCATTATTGGTTGCTAGGGGTCTGGGGTCCTAGCAACTAAATTATTAATATATACGTGCGTTACTATGGAAATCAATGTGTCATGTCAAAATGACATTTCAGTATTATTTCTATTAAGTACAAATTTTTTTGATCGTTTAAGCTAATCAAGTCAAGTTTATATGATTCAACAGAAAATTTAAAAACGTTGTATTTATAAAAAGTTCTTTTTATCTTGTAATTATTATATATATTATACCTATACGTAAAAATTTTGTGTCAATTTATTTTTTGTACTATGTCTATCTGGTCAAAGATGTTGAAGTGATAATTACATTATTATGTAGATGGCGTTTTTTTATTATGAGACAATTAGTTTCATAGTCGGTAACCTCCATATTCTGCCATTTTTGAGATAATCGTAAAAAATCGTCAAGTACCTGCATTCAATTTAAAACTGACAATATAATTATTGTTATTATTATGTTATTAAAACTAACAAAACATCATGTTTAAAATAACTCCTAACATGCGTAAATAGTGCACATAAGTTTCTCTTGAGATATCGAGAATACTAAACGTCCACTAAGTTGGTACCGACAATGTATTAGCTTTAAAAGTTTCATTAATATTAGGCCAATATTTTTAAACTATAATCAAACAAACGGACAAACAGACAGATACTCAAATTTCATTATTAGTATGTATATATTATGACATATGTACGTCGCAAGCTCATTAGCGCCGCAGGAAAAAAAATCATTAAATAATCATCTTCACAAAACCTCCTCTAACTAGCTAATTTGTAATTGGTTTAATTTTTGTTCCTAATTACGCATTACTTGCTAACTCCTACTGTACGGCACTATATAAAAATTGCGTAGATACAATTAATAACCCTCATTCGTAGAAAATTTCATTATAATTTCAAAAAGTATGTTCTTAATAATATGTCCCGTTTGAGAGAAAAATGATTCCCTACAAGTTTAGTGTAGCCTTACCATAACCTTATCATGGATGTGGACACTTCGGTGGCGATCTGCGTAACCAAAAGTCTCCCACTCTTTTGCGTACAAACACATACCGTCACTGTTCTGGCAGAAAACACTAATTCTAAAAAATGACATATTGAGTTAGTTATACTTACCAAAATGTTCCTTATTATGGAAACCTTCTTAATAAAAAAACAGTTTTTATTTTAAAGTCATTCTTTTTACGATTACTTAATAAACTCACATGATGGACCATTTCATACATTTTAACAACTTCAAAGTCAAATTACTCAAAACTAGTATTCTACAGTTAGTGTGTTTATTGTCGTATATCGCTGTAATTATAATATCATGGACGTGGACACAAGAGCAGGTTAATAAGATAGAAATGTGAAAGTCAGTCGCCATAAAGTATAGACCAAGGTTTTGAAGCCAGTTCTGGTTTACTTAATGACGATCAGGTCATAAAAACGCAGAAATTTAAGACCACTCAAATATTACCAATATTAAATGTTCGTTTCGTTTAAGTGAAAACTTTAATTCATAATATTATGATACATACGTGAATATGAAAAATAACATTTTATTTATTTCTCCACACTTAATAATTGTACCTTCATATACACACGATGGCCGCGTGGCCCATAAGGTATTCCTTACGTTTGTGTTCCTTGGATGTGGACAACTTAGCTGATATCTGTGGAAGTAAAAATGCTTCCACACTTTAATGTACAAATTTGTACACCCGGCCTCCACTTCTGTCTTTTAATCTTTATAAAATATATTGCTATGAAATTACAGTAATGACCTGTTTGGTTGTAGAATTATACACGATAAAATAAAAGTAAAATATACTATACAAGTGATTTTGTGTGAGGATTTATTGAGAATTTTGTATTGTTGATGATCCGCGCATCTCTCTTTTGTTGACTGTACACCCCTTTGAAAAAGTTACTGGTAGCGAACTGACGTGGGAGGTATTTTAGCACCTTTATAAAACGCGATTGTTTTGTTCCGAAACAGAACCCGCACGCATTTTATACAAAACGACAAGTTAACTCCGCTGGGATATCATTTTCAATACGATTCGCATGTGTCGTGAACCACGGGGCACTGGCCAAGAAAACTATCTTTATTTTTAAAATATTACGAGTACAAATGGTGGTAATATAATAGATCACACAAATATACTTAATACTTAAATACTTCTTAAACCCACTAGTAACGTTATAGTATCTGCTTCTCAGTGGCGAAGGGTGGATATAGGCTGTTAAGATCCGACATAAATAGTCCACAATAAACTTTGTAAGTCACACGTATTTGTTTCCATTGAATTAAATCTACAATTTTCTTACTAAGTTTTTTTTAAATTCAATTATTAAACACTGATAAAACCAAGCCACAATAGTTATAATAATCAAAAAATAATCGTCTACCTATAAAATATATAAAATTATACCATCAAATCATACATAATTTTGGATATTTCATAGACAGAATTATATTTTTTTATTTATTATGATTTGGTTAGGCAGCATTCAAGCTGAAAAGTGCTTCGCGAGTGCTCAAACCACTTCTGAAGCCAAATTGTGTGTCATCCGTGTCTTCTTCGCATTTTCGAAAAATCCTATTATGGATGATTTTTAATAAAACTTTTAACACGTGTCTCATCAAACTTGCTGTCTCTCATATAAACACGCTGCACTTTTTTGCATTCGTCTTTTTTGTTAGAGTGATGAATGTCGATTTCAACCAATCATTGGGAATTATGCCCGTTACGTAAACCTCGTACCTCGGCCACATTATGAGAGGACAAAAATACAGCTTTCCCCAACTTGTCATTCAAGAAAAGATCAATGGTAAGCGTAGCAGAGGACGGCGCCGCATTTAGTGGTTTAAGAACCTACGTGATTGGTACGAGTGCAGCTCCACTGAACTGTTCCGGGTAGCAGACGACAAAGATAAGATCGCATTGATGGTGGCCGACCTCCGCTAGGGGATGGCACAATAAGAAGAAGAAGGTTAGGCAGGGCTTAGTGAATTTTAAAAAACTAACCAACATGTGTAACATGTATTTTTAATTCATAAAAAATAAATAAGACGTATGAATGAAAAAGTGTGTACTATTCACGCATGTTACGAGTAATTTTAAACATGATTTTTCGTTAATTTTTATAACCTTAAGGTAACTCTATTTCTCTATTCGTTTTCTCTAATATGTTTGCAAAAAGGAAAATATTATATTTTCAGTTTTAAATTTAATGTAGGTACTTGACGATTTTTTTTCGATTATCTCAAAATGACAGCATATGAAGGTTACCTACTTTGAAACTAATTGTCTCATAATAAAAGCTCCATCTACATAGAATAATGTAATTATCACTTCAACATCTTTGACCAGATAGACATAGTACAAAAAATAAATTGACACAACATTTTTACGTATAGGTATAACATATAATAATTACAAGATAAAAAGAACTTTTAAATACAACGTTTTTAAATTTTCTGTTGAATCATATAAACTTGACTTGACTAGCTTAAACGATCAAAAAAATTTGTACTTGATAGAAATAATACTGAAATGTCATTTTGACATAATATATGTCATATTGATTTCCATAGTAACGCACGTATATATTAATAATTTATTAGGACCCCAGGCAGCTAGCAACTAATAATGGTGTCGAAATAGCTTGTCATACAAAACAGAATTAACTATTCTCTTTACTTAAAGATGGCTAAAAGTATTAAAAAAATACATTGGCATCGTGTTCTGATATATTCTAAAAGTTTCAAATATCTAGCTAGTCCGGAAGTTAGCTAAAAATCGATTGCAAGATTTGTACCGGACAAATAAGAATACGAGCTAAGAAAAACGTTGTAAAATAATAATTTGTGTGGGTATTTACATGTCTTTATTTTACTCTCACTTTTTTTTGAAATAACCTAGGCACCCACATGCGTACTGTCGATTTTCTTTTCTGTGGTCGGACTATTATAGTCCTCAGTCCAACGCTTACATATTGCTTTTGTAACCTTAAATATTTGATACCTAATTCATATTTTTTTGATACGGCACCAACATGTAACATCCCTGGCCAGAATCCTGGTTAAATAATACAAACGACCGTGTTTTTTGTTCATACATTGTTTCGTTTTTTCATAAATATGTGCCATGAAATTTATTACCTATATACCTATTCAAAATATTATCTTTTCAACGGATGTGAACTATAAAATTCACTTGCCGTGAATATCTGACAATTAAATTATTTAAAACATTACTCATTTTACTCAGGAATCACTTTACCTATCTACAGGTTTTTCTATTAATTATTATTATTGCATAAGAAGGTATATTTTATTACAAATATAATGATGTAGCAATAAGGGACGGAAACTAATACGTTATTATGATAAAAAATAATTTTGTGGCTTTATTCGATGATTGTGCTATTGTTGTTTGTAGTCTATGGTCCTGGTATCAGTCATATTGATACTAGAGTATTGAAGTCTTGATCAAAAAGTATCTATACTTCAAAGTATCAACACTGTTTCAACGTCGCTTGCTATTAAGTGACTGTAAATACATTTAGTGGCTGAAAACGAGACAACAGTTTCACAAAATCTACTGAGAATTTTCATTTTAAATTATTTTAATTAATTAATATGTAGGTCAGCGGAGCCCAACCCGTTGCTCGCATACCGTTTTAATGTGGCTCGCGTATTCAGATTACGTATTAAGCGCGCAGTGTATGTCAAAAATCGGCAAAATTGCTACTCACTGTGGCAACACCTCGTCGGCAATCACCACTGGCGAAAGGGCGAGAGTAAAGCCAGCGCTCCATTGGCGAGCCAAAAGTCCGAGGAGAATAAATCGTCCGATTTGTCTATGCTCTGCTACTGATCAACGAACGAATAAAAAAGTCGAGCTGTCAAAAGTTAAAAGTTGCGATTATCGTAATGTCTTCCGATAATCCGATAATCCTATAATTTTGTGTTATTTATATGTAGACTTGCATAAAATTATATAGCAGTGAAAACAACACAATTTTTACGTTTTCATAAATACAAATAAAAAAATTATTGGTAAATCTCTTATTTTCTAATGTGTCAATTAATAAATTAATCAATGAAAATGTTTAAAACAATTACAGATTTTTTCGGTCCATCGGTTCGGTTGCATAGTGATCGACGGACGAAGTCTGGCAACTCGGAGAGTAAAATATCAAACATGATTGAAATCCAACGAGCCTGGTCTGCGGATTAAAAAGTCCGCAGATATGGGGTGCTTCACGCGAAAAAAAAATCCGAAGACTGTAAATCGTCTGACTTGCGTGCCAATGGAGCGCCGGCATAATAGTATAATATTAGTCTATGTGCGAGATGAAGCGCGTTCTGACACAAGTATGAGTTTCACAATTATATTTATCATAATATAGTTAGCCTTATAATTATTATATCTGAATATGAGGGCGAAAAAAGGAAAAACGGACATACACTTTATATATAAAAATGTTTTTTTATTTATTTTAAGCAAATGTATTTGTTTGATTTGCGGTTCAACAGTTGCTATTGGAATAAAGTGCAACGTAAAACGACATTTTACAATGGTTCATAAAAAAATATGCTACTACATATCCTATTAACAGCAGTTTAAAAAAATCTAGAGTGAAAGAATTGAAAGACACAATAGTTGCCCAACAATCTATATTTACTAAGTCCGCAACTAAATCAAGAGCTACTACAATTGCTTCATTTAAGATTGCACGTCATATATTTGCAATGCACAAAAAAAATCATTTTGAAGATTTTTTCAAAAAAAAAGATCATCGTACTATGGGTGGCTCGCCTAAAATTTTAAATTCTTAATTTGCACGAGATAGACTAAAGGTTGGGCACCACTGATTGTAGGCATTCATATAGGTATGCATATCAAAAAGAAAAAATGAATATGTTTTAAGTAATAATAATAATTATTATAATTATAATAAAAACATATAATTTAATAAAAATGTATGTAGCTACCTAATTCATAGTTTTAACGTATTCTTAATTTTATTCAAAATACATCGATTTTTCTAGAAAATTAAAATGTGTGTGTGTCACTTAGAGTTCCTACTTATTTTTCTTTTGTGGTTTTGCAACCATAACGAAGCTCGATTCAGTATAAATATAAATAAATTCAAGTTAAATACATTTTTATTTTCAAGAAATATAAATGTTTTTTTACATTAAATAAATACCTTAAACCTTCAAAGATGAAGTGAAGCAAAAAGGGACCCTCTGGGATCATACAAACTCTCAATGCTCTCCGTCATGTTATTTCTGTCATCCAAACAGAAACGGCACCTACATCAAACTGAAACTTGTTTCTACTATCTACCTACCTCAGAAAACATATATGAATCCTAGAAAATTGGTTAGACCAAGTAGGAGTCGAATGTCACGTCGTTTCACTGTCTGGGTGACTGCTCTGTCTCTAGAGCTACTGGCCTGACTTTTATCCGTGCGAATTAAATCACATTTTTACGCGCTTTAAAATCGTCACCTAGTTAGAGCGTCCAATTTTGTAATTACATCGAGTTAATTAGTTACTATTTTAACACGATTTATAGACGTAGCTAGGCGGATAAGCCTAAATAATTATGACATCTTTGTACTTGAGAACCACTATTATAATATTTTTTTTATTTAAAGTTAAATAGAAACAAGATTTAGCCAGTAGAATAGGGGATACAACAATCAACGAAACATTAAAAAGAAGTAAGGTTTGACTGCCACTTGACCTAACTTTTTTCTAAGATTTTTATAATTTGCATTAGGTATTTTGTATTTTACCACGTTTTTCTTAGATCGTATTCTTGTTTGTCCGGTGGTTGTTTATCCAGTACAAATCTTGCAATCGATTTTTAACTAACTTCCCGACCAGCTAAACATTTGAAATTTTTAGAATATACCAGAACACGACGACAATGCATTCTTTTAATACGTTTAGCCATCTTTAAGCAGAATTGAATTCATTTTCAGTTAATTCTGTTTTGTATGAAAAGTTATTTCGGAATAAATCCCTAAAAAGTAATATACTATTATTGGTTGCTAAGGGGATGGTCCTAGTTACTAAGTTATTAATATATACGTGCGTTACTATGAAAATCAATATGAAATAAGTACAAAAAAAGTATTTATTAATACATAGAATTGTCAAGTTTATAATATGATTCAACAGAAAATTTAAAAACGTGGTATATAAAAAGTTCTTTTTGTCTTGTAATTATTTAATATTCATTTTGACTATCAATAAACACATAATGTAAAAAGATAATTTATAAAGCTCATCCATTACACAGTAACAATCAACACAATGTACTTACCTACCCTTAAAAATAACATCTGCTTATACAATATTACATATTACAGTGTATCGATAATAATTATTATTCTGATGCATTAAGGGTGTGTCAGTCAGTTATGAATCATCCATATAAACTTTTCATTTGCAAATTGACTCCGGTATTCCGAATTAACGAACAGCTGATTTAAACTTGATCAGGTGCTGCACTGATTAGTGATTCCATTACTGACCTACAGGTGATAAGGGTGAATCATTTCATTTATTACAGTGTTTAGCCTATCATTATATTATGATGTTTTGTATACAGTGATGTCCCATGGGGGTAGGCAGATTGAGCATCGCTTGGGGCGGCAGTTACTCGAAGGGCGGCAAATCGCGAAGAATCAGTAGGTACCTATATATAGAAATAGGTACCTAAACATAGTAACAACAGAAATATTTTTCCATTAAAAAATTCACCACACTGGTTGGAAACAAAATGTATTGATTAACATAAGAGGTTTAACAGGATTGTAATGTTTTGTCGGGTTTGCGATGTCTAGTTTACTTCCATTGTCCTTGGACGTAACGTCCTTGATGACCAGCAATGACACATGCAAATTTGCGAAATATATTTGAATTAAAGGTAGATACATACTTACCTAATTAATTTATCCGAATAATCCGAATAGAGTTTTGAAAGTTTTCAGTTGTATTTTTGGTTCTAGTCGGTGGAATATAGCGGCAAACACATTTTGAAAATACCCTATATACTGGATTATTTGTTAGTTTGGGTTAGTTTAGGTTAGGTTTGGTTAGGTTAACCTAACAAATAATCCAGTATATCGGCTATTTTCAAAATGTTTTTGCCGCTGTATTCCACATAACCGAGTTGTACCGTATTTTTTAATGTATCTGAAACCGTGGACTCGTAATATTGTCTATTGAAGTAGAGATGGCATTTATATTATATTTAGTGTTATATTTTGTTAGTAATGTATCCACACAATTCTTAGATATTTGTGTCATGAAAGGATGATAAAAAATAATGTATAAAAAAATTGGGCGGTATTTTGGCGCTGCCTAGGGGCGGCATTTTGCCTAGGGATTGTATAGGTACATAGATTGGTGGTTGATCCCACTCAGCCGTTATGTAGTTTAGTGGTCAAGGTGTTGAAATATTATACCGAGTATAGGCGAATATAATGCTCTTTAAATTATCCCCATAAGTTTTGCCTAGTTTTTGTATAAACACTAAATATTATGACAAGGTTTGCAATATTATGTCTAAAACTCCATAAATGATACAGTGTGAACAAAAAAATAATCCGATACGAAAACACCTAGGTCATTACTTGTGTGTATAGGGCGAGCCCATTGGGGTAGCTTCCAGCAGGCAATATATTACAAAACTAATTACAAGGGCTGTATTGGATGTAATCCCGTGATTTCACCCCCGGGCGACTGCGAGAAGGCCCGCTAAGGGTGGAATATCAACACCAAATGCGCAAAGTACAAATCATCTGGAGCACACTGTACCTATCATATTATTATGAATGTAAATTGTCTTTGGTTTATTTTAGTATAGTTTTTTTAACGTGGTATTTAATTCAGTTCATTTTGGCTATGGGTGACTTAACTACTTGAGAGTTTCAAATTTAAGTACCTACCTATTTAACTGGTTTTTTTTTAATAAAGCTATTAGAATCGAAAGCATAACAACATCTCACTACTGAAATTTGGAAAATTACAAAAATCTCTCCAATTAATATGTTTTCTAATTAAAATAAAACATATTATTTTTAAGTACCTGAATATTCTTTTAAACAATTTATACATGATATTGTTAAACTTCTTTACTAGGGAGGTAACAGTTTATAGTTAACATTATATGTGTGGGAGTCATGGTGGATGAAGAAGTCGAGATTTGGTGGTTGCTCCGGTGGATGGAGGAGCGAGTTTTATTTGTAGCGTAAACAGTCGGTACAAAAGTATGTTACAATACTTATGATACTGTTCCGAGGTCAGAGTCTCGGTAGAATGAGATATTGTGCGGAGCGATACAGAGACTAAGATACTAACAGACCAGGAACATTGTATATGACTGACTATATGGAAAAACTGATAGGTATTGTGGAAGTTATAATTGCAGTAAGCTATTTACTGAATTTTCCATAATTTGACACTACGAAAAATGGATATTGAGGAATTTATAATTTCGGTCAGTTATTTATTATCGCCGATTAATACACGGATTGAGTTGTTTTTTTTTCGACCATATCCGACCCAAATAAGATCATATGGGCCTCCACAGAGTGGAGGTTTGTATTAACAGATTTTGTTTTTACGAGAAATGGATGTCAGCCTTTTGCTCAACCTATTAGGTCCATACTCTGACTCATATACAAATTGAAAAACAATATGTGTACTTGCCAGACCCAGCTATAGGCCGATGCTTAAGCCGCACCTCCATCGAGTGTTTATCCCCATATATTCATATTCAATATCATTAATTGAAATAATGTATATTCAGATCCCTGACTCACTTCCTAATTCAAGACTTGATGACCAAGATAAGTTTTTTAATTACTTTTTCTATTAAATGCAGTTATTTTTTTCATATGATATTAGATCAATCAAATTTGAAAATACACATAAAACAGCCGAATCCCTACTTACGATGGTTTGGATTTGTTTATAGTATAGAGGTTCCCAAACCATAGATCACGACCTCCTGGAATGGGGGGAATGGACAACAGCTAAAACAAGTTTATAAAAATATGTAAATATTCATTTATTATACATACTTATGTCAAATTTATCCATACATATTATTTATGTGATATGCACTCAAAAGAAATTAATTTAATTTTTACACTCAATTAGCCTCGTCAACTGACAAATAGTTTCAGTACCTAAGTATAAAATTGCAATGAATGATATTATATCCACATCAAAAACAGTTAGGTTTTTTACGATGTTCAATCAATCCGTTATCTGTAATGATAATACGTCAACGTGTGCTTGTATATAAATAAAAATCGCATTGGATTTTTAAAACTGTGTCTCATTTTATGTATTTTATAAATTTAGCATTTAAATTTAGCATTTTAAATAATGGGTAGTTTTTACCTTTTTAAATAATACTCTACTTAGAACCAAATAAAGTAATTTACCTAATTGTTTTTATTAAAATTTGTTTTTCGGTCTATCATTTTTACCAAAGTAAAATTAATAAGTGCTGACGAAGTATTATATTATAAAGTTTCTGAAATTTTGATTTTGAATGTTAAATCACTATTTTAACTTAGATTGACTTCTTCGATGGCGCTACAGCTCAAGTCGAGCCCTGGCCTACTCCACTGCCGTCCTCCAGCCGGAACGGTCCTCCGCACCTAATTCCTAATTTCCTTCCTAATTTTTAGCACTTTTTTGGCATCTTTTGTAATGTTATCACCCCATCGAGTACGTGGCTTTCCCACTGGCCTTTTTTCCACTGGGTTTCCTTCGAGGATCTTCTTCGGTATCCGTGACTGCGCTGCAGAGGCATGCGCTGGACATGGCTTGCCCAGTTTAGCTTCTGGAGTTTTATGAAGGTGGAGAGTTTTGAATCTTGGTATAAGCGGTATAGTTCCGTGTTGTACCTGTTTCTGCACTCCCCACCATCATTCATGGGACCGTATATCCGCCTCAGGATCTTTCTCTCAAAGCAGTCCACCATTTCAGCTGCTTTCATTTTAGCGTCCATGACTCACACCCGTATGCAACGACTGTGCGTATGACGGTTTTATAGAGCCGGGTCTTAGTTTTTCTGTGGACATTTCTGGATTTGAATATGGACAGCAATGAGAAGTTCGATTTAATTGCAGTGGTTATTTGGGCTTTTATTTCTTCCAGTTCCTCGTTCTCTTTTGTAATATTGGAGCCCAGGTATGTGAACCAGTTTACAACCTCAAATTGATGGTTTCCAAAACTGGAACTTTGGCCCAGCCTACTCTGATTTTGTCGGCTTTGTACCATGACTTTAGTTTTGTTTTCATTAAGTTAGATTGATTATAATACATAATTTGAAAACACATCACAAATATACTAAAATAATATGTCGCCAGAAAATCAATGATAAGTGCTTCAGTTGCATGACTATAAGACTATTTCGTCATTATTAGGTAGGGCGCACGACGCTCTAATTTGATAAATCACAATAGCCAGAATCCGATAGATGCAGGTTCGAGTCCTGTCTGGTACTTTTTTCTAATAGGTATGTTCCTGAGATGTATCTAAATTATATCATCACCTCAATACTACAACTAGATAACTTGATTTTCATTGTTTTTGAGATAGCTATTGAATATGGTTATACATTAATTTCCTTATCTACAAAATTATAAAATTAGGTAAGTCAGAAGTTAATGGGAACTGTATTCATTTTGTGTGTTGAAAATATTAAATAACTTTAATATTCAAACAAAAAAAAAAGATATATATTCAAAATAGAATTAACGTACTTAATCTTGTGAACGACTCGTTGAAAAAATAAGTTTATTAGATTTGACTGTTAATAATCTCAGGATGCTATTTATAAATGTCATTTACTACACACAATATCAAAGTTTTCCTCGTTTTGTATCTCAATATTTTATTTTGTATATTTGACGCTAAAAGGACGGGCCCTTTATTGTACAAAACTTCACATACACATATCAGAATATGCTTTCATTGTCAAACAAATACAAAAACACACGTGAATTTTAGATTTTTTTACTGTTTTTTTTACCAGTTTCGTATTTTTTATCGTTGGAATTTTTCAACCGAAATATTTTTTTGATAGCTACAAAAACTATGAATATTTCTATGTTATAGAATTTTGTACACCTGTAGTATTTAAACAATAGTCACGTAGCGTGTACGTTTCATAACTCTGTACTCCGGCTCTAGGATGAAAATGATGTAATTTAATTAAAAAATATATATTTTGCATATATTATCTATTTATTTATTTATTTATTACTACATATATTAATACAAGTGAATATCAAATCATTTGTTCTAATTATATGCGAAGTAATCAAAAAAAGAGGCGTATCAGTGTAGTAAAAAGTGCAAAGTTATAAAAAATAATATACTCTTATAAATAGAATGTATTTATAAAGATAATAAGAAAATTGGACGTTTTCGAGATGTGACTGTAACGTCGTCTTAACTTGAAGGCATTCTAAGCTGACCACATTACAGTGGTCAAAACTCTATACTGGGCGTATAGGTCATAAAGCCTAGGTACCTTCTTTAGTTAAGTAATATACTAGTAAATATCCTAATAACATTTTCAATGTAAAAATATTCCAACAGACCCATTCATTTATAATTAGTATTGAATTTAGGTTTCACGTACACATCCAAGAATAATGTAAGTTTATGAAAGTATTGAGTACTTTAATTTTTACTAAATTTTCTTGGATTTCTAATACCCAATTTTATTATGGTGAATAAGAAATGGATTAATAAGTATTAATCGATTATAGGCCGCCAGTCAACATATAAACAACGAAATGCATTTATACATTCAAACATTGGCTTGGTAAAATTCAAAGTTTTGTATATGAAGTTTGGTGGTTTTCTTGAGATGTCAAAACTGTCTACTTTGTATAAAACGAACAATACTTCCATGATAACTCCAACTTTCCTTTGTGTATAATCTGTAATGACTATAGTACGACAACATCTTTTTGGCTACGTGTTAAAACTGTGAACTAGCATGCTCCTCCCATTTTAACCGCACTTCCATTATAAACTAACAAGCTCCTCCCATTTAGCTGACAACAGCGCTTCCTTCACGTAGCCAAGAAGACGTTGCAGAAGAATTTGTTATTTCGCGTACAGTAGACAAAATCTGGGTAGCCCACCGGACAAGAAACCCAGCTAACAAAGCAGTAGAGTTTTTTTTAGCACAAGTTCGATTCCAAGTGCATGTTATCTTTTTTTTAGTGAAATATCTTTAAAAAAAAGTAAAACATAATATTTTATATTTACTAAATTTTTTCAGTAAAATACCTACTGAAAATGAAAAAAAATTCAAATTCAAGTCCCGTAAATATGCCTGGCATAAAACTTTTTTTATTTACCTACTACAACCTACATTTCTTTAACGGTCATACTTCATCACAGCCACATATATCAATGATGATGTTTTACGTATAGCCAATAAAACATGGGAACTTATGGCTACTTGCAAAATTGATAAGGTCCATACTAAGGCCATATTCTACGCAATGAGAAGTAAGATGTACCCCATTTCATAATGCATAGGAGGTAGAAGCTAGCAGAAGTTTTGGTGGAAGGAGATTTTCTTGTCTACGCAACATACCTAAGTAGCTCGTTGTCCAAGATGTTGGTCATCTGATACAAGTAGCTAGGGATAAGAAGGTGTAGGTACTGCAGGTTGATAGTACACTTCTTTCGATAGAAGATTTTACCAAAAGGATATTAATAAGTAATTAATAATATACATAATACGAAACTGGTATACATGTTCAAAGTAACGTGGCGCATTTTCATTAATATGTATTTAATTTTTATAATGAATTCAATTTATCGTTTTTTAAATATCACCAATGTATCAATGCATATTTAAACATTTATTATTTATAATATTGAATAGACTGAAGGTACTTGATGGATATTAGGTGAGTTTATATTATTAGGCGAGTTTATATGTATTTTTTTTTTAATAATGTTATAAAAAAAGTAGGTACCATGTAAGAGTATTATTAAAGACTAATATCTCATTAGTTAACCCCATTAATTATTTTTCTTAGAATTGACGATTTACACGTCTTGAATGTAGTATTTTTATTGTTCATAAAGAATAATGATCTATTATTAGGTTTGACGATTTATTATAATATGCTATCGAGTTTATTGTTATTAATGATATAGGGTTTTTACTAATTAGGTTTTTTACTGACACTTCAACTATTCATATTTTTTTTATTGTATTTTTTGTAGCCTTTGACTTGATATGTAGGTAATGGAGTTTTTACCTACTTTATTATATTGATTTATTATATAAGCTAGAGTAAAGAGAGTTCGTTGTCAGTGTGTGTTTACCTTTGGTGAGTGTACACGGCGCCTGAAGATGCCGAAAGGCGAAACCCGGGTCGCAAAAAACGACTTAAATGGAATAGTACAGAGCTTGAATCCATTAGATATTATTTATTTAATTTAATGTTTTTCTCCAACGTCTTTGCGGTGATGTATGAAACTGAAAATCTTTTAGCACTTTTCTCATCTTTATCTACGTATATTCTTCGTAGAAATTTGTCCTGGTAATCCCTGCTTCCATCTTTTATGACTTGTTGGTTATGCATATAATGGTAACCGGGCAAAACAGAATATTCAGGGGAAAAATGAAACATTAATTTTTGTGGAATCTATTAGGTTAGGTTAGGTTAGGCTAGGTTAGGTCATTATTTCGATGTACCTAGTCATCCAATCATTTTGAACATATTATATTGATTAAGATGACATATACTAAGCTTGCCGACAAAGTCCCGTTTATTTGAGGCTTTCTAGCGATTAGGAATGCAGAAATTAGGTATATAATTTGATTTATTATGGCATATTGAAAATCTGTGCTATTAAAAATCTATCAACATAATAGAGATAGGACCATTTCAATATTAAATTTATATTTTTCCTGTAAAGTCATAGTTATATTTATCGTTGTTCTGTTTTGTCACTGTTCTGTTTTGTCATGTTCTGTTTTGTAATGTTCTGTTTTGTCATGGAACCACATTGAATACGTGTATTAAATAAGGCTCTAAGTACCAAAAAGTAGTATTGCCTGTAGTTACAAAATACCGAGTCATTGCAGTAAAATTTCATGAAGCAGACCTTTTGAAAAATGTAGTTTTACAGTGAGAAGCAATCACGGCAGCTTCTATAATTTTAGGTATTAAGAACTCGCAAGTGTCAACACACCATCGTCAGCTATTTTATATTGAATGCCGTTGACCACTGCAGTGCTACTTACGCCAATATAAATAAAACACGCCAACGGACTTACAACGTCGACAGGTTTAATTATTTTGCTGTATTTTTTTTGACTTGCTTGAGGCACTTAGACTATAGTTGAAGTTATTGGCGTTGGTATGTAGAACATTTTCCTATAAAAATGTCAGTTTTTATTATTTTGGTACTTAGCGCCTTAATTAATACACGTATTCATATGATAGTAGATAACTTTCATAGCAGAGTCACTGGAACTGGTAACAAATTTCGTGGTCAAGTGTAAATACCTTCACTAATATTAGATGATTTTTATGATTTATACCTACATCATCATATTCTTACAATAGTATTTACCTACCATGACTTACTAAATTGTGCGTAACAGTAAAATTAATAATTTATGGAATTAACTGTTCTAGTGAATAAAAATACTGTTAAAATAATTACAAGATAAAAAGAACTTTTTATATATAACGTTTTTAAATTTTCTGTTGAATTATTATGCTCAAACTAGTGCTTGCTATGAAATAAATAAAAAACCAACAACTATAGAATACTGAAATGTCATTTTGACATTTCATTTTGATTTCCATAGTAACGCACGTATATATTAATAATTTAGTTGCTAGGACCACCCCCTTAGCAACCAATAATAGTCTTTTACTTTTTACGGATTTTTCTGAAACAACTTTCCATACAAAACAGAATTAACTGAAAATTAATTCAATTCTGCTTAAAGATGGCTAAAAGTATTAAAAGAATGCATTGTCGCCGTGTTCTGATATATTCTAAAAGTTTCAAATGTCTAGCTAGTCGGGAAGCTAGTTAAAAATCGATTGCAAGATTTTTACTCGACAAAAAACCACCGGACAAGAATACGAGCTAATAAAAACGTTGTAATTAAATGTATTGGAAATATACTCAGTTTTTGACAGATAATAAATTGGCAATGCGAAATCAATTGCAGCTAATTTAAACGATAGATCTAGAATCATATCTAAGCTTTCGTTTAATATACTTAGATCCATTTAGTAGAGAAAGGTCTCATCAACGTCTTTGTTAATAGCAGTACGAAGGAAAACAACAACAAAGTAACTAGAACTAAAATTTTATTAACCCGTTTACTCTCACGATATTTTCCAAATATTTTTCCAGTGAGTTAACCCCTCAACGCCCTTGCATTAAATATTCATTTTTTAGATTAAACCCAGCGACTCACCACAAGTCATCACTAAAATTAACGATGCATTATATTTGCATATCGGATCATGCCTCAAAATGCAATATGTTTTTTACACCCCTTCTTTTATGCCTTTATGGATATACGATGGAACATGTAAGGCTCGTGCTATTGCTACAATATAGTGACCATAAGTTTGACATATATAAACATGTATTGATTTTATTTTACTTATTTATAAACTTACTCTCCGTATAATACAACAATTTTGCATTATTTAATTCAAATTGATTCTCGATTGAGATAAAACCGACAACATACTTTTCATGACACAGTAAAGAATTGCAACAAAAATAAAATATTTCTTGCAAAATTATGTCTCTATCTCACGTTTTTACCACGTTTTTATTAGCTCGTATTCTTGTTTGTCCAGTACAAATTTTTTCTTGTTTGTCCATGATTTTCATTGGACGATTGAAGATTTTTAACTAACTTCCCGATTATCTAGACATTTGAAACTTTTAGAATATATCAGAACACGACGACAATGCATTCTTTTAATACTTTTAGCCATTTTCAAGCAGAATTGAATTCATTTTCAGTTAATTCTGTTTTGTATGGAAAGTTATTATTGTTAATTGCTATGGGGATCCTAGCAACTAAATTATTAATATATACGTGCGTTACTATGGAAATCAATATGAAATGTCAAAATGACATTTCAGTATTCTACATTTATTCAGTATTTCTATCAAGTACAATAAAAAGATTTTATTGATACATAGAATTGTCAAGTTTATATGATTCAACAGAAAATTTAATAACGTGGTATATAAAAAGTTCTTTTTATCTTGAAATTATTTAACATGTTTTTAAATCCATATCACTGTTCTAAAAAGTTTCGTGATTAAAGTTAGAAATACATATGTTTAAATAACGACACTAAATGTATAAAATGGTTACAAAAAACTAACTCTGGCCTACTGAATAAGTTAGCTATAAGTAACTATGCATTGAAGAAAACTTTACACTAATCATTTTATGACATTCCACTGTAATTTTAGATTCACCCAATTAGTTAAGTACATACATGGATACTATGTGCAGATAATGCCAAAATAAACCTTGAATATTAATAATGAATAATTATATTCAATATCAATTTGACGTGCATCTCACATATTGAAGTATCAATTCAGATATTTTAATGTAAAATGTACCTATATATAAATACATAGACAGCCAAAAGTAAGATATTAATCATAATTTTCATGATGAATAAACATGTAAAACACTGATAAATGCGTACATATGTCATGTAAGTAAAGTAACAGACTTCAAACTAAAACGCAAACAGCTAATTTATTTTGGAGCTCCCAATAGAAGAAAACATGAATGGAAGTGTTACCAATAATAAATACAACAATCATAAGATTCGAAAATCGAAATGCCTTCATAATTCTTAATATGAAAAGCGTACAAGATTCCTTATATCCGGTGTCTAGTTATTTTGTTTAGAAACCATTTCTTGTTAAAAATCTGTAATAAGATGGCAAAACATGATATGTCCACTTTTTGTTAAATTGAGTTATGTATACCTTTAGACTCGTCTCAGTGAGATCTAAAAGATATCAAAATATGGTATGTCTAAGTCTTATAGGTTGGGAGAAATAAGTGTGTCGAAGTGTGATAATTATATCCATTGTACAGAATTGCTATCCTGAACAATTTAGTAAAATGGACATATCGTGTTTTGCCATTAACAAAAATAATCTTTATTATAAACCTCTTCGATTAGAGCAGTTCAGTATCTTAAGTGATATGTCATTCCAGCACGTATCCGGAAATTTATACGTATACAGTTCACCGCAGGACACTTGTTCGTGGGCCGCAATACGTGAAACATGAGTTCGTGTAACATTTAATCAAATGACGAGTTTTTCGTTGAACATTTCACCGTGGACTATATTTGTACATATGCTACAACATGTGGCGCTAGTTTACTGTTCCAATTAGATTCAATACGAATTTTATGAGATGTCTTTACTAGGTTAGGTTAGGTTAGGTTAGGTTAGGGTTAATCTAATTGGAACAGTACTATTTGCAAACTATCGCCGCAATTTGTAAGATACGTACAAATGTATTCCACGGTGAAATGTTCAACGAAGAACTCGTCATTTGATAAAATGTTATACGAACGTTTCACGTACTGCGGCGCACGAATAAATGTATCATGATGAACTGCATACGTACGACTTACATGTAACTATTCCACCAAGGGTTATATAAGATTATTTAAGACGTCGTTGAAAGAAAAAGATTTAATGGGTTTCTTGTATCATCAATTTTATCACACGTGAGTTATGATTTACCTAAAATGCTTTAATCTATATTTTAATGATCATATTATATAAAGTTACGTTATTGACAATATTTTAAAGTACATAAGTGTATGTCGCACAGTTACCTATCGTAATATAATTTCGATGAATAAAAAAATCCAAGCGATGGTCACACGAAGTTCTTCATCCCCTTTCGTAAGTTTTTAATAATAAAGGGATTTAGTCACCCCAACGAAGGAATATAGCCTCCACCTGTGATGATTTAAGCGAAACAGACGACTCAGGATTAAAATCACGATGTTTTCAATATAAACTTCCAAACTATATTAACATACGTATTAATATTTTACATTACCTACAAAACACAATAGGGTAATATGTATTATTTATTTACTTAGGGTACCAAACAATATGTTTTTCGAAATTATAATATATTTTTTATTTCAAGGAATGGATTTTCAAAATTTTTAGAAATTTACTTGTTAATTCGCTCTACAATTATTAATTCGATGTGTGATCTTGAAAGCCTCATGAAGAGGTTACGTAACAGATTTTTTTACGAGAAATGTCTTGTTAGCCAATTTCTCAATCTATTAAGTCCATGTTCTGAAACACACATTGACAAATGGTTTTTCTAGATCCAGGATTTGAACCAAAGACTCACGAATTTATAAGGCCGATACGTTACCGCTCGGTCATCGCCATCGTAATATGTTATATAGTATTATGAGAATGAATAATATGGGAAATATCTTAAAATTAAAAATCACTAAGTATTTATTTGTTCTTATTTACTGAATCGAAAAGACTACATATTTGGTTTTTTATAGATAGATAGATTATCACAGTAGTTATCATCTAGTGTTTAAACTAACTATATAACGAACTATGGTATCCTCAGTTATACTATAACGCAGTGGACTGAAACTGGAAAGACTCCATATAATCATAAAATCAGATAATATTAAGTACACCAGTCCCTATCTTGTTATCAAAGGAAAGATCAGCGGTAAACGTCGCAGAAGACGACGCCCCATTTTGTGGGTTAAGAACTACGTGATTAAGACAAGTGTAGCTCAACTATTCAGGGTAGTAGATCAGTAACGTTCCGTAGGGGTAGACAGGTCATACGTTGCTTAGAGGTGGCATTGAACGAATTTTAACGTGACAATTTTTGAAAACAGTAAAGCTGTAGATGATGTGGTCGCTTAGAAAGTACCGACATCTAAGTTTTAAAAAAATACATGGCACCTCCAAATTGCATGTACCTAAAATCACAGCCGGTTGAGAGTGGATTTCGTATAAATTCTCTCTAGAGCTCAGTAGATGGTATATATAAGTGGCGAAGACTCCATACTAGGCGATTATTTAAAGCCTACCTTCTTAAGGGCGATGTCATCAAAAATTGTGATTTCATAGAGACATCTATTACACGATTTGCAAAGCATATACGAAAAATCATATTGGAATATCATTCCAATTCAAAGAACCTTCGAGTCATCTTAACTAGATGTCTCCGTATTAAAAATCGATGAAAAAATCGAAAAACCGGTGTTATAATTACAGTTGTTATTTAAACAATGGTTTTATACATCTATATAACATATTGCATTTTATTTCAATCGAACTGTCTTCATATTTTTATAAAAATAATGAAAATCGACCTAGTAATAATAATTATATGAATGTAACTGAATAGTCCAGATTCTGGATTTTATAGTCATTCTAATGAATATATTATTGTACAATGTCCTAAAATTATATGATATTATGGAATAATATTTAAATTTAATATTTGATTGCCTATCAAGTTGGTGATAATAATATTTTTTATGTATATTGTCTATGGTATTTGCATGACATTTGGTATATCATAATACTCTATACATAACCTAAAATATTTCGTGTTTCACTCAATTTCAAAGTTTGACTTAATATTGTTCTACAGTATCATAATTATTATCCATGTTGTACATATTTAAAATATTTGCGTGGCAAAAAATTATCAGAAATATTAAAACCAACAAAATCTTGAATTTATTTTCAGGTAAGATTAATTCATACTAATAATATTGTTATGTATCAAATATCAAAATTTTACGTTTGTTTGTGAGTTACCAAAATACGTTTTATTTTTATAAGGTAGGTAGCATGTTAATCGTGTATTAATATTTCCAGGCAACGAGCAGCTAATTGAGTTATGCCCATTTGAATGGAATAATGAAATTGAAATCGATGAACCCTTTATTGATTCAAATTTATCATCAAACTCTTAGAGTCACCGATGAAACATTAGATATGGTATCATAAGATCAGATACCTCCTACTTCAGGTATGTTCAGAATCGTTGAATTTATTTATATATTGCATAGTAAATCACTATTAAGCTCACAATGGCCGAGCGGCTTATAATATTGTGGGTCCCAGGTTCAAATTCTGGGTCTGGCCATGCGTATTGTTTTTAATTATTGGAGTCAGAATATGGACCTATTAGATTGAGCAAGTGGTTAACTTCCATTTTCTCGTGAAAACAAAAAATCTCTTAATACAAACGTCCATTCTATGTAGACGCTTGTGATCTTATTAAAATCGGACATGGCCAAAAAATAGTATAATGTCGCAGTTCTATTATTATTTATTTGGTATTATGTATGAGATAAATTAATTGACAATGAAGCTTTGTTACAAATATATTACTCATAGGTACATATACTTAATTACAATAATACCTATATTTTATGATTATTTATTACAATTTATAATTATGTATCATTTATAGGTGGATACCGTTCATGATGCTGCTGAATACAAAGCCATTCAGGACAAAGGGAAAAAGAAAAAGGGGTGTTTTTGCAGTTGCCGGAATCGAACCGTACCACGATTTTAGATAGGAATTCAACAGTAATCCACAGTGGAGACTATAAGTACCTGTTTACCATGACTGATAATGATAGGAAGGCTTGAAAGAAAAAGAATCTTGGTGTACAATGTTTTTTATTTATTATAAAACAATTTATATCAGGACATAATTTAATGTTACATTCGTCATTGCTAATATTTTAATAGACAACCATTCTTTATATAATATATACATTCATAATGAAATATATAGATAAATTCGCTTCATTACAATTTACATAATTTGTCTTTATTTCTGACTATTGCACTGTGTACCTAATATTTTTGTCTACAATTATTTATGTCTGTATTATGCCAATATGTTCGATAATTATCAACCTATTCAGTTCTTCACAGTAACTGTTCACACTTATGGGTAACTTTCTTGAGATTTCATCACTGTTGTCGAAGAATAGCTGAATGTTAAGAGTCAGAGGTAAGTTGTTGCCAGTGCTGTGTCAGTATTCATGAATCTTTGAAAGAAGCGGTTGGCAATTTTGGCGACTATGGAATCTGCTACCTCGAGTAGCCCCCCTCCCTCTGGATTGGGGAGACGAAGATGATGATAACTGGCATGGTGGCAATTTGCAGAACAGATTCTTTACCAGAAAAAGTGCAGTTCACAAATGTCCAATTGATGTTAGGTGTCGTTTGCCTATAATGTTCATAGAGACTATTTTTACTTATGTATAACAGTCTTGTACATAGTCTGCTCTATCAGGGTGATGGTGTATTATGCAATTGATGATTTTGCACCCATCATCAGTGTTTGCCATATTCTCCACAATGAGATGTATGATTTACTCCGAGGGATGGGCAGCAGAAGCCATAGGTAGAATGACATTTTGTTGGCTACGCAACCTCTATCAGTCTCACTGTCCAAAGCGTCAGGGATCTGATATGACGAACTTAGGATAGGCAGCCGGAGGTGTATTGCAAATCGCTCGCCAACCTTTAATACTAGTCTTATGAAAAATCAGTCTTTGCATAGTCTTTTCACATAGATTGACTAGATGAAATAACAACTCAATGTGTATTCTTGGAGCTCTTCAAGTCTTGCAGATTTTTTTTCTCATGTTACATTAGGCAATGTTCATACAGAATATAATAACATAATTTCTTACTATAATAGTGATGCGACAGTGCTATAAAAACAATATTTTGGTAATTTCGCTTACGCGATGACTGCAAATAAGTCGGTACAGGCAATTTGAATGTACATACACATTCAATTCGGTTTGATAAGATCCGATGATCGCATAAGTAAAATTACACCATTATATCTTTATAAATTTAAAATACACACAAACGACAAAAAAAAATAATAGTAATACATGAAGTAATAAAAAAAATACACAAATACACAACAATGCCCACCTATACTATCATCAAATCAAGAAGGTGAAATATATCGTTATTATGCTTCTTTACATATTATATTTACCAACAACCATTTACTGTTGTTATGGAGATACATAAAAATTAACATTCAACATAAAAAATGAGTTTAATAATTATTAAAGGGCTCTTATTTTTTATTTTATATTCAGTGTTTGATTGAAAATTTTACATTACGGTCACACGACGCTAATTAGCCCACAAGGCATAGGTAAGGCTCCAATTCTGTTTGATTTATACATTTTGCTTATTATATCAATTATTTCATGATACGTGTAAACTTCATATATAAAGAATTTTCCTCGGGTACACAAAGAGGCGAGCATCAATGTGAATTATGAAATTATATGTAAGTATTATAATTTTGTTCAGACTGGAATCGATGATAATAAAATTTATGAGTATTTCACATTCACAAAGCTGTGGAGAGACAGGGACGACAATGAATATACTACAATTTCATTGAAACAATAGTCAGGTGCTGTATAACATTATGGGTATAATTCAACGTTAGAATGCATCAAAATATTTCTTGTGGGAATATATTATATAATATCGGCAAATATGAATATGTTTCGGTACTACATGCCCACCATCATTTATGGCACTACAACGGGTCTTGACCTCCTTCAAAAACTTCTTTCATCCTGAACAAACGAGTGCAGTCTCTCCATTTTCATATGCCACATGATCTTTTCGCCTCTATAAAAACCACATATCCATAGCTTCTGTTTATATTATCCATGTTATGGATCTTTCATGCGACAGTATCTTCCGCTGACTGCTCTAGCCCGTTATCAAATAAAAATTTTGAATAGCATGATATGCTTGATTTTTTCATCTCATATTTCAATGAAACTTTTAGTATTCCTTTTCTAGGACTAGGTGGCCACTGTAATGTGCCGTTCAGTAAATTCTGTGTGTCCTTAGCCAAGATGTACTGATTGGAATGTCATATCTTCACTTATATAATAATTTTTTTCTTCTTCTGATGTCATAATCAGGTTGACTTGGAACAGACTAATCAGATTGAAATTCTCATGAGGCATCTGCAGTATGTGGTCTGTTACTCAAAACTCAGTATACAGTTACTCTGATCCTTCATAAAGTGCTATAACGGGCTACCAGCACCGTCAGAATGAAAGCGTCGAATAGGCAGTATTTGGTTCTTTAAGACGTTCACAATATAACACAACGTTCAGTACATATTTTTTACGGTTTTCCTAGGTAGATAGGCAGGGCTTTTATTACAAGAGAATCTGTAAACTCCATAGTTAAAACCCCTGCCTATCTACCTAGAAAAACCGCAAAAAATATGAACTGAATTCACGTTACAACACTTGTATTAGACACTGTTACAGCCGCTATCTACCCAAAAATCTAACTATTCCACCAAGCAATATCAAACCAACACTAACTAACATTAGGTATCTATCGACACAACTTCCGTACCTAACTTTCGAAAGCAATGGAAAACTGTAAACAATAAAAATCAATGTCAAAAAAAGTGCGATGTTGCCAGTTAGCAACGTTGCCACATCTCAGACATCTGCATAGATAATAAAATATTCTGTGAATGCCTACTAACCGCCACGTATCTACATACGAGGTAGGTACCTATTATTCATGCGAACTAGAATCTAATACAGATGACAGTTATTTCGGTATCGCACGTTATTGCCGCTAGAGGCAGCACGTCCTTGACGACTGTATTTAATTGGAAATTAGTAAATAACATAATAAATATAAATTAAAATATTACGTTAAATATACATAAAAAGTAAGAAAAATATATTGAACAGGCTCACGTATTCGCTTGATGCAATTAATGAAAATTGAACATTTTTATTTTTCGTAAAAATCGATTGATTTTAGATTGAAAAAAAAACATTAAAACTATAATTAATTGACAAAAGAGATTCACTAGTTCCAAGAAAACTTATTAAACAACATTAAATCGATAATTTTGTTTCAAGAAATTACTTGAAACAATAAATATTTATTTTAGTAAAACCCTTATTTTTAGCCATTTTTTCAAATTTGTCGCTTTCTCTTTGAAATAAAAAAATATATTTTATTTTTCCCATTGTATTTAGATAGGTATCGATCGATTAAAATATGTTTAAAGCTTTAATTTGATAATGAATTTCTATGCCTCTCCCCCTTTTTGCCAACGACAGATGTTGTATATATATAGGAATGTATTATACAGATTATAAAATAATCTGCAAAGGTTTAAAAATATATATATATATACCACAGCGCGCCATCTGTCTTAACGTAAATAAATGTTGATTATTTGTCAAGGAATTGTGATATTTTTTGTATGAACTTTACGTCACGTAACCTCAATCAGTCTATCGAATTGTATGAAATATGGTAGGCTCCTATCGCCGAGTCTAAAACTACCGCGCATAATTTGTTGTCATGAATGCACTTTGTCCAATACAATTAATAATTAGATAATTTAAAAAAACTTTATGGCGATTAATTGCATATTAATAAATATAGATTGTTTTTAAAAATAAAAATAAATTTTATCTAATGATTTTTGAAATGTTTTGAAAAACACATAATTTAAACTCATCGCTCAATTTTATGTCGTCAGTGAATTTTTGAATTTTCATTGAATTAGTGTGTACCTATTCATTAGTAGTAATATCGTATTATCTTCTTATTTCTCGTAAGTATACCTGACAAGTGTGCTCTTTTTGTCAGATCTCCACAGCCTACCTCATTCCAAAAGTCACCCTTCGCCACTGCTATAACCAACCTATTTAATAATATAGCTGGGATAAATGACAAGTTGAACTGTATTTTAACGAAAGTTATACGATGTGATAGTGGTCGAGAAACTGATGAGATGACAATAGGCTAGACATATCGCTTGGCTAGTGGATTACTGCTGGACAACTAATAGTCGCATAGTTGTAACAGGGAAATTAGAGGCGTTGTCACAAGTATGTTTACGCTTGCGGCTTTTTTTGCACACAAGAATTAGCAGGAATCATTAAAAAAAACTGGTACGATCCCACTAAACTTGCAGTGGTCTTTACAGTTGATATTTGACAGCGTGTCAGACAACGCTCGTAGAAGTTTTCTTGTAAGACATGGAAATGGGCCATACGAATGTTAGTTGTACATGCATAAAAAGGAGGAATAAGACACGATTACAAAATTAACATACAAGAACACTGAACAAAATATCTAACTTACTAAAATAATAATGGAGGAACAAAATAATGATACGGTACCTATTGACAACACACTTTTAAATTCGTAAATTAATGGTTACTACTTTGTAGTACCTACCTTGTAAGAAAAATCAAAGGTGTGGTTCACAATATAATAACATAATAAAATAAAAAACACAAAGTCAAAACATGATTTAAACATATACATCTTTCACTGAAACTTTCCAATAATTGGATAAAATATTATTAATTTATTTGCCACGAATGGGTGTTGATATGGCAAGGCACATTCTACCCTTGTAAAATCAAATTTGGAACCGCATTGCGTCCAGGGCTTATTATTGACTTACTTCATTTCATCCCTATTGCATATAATACTGCCAAATAGTGATCCCAGAAATGGGCAACCTTTGTATAACAACGTTTATCATATTTTAAAGATTCACTGAAAAACAAACATAGATTATATAATATATTTTTTCCTTCTACCACTACAAACCTGAGTTGGTGGGTGTTCTTCAAAATCACACCCCAAGAATCGCTATTCTGAGAAACTTGCATTCATTTTTTTTTATTCCTAGTTTATTGATGTCACATTTGACATTATCTATCCATCTTGTACCAACAAACATGGTCGGCCAATATGTTTCTGTCATTCGGCTTCCCGAATGTTAGTAATTAGCTAGTTTCACCATGCGTGACATGACCTAATCATCTGAAACGTTCCATCTTCAAAATTCAAAATTAAAATTATTTATTCATGTACATAAGTATTATAGAGAACTTTAGAAATTAAATACCTTCACAATTTGACATGGAAAACAAATAAATAGTATTTTGAAGAAAATAAAAAGAATTTCATGTTATTCAAATTTATATTTTTATAAAAATCGATGTTTTTTAAATTATTATAAAATAATTACAAGATAAAAAGAACTTTTTATATACAACGTTTTTAAATTTTCTGTTGAATCAGATAAACTTGACTTGAAAGGCTTAAACGATCAAAAAAATTTGTACTTGATAGAAATAATACTGAAATGTCATTTCGACATGTCATATTGATTTCCATAGTAACGCACGTATATATTAATAATTTAGTTGCTAGGACCCCAGACCCTAGCAACCAATAATAGTGGATTGGATTACGGATTTCTTCCGAAATAACTTTTCATACAAAACAGAATTAACTGAAAATGAATTCAATTCCACTTAAAGATGGCTAAAAATATTAAAAAATGCATTGGCATCGTGTTCTGATATATTCTAGAAGTTTCAAATTTCTAGCTAGTCGGGAAATTAGTTAAAAATCGATTGCAAGATTTGTACTTGATAAACAGTCACCGGACAAATAAGAATACGACCTAATAAAAACGTTATAAAATATTAAAACTATAAATTAGTCGTATAACGTAAACAAACTTCACATTTTATAACATTTTTCTATAATCGTAGGTTTATCTTTCACTAAAAATATTTAAAAAAATCTTTTTAATGTTTTCAGATACATAATATGTATTTAATTAATACAGTTGAAATTGTAAATTATCAAAAAAATGTCTCAAATTGCAAGCTTCATATTTCTCCGCTAGGTGCCTCTGGTAGAAAGGTTGAGTAAAGATATCACCTTTGCATATTTCTAAAAAAAATATCATAAACTAATTATTAGTATTGGTTGACGACGTCTGTGATCACATTTAATAGGGTTCCCTGCAGATATTATGGGATATTAAATGTAAATAGGTAATCGGTCTGAGATTATCCTGCACACTACCGCCTGCCTAATGAAATTTGTTCACCCCACCACGCCAGTTTACTTAGAGCAGGGTTCGTGAAGCGCTAAGAAAACTATATACGTATAATTTAGTGATTACTTTTCTAATTTTGCAATGTTTTTTGGTGTGCAAACATATGTTAGAAACGATTGTCTTATTTTAATTTCCAAATAACCGAAGTCTGAAATTTAAACATCTCCGGAGACCAATCTTGAGAAATAAACAACTTTTCAATGATACGGTTAACTCCAATTGTACATTTATATATAAAACTAATTTAAATACATCCTAACCTACATAAAACTACTCCTAAAGTAATTAAATTTTGTTTGCATTTGATAATCTGGAATGCACTTATTGCAACAATTACAACCAACTTATTGTAATTGTTACAATAAATACTTTGATAAAAACAGTGACGTCCCTAGACAAAATGCCGCCCCTAGGCAGCGCCAAAATGCCACCCTATTTTTTATACAGTATTTTTTATCATCCTTTCATGACACCAATATCTAAGAAATGTGTTGTGTGGATACATTGCTAACAAAATATATACCACTAAATCTAATTTAAATACCGTCTCTACTTCAATAGACAATATTACGAGTCCACGGTTTCAGATAGGTACATTAAAAAATACACCTGACAACTTTCAAAACACGCGAGTGACTGGCAAAAATATTCGGATAACTTAATTAGGTAAGTATGTATCTACCAATACTTCACAATTGCTGGTCAGCAAGGACATTACGTCCAAGGAAAACGGAAGTAAACTAGATATCGCAAACCCGATAAAAAAAATACAGCCCTGTTAAACCTTTCATATTGATTAATACACTTTGTTTCTAAACAGTGAGGTGAATTTTTTGATGGAAAGATATTTCCGTTATTACTAAGTTTAGGTACCTATTTCTATATTATATACCTAATGATTCTTCTCGATTTGCCGCCCTTCGAGTAACTGCCGCCCCCAAGCGATGCTCAATCTGCCTACCTCCACAAGACGTCACTGGATACAAACCTACCCTAAGTTTGATAATATTAATCACTTTAGCGGTCCATAAGTGTAGAATAGACCCACTGGTGTCAGTATTAGCTAGGTAACAATAATATTGTAAGCGAAGCAATATAGGGTAGCAATATGCATAGCTAAAGATCACGTCGATTTGAATACAATATATACTTATTGGTAGTTGTCTATTTCGATAAAACCGGTGCATTATACGCGAATAAGCAATAAAGTTGAATGTGCATGAGAGAAGTGCAACTGGATATTCTATGTATGCGACCACGCAACACAGACGCAAACTTGTCCAAATTTACGTGCGTCAGAGAGAAAGTTTATGTGTTACAGAGTATCAGACACTAGATAAATCATAGATAAATCAAGATAAATACGTATATAATATAATTATTGTTGATTAATAAAATAAAACTTCATATTGACAATAACAAATAAGATTTAAAACACCATAGATTTACTATCGCGGGGGTTAGTTTTATGGGGTTCACTTGCCATGGTTTAATAGTGTTAGCCGTGTTTATTTAGTGCGGTGGTATGGCGTTTATTTGCCCCAATGAAAAACATCCCTTTTGACTTGTTACAGATTTATTACAGATTATTCACCCCCCATCCAATATCACCTTGCTAAATTACTTGACAATATTATTGTGATTTTATCTAAAAGTATCCATTATTTATTATTGTGTATTTTTTTCATATATTAAGGTCTAGAGCTCAGAGTTTTACTATTGCCATTTCATTCCAGCAAAAGAAATGGCGTATTTCAAAAAAATACTTCCTTATTTTTAGGTCAATAATTATTAAAAAACAATCATTGTTCGTCGGATGTTTTATCACATTTGTATGGTCAAAGATATAGCTTGCAATCATTATCTTTAGAATTATCTTCAAATGTGTTAATCGTGCCCATTTTTTGAATAATAAAATGCCTAATCCTTGTCAAATTTGGGATCACAGAGATTATAAATATATTTTTTTATCGTAAATATTTCACTATATAACATTGACGCTCATTTAATATTGGTGTATTACACACACTATTGCACGTCTATAATGCGTGGTTCATTTTCGTAGAACACTCACATATTCAAAACCCTGAGTGAAAATTTACTGTATCGGTATATACCTAGCCTATTGGAATTCTATTTATTATCTGTTCTGTGGCGTGGACTCTTCTTGTGCATCATAAGCACATTTGTTATGCCCATACCGGATTTTGGTTGAGTAAATCGCAATTAGGAAACAGTTGCTCACGCCTGATGCTTACCAGCCACGTCGCCAGATATTCTACTCCTTACTCTCAGTCTGAATAAGCTCTTCTCATGCAAGACGTTTCTTTAGTGTATGTATAATCGATACCGTATTCAAAACTGAAACCCTTAGAAGCGTTAAAAAATTTTAGTCAAAATAAATTTAGCAATATACATTTTTTACAGCTTATTGAACAATAAACCAATTGATCGTATATAATCTAAAAAATGGTTTATTCCAAAGAGTGACGTCACACGGCTAGCCAAAATGAATGACGAAGTGGGAACACCATTAAGACTAGTAATTTTTATACAAGTCTTGGAAAGATAATATTTTTTTTGCATAAAAGTGGCATTTATGTAGTACGTCATACTTCAGCAAATTTGATAGAGATACTATAGATGGCTCCATCTGGATATCATATCTGATGATATCCAGATCTGATGATAATCAAGTTTCCACTTCGATCTTTACCTCAACAAAATCTTTCTTTATACGTATTCGTTTCTTGAGAAAATTATACGATGTCAATAATTATTGCTATACGAATAGTTTTCTCAATCACCCTATCACTAAAACAAGTGAATGGTAACTACCTTCAATATTTTTATTAATTCCTGCAATGAATTTAACATTAAATTCTCGATATTACCACGTTTTTATTAGCTCGTATTCTTGTTTGTCCGGTACAGATTTTTTCTTGTGTTTTTTCTTTTTGTCCAAGATTTGTATTGGAAGATTGAAGATTTTTAACTAACTTCCCGACTAGCTAGACATTTGAAACTTTTAGAATATATCAGAACACGACGACAATGCATTCTTTTAATACTTTTGGCCATCTTTAAGCAGATTTGAATTCATTTTCAGTTAATTCTGTTTTGTATATTTCGAAAAAAATGCGTTAAAAGTAAAACACTATTATTGGTTTCTAAGGGGGTCCTAGCAACTAAATTATTAATATGTACGTGCGTTACCATGGAAATCAACATGAAATGTCAAAATGACATTTCAGTATTCTATATTTATTCAGTATGTCTATCAAGTACAAAATAAAGCATTTATTAATACATAGAATTGTCAAGTTTATATGATTCAACAGAACATTTAAAAACGTGGTAAGTATATAAAAGGTTCTTTTTATCTTGTTATTATTTTTAATTATCAAGTTTGTTAGTTTAGTAAAAAGTAGTGTTATTACATGTTATTATTTTAATTTTAATTGCCTAGTATTTTTTTACATTTCGGTCTCACCGACTAATAATACCGCTCGACAGATCACACGTTCACTATGACTGATTATAAATACAAAAAGACAAAGTGCTAAATTAATGTACCTACTGATTTATAAATAATGTTCATTTGTACAAATGTATGAAACCTTGTGTACCATTCGTTTAAATAGAACCAGTATATTAATTTGGTTTTAGTTGTAACCAAAATAAAAATATAGTTCTGTCACGTGGTTCCACCGCTTGATTGATGATTTTTAATGCTATCCGTACTTCGTAAACCAGGGCTTCCCAACAGTATGCTTATATCTTTTACAATTTTGCAATACCGAAAAATTTTATCGTATGTCAAGATAAGACTACTCGGTGGCGCTTTTTGCAGTGGACTGTATTTTGAAGATGGTAGAGGTGGATTACGGATCTAGGGGGGGGAGGTAATTTAACCAGGATACCAGACACTGACCTTTTTATGTTGAGAGGGCTGGCGTGCGCTGGAGCCGGTTTGGTGTTCACGCACTGCCGCACTGGTAAATTGACGGTTCAGAATGTCACTCTCACGGTTTCACTTGGGTTTTGGGATGATCGATGATGAATGGTTCAGGATGAACGAGGGTTGTCCAAGAATTAAATACCTTTATTCATTTTTGGCGACGCGGATGTTATTTCTCAAAAGATGGCAGCACTAGCATGTAGCGTAGACTTTCCTCTCCAGAATGAGTGGTGAGCCAGCTCAGTAGTTGCTTCAGTATGACTTTTGCGTCCGTTTGAGATGGACGCTTCGCTGTCGAATCCCGCCGCCTGCGAAGTGCATTTAATTATTTGGTTTCTCAACCAGGAGGGAGTCCATCCTGTTGAAATCCATCATCGTCTCACATCCAATTATGGTAATGTGATGAACCAGCTGAATGTCAGAAAGTAGTATACTGAGTTTTTGAGTACTAAAACGATTGTTCATGATGAGGAGGGGAGTGGAAGGAGGTCCTCAATTGGTGACGTTTTGTTGAAGAAAATCAATGATAAAGTTCGCGAAGATCGCCGTCAGACAGTCCGTGAGCTCGCAATTTTGATCTCAGATGTCAGTAAGTCTACCATACAAACGACTTTGAGGAAAAAATTGGGGTATGCAAAGGTGTGCTCGTTGGGTGCCCAAGATGCTGACGGAAGCTCACAAACAAAATCGTGTGAAAAGCGCTTAGGTATTTTTGACCCTTTTGGACGCATTCAAATGGGATGTCTTTCATCATCCTGCTCATAACCCCGACCTGGTGCTGAGTTATTTCCATCTTTTTCTTCACCTTAAGCAACATTTGGCCGGAAAATGCTTCGAGACCGACGAGGATGCGGAGGAAGAGATGACAACATTTTTGAAGACAGCAACGGCGGAGTTCTACGACAATGGAATCAAGGACCTGTGTCACGGCTCACCAAGTACATCGATCGCATCGGAGACGAACGATATGTACCTAAAATTTCATATGCTTTTTTTATAAAAATATTTTTTTCTAATCTGTAAATAATAAAAGTCTTTAATTCTTGGACAACCTTCGTATATATTATACAAATCAGGATTTTACTAATCGCTCATATTGTAAAATTTTTGCCAGGGAAGACAAAATTAATGTCAACTGGCTTACCTAATCGAGCATGGTATAACAGGGTTAAGATTTCGGTTGTGGAAATAATTACGGTTTTATGGATTAAAATAATAAATAAGACCCTGCTTCAACAGTGCTACCACGCCTCGTACACTAAGCCTGTTTCCATTATTTTTCCCCGGGTGTTTTTTACTCTTCCGAATTAGTTTCAAACAGCATTTTTTTCCGCTGCTGTTTTCTGTTTACAATATCTTTATTGAAGAAAACAAAGAAGCATTTTTATATCATAAACAGTACGTACATACTTTTGAAAGAAAGGAAGAAAAAAGAAATAAATAACAAATTCGTAAGTGGAAGTTTCTTTACAAAAAAGATGTACCCGCTACTCATAAATGCAATTTTGATTTTAAAATAAAAACAGTTAGGAAACCCTGCCGCAGACAGTTGTTTTATTTTGTACGAACCTGGTCTGTCTAGTTTGGACAAGTGTTTGTCAACAATTTAACATTTGGCGGGAAAATCCAAGCTTTAAAAATGTTTTCCCGCTAAAGAGCGTTGTTTATTTAAATACCTAGATGTCAATGGCTGACTGTCTATTTCGTAGAATCACCACAGTAATTGTAAAAGTTAATAAATAAATCCCTACCATTGATATAGTAATTGATTGTAGATTCAAAAGTAAGTATCTAAAATCATATTACTTTACAACTTTTCGCACCTCGGTTTTTTAATCTCGCAATCAATATGAAAACACTAGAAAAATTAACCGAACCCATTAATTGGAATCACAAATAGCAGACAACTGTTTTACCAATGCATTAATGTGTATGAATTTTAAGTAGCAATGATTATAATTGATCATTTATTGAAATAAATATTTAATAATAATTATTGTGGGTACTTTTCTACTAGAATTTTCCAGATTGTACTGTTCTCTCCTTGTTACTAAGCAAGTGGCTGAAATCGTCACTTGCATATTAACACTTTCTTAAGATGCAATTCATCCATTATTTGACCACGGACAAGCATTGTATCTTTTACCAGCTCTTATCACTAGCTATGGCGTATTATCAGAGACGTCCCATGGGGAGAGAAATGTCACGTTTATTATGGGCGGCACATTATAAAGGGTGAAAATGAAGGAACGAATACGAATGCTACAACGTTTGATAGCAGTGGTAGTGTTAAGCAGACAATGTTGTCGCTTCGTTACAGTGTCGACATCTTAGTTTAAAAATAATGGAAGTATAAAAAAATCCTCATCTTTGTTTTGTAACAGCCAATGACAGTTTATTTCAATTTGAGACAAAAACAAAAGTGAATCCAGCGCTCGAAATGGAAAATTTTACAAGCCAGAGCGCTCGATAATTTTACGAAAATATTAACATAGTTATCTAATTATATGTGCATTTTATAAAAATAAGTGTGTTCGATTTTTTTTTATATGGCATATCCAACTCAGACGGTAAATTTAATATTTCCATGAGAAAAAGCAATAATCTTCAGGATTTTATGAACTGGAACGGCGCTCCGGTCCAGTTCGAGCCCTGCGAATGGCATTTTAAGTCTGCCTACGGGCGGCACTTTTTATATGGACGTCAGTGCGTATTATTAACCATTTCGGTATCTACAATTTATTTTTGAATGGTTGGTTTAGTCAGTTTAGTGTACAATAGTTTTTTTAGCCTGCGGCGCCGATAAACCCTGCCTGCCTACTTACTACCAAGCATCAATAGGGATGCAAGTCAAAAATTCCGATATTTTTATTGGATGTTTCCGTTTCAGATAACACAGAAGAAATGAATAACGCAATTAGTAATGAATTTACATACAATATCAGACGAAATATTGAAAAGGGTGACATATTAATTGACATTTTGGTTATTGATCAATAAATGCATATCTCTAAAAACAGCAACCAATTAAAACAGTTATTAGCAAGCCAAACTGTAGTGAGGAATTCATCCACTAGTGCAATTAATCCACGTATATATACTGATTCCGATTATATATTCATAAACCCACTTTTTGGGACACACTATTCTTCAATAATTAATGTACAGTTACTAGAGTGGGCACATGTAAAATTTCCAGTGGCGTACCTACGTAGGTACACTTTTCACGCTAAATTATCGAATTCATTAATATTTATACGAAATGCTGCCGATGTTGCAGTGATGTCATCTGCTTTTAAATAGGGGGCGCACTTTACTGCAGCCGCTGACGAGTAGTGGTCGTCAAACTGTGCGGAAACAGTGTAAGCCATTTTTTTTTTAAATAAATAAATTATCATAACACATAAGATCTTACCAATTGCAAATTTAGGGTCGCGACGTACTGTATGATTTTAAGCCCTCCCCAAGATACAAAAATCAAAACCATAAATAACATACTTTTACTAAAAAATAGTTGTTGAGTGATACATAATAATATTAGTGGGTTTTTCCTGTGTACAAATACGCATATATCTGAGTGTTTTTGAGGCTTTTAATAATTGAATACGTGTATTAATTAAGGCGCTAAGTACCAAAAACAAAAAAGCTGACATTTTTATAGAAAAGTGTTCTACATACTAACGCCAATAACTTCAACTATGGTCTAAGTGCCTCAAGCAAGTCAAACAAATACAGCAAAATATTTAAACCTGTCAACGTTGT
Source organism: Rhyacophila brunnea (assembly GCA_022495005.1). NCBI lineage: Eukaryota > Metazoa > Arthropoda > Insecta > Trichoptera > Rhyacophilidae > Rhyacophila > Rhyacophila brunnea. The sequence continues at coordinate 158,527 of JAGYXB010002002.1, forward strand.
AAGTCCGTTGGCCTGTTTTATTTATAATGGTGTAAATAGCACTACAGTGGTCAACCTCATTCAATATAAAATGGCTGACGATGGTGTGTTGACACTTGCGAGTTCTTAATACCTAACATTATAGAGGCTGCCGTGATTGCTTCACACTGTAAAACCACAATTTTTCAAAAGGTCTGCTTCATGAAATTTTACTGCAATGACTCGGAATTTGGAACTACAGTCAATAGTACTTTTTGGTACTTAGAGCCTTAATTAATACAAGTATTCATTATTATATACAGAGATTTGGTATGCTTTAAGTTTTGGTATAATTAATAATTGTGTGACCTATTTGAACTATTTCGATTAAATCTTCTGATGAATCGATGGACTCATCTGCGTCAAATAAAATCGTCTTTTCGCCTCATATTAAATTTGACTTAGGATTAGCTGTCGATCAATAATATTTTTTCGGTTTATGTATTTTATTTAGGAATAAATGATATTTTTATTAAATATATTATGAAATAAATACCCAACCCGTCGCTCTGAAACGAATAACGTTACCCAACTCATATTTTTGTCAAAATGGATGAAAGATTGGGAAATTGTTTGCTTACATTAAATCTTTACTACACTGCTTACCAAAAATATTAATATTAAAATCTCTTAAACGATTTTTTTATTAAACATAATATTTAGATAAGATTTGTTGATAATGTTCTTCTAACCGTATGAAATCAGACTTGTAACGTACTATTAAAATATTTGCAGCAAGATATGCATTCTTATGTTAAAAACTTTAGAGCGAGGTATCTTATAGTAAAAAAAGTAATTTGCAGTGTCCCTTCCTAAGTGAAACATAGAGTATAGATCAAGGGTGGCCACACTTTTTTTTTCTAGAATCGACTAGTTGAAAAAAATATTTATGGCGATCGACTGATATCACTTGTGATTTTATTGTTCTCGCATGATATAATTACATTTTTTTATAATTCAAATATGTATTTTTAAAACAGATATTTTATACATATAAAAAATAACTATACAGAAATATCGAATTAACGACAATAATATAGTTAAGTAATATTATTATGTCTTTCACTTTAAAAAAAATTAAGTAGGTACACATTTACTGTAATTTCGATATAGTTACACAATTTACACGTATTTCGAATATTAGAAATTTTGTAGTAGCCAAGTAACATCCAACCCTTTGCCAGGAAGGGTTGCATGTTAAGAGCTGAAAATTCGAGTAGTTTTGACTCGTTTGAACAAGAAATAGTACAATATTATTATTATGTCCGCGATCGACGCACTGGCCATCCCTGGTATAGATAGACCTCCACGTGGCACGAGATGAAGGCTTTGGTGGCCACAGGTGATATTAAATAATTTGGGATATCTATGTGGACTAAGACTGAATGATCTGAAGGTTTTGTAGACAATATATTTATATACATCTCATTATGTTTCGCTGTCTTTTCTCATATTAATAAATAATATTTCATGATGATAATATAATATGAAATCAAAGAGTACTATTGTAAGCGTCGTCTAGTAAATATTGATAATAAAGCCACATTGAAGCCATGGGTAGGTAGAAAGGTCGATTGTAGTCAGGCCGGAGCACTGAATTGCGAGTCGGTAGAGTTATTTATTGATTATTTTAGAATGCAATGAGGTGACTTGAAAGCAGTAAACGAAGATTTTAGATTGTATATTTTGTAATATGAAACAATCATTATTATTATCTACAAATAGTTTACCACATTACTTTCAAAGTATGAACAATAACTAGTAGGTACCACGACTTTTTTTAAGTTTCCTGTCACAGCCTGACTATTGTTGGCTTTGGTAGATAGGCACATTAGAGGCTCGTGGTTAAAGCACTTTTTCAAATTCTTATTTTGTCAACACGTGCACAATATTTTCATTTAACATTATGTAATAAAAAAAATGCGGTAAAATTTTTATTGGAGTTTTTAATTGACGCATAATAACTATGAAAGAATGCACCTTGAGATAGTAATTAAACTGTCATAAACCGTCGTTTTATGGTCATAATACTAACAGAACGCAAAATGGTGCAATTTCTTTCAAATTTACAGGTAATCATAATAACGTATAGGTACATAATATGCCCTACAAAGTGTACATCTTATTCAAGTGTAACTCATGAAGACCCCATTTTTTTTCATTTTCGACTTTCACGTGGCATCTGCACCGTTAACATATTTTTAAACGAGGAATGGTTATTAGCCGTTCGCCCAATTCATTAGAATCTTACACTGAATCAATCACACATCAAAAAACAACATACATATTGCCAGCCACGAGATCGAACCCACGATCCACGTCTTCACAGATGGCCGCTCTACTATTCAGTTTACAGAGGTGCACTCTGGGCATAACGCGTAATAACAAAAAGATATTATTTGATAATTAAACAAATTGAGGTATGCGATAATATAATAGAAATTGCAAATAAACCAAAAATAGAAATCTGCATGGACACAGTTCAAAAAAGAGATTATCACTGAAACAATCTAGTAATGCATTAAAACTTGGAAATTTATATCAGGAGGCCGCTATATCGACTAAATATGTAGTAAAGTTCTGCGGATGTACTGGGCAACGCAATGTACAATACCGAGAGGAACGGAAGCAACATGGAGAGACATTCGTCTAGCAGTTAATCGATGTTAGGTGATAATATAATATCATCACCTCAATACTACAACTAGATAACTCTGAATAATTGGTCATTATTGGGAAAATTAAATATAAACCTTACTTGATTAACATAAATCTAGGGCCTAGGCTATAAAAACGGAAACTTGTGCTTGTCTAATTGGGAACAATTAAATAATGTGCAAGTGTATGAAACAATATTGTCGATATATTATTTTATTTATTTAATGCATTTATGATTTTAAAGTTATCTTATATTATTTTCAAACACAAAATTAATACAGTTCCCATTAACTTCTGACTTGCCTAGTTTCATCATTTCGTAGAGAAGGAAATGTAGAATTAATTATCCTCAATAACTATCTCAAAAACAGTGAAAATCAAGTAGTTATCTAGTTGTAGTATTTAGGTGACGATATAATATTATTATGTACATTTTCTCCAACGGCGTTATAAAGCAGCTACCCTGCTACGGTTAAAGAAAGATTTTCTTTTGCGACCCTCTGAAAATCAAAGTAGTTCATAAGTTGTTTTTCCTGTAGATATAAGTCAACCACCCCTATCGCGCAATATAAGGGCAGATGGCAACGCCTCCCCAGGGAACGGTGAAACGCATAAGCAGCATTAGGGATGGACAACAGAAGAAGGGGTGACTATCGGATGGCAAGAGACTGAAAGGTTGGCTAGTAGGTGACAACTGATTGATAAATTGTGGGGAAGGCTTTGACTTTTGACCTCCTAGTTTCTATATCATCAGCAATAGCTTATAATTTATTATTGGATGAAAGTTTGTAACGCATTTAGTGACCTCCGCAAGTAGGCCCCTTATAATTAAAAAAATATATCTATGCATTTGAATGATATATTATTAATAATTGTACGTTTGAATGAATTATACAAACAAAGTTTAATTAATAAATTTAATTTATTCCTATACATATAATCTTTTTTTACAAATCACAATACATACATACAACAATACAAATTTCTTATATACCTACGTAGCATAAAAGCTTTCATGAATTTATATTATTAAAACACAAACAGAATGTAAATCTGTGAATTACAATTTTTAACGAAGATACCTACCTCTCGTTTTTAAATAATATATATTTTAAACTTTCAAAAAAAACACGTCCACGGAATCTACTATCAAAAATCTAGGTAGGTATGCACAATTTTTCTTTACTTTTCTGTCTTTAAGCAACGAATGACCTGCCTACTCTTATAATTTTAACATTGTTGAATGATAGTTGAGCATCTGTTTTGTGAAATCGAAATCGATTTTATGAAAAAAACATAATTTTATTTATTATACTTTGTGAACTGTTATAGCATCTTCACTTTCTCTCATTTTTCAACGATAGTGGCAAACCTGCTGGCAGAAAAATGAACTATACTCATTTTAAGGTTAACCGATTTTCACTAGGTATCTGTCAAATAGTACCATAAAATGACAACATCGCGTCTCGCTTACTCTTGAAGAATGAGATTGGAGAGACAGTCAGCACTTTTACGTGTAAACGGTTATTGTCACGATAGTTTAAAATACGCAATATTGTTGCTAGTACATCCATGCACGTGTACATGTGCTATTAGTTATGTAGAATTTATAATTACATATTATTATTAAATTTAACCTACGCACTTAGATCGTTTAAATACTCAGCGCCTCGATTATTAATACATCATTAAAATAAATCACTTGACCATTTAATTTCAATACCGCTGTCCACAAAAATAAAATCAATCAATCCTCGAGGGACCGGCGAGCGCGGGTACAGCGCGACCCCACCCCCAATCGGTTTCCCGGTTAAAAGTGAAAGACTGTCTACAGAGTACCGGGCCATTTCGTTCGCTACACGGATTTGTACTTCGGTGGCGATATTTCTGTATGGGATCCTCTCCCCGGGGACCGTACCGGCCGTTATTCTGCCATCGCGTGGTATTGTGTCAAATGTTGGGTGGCATTATTTTATTGGAGCGAATTTGAAACGTATTTCGTGTATTTTTTGCGGTGTGGCTGTTTTTTCTTGTAGGTGCGATAGGCTCGGAACCATATATATATAACTGTAATAGGCAAAAAGTATGAAAAATAAAAGTGACTCGTGAAAGACGGCATTTACTTATTTTTTTTTAATTCGTGAAAATTGCAACTTTGGAAAAAAATTATTTGGCTTAAATACTTCCATTTATAAATTGATCTGACGGTTTCGGACATATTCATTTCGTACAAATTATTCAATTTTTATATAGAACAATGTACCTATTGTTTGAATACTTCTAAGTTGTCTTCTTCGGCCATATTCGCCCCTAAGTTGGAGCATATGAACATATACAATCCCTGTCGCTCGCCAGTCTTCTTGCTTCGTTCCGGGTCAAACCAGCATCCCGTAGCTTCGCCTTATACACTCTATAGATAGTGTTTAGCGGCCTTCCAGAACGCCGGAGTCCGGTCGGCTTGAAGAACAGGACAGCCAGGTTGAGGTTCTCTTCTGGCGCCCGTAGCACGTGGCTGAGCCAAAGATGTCACTCACCAATTATGTCCAAAAAGCTGTTACATTGAATCGATTATAACGTTAAAAGAAATATACATAGCGAAGCTAGAATTATACAACTGTGTAGACAAAGGAGACTCCTGACATTAAATATTAAAAATCAGTCAGTACAACTGGTAATAGAAAACATTTTTCGATAACTGCATTCCAGCAGCCGTTTTATGTGCATAATCCCATGAGATCTCAACCCTTCTGCACGTTTACATTATAACAAAATACAACCATTCATATAATAAACAAAATACATTTAAAAAACATTCCATTCGCTATTTTCGTCTAGAATCGCCTTCGCTAATAAATTACTTAAATTCTTTTACTAAACAACAAATCAGGTAGGTACATTAAAATAATATTAACCCTTTTACGATATTTGTCTGAAAATTTTATGCAAGCGATAAGAAATACTTAACTGGTTTTTAAGCCCCTAAATCCTACAACTGTAGATTAATTGAATTTTCTTGCAACCCTCCCATACTAACTATGGCTTTCCTTAATGTAACCGTAAGACGTGTATATTTTAATAGAAGACGTTTATTTAATACGCGGGTTTGAACATTATGCAGAATAGAATTTATAATACATTTTCAAAGAAAAGCATTTGCAAAATATACACAATTATTATTCATATAGGAGGGTAATATTATTCTCAATTTGTGTATAAAACCTTCAAGGTAAAATTTGTATACGTAAGAAACCCTTGTCGAATATCGCCAGTTCTCTGCTGGGCTTTTTCCGGACGTGTATCTGGAGAGATCATAATATTGTTAGAATAGATTCTTCGAGATAGGTGGAAAATCCAAATTTGTGATCCTGAAAATATCTCAACAACTCGTGCCATATTTCAAACATTCTAATAATGACTTTTCCTCGTGATATCCACCGGAATTCTAAATAATTACAAGATAAAAAGAACTTTTTATATACCCCGTTTTTAAATATTTGATAATTCTATGTATTATTAAATACTTTTTTTTGTACTTGATAGAAATATAGAATACTGAAATGTCACTTTGACATTTCATATTGATTTCCATATCCATATATTAACAATTTAGTTGCTAGGACCCCTTAGCAACCAATAATAGTAAGTAGTAATACAAAACAGAATTAACTCAAAATGAATTCAATTATGCTTAAAGATGGCTACAAGTATCAAAATAATGCGTTGTCGTCGTGTTCTGATAATATATTCTAAAAGTTTCAAATGCCTAGCTAGTCGGGAAGTTAGTTAGAAATCTTCAATCGTCCAATACAAATCTTGGACAAACAAGAATACGATATAATAAAAATGTGATAATGAATTCAATTCTGCTTAAAGATGGCTAAAAGTATCAAAATATTGCATTGTCGTCGTGTTCTGATAATATATTCTAAAAGTTTCAAATGTCTAGCTAGTCGGGAAGTTAGTTAAAAATCTTCAATCGTCCAATACAAATCTTGGACAAACAAGAAAAATTTTGTACTGGACAAACAAGAATACGACCTAATAAAAACGTGGTAATATAAAAGTAGATCGACGATTTTATTAGATAATAAATGTACCCATATCCTTATAAATGAATTTAACTGATCGTGACTGTAATTTTTAACATTTGTTTTAAAATATAATTGAAATATTTTAAGCTGGTCTTCTTTATGCTTTTGTCAAAATTAGATCCTAAATCTTTAACGGAATCCTTAATTATTGTACCGCTCAGACAATTTGGGGAAACGTTGCTATATGCCCATTCCATGCCCAACTTTGTAGGCTACTTCTCATTCGTATCCTCGGCACCTAGCTATACACTTGAGAGGGTTTGAACCTAGGGGCGGCAGGTTATATGAAAGTATGGTGAAGCAGGCTAGTATGGCGAAAAAGTATGGGCGGGCTGGTAATCAATTTGTGGTAAAATTTGAACGTTAACATTATATTATACGGGTACGTTAGAATGACCAAAGTAAATCCTCCATGATGCCCTGCATTTTTTTTATCCCGTCACTAGGCAGACTACTCACACGGCAGTTGGTGAAGAAACTGCTACATTATTTAATTTACATTACGAATGTAAGTAATACATTGTCATTTCCACAGTTAAATCAAGATAGCACAGCTGACATTTTGGTTACGTTGAAAGTAGTTGTAAATTCAATCTACAACTACCCAGGGTCCCGTACTCATGGGTGTAATTCAGTTTCACGGTCCCACTAAATATACAAAAAATTGTGCCCCATAAAATTTGAAAAGGGATGGGTTTTGGTAGCATTTAATGTAGGTGGACAATTTAATCAGTTAAGATTTATAATTTTATTGTTACCTGTTATATTTATCTTTTGTATAAAGTAACATATACACGATTTTCCCCTTTGTAACACTACAGCAGACCATAATCACGACACACCTATAAAATCACATAGATTTGTGTTGTGACCTTACAATAGTGGCGAAGGGTGGAGGTAGGCTGTGGAGATGCTACACACTAAGCTTTATCAATTATACTTATTTGTTTTCAATGAACTAATAATACAAATTGCAAATAATGGTGTTGGTTAGTTTTTAAAATTCAATTAAACCCTAAAACTACTTGCTAATGATTTTATAAACATTATGTATGCACATAATAATGTTCAATAAAGAATGTTACATTCTTAGATCTTGTGAATTATTAGTTGAATAAAAAATAATTTATTATGTCTATGAAATATCTAAAAGAAATGTTTCATTTGTTTAAATTACGTTTTGTCATCTTATTTTCAATTTTGAAGTTATTTTCTGGACTCCAATCGTCCTGCAGATGGACACCAATGTTTTTTACGTAGACTGTCGCCTTTTTAGACTTGCTATCCATAACATGATGCATACCTTAGGAATTCTTCATTTAGTTTTAAAATATTATGAAATGAGCAAACCACACCATTTTAAATAATAATGGCTCCCCATTTCGGTGAAGTGTCTTACATTTTAAATCAATTGCTATCTCCATTGCCAATGGAAACTAGTATAATAATAAACGCCTATGTAAAATATTCGGTCTATATCGCTGGAAATACACTTCAAAGGGTCGCTCGTGGAAATTCAAGCATATTTGCCCCTCCCCTTCCGGAAAATGTGGGGACTGCGCGCGCAGAAATATATATTGAGCGCGACTGCCTTAGATACGGCCCCCTACCCCGGCAATCGACGTATCGCCGTCTCTGTCTGTCTGGGGTATTGTTACCAATGGTTACCTCTGTAATACCGTCTCGCTCGTTTTCCATTGTTTTTTGTTGTTGTATTAGAATTGAATGGCCGCCGTAAATGGGGTGACCATTGTCGTTTTTAAATAAAACAAAACTTATAAAACAAATTTACTAATAATATTTAGAAAAATATTTTTAACTTTTAACTTGACATTTCTCTATTGCTAACTTCATTTAATTTCTAATACGTTACCTAGTTATTTTGCCTACAAGTAATGCTATTTTAATGTGCTTACCTACTGAATGTATTAATAATATATTAGTTATATATAATTTATTTGCTACGCGTTTTTACATACACTTTAAATATTTAAAATAATAAAAAAATAATTTATACCTGATCCTTTACTTAGGTCAGTGGTCGGTAAACTGTGGCTCGCGAGCCACATATGGCTCTTGTGCGGCTCTGCCAAAAACGCCCTCTGCCCCATTTGACATGGCTACAAAGAAGAAGCAAAGAAAAACGGAAGACGAAAACCATGAATTTAAAAGTTGAATGGATTTAGATTTTCGCGTTTATTCAAAACTTAAATGGCCTACCGACCTGTATTATTTGTCGGGAAAAATTGGCGCATAACAAGTAGTCAAATTTGAAGAGACACTTTACAACTAAGTAAACACTCCCTCTCACGTCATATAGCACTAAATATCCTGTCGGTGATGCAAGAAGAAAGCAGTTTAGGAATTTTAGAAGAGTCATGAAAAATAAAGTTCTGTATTTTAATTACTGAATACAATCTTCCAACAATGTTTAATATTGCAAGTTTCGTGGTTAGTAAAGAGATTTCTAAGAGAGGATATCAAGAGTAAATTGAGAAGTCGTCTTATTGATGAGAACTGGAATCGTGCTTAAAATTAAAAACAACAACATACAAACCTGACTTACTCAAACTTTCCAAGGAGATGCAAGGCCAATATTGACATCGAGTGTTTGTCAGTCATTGTCATGATTTAATTTTATGGAAACCATACTAACAATTTAATTTTTATCAATAAATAAGATCAGTATTGGGTATGATATTAAGTTTAATTCAGTGTACCTATAGTTTAACTAAGACTTAACTAAAGTTTATTAAGTTAATCAACAGTGTACCTACATAATATAATTTAAGTTAAGAAATTTGGCTCTCAAAAGAAATCTCAATCGTTGTACTGTTGATATTTGGCACTGTTGACTAATGAGTTTGCCGACCACTGACTTTGGTAATACGGTTTTTACTTCCTTCTATTACATATAATTAATAAATATCCATAAAAATGACTTAAATGGAAAAGAATAAAATAAAATAATTTTAATTTAAATTTTAATAAAAATTTTAATTAAAATCAACTAATATTCTTAATTCGTAATTTTAATGACGGAGTAAATAATCATTGCTATAAACATACTATATAAGCGTGAAGTACGCGTTGATTTGAATACCAATGCGTGTGAGCGACATGCATATATTATATACGTGCAATGTGGGTACTCTATGTATGCAATCCCGCAAAAAAAGACGGCTGCGTGCGTCAGAGAGAGTCAACTTGTGTGTTACAGACAGACAGATATATAAATAAAATTAAAATAAAAAGACAAATACATAATGTAATTTTATTTAGATCACCTTTTTGTGCCCCTTGGTGACATATTTGGTGGAGTACCTATTATGAAACCGTGGATGGGTACGGATTGCGTGAACTAATTTTTTTACTTTTAACTTGGTTTGTTACATATTATTATTCAGCGTCATTTTGTCATAACTTCTGCAAGTCGTGACATCCATTATCAGGAAGAAGTCTATCAATCTCGATGATCGTTGTCTCTATGTTTTTAGGTAAATTTCATAGTTCTAAGAGCCTTAGTAGAAGAAACCTAGCAGCATCCTTTACTTGGTAACTCCAAATATTATGGATCCTTTCACGTTCGAAACTTAACCGGCGACGACAATCCTGTTTGAGTTGGCGAGCAATACACCAAAAGATTTATTGGTACTGTTCGGTTATCAGGAATACAGCGGAAACACATTTTGAAAATAGCCGATAAACTGGATTATTTGTTAGGTTAATCTAACTAAACCTAACCTAACCTAACCTAACCTAACGCAAGCTTATCTAACCTAAACTAACCCAAATTAACAAATAATCCAGTATATCGGGTATCTTCAAAATGTGTTTTACGCTGAATAGCTGATAACCGAATAGTACCGATTTATTTATTCCATCAAATTTAGTTTATCGGGGTGGTCACCCTACTCGATTTACTTGAGACATGACATCAATGTCGTCAAAGGCAACCAACTTAAATTAAATTCAATTAATACACGAATATGTCCTACTTTATATGAGACAATACTTTTATTCTACTAATACGGGCATTTTGACAAAATGTTCTATAATTATTTTTACAAGAGAGCAAAAAACAGAACGAAGCGTTTTTAATAAATGATTTAAATGAAAAATTTTCAATTTCATTGAATTTATAAATTACTATTGTTGTAGTTTAAATCTTATTTTGCAATCAATCTATCGTATATATTTTAAGAAAATCGTGAGTGTTCTTATATGACGGTTTAAAAATGGTTTTCCGTAATAAGATATACGTCAGGTTTTTAAGCACGGACAAACTATTGCGATAGTTGTATCCTATCGATTGGTTACCTACCCATATACGATATTAATTTTCACAGAAATTTTGAACAATACATATTGCTCGAATGTCACCAAAATATGCACACATATAATATACCTACAACTACATAATTATTTATTATGAAGCACTTATCGGTGTCCATAAAATTCGAAAAACACTTTCTGCGCATGTATTATATACACAAGACTGCTATCAGCTGCTATCGGCAGCTATCGAGGGTAGTTTTGTATCATTGTAGTATTAGCACTTATTGTAACAATTACAATAAGGGGTACGGTTCGGTTATCAGGAATACAGCGGAAAACACATTTTGAAAATAGCCGATAAACTGGATTACTTGTTAGGTTAACCTAACCAAACCTAACCTTACCTAACCTAAACTAACCCAAACTAACAAATAATCCAGTATATCAGGTATTTTCAACATGTGTTTTCCGCTGTATTCCTGATAACCGAACAGTACCCAATAAGATAGTTGCAATAATTGTTACAATAAGTGTTATGTTTTATCAGCACCTCTCTTGGGTGTGCTAAATTGTAGAGCAAGATAGACAGTTTTGACTTTTTAGACCAGGGGTAGTTAACCTACCGCCCACCAGTGGGCGTTCCAGCTTTCATGGTGGGCGGCAGGGGTTTTAAAAACATTTTCAATATGTTTTCCCGGGTGCCTTACAAAAATTGAGCCAGATATCCAGTATCTAGTTTCGCAGCATCAGCCTTAGTGATCTGATTAATAATTTTATTGATTAAATGTAATTTCAACAAATTGTATGCTTCTATCTATGCAAAGTATAAATAAAAGGATAGATTTAACTACAGTAAGTAACTTAGCGAATGTCTGACATAAAGTATTTGCTAAGTAAGTATTATTATATGCTTTAACTTGTTGTAACTCTGCTTTATAAATTTTATAAAATAAAGTTACTTCTCTACTTTAAAAATCACCATTACTGTGGAACCGGTGGGCGGTTAGAAAATTTGGCACAGTTCGGTTATGAGGAATACAACGGAAAATACATTTTGAAAATACCCGATATACTGGATTATTTGTTAGGTTAACCTAACCTAACCTAACCCAACCTAACCTAACCTAGACTAACCCAAACTAAAAAATAATCCACTATATCGGGTATTTTCAAAATGTGTTTTCCGCTGTATTCCTCATAACCGAACTGTACCGAAAATTTTACTACTAACAGGGATACAAAGGTGGGCGGTAGGTATAAAAAGGTTGACTACCCCTGATTTAGACGGCTAATTTATTGTAACAATTATAATACTTCGATACAAACATATAAAAAACTACCCTCGATAGCTGCCGATAGCAATCTTGTGTATAGAATAGATGCGCTGATTTGACCAAATACAAAATGACTTACTAAATAAAACGCAATGTGTCTATCAGCGGTGATTTCCTTTGACGCATATGACGCAATCGATTCATCAGACGTTTTACAAGGGGTCTCGAACCACTTCAGACCAGTCATGCAATTATTACATTAAACGAAGGTTTTAAAAGTATGCGCATTTTTCGGAATCCAGTATAAAATATTAGCCAAAGCATAATAAAATAAAACGGGCCCTTTACATAACTACATAAACGGATACGTACGTATTGTATACAAAGAAATAAATTTTCCTCACTTTTCTTACATTGCTCTACTTTCGTGTATACAAAATTCGTGCACAGTTTCAGGAACCAATTATGTACAAAAGTCGAAAACCTCTGTACTACCAATGTTTAATATTGTGAATAAAACTATACCAGTAATAAGAAGTAGATTTTTTATATGTAACGTTTTATTTCACCCTTACAAGTGTCGTAAACGAAAATACTGCAATTTTTGTCACCATCCCCGCCGACACCCTTGCCGTCAACTTGCTTATTTCGGTAGCGACTCAAAAAGATAGACGAAAAAAATACAAAACAATACAAACGCCCCCCCCCCCCATTTGCTTCGCTTCGTTACGAATTAAATTGGATCGTGAATATTTAATTTTTATTTTCAACGCGCGGGGAGATGCTATGTTGCTTGTGTTGACATTTTGTAAATATTTTGAAAGAAAAGAGCTTTGATAAAATAGTGTAATATAAAAAAAATCACAATTTACTCTGCTAGACGTAGCATATTATTGAAATACCGTACGTTACAAAACATACAAGGAACAAAAAAATACAAATTATTTAAGCGAATGAAATATTACATCTTCTTTGTCAGGACCTCATGACTGATGATCGTAATCGGATGATTTGGCTGTCAGAAAGCATTATGCCCGTGGTACTCGTGCCATCTCTGAGGCCAGTTTGCTTTAGGCACGTCGTTCACTGTTAGGCCACGCTCATTCGATCACCACTTGTGGATTCGACAGCTTGCAATAACTCGTAGGTGAGCACCCGCAGTTGAGAATGGGACAACTGGACGCACGGACAATTGAACGCCGCACTGTCGTAGACACGTATACAGCACGTAGACGAGGAATTTTAATCAGTTTGTACCTACTACTTAGTAGTTCATTGATTCATTTTACCCTTAACATAATGTTTTTTTTTATTGCAGATTGAGAATTACCATGCTAAGACTTTATATAAAATAAAAAACTCTTTTTTTGTTGGGACTTAATCATATGCACGATTAAATCATTATTTACGTATGCATATTTAAATTCTCACCAACTATTAAATCATAATATAATAATTTTAATTTAAATAGTAATATTAAATATTTTTTAAAGTACCTATAAGTACCTAACGTCTATTTAATTTCGAATTGCGTGGCGTCCAGTTGTCCCGGCGCCAAATCGTCCTAGACCACCCGCAGTTATAGCTGTAGGCCAGGTGCTCATCGCTAGACTCAAATTTTGGAGTGTCTAGATATGGGGTATGTACCCATAAAAATGAGGGAATTCGCGGTTGAATCGAAATGATAAGCAGTGTGTAGTATGCGAGGTAAATTCGAGCGTCTGTTACACCAGATTGATTGTGTTAACCCGGTTCCATACATGTGTGTTAAAAAAATAATAATCATTTATTTTGGATTATTTTTCGAAATGACTTCCTCCCCATACCGCTTTTTTCCGTGCCTTTTTTCTGCGGAAATTAGTTTTTAAGCATTTTCTTCAATTCAAATACAAATTAAAAGCGACAATACCGAAACGTACTTCGCATAGTAGGTATTATTAAAGCGAATTATAACTAATTAGTTCATCTCCAACGAACACTAGGAACTGATTAATTTTGCTTATTGTACCGTCCCCATCAGAGTTCAGTTGTCATCAGGGTAATCTTCACACCATCGCTTCATGTCCGGGGGGATTCGATGGATATCTGCATTATACACATATTACATTACATCACCATGTTCGATCCTTAGAGTAACACACTGACTTCCACAGTGTGGAGGTTGTATTAACAGATTTTTGTTTTTACGAGAAATTTATGTTACCTACATAGCGACCAGTTAGGATCATACTTTAGGTCCAAATGTACATTGAAAAACAACATGTTAATATGCTAAAACCAGGATTCGAGTTCGGGACCCACGACATTATAAGCCGATACGTTACCGCTCGGTCCGTAAATTAAGTTTTCTAGTAGTTTTCTAGTACGGCGTATTTTAGTTACCCAGCAGTTACTAACTAACCTAAGTATTAATCTATAAATATATATGAAAATATGAAACTTCCATGGCAAAATAAAAAAGAATAGTTTTACAGAATATAAAAAAATAGTTGGACATTGATTTTTTGACTACCTACTAGCATTCATCTACATATATTTTTGCTATAATATCCATAATAAACGTTAATTACATTTTTTTAATTTTGTCAAAATATTCCCTAGATGTCAAATTCAGCCATGTCCATAATGGATGAATCAGAGAAAAACAGCCTTTTTGTTTCCTCGTGTACACAGTCACGAGGGTGAAGGTTTATATAATTCCGATTATAGAATGTTTAAAATTAATAAGTTCCACATTATTGATTTTCATGTAATTTGCATAGATTCTTAAAAAATGGTTTTTTTTATGTGGACATGGCTGAGTGTGATATAATTAGTTCAGTGGATGTGGATGAATTTGAAATTACTGTTCAACTTTGGCTTTGATTTATTTGTTATACAGACGGGTTTAGATGATTTCGATAATGCAGAAATGTTAGAAAGCAGTACTCGTAATTCTTCAGCAATTCACAAAAAGTCAAAAATATCTAAAAGTGAACTTGACTGATTTTGAAATCTATCGACACGTATTTTTAATACGGTTTCCAAGTAAGTAAGTATTATTCTTGAATTGTTCAGGGTTAATGAGATAAATTATTTCTCCTCATTCTATAAGTTCGATACCTAAGCGTAGATAAGTCGTTCGATTTTGTAGTCTTGATAATAGTGTTACAACCGAAACAACTATCGACTCGACACCATGTAGAATTCAATATGATTTATATTATCATTTTTTTATATTACTAAATATTTAAAAATTGATCTATCACTTTATATTATTTCAACATATTATTTCTCACTAAAAAAATACTATGCCTTCTATTAAAATTTAACTTGGAAATTTTATCAACTGACTCTTTCTCGGAATATAAAGTTATTTTTTACGCTTTTTCCGTAGTATTTGACAATCAATAAGCATATAATCATATAAACTAAAACATAAGATGCCTGTACATCCATTAGTAATCCCATAAAGCTTTCCATGAGAGTGAAAAACGTATCGTATTAATTTTGTTATATGTGGTTATTTCCAAGTACTTAATAGATTCATTTTATTTCGATAAAAAATATTCCATGAATTATTTTATTATTATCTCTACATTTTTATTTTAAATTCAAATATAAAATCAGAGGCAGGTATCTAAAGGCCTCGCTGCATTGAAAATAATATACTGTTACCCATTTTAAAAAGTGGGTAAAGTCATGTAAGTTCTTTTTCTCGTTCAGAGAGCTTTGTTATAAAGCTTTCACTGTATGAGTATTTATTTATAAATAAACAAACCCAAAAGCTTTTTATTTACACGTTCTCATAAGAAATTTCTCTGTTGTTGTAAAACTTTTTTTGGTGGCGCCTCATTCAATTTTCGGCGAAAGATTTAGTTTTGATTACATACATTAATTTATTTCAAAATAAGACATTGTGAATATAACAAAATATTAGAATTCAGGACGTTATTAATATGAGATTTTAATTGAAAAGGAACTGGTTTAAAGCAAACGAGTTAAATAAAAATACATATCTAATACACAGCAAATATTACCCTCAAAAGAGAAAAGAAAAACCATAAACACTGTAAAACAATAAAATATAATTGCAAAAATAAAAGACAGCACATTACTGAAAATGTTTATGCCTCTACGGAGCATTAATTAGTCTGGCAGCCTTCGCTAATGGTGCCTGATAAGCCTGACACGAGGAAACAATTCTGATTCAGAAGAGGTCATGGCTACGTCACGTAGGTTATTGTCATGCGCATATCGATTAAAATTCTTTATGATCTCAAGATTGGAAACCATCCATCGTGAGAGTAGAAAAAATATATTAAGACCATTAGCGTCCTACGAGCTTCAAGGGAGTGAAACGGGTTGAAGAAAGCCTGTCGGAATAAAATCGTTTCACGAATTATCGAAAGAAAAATAGTTATAAGTATGTATTCAAATAAATACATCGAAAGATCTACATATCAGATCGACAGACCCCCTAGCAACCAATAATGGTGTCGAAATAATTTTTCAGACAAAACAGAATTAACTGAAAATGAATTCAATTCTAGTTAAAGACGGATAAAAGTATTTAAAAATGCATTGGCATCGTGTTCTGGTGTATTCTAAATGTTTCAAATATCTAGGTGTCGGGAAGTTAGTTAAAAATCGATTGCAAGATTTGTACCGGACAAAGAACCACTGGACAAATAAGAATACGAGCTAAGAAAAATGTTGTAAAATGCACGTGTAAACATGTATTATCGTGCTAGTTGCAAGATTGCATGCGTGAATCAAAAAAGTTCAAAAAACTGTACAATCAAGTGATAATGTCCTTTTAAGGAAGACAAAATTTAATTAAAAAAGTAGAATAAGTACTATAAAATGTTTTATTTAATTAAGCAAACAATTAATTAAATAATACAATGCAGTTCCACCATGAATTGACAGTTAACACTATAAAAGAGATTAATATATGTAGTAATAAATAAATAAATAAATAGATAATCTAATATATAAAAATCAATATTTGTTTGTTTGTTTGTTTGTTTGTATTTTATGCGCTGCCATACCGTTCATCCGATTGCGATAAAACTTATTGCTTGGACTTGCGCGAAGAGTATAGGCTTATTATCTTATATATAAAAATGAATGTCTGTATGTCTGTCTGTCCCGTATGCGTTCCTATATCATTCATCCGATTGCGATGAAATTTTGGTAAGTGGTTGTATGCACACCCGCGAAGGTTTTTGAATTCGAAAAAATCATCACCTTCTTCTTCTTTTTCATTCTATTTTCTTTTATTCGTATGGTTCATATACCATTCATCCGATTGCGATGAAACTTTCGTCAGTTGTTGTGGTAACACCCGCAAAGGTTTCTGAATTAGTACAACCATCTTCTTTTTCTTCTTCTATTCTATATTCTTCTATTCTTATGCGTTCCTATTCCATTCGTCCGATTGCAATAAAATTGTCGTCAGTAATTGTGCTAACACCCGCGAAGGTTTCTGAATTATAAAATCATCATCTTCTTCTATTCGTATGCGTTCCTATACCATTCATCCGATTGCTATGAAACTTTTGTCAGTTGTTGTGCGCACACCTGCGAAAGTTTCTAAATAAGTATTATATAAAATACAAAGTTTGTTGTTTGTTTGTTCCATTTATTTTTGATTTTTTTTTACTACATATTAACAACATTAATAACATTAATAACGTTTTCATATTTTGGATTCGATTTTAATTTAGTGTTCTTTTGTTTGACCTTTACTCTTATTAGAATTATTTTCATATTGCCATATTGTATTACACAGATATTTTAATATTAAAAAATAATTACCTCTTATTATTTTTTAAATATCTAAGATAAATATAACCACGAAGCGACCCTGTGCGAAGCTAGTATTATATAAAAAAAATATTTTTAGAATATATTACACCATTTTCGCCCTAGAGCCGGAGTGCAATGTTATGAAACATATACTTTACCAGCTACTTTAACAACAATACACTTTTAAAAGAATTTATTGTGGCTAATTACTATGTTTGGTGGTGGTTTTGAAACCGACACAGTTTGAGCACCTCAGAGACACAAAACGTACAAAAGCGCGGGAAAGCGATCGGAAAAGGCGGCAAAATTGCTACCGACCGCTGTGCCGCGGAGGGAGACGCCATGACAGCGTGCAAGCGAGACAAAGCGTTTAAGATTTATTGCCGGCAGAGCGAGAGGGAAAAGAAAGAGCGGGAAAAGTCCATTTGGAATGTGTCAGGCGCAGGTTTTTCCGGCCATTATTTATTTTGTACCTACTACTTCTTTCTGTGTGGGATAGGCTATAATTTTAGTTGGTGTGTGTGGGTTAGTTCTATTTGGTCAGGGGGTTTCAAACGATAATTTTGTGGTAATAAACATAGTAACGAAACGCAGTCTCAAATGGAACGATGCAGTGGCGAGGGGTGGAGGTAGGCTGTTAAGATTCAACATAAATCGTGCACACTAAACTTCGTCAGTCGTACTTATTTGTTTACATTGAACTAAGAATACAATTCACAGATGGTGCTGGTTAGTTTTCAAAATTCAATTACACCCTACCTAAACCAAACCATAATAATTTGGGTATGCTATGGGCGATGCGACAAAAAGAATGCACACTTTTTTAGTCAAACTTTTTGGGAATGGGACGACTGGCCTCCGGACAATTGGACGCCACGCTGTCGTAGACACGTGTAGACGAGGTATTTTAATCAGTTTCTATCTACTACTTAGTAGTTTGAATTTATTTTACTCTTAGCATAATGTATTCTTTATCGCAAATTGAGAATTACCATGCCTAAGGCTTTATATAAAATAAAAAACTCTTTTTTCGTTGGGACTTAAACATATGCACGATAAAATCATTGTTTACTTATGCATATTTACATTCTCACCAACTATTAAATCATATTATAATCATTGAAATATAAATAATAATATTGAATATTTTATTTAAAGTACCTATAAGTACCTAACGTCTATTTATTTTTGAATTCCGTGGCGTCCAGTTGTCCGGTGCCAAATCATCCTAGACCCGATTAGGCAGGGTTTAATTTAATTTTAAAAACTAACAAACACTATGTAGACATTGTAGTCTGTTCAATGAAAGCAAATACGTTTGATTGGAAAAAGTTTAGTGTGCACCACAGAACAGATTAATTTTGTGTTCCCTGGTGTTCACGACTTATGTCGAAAACTGAACAGCTTACCTCCACCCTTCGCCACTAAACGATTGCCTAAAATAGAAAAAAACCTTCGGTCACACCTACAAATGATTTAAATGCATTATTGTTATATTACTAGATTTCCTCTCAAGTAAACGACGTAGGCAATTAGACAGTTATTATATAAAATATGAACTACGCAATGGGTATACTAAAACAATGGTCAGCGTAGGTAAAAATAGAGCTTTTATGGAATTTTCAGAGCATAACCCTGGACATTCCTTAAACGTTGTAGATAAGCTGATTACATCATTTTGAAGCCTTATTATCCTTTATATTTATTTTAAATATTTGATGACTGCATAAAATATTTTTATTCAATAAAATAATATTCTTTTAAACCTCTCGCTCTAATGTTTTAAAATATAGTCATATTTCAGTACGTCCATGTGAAATGGTGTTAAGATTTTTTAGATTTATTAATTTTTAAACCCATTTACAAAACCATTAGTATAATTAATGTTAACATTATATAGTGACATATTTACGATAAAATAAATATATTTTATAATCTTTTTGATCCCAAATTTGACAAGAATTAGGCATTTTATTATTCAAAAATGGGCACGATTAACACATTTGAAGATAATTCTAAAGATAATGATTATAAGCTAAGTTTTTGACCATTGAAATGTGATAAATATCTTACGAATAATGTTTGCTTTATAATAATTATTTACCTAAGAATAAGGTAGTATTTTTTTGAAATAGGCCATTTCTATTGACATTTCCCAATGGCTAAGCTACAACATACGGCCGTAGCCATAAATTGACAAACGGTAAATGAAGTAAGGAGTAAGATCATGTGTTAACGCGCGTGTTTGAACATGTACCTAACCGATTTTTTTTTTAAATAAATGCGAATACTGACAGTCTGCTCTTGGTTTATGCATTGACGCTCATTCGTCTATAATGCGTAGTTCATTTTCGTAGGACACTCCGCACATTCAAACCCCTGAGTCAAAATTTACTGTATTGGTATATAGCCTATCGGAATTATATTTATTATCTGTTCTGTGCACAAAACGCAGATTACAGAATTCACCTCACATAAATAAGTGGACTAAATCAATATTCCAAACAATTTGGTTGAACACAGCTATAATTACCGTGCTCCTCCGTCTTAGCATCATCAATAATTGCAGCTTTGTTCTACATCTATACCGTAGTATAAGGTATGTAGAATATAAACAATCTTACATTCTCCTTGTGAAATATTATTCGTTGAATAAAAGAAATTCACAGTGTGATATGTGTTGCCACTTAATCAAATCGTTGTCAAAATAATATGTACTGTCTTGCGACTCATATATACTCGTACATAGGTAGCTAAAACTATTGTATTAGTTAAACACACAACTACAAAAAAGCAATTTAATAAAAGATAGATTTGAATATTATACGTAATATACAATATAATATGTACCAAATATTTGACCTCCCCTGTATCGGTTTTATAATACGGGGTAAAAACTTTTTAGAAAGATTTTCCCGGGGTGAAGATGAATCGGGAAATTCCCTTGATTCCCTATTCCATTTACTTTTTCAAATACTGCAATATTTAAAACAACTCGGAGCTTAGGATTCGTACTTGAGTGCAGTTTGTAATAGGTAGGTAAGTAATAAATTATTTTCATTCAACCATAGATAACACTTGACTTGACAGTGTTTTAATCGTAGGTAAATCAGGGAATCAGTGTACCGATAAGTACCGTGAAATTCATCAATTTTCAACACTGACGTTGGTACATACCAGTGGCGAAAGGTGGAGGTAGGCTGTTAATATCCGCCATAAATAGTGTACCTTAAACTTTGTTAGTCATACGTATTTGTCTTCATTGAACTAAGACTACAATTATTTACATAAGGTATTGGTTAGTTTATAAAATTCAATTAAACCCTGCGAAAACCAAGCCATACTAGATAATAGTAAAAAAATACTCATTCATAAAAAAACATACATCATTTTGGAGATTTTAGAGATAGAATAATATTTTTTGATTAGGTTTAGTTTGGCTTAGGCAGGGCTTAAAGAATTTAAAAACGAACCATCAATTTTTGTACTATACGTTCTTAATCCAACGGAAATAAGTAAGTATGAATGAAAAATGTGCACAATTTTGTCGTATCGCCCAAAGTAAACCAAAGCATAATATATAGTCTGGCTTAGGCAGAGCTTAATTGATTTTTTAAAACTAACTAACACCATCTGTATATTGTAGTCTTAGTTCATTAAAAACAAATACGTATGACTAACAAAACGTAAGGGCCCACATGCCCAACGTTGGTCAAAATGAAGATGTTATGGTTTTTTTTCAGAGCATAAGCCTGGATATTCCTTAAACGTTGTAGATAATCTATTTATACAATTTTGAAGCCTTATTATCCTTTATATTTATTTTAAACATTTGATGACTGCATATTTTTATTACATAAAATAGTATTCTTTTAAACCTCTCGATCTAATGTTTTTGAATATAGTCATATTTCAGTACATCCATGTGCAGTGGTGTTCAGATTTTTTAGGTTTATCAATCTTTAAATGCATTTACAAAACCATTAGTAAAATTAATGTTGACATTATGTAGTTAAATATTTACGATAAAAAATTATATTTTATTAATCTCTGTGATCCCAAATTTGACAAGAATTAGGCATTTTATTATTCAAAAAATGGGCACAATTAACACATTTGAAGAAAATTCTAAAGATACTGATTATAAGCAATGTCTTTGACCAATCAAATGTGATAAAGATCCTACGAAAAATGATCGTTTTATAATAATTATTGACCTAAGAATAAGGGAGTATTTTTTTGAAATACGCCATTTCTATTGGCATTTCCCAGTGATTAAGCTACAACATACAAGATTTGAGAGAAACAAGGATAGTCGTAGCTGGAGTAACGTCCCGTGTGGCATCGTGGTCTTTCGTTACTTGGAGGTTGCAAATTATGGAACAATATGTGAATAATATAACTTTTGGGTATTCCGTACAGAAGAATTGACGATTTTTTCGCCTATGGCAATAGCAATTTTCATAACATTATGACTTAGTTATTCGCTAAAATAAACTACTAGCTAAAGTTATCAATAATCTCAAATATAAAACTGTACCATTTAATGACACCTGCTATTAATCGTCATCATTTATATCCAATAAATTGGAAGAATACGTATACCTTGAGTGTCGTTACCATAGCTCCCACAAGGGGGGCTGACAGGGCTGACTGGGGCCCGAGCTCAAGGAGGGCCTGGCGTGGCGGGTCGTCCAGATAAATAAGTTCAATTGACATCACAAATTTATTGTAATAGTAAAATAAGGTTGTGCGATGCAATTTTTGTGATATATGTGTGTCGACAACTCTATAATTCAAGTAGACCTAATAAAAATAAATCGATAAAAATACACTGAATTCTCCTCGAATACCTCGAACATTATTTGGAAAACACTACTGTTGAGTAGCACACTGCCTTTAACCTGAGCGATAAATAGGGAGGGCCACCAAAGATCCTGGCCTGGGCCTCCCAGGCGCCACTCTTTATGGCAAAACCATTAAACTTCACGCTGATGTGGTATGTTTATAATACTTGATATCTGATACTCTTTAAACTAATAGCATGTTTTCTTCTGCTTCCGTTTCAGGTATGGTTCCAAAATCGTCGTGCGAAATGGAAGAAACGCAAGAAGTCAACGAACGTGTTTCGGGCCCCTGGATCTCTTCTACCGTCCCATGGTTTGCCCCCCTTTGGGACAGGGGCTGACGGCCTTTGTCCTCCCGCCTGGGGCGTCACCTCTATGGGGCCAGGTTAGTAAAATTATTTTCTTCACACTGTTTTCTTATCACTCTTCTCCTACATTCGAACCAATTAGTGATAAATTATGCAATAAGCCTACAATATTAAGACCAGAAGGTCTCAGCGCATACAATTAAACTTATGACTACATCAGATAATATTACAATGACAATCTAATACGTAAAAAAATAGCTTAGAAAGATGGCCAATTATTATATTATTGAATAATTTTGTATAAAACAAATCTACAGGTATAAGTAGATAATATTATCACAAATTGTTGGTATACATACTTACGAGTACCTACCTATATAATCTTTATTTGTAACCATTTACCTATATAATTATAAAGTGTCATTGTTTACCCCTATCGAATCTGATATCAGCTGTCAGAGAGGGTTGTGAGTTCCTCTTATCTGACTCCAGAATAATTATGTAGTATTCAGGTGAAAACTACATACACAGTATTATTATTAAAATTTACTTTTTAATATAATTTGGTAGCTTTGGGAAAAGAGCTACTTAAGGGGGGACATGCTCAGCGTAGGTCAAGATGGAGCTTTTGTTCTATTTTCAAAGCATGATCCTGGACATACCTTAAACGTTGTAGATAATCTATTTATATAATTTTGAAGCCTTATTATCCTTTATATTTATTTTAAACATTTGATGACTGCAAAAAGTATTTTTATTACAAAAAAATAGTATTCTTTTAAACCTCTCGCTCTAATGTTTTAGAATATAGTCATATTTCAGTACATAAATGTGCAGTGGTGTTTGGGTTACATGTATTAATTTTTAAACGCATTTTTATAAAACCATCAGTATTATTTATATCGACATTATTATAGTGAAATATTTACGATAAAAAATTATATTGATAATCTCTGTGATCCCAAATTTGACAAGAATTAGCCATTTTATTATTCAAAAAATGGGCAAGATTAACACATTTGAAGATAATTCTAAAGATACTTATTATAAACTATGTTTTTGACCATTCGAGTATGATAAACATCCTACGAATAATGATTGCTTTATAATAATAATTATTGACCTAAGAATAAGGTAGTGTTTTTTTGAAATACGCCACTTCTTTTGGCATTCCCCAATGGTTAAGCTACAACATACGGCCGTAGCCATAAATTGACAAACTATAATAATTGAAGTAGGGAGTAAAATGATGTTAACTCGCGTGTTCGAACATGTACCGTTTTAAAAAAAAATCGGTTAGGTAAGCATGATTCTGGACATACCTCCAGGATCATGCTTTGAAAATAGAATAAAAGCTCCATTTTGACCCACGCTGAGCACGTCCGCCCTTAAGGTGAAAGGTTCGTGGGTATTTAAAAAACAACATTTTTGACTTCTGATGACATCTAGTTTTTGTTAAGTTAATAAATAAATGTCCATTAAAAAACTTTCGTCAATCTCCACCAAGTGGCAGGATAATAATAAACGAAATCTGTTTTATTTTTATTTTCAACAACTAGAATATTTTAGGCAATTAGTGTTAGAATTAATAACTAATATTGTATATTTAATCGATGATTTATATTTTATCATATCATTTACTTTAGTCTATGGTAATGGTTGACAGTTTATATCATAGACAATTCAATATGAATTAACAAAATGCCCACATTAGTACGTAATCAACAATAAATTCTGCAAGTTGCTTATTTTCACACAGTGTTTTTACGTAGTTAGTTTTTCCCAGACATTTATTTTATTAAACTTTATTTTCAGGTCTAAGTCAACTAAGTCAAGGCGGAATGGGAGGCTTCAGCCAGATGAGTCAAATGAGCCAGGCTTCCCCGTTAACCCCTTCGCTACCGATCACCTCCGCCATGGCCGGCAACGGGGGTGGGGTTTACCAGGCCCACTACGGACTCAATTCGTTGGGGGAGTTCTGTAAGTATTAATTATTGTTATTTATTATTTTAGACAGTTGTGCCAGGTGAAATTTACCCCATGATATAAATAGACACAACAGCCCTCTATGATGCAAAATACAAATCATTAAACGCAGAAAGCAGACAAAACACGACTGACCTCATTTTTTCGCTCCTAAACTTATAATATAACGTACTATGTGAAAAAATGTAGGCTGCGGCGCTATTATGGGACGTACCTGCCTCTAAAGTTGTGGTTATATTGAGATGCATGTCGCGTACTGTCATACTGTCACGGCGACAAATTTAGTCTATGGTTTTGTCATTTTGCGGCATATTTTGAACGAACACGATCTCTATAAATTCTATGATGGATTAACCTAGTAACGAGTCTCTGTAAATTCAATAATATTTTGAACAGAACCCGACCCGCAGACCATATATGAAGCGCCTAGTTTCAAAATCCCCTAAAACGATTTTAGGTAGTTTTGAGAAAAACGAGAAAAAAATATATCTATTAAATATGTGAACTTTATGTATTTATTTTTTTAATTCGTTACATTCTAAAGAGTATTTTGGCTTTCCATTTTAGGCGTATTTGAAAAGCACACCCACCCATTTTAGCGGGTTTTGAAATTTACCCTAATTTTTGATCATACGTATTAACGGTTTTTGGCGTTTTATATAGTTCAATCTTTGGCCATAATATAGGTAACAAAAATATCCATCTAAATACATATATAACTCAAAAAAAATCAAAAACCATTTTAAAGGGCTTTTGAAACTAGGCGCTTCATATAATAGACAACAATCTTATAGAAAATACATAATGGCAACCGCTAAAAACAAAAAAACACGCGATTTTGACATGATTCGAAAATGTGTGTGCATGTAGGAATTGATAAAAAACGTTCATTGAGTCATGCAGATGTCGATGCAGTGCGGTACGCGTGAGGTGACCTCATTGTTGTTTTGGTGATTTCGGCAGATTTTGCTAACTGACAATGTTCGTTTAAAGGTTCAAAATGTGCTACGGGATGGGAGCAGCAGTCATTTTAAACATCAAGAAAAACGACATCACACACTTTTTTCCCGTAGAGGCAGCTTACTGTGACGTCACGTGATTGTACGCGACGTGCATCTCACTATAATCACAACTTTAGTGTTTTCAAACCGAATAAGCATACAAATCTCTTCTTATATAAATTCATAAGGATAAGGTCCAATTTATGAATGTCTGTCATATTAGCACCTAATTCGATTGACCATAGCAACCAATAAATAATAACTTAACGTGACGTATGTATAGAGAAAATGAGGTAAGTATGTAGATTGTAGGTAGTGACCTCTGTTAGTTGAAATGCGATCGAATACTACCACGAAACGCCTGCTTTTAGTGAGGATAATAATTTTTAAAACAAATATTATGACGTAGGCAGAGAGTAAAGTCGCTCCATTCGAGTGTAAGTATTTGATATTGAAACAATGTCTGAAACATTTTTAAAAGCCCACTTCACAACTCGTTCTAATTATCACAAAGGTGTTCGCATTACTTACTGGGTTTTCAAAGTTTTCTGATTTTATATAACAGATGTTTCATTATTTGATGGTTTTAGACATAATACAGACTACGCTGTCCAGGGTTTTTCTGTATGGGTGATGCTTCCCGTAGCCAAAGGTCTCTCGTTCAGCTTTCTCTTCAGAGTTCTCTCGCCAGAGTTTCGCCTTGCACCCTCTCTGTTAGCTACAGATAGAGTTTGGTATTTTCCGAGAAAATCTCAGTCTCGAGATATTGGGAAATTTAATCCTAAAATCAGTGTAAAAACTGACAAATTCCAAAAAAATATGATTTTTTTTTATTTATGTAAGAAGACAAACAAAATAGAAGTAGGAGAACAAAAATAATTCAAAACATTAACATTAAAATAGAATTAAAAAAAACACATACTGTCAATCGCTGCGTCTGACAATCGCGTACGCTTTTGAGACACGAAATTCCCTGATGTTGCAAAAATTGCACTCATTTTGAGTCGACGTTGGCTTAATTGTGTTAAATGCTCCGATCAGTCTTTGAACGTTTTGTGTTTCTGTCCACTTTTTTCATATAGAAAATCGTTTTTTTTTTTAATTAATATTTGATAATAAAGAAATCCCGAATCCCGAGAAAAGATTCTCGAGATCCGGGATTTTCCGAAATGTTAAAAATTTCAATTCTTGAAATTCGGGATGGAAAATCTCGAAAATTTCTCGAGAATTCCCGTCAGGAAATTCCCGAAACCCAACTCTAGTTAGATATATGCTGCGTCATATACTGCACATTATCTGCATTGCCCGAGGGACGCCGCGCGGCGGCTGGAGATAGAATTTGCTGACTTTCTTGGACAGTGGCGACTCAACATTTTTTAGAAGTAATATACCTTTTGGCATAAGTATATCTGTATACCTCATTGAGGCCGTAGTCAGCCTTTGTCAATGAAATAATAAAGTTCTGCGGAAGTACGTGGTAACGCAACGCACAGGACCGAGAGAAGTGGAATCAGCTTGGAGAGGTCTCCATCCAGCAGTGGATAGATTCAGGCTGATGATGATGATAACAGGTGTTACCGAATTCTCCGTCAGGGCGCCCTGGGACCATAGAGCATAGATAATATACGTAACCTGAGACACAGAAAAATATTCTGATATAATTTATAATTATTTAAGCTCCTTTTATGTCAATTCATGATGGAACTGCATAGTATTGTCGTTTAATTTAATAAAACGCATTTTTTTTTGTAGTACTTATTCCATTTTTAATCAAGAAATTAGGACCGTTTTCGTCTGCCTCAGAGGGACATTTTCAACTGAATATTTTTTTTTTAAACAATATTTATCAAACAAAATCCAAAGCGACTCCTTGGTCCCATAATCAAATTTCTTGCCTATGTCCATCCAGTGTTGCAATCGATATGATTGTGATATATGAATCGATCGTGAGGTTTGGCCAATATACTTCTTCTTACATCCACGACATTTTATCTAATACTCACCCTCTGAATCCATAATACAATACTTAACAATTCATACCCTACTTCCTCAAATTATGTTGTCAAAGTTAATTCGTAAATTATTGTATTTAATTACATCTCTCATAATTCCGTCACTATTGGACAATATATCTAAGGTCAAAATTATCTAGTGTGGAAAATATGAAATAAACTTGAACATCAGCGCATCTATTCTATACACAAGACTGCTTTCGGCCCACTACGGCAGTTATCTATGGTAGTAAAGTATCGAAGTATTAGCACGTATTGTCAATTACACTAAGTTAGCCATCTAAACTGATTATATCGCTCTGAAATTCAGCATAGCGCATAGCCAAGAGAAGTGCTGTTAAAACATAGCACTTATTGTAACAATAGTACAACTAACTTGTTGTAACTGTTACAATAAGTGCTAATACTTCGATACTTTCCTACCCTAGATAGCTGCTGTAGTTGCCGAAAGCAGTCTTGTGTATAGAATAGATGCGCAGCTGTTAAAGAAAATGTTATTTTCAATAGTTATGTCAATACCATTATGTATTAAAGTTTCTGACATAAACGAAACGCGAATTCATCGTTTGAGGATATTCAAGAGGCTTCGTATTTCTTGGGTATGCTACGGCGACTTCTTTCTAATATCGTCTAATCGAATGTATCTACAAAGTTTGAGAATCATTACACCTAGTGAGAGTTTTTAGCAGAAGCACAAAACGCGAGTTAAATGTCGTCCATTTTCGTTGAATTCGATTGCTGTTTGTTTGTTTGTCCAGCATTTAATATCGACTCACAAATTAACGCCTTAAAAGAACAGAAAAGTGCTAATGAAAAAACAACCAAATATTTTCGCAATTCCAGATTTCACACGATCCGAAATAGTTGCGTGTCTAACTAGGGGTCAAATAAAATATTTACCTATGTAAAGAGAAAAAAAATCCAATCTAGCTGTCGGTAGCGGCTATTTTTCTTGACGAAATGCTTACTTCATCAGAATGATCCAATATCTTCAATAGATGTGTAGTTTTTACTATTTCCGGTCTAAAAAAATATTTCAACACAACTATAATTTATTACCAATCGATTTTTTAAGACTTAATAACGGCTTAGATAAATGTACCCACCATCTTCTTCCACGGCGCTACATCCCGGGGTGGGATTTGGCCTCCTCCACTCACTCCGGTCTCTCGCCACAGTTCTCGAGTTACCGGGTCTTCCTATTATGAAGCCAGTCCTCTTCTACGGCGTCAGCCCATTTACTTCTTGGTCGGCCTCTGGGTCTCTTCCGTTGGGGTAGCCACTTCGTCATGATCCTTGGCGCTCTAACTTCAGGCATTCTCTCCACATGTCCCGCCCATCGGAGTCTTTGGGACTTACAGTATCTTATGATTGTTTGCTGTTCAATCACCTCTTCCAACTTGCGGTTCATTTTTATTCTGTAGTTCCCATTTTCCAACGTGGGTCCAAAGATTTTTCGGAGTATTTTGCGCTCGAAGACAACTAATTTATTTTCCTCGTTTTGAGTTAAGCACCAAGTCTCACAGCCATAATTAAGTGACCACTGGCCTTATAATTGTTTTATATATTAAAAGTTTACTTCTTCGGCCTAGAATTTTCGAGCCCACCAGTCGCTTGCAGACATGCCAGCATTTATTCCCGGAGATAAGGTGGATTTTTATCTCCTCTGCTGTCTTATTTTGGGTATTTAGGCTGGATCCGACATACGTGAACTTGTCCACCCCTTCATATGCATGCTGTTCTATGTCTATATTAAAAAATGTACCCACCACAGAACAGAAAATAAACAGAATTCCGATAGGCAATGTTCAATACGCTACATTTTGATGCAGGGTTTGAATGTGTGAGTATCCTACGCATGGCCCCCACAAGGGGGGACTGACAGGGCTCTAGCCTAGGGGGACGGGCTCAGGGTCGACCAGATAAATGAGATAAATACACATCTTAAATGTGCTCTAATAATGAAAAAGGTCGCCTGCGGCGCTATTTTATTTCTGGGTTTCGCCATTTTTAAATACCTATACCTATGGTTGTGATGCAATTTTTGGTTTACTTGTGTTGATACTCGACAACTCCATTATTCGATGTGTTAAAAAATCACTAAAAATACACTAAATTTTATTTGATCTCGAATACCATTTAGAAAACGCCACTGTAAAGCGTCAGATTGGCTTTAACATTAGCTATAGGTAGGGGGCCCGCTTCAGGATGTGGGGGCCATGATCCTACGAAAATGAAACACGCATTATATACGTGCAATAGTGTGTCAATATTAAATGAGCGTCAATGCATAAACCGAGAACAGTTGTCAGTATTCGACGTATGACGTATTCTTGACGTGTTTCAGTTTATCCAGGATTCTTCCTTACTCGAGATCGGGTACCTGCTATTCCTTACCCGTTAGGTATTTCAGTTCCCACTAACTAAATTCTACAAGAGGCATGTGTATACGAAATACGTATAAATAAAACATGAAATAGACACGCAAATTAATAATTAGGTAGGCATATACCTACAATACTCGCATCGGTTCGAATCATGGGTCTGGCAAATACACATATTGTTTTTTTTTATTTGTGTTTGCAGTCGTATGGGCCTAATAGGTTGACCAAATGACAAAAATCTGTTAAAACGAACCTCCACTCTATGGAGGCCCATAAACGATCTTATTAGGATCGGAATTGGTCAAAAAAAACCTAGAATATAAATGAATTTATGTTTTACAGTTACTAAAATTAGTATGGCTTAAATCCGTATATGGCGTGAATATGTTGATAAATCTAATAATATAAATTCTCAGGGCAGCTATTTGTACGTTAATATATTCGTGCAATATATTCACGCCATACATGAAAATTATATCATATATGAGCTAAAATCAGTCAGTGCCTGGAGCCTCCAAGTACCTTAAGGTAAATGATCCGTCTACCAGAATTACGTAGCGGAAAATACGAATTTCGAGTGCTGACTATGAGAGAAAGAAAAGTCTGCTGATGAATCGATGCTGTTTTTGAAAGTGGGCAAAATATTCTGACCCCACACCTGCCTAGGGGCCTAGCACCTCTTATGACCGACCCTGACAGCGTCCAAGTGTATTTTGTTAATGTTTTCGTTTACCATTTTTTTTGTCATGTCTGATCCTAAGATATGGCATCATCATATGGCTATCATATGGCTGTGAGTCTCTACAGTGTTAACCTCTTGCTCAACCTATTATGTCCATACTCCAGGGGCAAACACATATTGAAAAACAACATGTGAATTTTTTCTAGACTCAGGATTTGAACTGGGATCCATGACATTATAGGCTTGACGCGTAACCTCTCGGCCATCGTGGGAGTACTAATGTACCTATATTCCACCATTTCTTGATAGAATCAGAATAGTTTCTTACCTGTGATCTTTTCATTCCAGGCGATACAATGATGTCATACTGCAACAACATGGGAGGTGGCGGAGGGGGAGGCGGCAGCGGTGGGGGAGGTGACGGATCAGGAGGTTCGCCTGGACGAGAGGGGGGTTCCCCTGGCGAAGGAGATCTGTGGCGAGGTCACAGCATCGCGGCGCTGAGGCGGAGGGCATCCGAGCTGTCGGCCCAGCCTCCGCCATACCTTCAGCTGCCGTGCGATGCCCACAACAGCCCCGTCTATTGACAGGGGCACACGCACCCCTCTTACTCCTGAAGAGCTCCCTGGCACCGAGCCGAGTGTTTTGTGTCCAGTGAAAATGACAGTCCGCAGTGAATTTAGTTTAAACAATATTTATGCTCCTATACCCGGTTACGTTTCACCGGAACATTTATGAAAAAATATTATAATGCCCAGATCGAAGGAGAAACTAAAGGGCAACCCAAACAGTCAACAAACACAGAAATCTGTGACTGCCTGCGATCAAGTGTGACTGGCTTGCGATTCATTACATACACTTGACGGCAGGCAGTTGTGTTTTTATGATTGCATGCATTTCATGTGGGCTGACCCTATATATTGAGAAACAGCAGTCACATACCAACCAGAAAAACATGCCAACAGAATACAAATGTTTGTCAACTGGGATATATGGAAAAAAAAATTTCAATAAGTGTTATATAATATTATGGCTCGTAAACACCTACAGACTGCGGCAGTTACGCGCTGCATTCAAACAAATTATTTTTCCACACACACCTAACGAATGTCCAATGAGCATTCCACAAACCATCTGAGTATTTAGCAGAAGGCATGAGCACCTCAACGGTGGAAATACCAGGTATCACGTCACCAAGATAAAATGCTATTAAGCCCATCGACACTACAGCAGCGAAATCCTTTATGTTCAGCGCGTAATCTCTGTATGTATACAATTGCGCGCATGCTACTACTATTGTACCAGTGGGTACAATCCTGGGTACCCAAAGACAACATACATAACTACAAAATGTATCACCATATTTCCAGTTTCCTTCAACTTTCTTCTAAAAGAATAATATATCTTTGATTGCAAACTACGATGATTGATATAGACATGTTGAGAGAACCCAATCGATTAAGTTCAGTTCCATGATTGAGTCACTTTAATTAGATTTCAAATTCTTATCCCAACATCTCATTAAATTTTTTAGTTAATTGTATATTCTACCCAATTTTTATTTGGTTCTGCAGTCATTATTAATCCACCCAATTATTGAACACTAAATGAGCTTGCACATACATACTCAATGCAACCACAAATCAATTTCAACCATATAATTTAGTTGACATCCACAAAATACAAAATTGCGTGTCCAAGAACATTATTTGTACAAGAACAATGTATTCAATCGGAGTATGAATCCAAAAATACATGGACATTAGTGTCAGAACATAATTGAAGGTCTTAGAAATAAAAATGGTAGTTTCCATTTTCGCCGCGTGGCTTAAGCATCGGCCTATAACGTCGTGGGACCCAGGTAAGAATCCTGGGTCTGGCAAGTACACATATTGTTTTTCAATTTGTGTATGAGTCAGATTATGGACCTAATAGGTTGAGCAAGTGGCTGACATCCATTTCTCGTAAAAACAAAAATCTGTTAATACAAACTTCTACTCTGTGAAGGCCCATAATTAATATGATCTTATTAGGATCGGACATGTTCGAAGTCATTAAAAATGTCTTAACCAATTCTATGCCTTCAGCGAGTTTTCTCGCTCTATGAGGGCGTGATTGACAGGCCACACATACAAATTTCGCGAGTTATCTCGTCCGACTTTAAACTGAAATTATTAGCCACCGTCGATTGATTTGCATAATCAAAAAAATAAGCACATTGACATTTGTTTGAATAATTATGAAATACTTAGCCATAAATTACCGGTATTACAGCGATTTTAATAAGAGCTTCACTCTACATTAAACATGTGTGGTTAAAAATCTGCGGCCTGTCCGATAGTGCCATTGTAATATTGTGAGGCATAGATAATTTTAAGTATATTTTTCTTATATGTATAATTTCTCAAAAAAGTATTTTATAATACTTTTTTAGAAATCATACTTATAACAGAGAAATAAGACATTTTTATTGACTTGCTAGCATTTGAAAAAAAAATGGAATCTGCTGTTTTTGGTTCTAGATCCTTATATTAAATGTTCGGAACCAGTTTTGATACAACTTTCAAACAGTTTATTTACAATATTTATTTGTTCACGAATTACTGTACCTTGGTCTAGACTGGGTGTTAAAAAAGATTTGTCATGCTACCAACAAAATTAACAGCGCCGCACCATTTTCATTACATGTTGTAACATGACGACAGGATCAAACATAAAAATTGATATGTATGAACATGGTACAATGCTATTACTTTCTTATCTATTATAACATTTTACATAATTCGCACATCCGGTGCAACAACATCTTCTTCGACCATGTCCGATCCTAATAGGATCATATGGGCCTCCACAGAGTGGAGGTTTGTATTAACAGATTTTTGTTTTTATAAGAAATGGATGTCAGCCACTTGCTCGACCTATTAGGTCCATACTCTGACTCATACACAAATTGAAAAACAATATGTGTACTTGTCAGACCCAGGATTTGAACCCGGGACCCACGATGCTATAGACCAACGCTTAAGCCAGTGTCTCAACATCACAAGTGCTAAAAAATCAATAATGAGATTAGTGTCAAAAACATGCCTAATAGGTCTCTGCACCTGGTGCGTCAATGTCATAAGTGTAGTTCTTATAGTTTCCGTCAAAGGACCCATTTGTCAAATCATGAAACCATGTGACTCTATCAAGTTCACAATCTTTAAATGCTCCTCCTGAAAAAAGTGTGTTTTGCACTTATGACGTTATTGCACCGGATGTGTGATGATAACTTTTCAGACGTTTGAAAAATAAGATGCAATATAAGAATATCACGGGTGTGTGCGAGGTCACTATCAATAATTGAATGTGGGAGATATTGATATTTTGCTCTTGTACTAATTGATTCTCTGTGGGCGAGTAGCCTAAGGCCTGTATCCAATACAACCGATCATTGATAACATTATTATTCACCCATGAAATAATAATACATTTATATATACAATAAAAATGTTAATAAAATCATTATTAATATTAGAAATCTGTTGTGTTAATATGAACATTGATAGTCAAAACGTACAGTTTTATAAAATGGACGATTGATAAATTGTAATGATATAAGTGAATCTATCTTTATTGAACATAAGTGTATTGAATGTGGATTATTTGATGAAGTGTTACGATTAATAATTAATGTATATTACGGAATAAGAATTTTTGCATATTACTAAAAGTGTGTATACGTCAAAACAATAAATTTTAAAAGAATTCTTTAGGTACTGATTAAGTATATATTGTAATATTTCAAACTTTTAATGTGATTTTACCAGCTATACAATAATACGTAGGATAAAAAATATTTAAGTATGTAACGGGGTAATAGAACGTAAACAATTTTTAGAGTAACCAATTTACGGTGGGAAATTTAAATTTTTACTAAATGTGTGCTTTTGGAAATATAATTTGACAATATCGTTAAATTAATCTTATAAGATGGCTTCCTCATTAAAATTTATTGTACCATAAAATATTTTAATCACATGAACTACCCTTAAGCAGAATGCATATTTTTTTTACATTTCAGAAAACCTCTAAAAAAATGACAAACTTGATAACAAATACTAAAATAATCATTCATTTGTTGGAAAATATTTAATAATAATAGCATTATATTGTACTACTGACACACATTTGTCTTAAAATAAGACAAAATTTTTTATTAATAAAATCCGGTTGGCCATTTTTCTTTTAATTTTTATAGCCATTTATGTGATTCAACATTTTTTTTCCAAAGACTAAAAAATCATAACACACTGTCAATATAATTTTATCAAAATCAACCAAATGATGACAGTAAAAAAATGAAGCTGTTAGTTTCAAAGTCAGTAAAGCACATTTAGGACTGCAAATTGAATATTTTCTTTTTGCAAACATATAAGTATACAATAAGAAAAACCAAACAGTGAGATAAAAATGTCCTTAATGTCATTAAAATTAATAAAAAATCATTTTTAAAGTTAGCCATGAAATATAAAAAATGGCGTCTTAATTTTATTAAATTGACCAACGGATGATTAAAAAGTATGTAGAAAAAATTACCTAGGTACTTTGAAACTAATAACCTCATAATATGTGCAAAATCTTTAAATCTTGTTAACTGAATACTTTTTTATGTTGGATCCTTTTTACATAACACTATTTCACTGTAATCAAACTCCAATATAAACTTAATAATAAGAACAGAACTAGTCTAAATGTTATTTAAACCAGTTCTGATCTTTACAAATAAATTATGGAAGTATTATTCATTAAAATCATGTTTTGATCATTGAGCTACTCTATTAAAATAGGTAGTCTAATAATTAAATCAGAAATGTCAAATGGCGCCACCGTCTACTTGACCTGTCAAAATATGTATCAAAATAGTGTAGTTCAGAATTTTACCACCGATCTACTATTAATGATAATATGCTACCTATGTTTAAAACATGAAGATAGTTTTTTTATTTCAGATTTAACCATATTTTAACAGGAAGCCATGAAATAATTTATGAGAGTTTCTCAATTATTTTGAAAGATTTTAAATAATATGAATATTCTAAGGCGTTTAAAATAAAAAATGTTGAATTAAACTGCAAAGAAACCAATTCCAAAATACGATACAAACCCATGATTTTTTTTAAATAAGTATCCATAAATGATACATGAATCATAATATCTAACCCAAGAGACTTGCAAACCAGAATACGAGATTGTATACGAATTGATAAAAAGCTTTTAAAAAATATTTTAATATCCAACATAAAATTTTATATACCTACCTAATTGTCTTCCTACTCCTGTATTAAAATAAATATCTACAATGGCTAAAAATACATGATTAAAAAAATAAACACTAATAGTCAAAAAAATCAGCCAATGTTTATATATTATTTTTTTTTAATTATTAAATGTAATAAAATCCAGATGAATAAATAAGGCAATGTAATATGAACGTATATTATATAAAAATCTTTTTTTTTTAAATGTTCCTAAAGCCTCAATTACATTGAGCTTCTTTACGAGCTGTTTATTGGCGAATTTAAAAGCGGACGATTCAGCTACTGCGATTTGATGATTACACACAAAACTTTCCATTCGCTGAGAAGCCACAAGCCAGCGACTATTTTGACGGAACGTAGTTCGTTTTTTTACCGGGAGGTTGGTACTGCGCTCTACTGCGCAATACCAACCTCCAGCAGACGTAGTAGGCCCACACACCGGTGTGTAGCGTGTAAAGTTGACCGGCTGTCAACTTTTCTCGGTAGTGTTTACAACCTGCTTATTAGCTTATTCGATGATTACACTGGGCGACTTTACAAGCAGATTGTAAATTCGCCAATAAACAGCTCGTAAAGAAGCTCAATGTAATTGAGGCTTTACTAGATTTGAATGAAATCAAAAGTTGAACTATCCATTGATATATTTTTTATAATTTATTACAATTCAATCGTTTGTTGTGGAATTTAAAAAAGTGTAGAACAAAAATATGTGTGTTATTAAAAACAGAAAAGTTTTTCATTATAGCTCTGAATATTATAAAATCTTGGAGAATTCTAATTTTGATTCTGATTTTTGACTATATTTTTCAGGATAAGTTACGTATGTATGCATTTTTTCTAAACATTCCATAATGCATTTTTAATATTGTACAGTGCATTATAAATCATTATTATTAGCTCTACAATCCTCTATGGCTCTTGAACACATTTTTTTGTATAAGGTATCGCACATCCTTGTATGGTCGATTGCAAGAATTGGCTTAGTTCATCTGCCAAGCGGTTCAGTAATATTTATCATCATTTTTCATCCACAACGGCCTAGTTGGTAGAGTGGCCGTCTCTGAAGATGCTTGTCACGGGTTTGATCCCGTTACGTGTCAAAAACTGCATGTTGTTTTTTTTAAATGTGTATTTGATTCAGTGCAAGAAACAAATGGATCGGGAAAATGTTTGACAACTGTTCATCGTTAAAAAAAAATTATTAATAATATAACCTCCACTCTGTGGGCTCCCATAAGCTCCACTTAGGATCGAATATGATAATTTACTTTTACATCATAATCAGATATTGTACACCACCCTAATACCTTTCTTAACAGATTTTACTGAGTATGAGAAATGGTTGTAAGCCTTTCGTTCAACCAAATTAAGTTCATTTTCTAAATTCAAAAAAACAGAAAATAAAACAAGTGAATTTGGGACAAACAAAACGATACTCTGCCAATTGTCAAATGTAGACACTGCATGCATTACATTATAAAAACTTTATCAACCAGCATTGCAGGTGCGTATCAAAATATATATAAACGAAGCAAATGATTGTTCATACATTTAAAACGAATATTACTACACATTATTGTCGATAAAAAGGAGTATTTAAAATAAGCAGAAATGTTTTAAAAACATTTCAAATAATCTCGTACTATTAATTTAAAACGTTATATATCCAATATGTTTAAGTAAATCAATTTTATTTTGTATCTTGTATTATTGAACATATTAATTACAAACATTCCTTCAGATTTAATAACTTTAAGATATATACAAATACAGTCACCAAATATAGGCATGTTATCCCAAATATTACCTGTCTCCATTTAATTTACTATAATCAACCAGAGTGGTTTGTTTTTAGACCACTTACCTACACTGTTTTATCTTATCTAAATTATTTTTAAAATCTATTTTTTTAATTAAAATACTGTCTAAAACAATGAACCTTTGGGATCGTCCATAAATGACATATAAATTTTGATATTTTACCCCCTCCCCTGCCCCCGGCAGACATTGTCACAAAAACTTTCATCTCCAATCTTAACCTTTTCTATGCCTCATGATATTACTATGGCAGTATCTGACAGGCTGCAGATTTTTAACGACACACGATGAATGTAGAGCGAAGCTTTTACTACAATCGCTGTAATACCGATAATTTGTAGCTTAGTATTTCATAATTATTCAAACAGATTTCACTGTGTGTTTAATTTTTTAGATTATGCAAATTAATCGACAATGGCTAGTAATTTGAGTTTAAAGTCAGGCGAGATAACTCGCGAAATTAGTATGTGCGGCCTGTCGATCACGGCCTTATAAGTATAGAACCGGTTGATTACGTCACATTTTTAATCTCTTCCTCGAATTTGTTTAAAATGACGGATTAAATACAATGTTTATGAGTTTTGAGATGTTACATTTTCTACAACCTCTTTTGTCAAAATCATCACATTATATCAAACCCTATCCACCCCTTAGGACATGACATCATTTATATGGACGACTCCTTTTGGATAGGAACAGAAAATCATCAGATCAAATTAATGTGGTGACCAGGTTTGGATACCGAAATATCCGTCAATGTAATGAATATAAATTAATAGAATCAAATGAAGTATTGACTTT
Source organism: Rhyacophila brunnea (assembly GCA_022495005.1). NCBI lineage: Eukaryota > Metazoa > Arthropoda > Insecta > Trichoptera > Rhyacophilidae > Rhyacophila > Rhyacophila brunnea. The sequence continues at coordinate 197,778 of JAGYXB010002002.1, forward strand.
TTTTGTATTCTTGTCAGACTTATATAATACTGCAAAATAATATTATTCCAGAAGTCTCTTCAATTAAGTTTCAAACGTAAACCAATTAAGTATATTTAAGACATGTCGGATTTTAGTTTGCTATAATTTTGTAATGATATTATACCTACCTAATGTCTATAAAATACGTACTGCAGTTATTAAAAAACAATTTTAAATACTTCATAAATGACGATTAAACTAAAATAATTACATATAAGGACTCTGTATACAAATAAATTAATAATACCTTAATTTAATATTAGATAATATTAATAAAAATGTAAAGCAATTTATGTGTACGTAATAATAAAAAAGTATGATGTTTGGACTGTGTTTTTATATTTTCCCTACTGAAACACATGAGATTTCAACAACACATAATTCATTTAAAAATATATAATATGCATGTCACAAAGTTTCAACCATTCAGTACTACTACTTTTAAACTGACATTTCAATGATTTTTCAAAATAATGGGATCTTGTCATTTAAGAACACCAAATTATAAGTAATAGCGCCTCTACACATGCGTGGATTTCCTTGCACCAATAGTGTGTATTTTAAGCTATCGCAATAATAACTGTTTACATATAGCCCAGTCGCACATTGAAAATCGTCTCAACTGGGATAATAGCCATAAATCAAAACTGAGCGCAACATGCATCTTTCTTGTGTGTATAGCAAAGTCGTGCGAGGACAGTGACGTCACTCGCCAAGCCAAAATGAATGACGAAGTGCAACATTTTGGGATTATACCTGCACTGCATGTCAGGTGAAAATAGTTGCATGTGCCTTCAGATGTTTTTTTCAAAATAAAATGTTTTATTCCAGCAGTGTGCGAAGGTCCATAAGATAACGTATGTTTTGTGAATAACGAAGATGTCACATCAACATATTCGACAAGTTTCAGATGAAACGAGTTTAGATGTGAGAGCCGGTGTAAAAGTGCTGACTGCCTCACCAATCTCATTCTTCAAGAGCAAGCGAGACGCGATGTCATTTTATGGTACTATTTGACAGGTCATGAAAATCGATTAACCTCAAACTGAGTCTCTGCGTGGTGTAGTTCGTTTTTTTACCGGCAGGTTCAACACTATCGTTCTACAGCAGAGGCGCAGATATCACACAGTCCAATTGTCGCATGAAAATTCAGAAGTTACTGAACTTTTTTAATCCATGCATGTAATCTTGCAATTTGTACGATAATACGTGTTTACACGTGCATTTTTGTCTTATGGCCGCGATACTGTCAGCAGTAAATCCATGCATGAGTAAACGAGGTATAATGCTGCGAAAAAGTTACAAACAACTCAATAAATCTCGGTTACACATACGACTTAACGTATCAGTGGCGAAGATTCAATACTCAACAGTTTTTAAACGTTTACCTTCACTAATGAAAATTAATTTAAATATAATACATACAATGCAACTGATATGAACAGTGCAAATTGATTTATTATTCCGTATATCGTAACTAATGAAATAATAGAGTGAGAAACTAGTGACATCTTTAAATATCATGAAATTATTGGCATGTAATCATGTGAACATCACTAGTTCTGCACTTACAATTAACAATGAATCAGAATTTATATTTATAAAATGGGTTATCACTTTGCATTCACTTCATATAGATATTGTTTCTATGATCAATATCTATATTCGTGGGGTTACTGCCAATAGTTGATAAATCGATAATTTAGATATTTAGGGTTAACAACGGATTATGTGTCGGTATATAAATGTATGCTAGAAAAAAAAGATGTGCATAACATGATTTCGAATACTTACCAACTTTTGGCAGTAACCCCACCCCACGATGGTGAATTTAACACAAAAATTACGAATTAAAGAATATCTATACAAAAATAATATTTCAAACAGAACATAATATTAAAAAAGACTGATTGAAAAAATGATCAAATTCAGTTAATTCTGAATTTATTGTAATCATTTACCCAAAATGTTTACCCAAAAGGTAAACACTTCGCCACTGAATGCCACATACGTTACAAAGATAGATAATAATATTATGTCATACAGAGCACAAGTGAAGTTTATACGGTTGGTAAAAATCACTGATGAATTGGTTGATAGTACACCAAATTCAGATATATCTGAATTTAATAATATTGTTACTTAACTTTGGCAAATCAATTTTTCAGAATTTCTTCTGCGTTTTACTCGATTGTGGTCCTCCCTTACCGCCCTGCTCCCGTTTTCTTTTGTTGAGAGGATTCCTAGGATCGTAGATGTCGAACCAGTCATCGCCTTTGGTTGAAGCATCTTTCGCGAGGACTCCTCCTTGATTTTCAAAATGAAGCTCATGCGCCAACCTTTAAATAAACCGATACTGCATTAACAACATAGGTAGGTACTAACACCCCCTTTTTATGACGGCACTCTTCTGGATCCCCCTAACACCTGGGCAAGCATGTAAAAACCCATTTGTCACACAATTCAGTTAATTATTTCCAGATGTCATTCATCCTAATTTGAACTGAATAGTGTTTGAATTCGGTTCCAGCCTCCCAGTCGAATTAAGAAGACGCGTTCTTCAGCAAATACATTTCCCACACACGTGCCGCATAATCAAACAAATATTATACACATCTTCGTCATTTCTATTGTGCTTCAATAAATCAGTTCTCCAAAACAGTGTTACTCCTGAAGCAACCACCCTCTCACCAAAAACACTCTCTCCTGCATTTCCTTACCATTCGTCCAGAGCCAAAGGGCACTTTGTTAGTACCTACTCATTTCATTACAATCACTTTGAGATTAAATTTACTTTATTTAGATCGACTGTTCTACAAAGTTTCAATAGGTTGGAATATATGAACCAATTATATTGATTCAGGAATCATATTTGTGCTAATATTTATTCGCCAAGGCTACACTGAGTTTCTAAAAAACATCTTGCATTTGTGCTAACAAACGTAAAATAGATGTGCAATCACAAATATGTAACAGTGCATCATACATACAGTTAACTGCCCTTCTAAGGAAGAAGGCAGTAACTCGCAAAATTTTTGAAATTGAGTTATGAATGTCATCCGTTAGGTAATTTTGAAAGCTATATATTCTGTTCATTGTAAAATCAGTATTATCACTAAAATACTGTTAAAATCCTTAGTGAAAAAATAGACATCTTCTAAAATAATACATTTTTTTTTAGCAAAAAGGCAGTAATTGCACCCATTCATTGCAGTTACTGCTTGTTTATTATTACTTTGTTTGTATTTTAACATCCTACTAATAAAAATTACCACCGTTTTTTATTAATTCACAGTACTGAAGTTTGAGAAAAAACACATTATGTCATTTATCTCGTAAGTGTATGAGAGTTAGTTACTGCCTTCTTCCTTAGAAGGGCAGAGTAGTACTTGTACAAAATGTCAAAAAAGCTGCACATATTGTTTATGTTGCTATGTGTTAATGCTGGCAATGTATGGAATATTAATTTTTTTATGGCAACCAAGAATATTTTTGAATTACCATAAAAAAATAATACAAAAAGTTCATAGTAGAAATCCTTCTACGTATAGTCAAAATTTTTGGTTGACACTCACCAATCATCACTGTTTATTGCATCTAAATCGTCAACCGGAGGTTTTGGCGTGTTTGTTGATGATTCTTCATCGCCTTCATTCTCTTCGTGAAGTTTCTCTTTCATAGTTGATAATTTCTTTTTAAATTTGTTTAATAGGGCTAGTGTGAACTGCTCTCTGTAATTCAATAATGCATACAATTTGAAAAAATCATTGATATAATAAATTATATAACATAGGTACCTGTGTAGCAGTTTGTCAGTCAATCATATTTGTTTTCATTGAACTAAAACTACAATGTGTAGATAGTGTTTGTTAGTTTTAAAAAATCAATTAAGCCCTGACTAATCCAAACCATAGTCGATAAAGTCAAAAAATATTAATTTATATATATTATTTTAGATATTTTATAGATAGAAGATATTCTTTATCAATTATAGTTAGGTATAGGCAGAGCTAAGAATACATAATTACAAGATAAAAAGAACTTTTCATGTACGTTTTTAAATTTTCTGTTGAATCATATAAACTTGACTTGACTAGCTTAAACGATCAAACAAAATTGTATTTGATAGAAATAATACTGAAATGTCATTTTGACACTCATATTGATTTCCATAGTAACGCACGTATATATTAATAATTTAGTTGTTAGGACCCTAGCAACCAATAATAGTGGATTGGATTACGGATTTCTTCCGAAATAACTTTTCATACAAAACAGAATTAACTGAAAATTAATTTAATTCTACTTAAAAATGGCTAAAAATATTAAAAAAATGCATTGGCATCGTGTTCTGATATATTCTAAAAGTTTCAAATGTCTAGCTAGTCGGGAAGTTAGTTAAAAATCGATTGCAAGATTTGTACCGGACAAATTAGAATACGACCTAATAAAAACGTTGTAAAATTGCAAATGGTGCTGGTTAGTTTTTAAAAATCAATCAAACCTTGCATACCAAACCATAACAGTTTCAGTGTGCTATGGGCGATCCGACAAAAATAGTGCACACTTTTCAGTCATACTTAATTGTTTTCGTTGAATTAAGAATACATATTACATGGTGGTGATTAGTTTTTTAAAATTCATTAAGTGCTGCCTAAACCAAACTATAATAGATAAAAAATATTATTTTATATTTATAAACAATTATTTTTTATCGACTATGATTTGGTATAAGCAAGGCTTAATGAAATTAAAAAAATTAACCAACATGTTTTGCCTAAAATTTTTTCTTCCTCGTCGTCACCCTAATGAGAATCTTGTTCATTCTGGAATAAGTACTACAGAATTATGGATCAGCTTATTGTGGATGCTATCAGTTTTCCAATAAATGTCTTCACCTCATCGGTATTCACCCAATGTCCCTTTTACCGGACATACTGCTCAAAAAAATTAACCTTTCGAAGCTATCTGGACCATGGCGAAGTTTACCTGAAGATTCTCAGAATGTGACGCATGGAAACAGATGACAGTCACTTTCTGATGACTCGTATTGATTCTGTGCCCCGTGTAGGACATCATAAGTATTTGCAGCATTGGTAGCACCATATCTCAATGTCTAGTATTTTTAATGCCCACGATTCCACTTCATACATAGCTCCTAAGCAGTGCATGATCTGCCTACTCACATGAGACATCACTGCATAAACCCTATGCGAAATAGCTTACACGGCAGTCACGAGGGATGGTGGTAAACTGTTAAGATTCGACATAAATAGAGCATACTAAACATTGTCATTCATACTTATTTGTTTTCATTGAACTAAGAATACAATTTGCACATGGTGCAGGTAAGTTTTTAAAATTCAATTAAACCCTGCCTAAACCAAACCATAATAGTTTAGGTTTGCTATGGGCGATCCGACAAAAATAGTGCACACTTCATCAGCCATACTTATTTGTTTTCGTTGAATTAAGAATACATATTGCATATTATGATAGTGATGGTGCAAATTTCTTCTATTAACAAAATATCTAAAATGATGTATGGTTTAATGGTATAATTTTAGGTATTTTATAGAAACGAATATATTTTTACTATTATCTACTATGGCTTGGATTATGCAGGGTATAATTAAATTTTAAAAACTAACAAACACTATCTCCACAGTGTAGTCTTGGTTTAAGGTGACGCATCAGTGAAACGCCAAATAATTTTCAACTGTACGCGCGACGAAATTTTGTACTCGCTTCGCATTCATTGAGAGAACGTGGAGTCAGACATACGTCACTTTGCTGCGTGATGGCGACGGGCCAATTAATTCTAAAATCGTGTAAAGATGACTAAAAACGTTACCCATTTACTTTAAAAAGAAAACATGTCAATGAATATATTATTATTGTTACTAATAGAATAATAAACAGAACATAAAATGGACGTATGTTGGATTTATATGAGAAATAATATTTCGTTTGACAGGCGTCTTTTGCACCCGCGACCCGCAATCCGCACATCGCCTAGCAACGATCTTTTTAGACCGTGTCTCAACTAATGCATGGCCTTAATGAAAACAAATATGTTTGACTGTTTAGTGTGCACTATTTATGTCGGCTCTCAACGGCCTACCTTCACCCCTCACCACTGGTACATACGTTATGATATCTCCATAATATGGTAGTCTATATGCGACGTCTTGAAGAAGAAATGATGATTTTCCTTTGATGAGATGTTGAGTTAATACTGAGATAATCATCAATTATATTATATTTTTCTATGCGTCTCTGGCTAATTTTTAATCACACGTAACTTTCATTGAAGAATGCGACTTAAGTATTTTACATTTTCTTTCGTTAAAGAAAAATTGAAATAGTAATGGACAGGACATTTATTCCAAAGAACAAACAAGCATTGATATAGAGAAAAGCTCAAATGGGGATTGTGGAAGGGATGAAGTATTGACAGGTGAAAAATTACTAGACAACATAGTTGAAAATAAATTTATTCATTGGCTGATTAAAATTTCATAATAAAAAAAAGCTTACATCTATTAGGTAGCAGAATGAATTATATTCAGTAATAACTATATACACCCGATCCTCTTTTTGCACGGCTTTTTTTTGCACAGTTTAAAAAAAGTACCGATTACTTTTTATTTACACTGATTTTTTTGCTTTAACACGGTTCAAAGAAACTAAAAAGAATTAAAATACGTATGTGTATACATATTTATCAAAAAATTGCGTTGCAATTGACCGCACGCCACTGGCGCATACATATGTTGTCACCGGATGCCGCCCAGACATACATACGTACATACATGGCGCCACTAGTCAGTTACTTCGGGTTCGATACGAGGGACACACCGCGTGCTTCGGTGCCAGCGTCATTAAATATTTCCATCGATGAGAGTGATCTTTCGCCAGAGAAAAACAGCAGTAAACGGGCACGTTTATTGTCAAAAGTAGCGACACTGAATGAATATATTTCTCGCTAAATTTAAATTAAATCGAAAATTATGTATTTTTATGTAGGTATAAATAATAAATAAATTCGATTTATTTTTGAGTTCAAGAATTTCATATTTTGAGTTGATTTCAAGTAATGGAACCTATCTACCTTTTTTGTTTGGGCACCTTATTTTTTTTTACATGGTTTTGTTTTGCACGGTAGTCTTTGAAACGTATCCTCAGTGCAAAAAGAGGATCGAGTGTATATATATATTTATAATGTGAATACATTAATTAATGACATGGTAATTTTATGTTCATTCTTAAAAATAATAATACTAAATATAGATAGTTCTATGATATGACCAACAAAGCTATTCTTAAAAGTTAACACTTTAGCAAGTTTCCATACACAAGGCGGTTATCAGCGATTATCTACAATAATTGGTAAGTTCGTAATACGGTGAAAATTTAAGTTGAAATACGTCTCTTATTTGCGAAGCTCGGTCAAATTCGGGTATGCTCATGCAGGTGTATCTATGGTTTTTACACCCAAACCCCAAAATTTTATATTGAAACGTCAAACAAAAATTGAACATATCAACATAACTTACATATTTATTAGTCATGTCATTGTAGTATGTATTTAAAAAAGTATGTTACTACTCGCCACTCGATATTTGACAGCTTGCGGGAACTATAAATTGAGGCGGCGGCCGTGACCCGTGATGTAGATTATTTTTCAAAATAGTCGCATCTCGCATCTCAATTTTCAATATGTAATTGACATACTCTATCTTGCTCTAAAAGTTAACACAGTCAAGAGAGGTGGTGTTAAAAGATAGCAACTTCTTATGATAATTAACTGCCTGAATACGTATAGTGATAAATGTGATATATTTTTCACATTTATCACTTTTCGGGTGTTAAGTGTTGTTAGAATGGCCTCGCAGGTATGTAAATGCTAATGTACAAATGAGGTGTCTATTTCCAAAAATGGATATCCACATATGATCAGAATTTAACAAAAAATATGTGCATATTATGTATTCTCTCTACTTCTTAGTCGCTCCCTCGAGACTGAGGATCATGACCACCTTGAAATTCTGTCATCTTTTAAGCGACCAAGACTTTCCATCCCTCTCGATCGTCTGCTTCTCTCAGATCAGGTTGCTCTAGCGCGCCGACGCTCTTCCTTTAGGTCGCCTTTACTGGAGGCTACCCAAAACCACCAGTCTCTTCAGGTTATCTGGTCGGTACTGAACGATTTGTCTGAAAACTGCAGATTGCATCTCAAACATATTGTTAAGAGCCGTTCCTTCAGGTAATGTAATTTTACATTTCTTACAATTCTATAATATCCAAAATCCGTCAAAAGCATACGAAAAAAAATGTTTTAAAAAAATGTTATGTCATAGTAATGACAATGACTAATGACAGACAGAAAGACACTGATAAATTGAAAAGATACAAATTAATGATCCAGATATGATATGTGAGCTATATTAATTAGACAATAAAAATACGCATATTGTTCTTATTTGAAAATTGCATACCATAGAAAAAGAAACTAACATTGAAATCAAACATTTATGCATGGAAAACAAAAATGTGTTTACACACAAATTTTGAATTGAAAGGTTATCGAAGTTTAGAAATAGGTACCTCATATATGCACAATTGTTTCATGTATGTAGTATAACAACTAAAGTTATAAAACCATAGTACATAATAATTATATAATATGCATTAATCAATAAACATAAGAGTGGTGATTTCCACGTAAAAAAATATTAATATGGAATGCAAAAAGGCGATAAATATTTATAATATGTAGTGGACAGGATAAATAATTTTAATAATAAATCGAGATAGGATAAAAACTATGGAAGATCATACAGTGGAACCCAGTGGCGAAGGGTGGAGGTAGGCTGTTAAGATCCGCCATAAACAGTGCACATTAAACTTTTTCAGACATACATATTTGTTTTCATTGAAATAAGACTACAATTTACAGATAGTGTTAGTTAGTTTTTAAAATTCAATTAAACCATTAGAAACCAAGCCATAATAGATAATAGTCAAAAAATACATGTCTATTTCTAAAATATCTAAAAGTATGCAATTAAATCATACATAACTTTGAATATTTTGTAAATAGAATAATATTTTTTATTTATTATAGTTTGGTGTAGTCAGGGCTTAATGAATTAAAAAAATTAACCAACAATATGTGTAATATGTATATTTAATCCAACGAAAACGAATAACTCCCCGCTACCGCTAAAAATAATTCCCCGCTACCACATAATAATAATTATATACATATTTAAAAATATCCATCTAGGATTGATAATAAATAACATGCGTTTGATTTGTAGACGTAATGTTTTGAGAATGAATAAAATTAGCCATCTCTCAAGATGGTATATAAACTAAAGATTTAACGTGACAAATGAATGATAAAACATTCTCCCATTTGATATCGTTACCTAAGATATAATCTAATATATTATTTAATGTGCTTTTCATTTGTTTATATAAATATTTGGTTATCATTTCAGTCATAAATCAAAAATAAAAATTACAATACCATTTGATTTTCAATTAAAACTAATTATTAATACTATGATCTAACTATATTTTTATTGATAGGTAAATGCAACCGTCAACTGGCTTTACTTAATCCAATACATTCTTCAATATCATCAGAATCATGGACTACGGCTTCGTCCCACGGCCCGTAAATATTATCTTTATATTTTTGCCACCTCACAAACAACAATGGACAGTACACATTAATAAACAGTACAGACAACATAAAAAAGTAAAATAGGGTCATAGAAACACTCCACAGAGAAGCGAAAGCCGCGAGTGTTGTCAATATGAAAAAAACAATGGCGAAATGCGTTTGAAGAATCAAATTAATTAAAATCGGCGATAAAACAAAACACTGGACGGCCACGGATATTAAAACGAAAGCGTGGAATGCATTTGAAAGTCTAGAAGCTAGACAAATTGAGGCGAAGATGGCGGCGTTTATCGATAGAGAATTGGAAACTATCGCAACAGATACACCGTAGTCGGAAAATATTATATGGACAATCATCATGCAGGCCGCTGTCGCAAATATCGTATCAGTACTGACCGTATCTGTCAATGTGTGAAGAGTAGGAGAAACAATATAACCAAAGACTAAAAAAATTAATACAGTTTTTAAATCACCATAGACAAGACATGTAATTGAATTGTCAATTGTTTTAACATTCTTTTTCACAGTATTATTAAATTCAGAAGAAATGTCAGAATACTTCTTTTTTGCACTTTTTTTCAAACTGTTTTTTATACTGTTTTCAAACATTTTATCGATAAAAACGTTTTCTTCTTTATCAACCACAGACTTATCTATTATATTTGGTGAAGGAATGCAATTTTTATTAACTGTAGGTTTAATTTCATTGTTACTCTTCTTAAAATTATATCTCGCTATCAAAAATGTCAAATATCCCACAAAGGATAAAGCACACGACGCACCGAACACTGTTTCGATTGTGGCCCATTCGTTGTACAGGTAAGTAAACAGCACGCTGAATAACACGCATGTGGAAACTTTGTGGGTCAGCCTGCACGATCCGAGGCAACATTCGATGAACGTAACTTTCTGAACGTTAACGTTCTTTCTCATCTGTTCCAAAAACCTCACGTCTGTGTAGTTATCCGGGTAATGACCTGTGTTTTCATACAGGTTTTTTACCCATGGCTTTCTTTCAGTCGGTTTAGCAGTTGACAGGTTGTGCCTGCAACAAGAAATGGTAAAAAATTATCTGTCATTTGATGATTTACCAAATCCGCTTATCTAGTTAGTTGTTGAGGCTTTTTAATAAATCTTATTAATTTATAAGACATTTTATTAATATCCCCGCAGGTTACTATTTATTGCCATGTCTATCTTGTCATGGTACAAAATATATTGTCATAAAATTATTTTGTTTTTCTTTTGATATTCTTGAAAGGTCAATAAGAATTCTCTTTGTTACAGCTTATGTTGGCAGAATACATGACGTACGCCAATAATTATCAATTGATACAAAATAGCACAATATATAATTCCAATACATTGGTTTTTCACTGTATCAATAATCCTCGACAATGTTTTGTGGGACACTTGTTGCAGTATCAGCATAGCACTAACACGTATGTAGATTCAATACTACAACATAATACATTAATCTAACACATCAGAATCACGTTGAATGCGGAGGTTGTTTAAATATAAATATAAAATGACATAAATGACACGAAGATGGTAAAGTAATTGTTGGGTAGGAATTGGATTATCAACTGGAAACTGACTCGCATCGTCGTGAAAGTGAGGTATGCTGGTAAAATCTATTTCTTTAAAGGTATAAGTACTAGCATGTTGTAAGTTTGAGAAACACCTCTCTAAACAACCTTACACCGTTAACAATTAAACAACCGCCTGATTTTGCATATCCTCATTTAATAAAACACCCTTTTTAAATGATTGTTTAGTTTTGTGACATTACGAAAATAACCTGTAATTAAATAAATCAAACAAAATGCTCACCTAGAAGCTCCTTTTTTGGGGACATCCTCCTTCATCTTTCTGTACTTCTCCTGCTGCAGCTCAAAGTCTTGGATAATCTCGTTCTCTGGCTTCTTCTCCTCGGGTTTGTCTTCGGCAGCTTTTTCACTTTCACTCGCTTTCTTTCCGCTCATCTCACGTTTTAGGTCTCTGATTTGGCCGCGGATTTCTTCACTGAAAATCAACAATAAAGAATTCTATTATAATATAAAATAAAATGGTAACGTCAGACATACTGGAACTCATCCATTGATTTAATTACTGTATTGCACTGAAGATAATGTAATGTGCCTAAAATATTTTTCTGTAAAAAAATATTAGCATTATATTTGATCTCTATGAAAAAAAGTTAATTAGTGCATCGTCTGTCTGTAAAAGGTTTTGTTCTGCGGGTTTAAAATATAATTTAATTTGTCCTTTTAATATTTATGTTACATTTGAGACAATACAGTATGTTGCTCATCGGTTAATTTAATTTTATCAATACATTACACTAGAGCTGGGGTGGGGAACCTGCGACCTCGTAGGCCTTTAAATGCGGCCAAAGATTTCCATCCAGTAGAGGTAGAGGTAGACTGTGGAGATCCGACATAAATAGTGCGCACTAAACTTTGTCAGACATATTTATTTGTTTTCATTGAACTAAGAATACGATTTGCAGACGGTGTTAGTTTTGAAAATTCAATTAAACCCTGCCTAAAAACTAAGCCATAATAATAATAATATGTAGATAAAAGATAAATAATATTCTTCTATAATATAGAGGAGCAAAATAACGGAAGCACACGAATGTATTTAATGTGATATATGTCACGACCATGGCCCCCACATCCTGAAGCGGGCCTCCATGAAAGGATCTTTGGCGGGCCCACCTACCTATCGCTAAGGTTAAGGCCAGTGTGATGCTCTACAGCAGTGTTTCCTAAATTCTACATGAGAATTATCATTTAAGTACATCGATCATCATATCACACCAAACTGCAATGCACAACCACATATTTAAAACATTTAACAGTCCTGAAGTAAAGTAACGTAGTAGTAACTTTTTTTTACTATTAGAGTAAACTTTTGATGTGTGTTAATCTCACTTAGCTGGTCAACTCTCCACGCCGGGTCCCTCTTATACCCGGGCCCCTAGGCTACAGCCCTGCCAGTCTCCCCCTTGTGGGGGCCATGGTCACGACACTCCCAAAATGACATAGGGCTGGACATGTTGTTCAGTGATTGAATAACTGCTGGAAAAATACTGTCATGCATGGATTACTACTGACGGTACGTATTATCGCAGCCATAACAAAAAAATGCATGTATAAACACGTATTATCATGCAAATTGCAAGATTGCACGCACAGATTAAAAAAGTTCAGAAACTTCTGAATTTTCACACGACAATTGGACTACGATATGTGTAGTAGAACGATAGTGGCGAATCTGCTGGTAAAAAACGAACTATACCGCGCACAGACTCACTTTGAGGTTAACCGATTTTCATGACCTATCAAATAGTACCATAAAATGACAACATCGCGTCTCGTTTACTCTTGAAGAATGAGGTTGGTGAGACAGTCAGCACTTTTACGTGTAAACAGTTACTATCGCGATAGTTTACAATACACACTATCGGTGCGAATAAATCCATGCACGTGTACAGGCGCTATAAGGCACTAAGTACCACACAGCTGCCCTACAACGTAAGTACTGGTTCTATGACTTGAATGTTTGATGGAAATACATGAAAAAAATCCTAAGACAGGGAGGAGTGGAAAAAGACCTTTACCCAACAATTAATTGACCCCAGCTGATTATGATAACCACAATAATGCACGCATTGATTGAAATTGTAATTATTAAAAAAAAAATTAATATATCAACAGATTTTTAAAAAAACCATGTCAATTATTTGGTTTCTTACGCTTGTTTTTTCCTTGCTTCTATCCGGTCCTTCCCCAGATAATACTCCTCAATTTCTTCATCGCTCTTTTCATCAGACTTCTCCGGCGCCTTATTATCAATGGAACCTTTCTTAGGGTCACCTCTGGTTTTGGCTTGAAGTTTGTCTCTGATACTATTAACGGCAGCTATTGTGGCCTCGTCCATCACTTTGCTAGAGCTGCTGGCACCCTCGTCATCATTCTCAACATCTGAATCAGAATAAATATCGTCAGTGATGGATTATCTCATCAAGTATTATACCCCGTTTATACGTGCATTTTCTAGTTATGAAGTATAACACGTAAGTTGCAAAACTGCATGCACGGATCAAAATGTTCAGAAGCTTTTGAATTTTCATGCAATAATTGGTACTTGCATGGCAGATGTGCATGCAGTGGCGAACCTGCCGGACGAAATACGAACTACATTGTTTTTCAAATTGTATTTGGAAGTGATTAACATCCATTTTTAATAAATAAAAAATTAGTTAGTAGCCTCTTTGTGACATAGCCAAAATTTATAACGGTTTGTAGAACCAATGAAAAAACTATTTAATATTATAGTGGAATTTTTACAGTTATAATTTATAATGTGATGAGGACAAATATACCACCGACACAGATGCCTATGGGTCAACAAAATATTCAAACATACCTAACGCTGTCAATCGACTAAGTTTTGGATCGTCCAAAACATCATGGGTGGATTTTGGTTTCCCACGGAACTCTGTTGATTGATCTTCTTCTTCCTCGGCTTCCACACCGAAAGATAGCAGGCCAAAATTTCTAAGAAAAAACAGGGTTTTATTAAATTTTGTCCAGATGTTATATTATAATTATGAAATTAAGCTGGAAAACGGGTAAGTAGTGATTAAATTTATGTGTGAAAAAAAAATATAGAAAAGTCTGATCCACTACTTTTCAGGAAAACCAAAAGAAGTTTGAGTTTTAGACGACTTTGGATATGAACTTCTGTTTCTGTGCGGAATTTAATAATTCACAGGCATTGCTTTGACTCTTTTGTTTGAAGACTTTGAAAATAGTTCAACCATATATGTACCACTTTAAACTTTTCACATTATGACATAAAATAAGTGATGTCAAAAATATTAATACATAATATTCTGAACTCACTTCACCCCAGTTTTATCTTTCTTCTTCTTCTTCCCACCTTCCTCAGACTTTTTGGACTTATCACTAACTCTAGGTACAATGTCTCCATATGGATCCACCAGAACTTGACTACTGATAATCTTGTGAGGGTAGAGAGGTCTATCGTCTTGGTCAGTTAGTCCTTCAGCCAGCTTTATCATATTGAAGATAGTTTCACCTAGAAAAATATTTATTATTTCACAAATTTCATTTGCATCTAAATTTGAATATTCAGCAGCACCCCTGTAACACGGTGTTTAAAAACCCCTACTCTATGCTATAGAAAAGAATTGAAAAGTCAATAGTGACCCAACTAGCCTAGCAACATAGCAAACTAAGTGATAGTTATATAAAATCATTTGAAGAGAAAAAAGACTCTACTGTAATAGATCATTACCGGTGACTTTCGCAAAAATGGTGTGTTTATTCTGAAGTTCAGGAGTGGCGTTAAGCGTGAAGAAAAATTGCGATCCATTATCGTCTTTTCCTGCATTGGCCATCGCCACCAGACCACGTCTGTTGAACCGAAGTCTTGAATGGAATTCATCCTGCAAATATAATGTATGATATTAGAAAATTTATATATGTATTAAAACTTTTCCTTTCTTCAGACTTTTGGAACCAGACAGAACAACTTGTAGAAAAGTATGGTAAGGCAATATTGTCATGCAGATCCAGATTCCCCAATGATTATCAACGAGCAAAACATCAAGTTTTTAAATACCAGGGGGTGCACATAATAGAAGGTGGTACTTCACAACAGGCTCGCTATCCAAATGGTTACATGTAAATTGTATGTAAAACATTTCACCATGGCACAGTTCACCGTGAGCTTTATATCGGAAAGGACCGTATACTATACAGTCTCCAATTTTATTAGATTCAATTTTTATAGCTGATTTTAGCAAAATTCATGAATTCGAGAATGAAAACCTAACCTAAACTGACAGATAGTCTAGTATATTAGCTATTTTTTAAATTTGTTTGCTGCTGGCTTCCTGTCAAGTGTAAACCAACAAGAACCGTGTTTTATTTAGACATGAATTTTGTTAGTACTAAGTACTTATATGACCCAAAGAAGGTTGGACGGTCTTTAATATACGGCCATATATTTGGGATACACCATTTCACAGTGAAGTGTGATACGGCGAACTGCATATATACAAGTTTCCGGACACGATTCAAATTGGCATGGCATCGATGCGGATATGTCCGGGACTCACGACTGTACTCAATTAAAACAAAATGTCGCCTAATCGATACTTGCATTCTGACGGTGCTGGTTTACGATAGTGAGTCACGGCACCTTACAAAGGCTCAGAGCAATAATTGTATACTGAGCTTCTTGAACAGATGCTCGCGATGGATAACAGGTATGCGGTGGTATAACTTTAGTAGTAATAAGAAAATAAGAGAGCCGACCGTGCAGCCTCTCAACACATTGAGAGTGAAGAAGTGACGTTGGACCCGGTTTGGCCACATACTAAAAAGAATTTTTATTGAAGACTACGGCATCTTGAAAGGTCACTAAATATCATTCACAGAGTGTATACAGCAGAGCAATGGGATGCTGGCATAACCTGGGAGGATACAAGGAGACTAGAAAGCAACAGAGATTCTTGAAGCGACCGTATGATATCCATATACTTCAATTGAGGAGCAGATATCGAGTGCTTAAAGTCAAACAATGTTATCTACAAAAGTGTTTTTTTTTTTGAGATAACGTTATTTTACATTTTCGGCTACATGATAGTCAAACAACGTTATGTCAATCTTTTCTAATTTCTTCTTAAATCGTCAGTAAAGTTTAACGTTAACTACATAAGTTACCCTTGCTTTCATATTTTTTTAAAACTATTACTATAAATTTTAACATCATCAGAAGCAATTAAATGTACAATACAAAACAAATTATAAAATATGAACATTAGGTTTTAAATAAACATTTCCCTTGTTGAGTTACAAGAATCTAAAAAAACGATTTTTGGCTCTCCTGTAAAGTTGCACTTTTGTAGATAGTGTTGTTTGACATTAAGCCCTCGATATGGCCAAAGAAGTATGTTTTACCATCGGTGTGTGGGTATAAGAATAAATAAATACATACCTTAAAAGTGCCACCATAGGCAGACTCCCCTCCAGTTCCATCACCCTTTGGATCTCCGCCTTGGACTATAAAATCTGGCACTAGGCGGTGGAATATGGTTCCTAAAAATAAACACAATATAATAAATTAATACTTGACTAATACACATGTTTGTTAGTTTCCAGGGAACTATTACAGGGTATTGACACACTCGTGGTTGTGGCTGTTCATTTGAAGATATGGAGGATTCTGTGGACTGGATGGTTCAAAACGGACGATTTAATTTTTGTGATGAAGTATACGCTCTGTATAGAAATACAGTGGCGACTTGGTTACCTGGATTAATATGATTTGAATATGTCACGAAACTAATAACAACATAACCTAACAAACTTTGTTGCCTGCCAGATTAAAAATATATGGGTGTTACGGAAATATTAAATATAAATATAAGAGAGTCCGAGAATACTATGCATGAAAAATTGAATTTGTAAATCGTTCATGTGCCAGTTAAATTTGCGTATGTGCCATAGATTCGCCAACCCTGTAATATACATAATTCGATACCCCAGTTCAATAGGGGAACAACTCATATAACTTGTTCCAAGATAATGGCGTTTGAATTTTTTGCAGTAATTCTCATTTTAATTTTAAAGCCTTGATTTCGATGAAAGTGTACATTTTTTTTATATTTTATTTAGTGGAATTAATCAATGCACAATGAAATTGGACATTTTAATAAAGAATTAACCAATAAATTTGATTATATAACGGAATTACTGATTAATCTCTGAAAGGGTTATTCGATTTTATGACACATTAAAGAAATTTTTGATCATTTTTTTGCTGAATTATAAAGGGAAGATTATTCTACATCGAATGGCATTCTTAACTCAAAACCTTTAAATTTTGAGTTGTTTCCCTATTGAACTGTGGTATCGAATTATATATTCTTATTTACACCGCAGCAGGCTATAAGGCTCAATAACAGTAGAGTATTTAGTAAAATAGAAGGCAAAAAATCACAAACACCCAGGCTTTGGAAAAATTACATTAATATAGAGTGTAGAGTTGAATTCGGGACCTCCAGATGAAAGACCAGCGCCTTACTCGCTGCACTATGAGGCCCGCCTTAGTTCTCGAAGGATCTAAGTTGTATTATAGATGTGACACTTATTGGAAGAAATTTTACTTGTCATCATATTATATGCTATATATTTCTTATATATTTAAAACATCTGGTATTCTTTGATTTCCCAATAAAATATATTGGGAGTCTGCATTTAGTGACTGAACTGGTTTAATTCCCTGCTGCAGTGTTTCCACGTCTTCTCACTAAAGATATGCTTGCAATGAACCACACGAAACTACACCCTTCTACTTCTTCATTTTGTGACTTTACAATCTGAGCTGCCAACCTCACACATCTGTTCACATTTTATATCCGAAATTGTTGAGGTGTTGACACCGTATTTATTAAGAAAAACAATGCCTCGAATCACCTCTTTTCAAAGCATTGATTACATATAATACTTGTCGTATAATGATAGCACAATACCGCTATTTTTGCCAGTTGAAATTACGCTACATAGAAAAGGTTTTCTTGAAAAGTTTTTAGTATTCCTATAATATAATATCATTGATAAATAAATATATTGTCATTAAAAATTAAATATTCCGAATGTTTTTACCGTTGTAATATCCCTCCATACACAATTGAATGAAGTTTCTGCACGCCTTTGGGGCTTCCTTCGTCCATAATTCCAAATCAATATCACCCACTGACGTTTTCAAGAGAACCTAAATAAACATCGAAAAATATTCAATTCATAAACCATTTAAATAGAAAAAAACACTACAATTACTAGGATTATATTTTAAATACCTATATGTACAATACATCTAATTGATTTTCATATTTAAATTTTCACATGACAGATAACCTCTAAATGTAATCTTTCCAAAATATGTGTTAAATGTTACTTTGGCGTAAATAATTGTGATAATACTTACTTTGCCAAGAGCGGGTGGCTCTTGAATATAAATATTACTCATTTTTATGTGTTGGATTAAAACTATTATTTGTCATACGATTTGACGGTTCGATATAAACATATTTTACTATTTTTTTGACAGCGAGATGGCGGTGCTTGGGTGCTCAGGGGGGCGAAAGAGCCATACAAAAATTATACCCGCTGATCAGCCTATAGTACCATGTACAGCTCATAGATGGCTGTATGACGGCCGTAAATTAACAAAAAATCGTTCGCCCATCTCTAATTTTGCCCATCCCTATGATTTGCTAGTACGATGCTCAGATTAGTGAAAGCCAATCAAATTAACGGATTTGATTAGTATGAAGTCTTTGCAAATACCATACTCTAGCAACTGAAGTTATTTAAAAATAACTGTCAAACGTCAAACTGTCATTTCACTCAAAGATATACGTTTTCACTATTTCAGCTCTAAAAAATCTTATGATATCTACATATTACTTATCAATACAATCAATTAAATTGTGTTATTATAGTTATCTGTGATTATAGTATTCGACTGCCCTGAATTAATATTATATCGGTATGTATTTTGGCATTGTGTTTATTATACTTACATGACAAACCATTTGGCATACTGACTATTGTAATAATTTTACGAATATAAACCAATAGACTTCCAGACTGATATTCTATTCTTACAAATACGAAACATCGTCTTATATGCATTAATTTTATCCTGATAAAAAAACGATAGCCAGTAACTGTTATCTTAATATTAAGAATTCAATCAAGCATTAGAGTCATTAGATTTCACTAAACCAAAAAAATTCATTGAGTTATCACACGTAACTGTCGTTTAAAGCATGTTAATAAATTATGTAATCATTCTCTTTTATTCGTTATGTTATGTCATAAAAAAATAGTCCATGAAAAGTGTACTTCAAACCAATTATAGGTTAACTACATGATGATCCTATTGTCATTCCAAAAATTTCAGATGCCTCGAAGTTGTTGGGTGCCTGGCTGTGAGGTGAAGGGTGTGCCTTGTTACATCCTACCGAAGGCAGATCATGAACGACGGCAATGGATCCGTTTAATCGCGAATAGAAAACTTAAACTCTTAGGCAAACCACCGTCAACGGTCAACACTAAGCTGTGGAATTTCAAAAACATTAAGATAAGTAAAGATGGCCTTTTTTATAATGTCTACGTTTTAGCGATAGAATTATTAATTTGTACATTTTATTTAATGTAACGCCTACGGTGGCCGCGCGGCTTAACCGTTGGACTATAACGCCATGGGTCCCAGGTTCGAATCCTGGGTCTGGCAAGTACACATATTGTTTTTCAATTTGTGTGTGTGTCAGGTATGGACCTAATAGGTTGAGCAAATGGCTGACATCCATTTCTCGTAATCTGTCAATACAAACCTCCACTCTGTGGAGGCCCATATGATCCTATTAGGATCGGACGTGGTCGAAAGAAAAAGAAAAAAGAATTTGATGTAATACGTACGTACTGGCAATTAGTATTTACGTATTCTTTAATCGTTTAGTACTTGCGTTTTCAAGTCTCGCTTTTTCTTCTCTTAGTATTTACCATGATCAACTTTCTTACGAAGTGAGTTATTATTATTTGTTTACATATTTTTCTAGTAACAAGGAGTTCAAGAAAATGGTCCGGGCAGCCTTTAGTCAGATCCAATTCAGAGGGGCGGCATTGGCCGGTTTTGGCCACTAAGCTGTGGAATTTCAAAAACATTAAGATAGGTAAAGATGGCCTTTTTTATAATGTCTACGGTTTAGCGATTGCATCATTAATTTGTGCATTTTATTTAATGTAATACGTACGTACCGGCGAATAGGTTTTACGTATTCTTTAATCGTTTAGTACTTGCGTTTTCAAGTCTCGCTTTTTCTTCTCTTAGTATTTACCATGATCACCTTTCTTACGAAGTGAGTTATTATTATTTGTTTACATTTTTTTCTAGTAACAAGGAGTTCAAGAATGCGGCCGTTCATGCATCTTCTCATCACATCCAAATGGACCTGACTCGACTACGCGCTACAGCTGATGCATCAAAAGAGTTACAAGCTGTTTGCCTGTTCAACCCGACATAAATACTATCCATATTATTTGTATAATACCTACATAATATTATGAATATGTTTTCAATAGGTTTGTGTCTGAGATGTTCCAATTTATGTATGTGAAGAATATAATATATGAAGTAATTTAAATAATCGTCTTTTATTATTTTCACTGCTATTATTTACTTGAAGACTTTGAATTATAAAATAACATACACTTAATTATTATGTAATTATATATTTTAATTTTTCTTACTTATTTCCACAATTATATTTAATATCGGGTTTGTCTTAATGACATACTCACTTTAAATATGACTGTAGAAATAAGTACGGAAAATAAAAATATATAACTTCGATAATAATTGAGTGTATGTTATTTTATAATCCAATTTTTAATTAAAATATATTTTCAAAATTGGCGGGCTTTTTCGATCGTAGTTCAGGTACAGCTCAGAGATGGCGCTGTTTAGCGGGAATAATTTTGTTCGTCTCTTGCGAATCTATAAGTATCTTATCTTATGCTGGTGGCTGTCACTTGTTGCCAGAATAGATATTTCATACATTGCCAGGCCAAAATAAACAATAATGTTGCCTCTGTGAAAATGTCGTAAATAAAATAATTCAATTATCCATTAGTCAAACTTCATAGGTACCAAAGAGGTCATTATCCAATCCAAATTGATTGCCTTTTATTTGAGCATTTTAGTAGGTAGGTAGTTTGATAATATACTATAATAATGTGTACATAATACTAGAAAGACATAAGTAATTGTTTTTAAATAAGTAGTTAGATACTTGCAATGTCTTTGGTAGGTAGGTAGGTAAACCTACTTCCATGGTTAAAAACAAAAATTAAGGAATCGTAAAAGAAAAGGTTAAAATATTCAAATTGTTAGGTACTGATTGTTACCTTCCAACTGACTTGTAAATGCATATTTAATAGATATTATGAGGGTACCTATTTTATGCCACGTTCATACCAATTAAATATTTTGTACTGCCTAGTTTTTCAAATCAAATCAAATTTATTTATTTTACATATTATAATGAACATAACAAATTATAAATTCAAAGCGTTTACGACATGACATAAAATAAGTGTTAATATTTTTTAAGAATAAAAATACAGAGAACTGTGAGTTAATAATACAATAAGTAATAAAATAAGAAATAAAATAAGAAAACAAATAACAAAATAAAAGTAGATGGAAGCACACAAAGTGAACTTTGATAGACCCTATCTTAAAAACTTATAAAACAACGTCCACCCAAATTCACCCTCACGTAAATGGAATATATCAATATCCGATGCGATTTCATTAAACATGGTTACTGCCCTCCCAATTGGCATTACTAATGGCAGGTTAGTTCTGCACCGTGGGATAACAAACAACGGATGCCCTCGATTCCTAAGGTAATTATCAGAGACACACAAGCCAACACCACCAAGAATGGCAGAGTTAACATTTACGCCGCGTATAAGTCTGAAAAAATATGTAGCTAAATAAAGATCCCTTCTTAATCTTAAGCTACAGTATGTAAACATCCCTAAGAGAAAATCAGTCGGATAGAGCCACGGATAATATCCATACAGCCGAAAGTAAAGGAGTCTTAAAAATTTCTTTTGGACTCTCCACCATAAGACCGTACTTCAACTGATGCGGGGCCCAAACGATAGACCCACTCTCAAGTCTGCTTCTAACTAAGGAGTTATAGAGAATTTTTAGTACCGTAACATCCGAAGAGACCCGGGAAGACAAAGCCCAACATCTTTATCGCCTTTTTACAAATGGTATCTATATGACCACTAAACGTCAGTTTACCGTCAAACGTAATTCCAAGATCTCTTACAGATGATATTCGCGAAAGAACTCTGCCATGCATCGAGTACTGGAAAAACAATACTCGTGAGACTCGTAAACAATACCCCTTTAAAACATTGCATTTATCAATATTGAAGTCCAGTTTGTTACGCCTGCCCAGTTGGAGTTGACGACAATCGTCTAAGGTGACAACTTCCATGAAGAGTTTCAAGTCGTCAGCAAACAACAAAAACATAACATTTTTAATTACCAATGCTATGTCATTTATAAAAATCGTGAACAGCAATGACCCCAAGTTTGAGCCCTGAGGCACACCAGAAAATGTTTCAAATGTCTGTTACTGATAAAGGCCGTACGATACGTATTGTTGACGATTCTTAAAATAACTTCCGAATAACCTGAGAAATCGATCAGACAATCCAATTAGTTGGTGTTTTTCCATTAGAATATCGTGATCGACTCTGTCAAAAGCCTTCGAGAAATCATCGCAAGAACAGTCAACCTGGCTGCTTCTATCTATTCTAGTACTGACGACACATAATCAGTGAATACCATCAGGTTGGTTTCCGTTGATCGGCCTGCTCTAAATCCATGCTGTTCATTCATTCTAAATGAATCAATTTTTGGAGAAATCATGCTGTGCATGATCATCTCCAGAACTTTTGCTGGTGCAGAGAGAACAGCTACCGGCCTGTAGTTTTCCACTGACGACTCTGTACCACTCTTATGAATTGGAGTCACCTTCGACATCTTCCATATTTCCGGAAAGATACCTGTCTCCATTGTAAGATTATATATGCAAGTGGGCCTTTGACAAAATCACACACACCCCTTTAAAAAAAATGTAGGGACATTATCCGGTCCCAAAGAGCGCATATTCTTAAGTTTTTTAATAAATCTAAACACGTCACCTCATCAATTGGGATGATGTCAACGGATTGGGCACCGCACAATGACATATTTATATATAATGTCATTGGCACCGCATGATCGTTTTCTTGACGTTGAGGCGACATCCAGATTCGGAATACTACTTGCGTAGACGGACCTGAAATGACCAGCAAATGCTTCTGCCTATGTCCAGTCACCTCTTCGCCCTTCCAAGTCATCGAATTGGCAAATCCACCATCCTTTCTTAATGATTTTATATAATCCCAAAACGATTTAGGATTTTCGCGAATGCAATCCTTTACCGATAGTATGTCCGTAAACAAAGTATTCAAACACGTAGGTAAAAAATCGTTTCTTTGAAACTCATTTCAAACATTACCGGCTATCAAATTAAATGTCGGCAGTCTGGGCATTCCACATTATAAAAAATTTCGCATTTCACGAAACCACGGGCCACTACTTTCAATAAAAGTATAAAAAAACTCGAAAACATGACGACATTATTTTTTTGTCAGTTTCCACAATACAATTTCAACGCGAATCCGCTAAATAGGTGCTTGCACCTATAAGAAAAAATAAAATCATCAACTCTAGATACAGAATCCAACCTAAATTATTTTCTTTATTTTTTATTGTGCAACTGTGTTAACTTCTCCATAATAATATTATTATTATCTATCATCTTAAAAGTATTTTCGAAAGCAGTTGCTTAGTTACGGTAGGCGCTGTTCAAAAACATTTTCCATATCGAGAAGGAAGTAGGTACGACCTACAAACTTACCTGAAGAATGGGATGGGGGAGCCACTGTCGAAAACTACCCAAGCAAGACTCGCAACTGGACAGAATCTGACATTCGAATAACGTTTTCAAAATGGCGTCCATGTGGTAGTTCGTAGTTCCATTTTTGACCGTTCTTTAGATAAGGTTGTCGGACTGTACCTAGGTATTGTTGATCACAAACTGGCGCAATACTAATTATAGACTAAATCATTACGATCCTGCAGCAGCGTATTACACTAAGATGACATAATTATCCACAATTTTTTCATATTAATTTTAAACAGCATCCGGCGCCCAGGGACGAATTTAACAATTCAGGGGCCCTACACGCAGGACCAATTTGAGCCCTCCCATAAAAATATTATATTTTAAACAAAATTGTCTTAGTAAAACTATGTAAACATCTACCAAAAAATCCACATAAACCTACTTTTTCTATTTATTACGCAATCAACATACTCTGATTTTCTACATTTTAATATCAATTTAATCGATTACGTTCCCTCCTCCAATTCCAACTAGTTTACTAGTGTATCATTATATGTAATATCAAAACCTTTATGTACATTGATGTGATCGTCATACACCGTGCTATTTTTCACGTCTCATGGAAAATTTTACGAATCTTAGCGCTCAATAATTTTCCGAAAATTTAAACATATATATTTAGGGTATGTAAGTATCTATATTTTATAAAAACAAATAAATTTGTTAGATTTTTGTTATATGGCCTACCTAGCTCAGATGGTCAAATTAATTTATCCACGAGACGGAGCGATAATCTCTAAGATGTCATAAACCGGAACTGGGATCTGATGCGCTCCAGTCCAATTCGAGCCCTGATTCGTGTCCGGGAAAGTCTCGTCGAATGGCTCAGCGAAACGTCTCGGCGAGAGTGCGATCCATAATAATTTAAGTAGGTATCTCTTTTTACTGAGAAATTTTATTTCAATATCCTTCTATCATGGGCCAGTCACTTGCTCAACCTATTAGGTCCATACGCTGACTCATACACAAATTGAACAACAATATTGTGTAGGTACTTGTCAGACCCAATATTCGAACCTGGGACCCACGACGCTATAGATCGACGCTTAAGCCGCGCGGCCGTCGTGGGTGTTACATATATACATATTTTTTTGACCATGTCCGATCCTAATAGGATCATATGGGCCTCCACATCTACTCTGTGGTCTGATTAGAGGTTTGTATTAACAGATTTTGTTTTTTACGAGAAATGGATGTCAGCCACTTGCTCAACCTATTAGGTCCATACCCTGACTCACACACAAACTGAAAAACAATATGTGTACTTTCCAGACCCAGGATTCGAACTCGAGACCCACATAATGAGACCAATATTATGAGACCAATATAATGGTCTCATAATAGGTCACAAACTATGAGATTAGCATTTTCATCTTTTCCTTCCAATAAACTGGGTGATCCCAACATGGCCCCCACAAAGGGGGGGCTGACAGGACTCTAGCCTGGGGGCCCGGGCTTCGGAGGGGCCCGGCGTGGCAGGTCAACCAGTTAAGTGAGATAGACACAGCTATAAGACGAGAATAGTTTTATATTATAATTACTTTTAGTGTGTTTCCTGACTAATAAAAACGACTATTTATCCAACATGGCGAAGGGTCACATGTAACTTGGCTATCACAAAAGAGGGTCGCGATCAGTGCTTCATGATATGATGCTGAGTGCCGACAGTTCCAGCTAATTTATTTAAAATTCCAAAAATTTCTAAAAAAATAAACGGAATACCCTTTATTTTCATTTTCACATTCCGCGTTCAGGGTTCCGCGGAGTATCATTTAGGAAACACTACTATAGAACATTACACTGCTCTTAACCTTAGCCCGTAAAATATCGTAGCCTGGGGGCCCGCTTCAGGATCTGATGGCCATGGATCCAGCGCTCGAAATGGAAAAGTTTACGAACCGGAGCGCTCGACAGTTTTCTAAAGTTATTTACATAGTTATCAAATTTTATGTGTATTTCATAAAAATACGAGTGTTAGATTTTCTATTATATGGCATATCTAGCTCAGACGGTCAAATTATTTTTTCCACGAGACGGAGCGATAACTTTACCGATTTCACGAACAGGAACGGCGCTCCGGTCCATTTCGAGCCCTGCATGGATCCCAGAGTACCAATAAAACTTTGAATACCACTGGTTTATATACCTACCTAGATATTTACTCAGTAGGGATAATGCTATATTATAAACGTAGTCGGTAGCAAGTGGGGGAATGGGGCGAAACGAGGCGAAACAGGGCGCTAAGCTAACTTAGTAACCTTATCTCGAAGCGCCACTCGCTTGACACGCGCGTACCCTCCCCAAATCTCCCTCGAACGTGTTCCATTCAATCACCAAGAGGAGAGGGAGAATGGAGTAGATTTGTAATTTGTGTTGGTATAGAGATACCTATGTGAAAATTTCAGATAAAACACATTTTTTATCGATTATATTATTTTGGAAAGGAATAGGGCATTATAACTTCTGTCGCGTATTTTAGTAAAAAAAACTTATCCTTTTCTATTTATTACACTCGTTATCAGTGACGTCCCTAGACAAAATGCCGCCTCTAGGCAGCGCCATAATGCAGCACTATTTTTTTTTATATATTATTTTTTATCATCCTTTCATGACTCCAATATTATAAGAAATGTGTTATATGGAATCATTACTAACAAAATATACACCACTAAATTTAATTTAAATGCCATCTTTATTTCAATAGACAATATTACGAGTCCACGGTTTCAGAAACCTACATTTAAAAATAACACCTGATAACTTTCAAAACTCGCGAGTGACTGGCAAAAATATTTGGATAAAATAATTAGGTACCTACTTAAGTAATAACTGAAATATAATTCGCAAATCTGCACGTGTCATTGTTGGTCACGAAGGACGTGACGTCCAAGGACAACTTAAGTAAACTAGACATCGCGAACGATACAGTCCTGTCTTTTATGTTAATTGATACATTTTGTTTCCAACCAGTGAGCTGATTTTTTTAATGGAAAGATATTTCTGGTATTACTAAGTTTATGTACCTACCTATTTCTACATATAGGTACCTAATGATCCTCCTCGATTTGCCGCCCTTCGAGTAACTGCCGCCCCCAAGCGATGCTCAATCTGCCTACCCCCACGGGACGTCACTGCTCGTTACTAATTTGTGTTTCGAGTGAAATTCGTATATAAAATAAAATAACAGTGAGTCAAATCAGTAATCACCTAGTTGTGTTAAGTAGGTATATTGTTTAAACATCGCGTATATTATATTATGATTATGTAGAAACACAATGTCTA
Organism: Rhyacophila brunnea; assembly: GCA_022495005.1. NCBI lineage: Eukaryota > Metazoa > Arthropoda > Insecta > Trichoptera > Rhyacophilidae > Rhyacophila > Rhyacophila brunnea. The sequence continues at coordinate 225,431 of JAGYXB010002002.1, forward strand.
GCTATTTTTAACTGATAGCAATAATGAAGAAGGAATTTTCACAACATTTGTTATGATAACTTATTTATAACCTAGTGTACAACCAATAACATTGCACAACATCGTCTGTATCGAGAAGGGACATTGTGAAAATACGCGTTTACTCGAGCATACGCAAGACGTAGGCCGTTTGGTAGTATGCATTGCCGACTGAAGTAGAAAGCCGATACATTCACAACGACTTTTCCTACTTTTTCCGCCCCTCCCGTTGTTGTCTATGGATGACCTGTCATTGCCTGTCATTGTTCTATAGAGCGCTCATACTGAGACGTCTGTCGTGTTCACACAGGGAATGGTTTGATTTGGACAGATGAGTTACATGATAAATAATACACTAGCATTAAAAAACCTTCTACAAATGTAATGCATAGATCAATGCTAGGTACATATTTTTTTGGAAATCGATATTACCACTGATTTTGGTGTGAAGGACTAGTCTGACTTTGACAGCTGATGAATAACATGAATGTATATTATTTATAAATAACACTGATAGTTAATAAGTATATTTGATTTAATTTTTTATAATTAAATTTGAAACGAGAGAGGGCGAATCAATATGTCAAGCAATTTGGGATCTGATTTTTACAGCTGAACAGTGAACCACTCGTTGCTTGTGCAAAAAGATATGCTCAGGCTTTATTAATCCAAAGATGGCGCTGTAGTATGTCATTCTTTCCTTACGATCAATCCACATATTATATAAAATGTACGCGCCTGCTTTCTGCGCATGACATACCTATTGGCTACTTTTACATTCGTACATTTTTTTGTTCGCTTGATGAACGCATTGCAGAGCATGCATAGCGTGCGCATTGGTTTACCCTAACCAGTTTCAAGATGGCCGAATTTCGGATAAAAGTGCTAGCGCACTAGTTCAACATTGCGTCAGTGTTGCCAACCAAATGATTACGGAAACACTCCTTCCCGTGAAAAATTGAAGACATTTCAGTGTTTGTTGGTATTTTTCACAGATTACTAAAGTAAGCCGGCTCTCACAAACAAACTCATCCGTCTGCAACGTGTCGAATACATCGATGTGACGTCATCATTATTCACAAAATACACGTTGCCAAATGGAACTCCACAGATTGGTAGAATGCGACTGCGGGCTGCGTGTCGAAGACGCCAGAACGAATACGAACACATACGAATTGGTCATTACTATACCGGCTCGCCGATCGCCAGATCCGAATATCTATAAGTACGTTTCGAGAGATTACGTGCGACTCTCGCTAGGTAGATGTGCGCGGTCTTCATATACAACACCGATTCGACGTTCTTAGAAGGTTTGATTTATTGCTGTGTGGCAGACGAGACGAGTTTTGATGTGAGAGCCGGCTAAGAAATGGGAAAGGGGGCTGGCTAAGATGTCCACACGTCTAAAATGTATCAAGGTTTCAGTTTTGACCATTTTATAGTTTTAAAATCTTCTCAGTAAAAGAACGATTTCATAATAACAGTAAATATAACGTTCTAATAAAAAAAAATGTCTTCCCGCGGACCCGCTAAATACTAGGCAGTGGCACGTTTATAGGAGCCTTGCGCTCTGACTGATTTTGAGACTCTCCACGATAAAAAATGAACAGTCTAATTTTAATTTTCCAGATAAATCCATGCATCCAAACTATACTATACTTAATCAAATTATACAAACATGGTTTAATTGAAACAGTCTTCTTTCAGAATAACTAGGTGCCAATTTAGTACTTATTTGGAAAATAGTTTTTATGAATTTATCGTCTATTCAATTCTAAACTATCCTAAACGCCAATTTTTCGATATACGTTTTTTTACATCAATCGATTCTCTATGAAATTTCCAACATTTCTGTGTATACCTAAATGCATAGGATTATATTGAATTTAAGAAACAATTATTTTCATGCCACTTCTTAAGTGTCCTAAGTGACATTATAATTATGCCAATGTATTGAATTTTTCATAAATTTGAAATTGGAAAAAATTCCCCAAAATTTATTGTAATTTAAAACACAAAAAATGATTTTTTAATATTTCGATATTACAGAACTATATCGAATTAAGTATAGGTTCATAATTTCTAAATTTCGCTTTCCTACACATTTTATGACTTGGCGTTTAGGATAGTTTAGAATTGAATAGACGTTATATTAAATTTACAATCGAATAGAACGGAAGTACCTATTTGAATTACAATAATGAAGGTAAGTATATTTAATCAAAACCTTCTGAATATATTTCTATATATACCTACATCCATTCATTTTATAGGATGCGACATCAGCGCCCCAGGCGAAAATATCTCTACGACTCTACAAAACTACGGAATCTTTGATGGTGTCTTGTTTTAACTCTTCGGAGACCCCCTTCTAAATTTTCTCACACATCGGTTGCGTCATGTTGTGTTAGGGAAACGCGCCTCTGAATGTAGGTACACTCGAGGTTCCCAAAGAATAATGCAATATTTGTTCAAATAATAACTAAATAAGAAAACAATTACTAAAATAAAACTTTGCACCCTCTCGGACACTAACCTGCATATTCTACTGGGATAATAAGATAAACTGCCCCTAATATGAATTTATTTCCCTCGTTTTTTATCGACGCATGTAACAGTAAAAATTGAGGTGCCTATTACAGCGCTTGACTTTGTATTTGAACTAAATAAAGTGTTACAGAGTCCAATCGAGGTATTAATTTGCCTTTTATTTTAAACATAATGGTAGGGTATAAGTTAGTACGTTTTTATATTGTATTCCATTGACATGAATGTAGATTTTTACTATGGTTACTATTAATGATACTCTTGTTAATAGGTCCATATCTTTAATAAGGTTGATGAATATTTAATTTGGCCAATCTCTGTTTTATCCAGTTTTATAATATATTATAATTAATTACCTACTTACTTTGTATTTTAATAATAATTCGTACTTATATTAAAACTATCTTTATATTATAAATAAATTCAACATAATAAACCCATAAAATATTTTTTTCTGTTCAATATCATTACAAATCCTTAATTCTCAGCAAAAAAAATCAATGTAGCCTTATCCAAAGATTTTAAAGAAAACCATCTCCTAATCCTATAGATAGAGATTGAAAAAAGAAAAATCTCATTTACGTCAAACTGGAATTGGTTCACCGATTTTGACAAGTAAACCACTGAATGTTTCATTTGGCACACCGGCAGAACCGCCAAAAATGGTTTCTTCAAGATTTTTGACCTAATCTAATTAGTATTTATTTAATCAAATTAAACACTTCCTTTGACCATACATAGATAGAATAAATTTAAGACAGCTAATATGTATTTTCAATGTTATGTTCATGTTATCATTGTAGATAACCAAGTAATAGTGTAGATTCTACTTAGGTACATAATACAAGCATAATATTGCTTATCATATTTTATTAATCTCAGCAGAAAGTCTACCTGAGAAGAAGCAGAAGAAGTGCCTGGAGATTTTTAAAACATTACAAGAGGCCACTAAGCCCGATTATCGTAAGTAGTGTAGTAGTAGTAGTAGTAGTAGTTAAATAATCACAGAAACACAAAAGCTTGATAAAATCACAGAGATGTATTAATTGTGACTCACTGGGAATCGAATGAGGAACCCAGCACTCGAAAGGGACCGAAACGCACCGGAGCGCAGCTTCTGGGGCCCTATGTTAGAACTTGTGAGTGCAAGCCGCCCGGTCGACATGACGTCATATGACATCATTGTGACGTACTACCAGAGTGATAATAGCATTCGAGAAAATAACGCTGGTCAGACAGTGGCGTTATTTATTTTCACCATACACATATAGGTGTTTCATCATAATAATATCTATGGTGAGCACTGTGTGCTGGGCGGCATGCCTCGAGCGTGTATTGACTGACGTCACAATTACGTCATGTCGTCGGCTGACACACGAGTCGATAGTTAGGAAATCGCGGTGCTGTTCGTGAAATCCCCAAAATTATCGCTCCGTCTCGTGGAAAAAATAATTTGACCATCTAAGCTAGTATGGCATACAACAAAAAATCTAACTCATTTTTATAAAATATTTATAAAATTAGATAACTAAGTATTTTAATATTTTATGAAAATTATTTGGCGCTCCGGTTTGTAAAATTTTCCATTTCGAGCGCTGGAGGAACCCCATACAACAAATAATATGTATAATGCACCTTAACTCAAATTCAATCACACCAGTTCGGAATATAATTCTCACCTAACACTACACAGCTCCGCTGGATCGATGGAGTGTGGAAAGACGCGTTGGAGCTACTCATCGCGCAGGACTGGCCGGAACTGAGAATAATAATTTCGGAAACGAAGGCTTCATTTTGGGAAGAACACTATTACAATCAAATACAGAACGGTCAAAAATGGAACTACGAACTACCATATGGAAGCCATTTTAAAAATGTCATTCGAATGTCAGATTCTCTCCATATGCGAGTCTTGATTGGGTAGTTTTCGACAGTGGCTCCCCCATCTATTATATAGATAAGTTTTTAGGTCTGTAATTAAATTTACATCTTTAATAATTATTACCGTTTTCCTGGGCAAAAATATTCATCAATCCGCGCAGTCCTGATTTCGTTTTGAATGTTTTATTATTTCACGAGAGTGACATCGGCACGTGTGTTGCATCAAATACGAAAATAATTCCGGCAGGATGAGTTTCCTGAATCAATTTTATTGGATTTAGGGCGCGTGCTGACTTGTGGCCGCTTATAGGGATGAATTTATTATGAAGCTTATTATATTGTGAAGAATGGGTGGTAGGTATATCTACCCATACACTTAATCTTGATAAAGTGAATGCCAACATTTTTGGGTTACATCGTACATGTTTTTGATACTGTCAAAATTTAAATAAAGGATTTTTTAAAAACATTCATTCCCATGGAATAAAATTAATTCGTTAAACATACCTACCTATACATAATTTTGAAAACACTTCTGAGAAAATGTATTATAGCCAATAGAAAAAATCTTTTTGAAAATGGTAAGACTCAAATCTACATCTCTCGGGTATCGCGCCCGAAGAAACATAGACCACTATGCTAAAGCTGCCATACTAATTCTGACAAATTTTAACTATTGGCTCGTATAATACTTTCTGACCTACTTTCTAAATTGAGCTACGATTGGCTATCGGTTCTTGTATTTTAAATCAACCTAGGTATTACTTTGAATCATGGCCCCCACAAGGGGGGCTGACATGGCTCTAGCCTGGGGGCCCGGGCTCAGGAGGGGCCCTGCGAGGCGAGTTGTTCAGATAAATGAGATAAACACAAATCACAGATTTGCTATTTTCCTCCAGTAATGTTTTTATTTACAACTATGTGTTATGACAACCCCATAATTCAAATGGATATATTAAAATATATTAAAAAAAAAAAAAAAACATTCATTTTACCGCGTACACCATTTGAAAAACGCTACTGTAGAGTGTCACACTGCTTTTATCCTTAGCGATAGATAGGGGGCCCGCCAAAGATCCTAGCCTGGGGGCCCGCTTCAGGATATGGGGGCCATGCTTTGATTACTAACCGACGTCACGGATTATTCCAAGATATTTAGTGTTGTAACTTACTTGAACTTGGTAATAATTTTTAATTAATTATTTTTTTATTCAACGAACATTTTTTTCAAATAGATTTTTCTATTGGTTATAATACATTTTCTCAGAAGTGTTTTCAAAATTATGTATATATTCGAAACTTAGAATATTACATTCTTAAATCTTGTGAATTATTCGTTGAATAAAAAAATAGTTAATTATCTCGACAATTTAAAAAAAATCATTCGGTGCTATTTTGTTTTGCATTGCCTAGTTTAATATGAAGATTTGATGAAAAAATCTTGTATCTCTTGTTATAAGGGGGAGGCATAGAAATTTATTGTCAAATCGAAGCTTTAAACATATTTTAATCTATACAAAACTGAATTTTTAATCAGACCAATGACAATGGTTTGAAAAGTTCAGAATTGTGTGAGAAACTACGGGATACATAACACCTAACCAACGTATGGAAGTATGGACCAATGATTAGGTTAGCCAATCTCGCATATTTTCAGAGGGCAGATTTCAGTCATAAAATGCCTTAAACTTAAAGTTCCCTAATAGAGCTTTATAAATAAAATTCTTTAAGTCGTGAATTATTTAGTTTTAAAAATTGGGTAAATCGAACTATTTCTATCTTGTTAAAAAGAAAATTATTCATTCTAGAAAAACCAAGTTGTAAAATACTTCTCATTTATATAAAAAAGATGGTGGTCACAAAGAATTACCTACTTTATTAAGATTTAATAAAATGCAATAACATAGCAATAATCTTTCTTCTTGTGCCATCCTCGATAAGAGGCATGTCACTATAAAGCGACCTAACCTCAACGACTGCTGCCCGTTATAATAGTTTGGTAGAGCTTCTTCCACTGCTGCGTACACCGGTGATAATATCTTGTATAATTAGTTGTAAAATGCTGTAGTTTTTTCCCCTTTTCCTTAGTTTTAATACTACGCAGAACTTATCAATGTTTTCCCATTCGATTGGAAACGAAATTTCGTGAAATTTATTTATGTATTTAAATTAAACCCTGCTCGCTTACCACGCATTCATCTCCTCTGACAATATAAATATTAAATTTGAGAACCTATTTATTGTATCATTTAAGCATCAATGCATCCACGCACCCGCCGGCCGGTCGTATCAACTAAATAATGTTTTGACGATTCTGTTTTCAGTCACCCCTCTCTAAGCAGCTTTTTATGTGACCGACAATAAAAGTCGCACGTTTTGATTATTTAGAATATTATTTAGATTATAGGGAACAAATTGTTATTCAACATTCACCACATCACTATGGGTAGATAGGTTATTAGGTTGGATTAAAATATTAATTCACACGATCTATTTGAATATTGCATAAAGCTAGCTTTCGTTTGTCTTTTATTTAGCTGGAAATGGAGCTTTATGGAGCTGACAAATGGAACTATTTAAAATTTTATTTCTATTTATTTTTTGAATCAAAAAAATTATCAAAATAAAAGCCCTATACTTTATAATTATTTATAATGTTGTAATATTAATAACTGGAAATAGGCATAACATCGACGTAAAATTTTAATTAAACTATCGCGATAATAACTGTTTACACGCAAAAGTGCTCACTGTCTCGCCAATCTCATTATTCAAGCGTAAGCGAGACGCGTTGTTGTCATTGTAGTGTGTAATTTGATGGGTTGTGAAAATTGATAACCGTCAAAATACTCCGCGTGGTGTAGTACGTATTTTTCTGGTAGGTTCGCCACTATCGTTCTACTGCGCAGGTGCAGATATCGCACAAGTTCCAATAATCGCGTGAATTCTGAAGCCGCTGACCTTTTTATACCGCAATATTGCGACTTGCACGATAGGAATACGTGTTTACATGTGCATTTTATTACAACGTTTTTCTTAGCTCGTATTCTTATTTGTCCGGTGGTTCTTTGTCCGGTACAAATATTGCAATCGATTTTTAACTAACTTCCCGACTAGCTAGAAATTTGAAACTTTTAGAATATATCAGAACACGATGCCAATGCATTTTTTTAATACTTTTAGCCATCTTTAAGTAGAATTGAATTCATTTTCAGTTATTTCTGTTTTGCATGAAAAGTTATTTTGGAAGAAATCCGTAATCCAATCCACTATTATTGGTTGCTAGGGGTCTAAAGTCTAAGCAACTAAATTATTAATATATACGTGCGTTACTATGGAAATCAATATTAATGTCAAAATGACATTTCAGTATTATTTCCATCAAGTACAATTTTTTTTATCGTTTAAGCTAGTCAAGTCAAGTTTATATGATTCAACAGAAAATTTAAAAACGTTGTAAGTAAGTATATAAAAAGTTATTTTTATCTTGTTATTATTCTTGTTATGGCCGCGATAATACGTACCTACTGTCAGCAGTAAATCCAAGCACGTTTAAAAGTGCTATAATATTATGAGTTCTTTGACGTCACATACTAATTAAAATAAATATATACGACAATTAATTGAAATTATCAATAAAATTTGATAATTATTTATTTCTAACTTACCCATTGACTTTATGTCTCGTTTTTCGTAATCCTAAATTTAAAAAAAACGACATTCACCCTTTTCTTGATTGTTTTGAAAGCTTTCACTTTTCTTAAGTATCAGCGAAAGCTCTAGTACTTTATAATCACCATAAAATATTTTTAATGCTGCTTAATCGCCTTGGACAAATTTTCGAGATTAATTATTATATCCTCGGAAAAGATGCGAAAAAATAATTACGCTTTTCAATCAGATTAACTCGCGATTTTTCATCGTCCTGGATTTCTTAAAATTGAGTACATAATTATCATTATTGGATAATAATATTTGATGGAAACTTTTGGATCAGCGATTCCCAACATTTTTTCAAGTCACAGCAAACTTTTAAAATTATAACATTTTCGTGTCTTACCGAAGAATGTCTCGCTTACCTCGGCTTTTTCAAGTGAAATGCGCCATCATACTTCGCTTGAAAAAATAACCAGAACAAAGAGTTTTGACTATAACTAGAGAGTATCACATTGATATTATATATTGTATCAGGGATTCCCAACCCTGCGAACGCAGGCGTAGGCGGGACAATGGACTTATTAATTATTGTTTTTTTCAACGATGAGCATAATAGAATGCGCTGATGTGAATCTAAATGACTGTTTAAGAATAGAAATATCTGTATACATTCATAACTATGAAAAATTGGTTGAAGAAATCCAATGCCAAAGATCCCATTCATTAAAATGTCATTATTTTTTCTTATATATTTTTTTGCATAGGTTGCATCCCCATAAAACCTATTTACATGTTATATGTTTCATTAAATTTATCACTGTTTTCACATATTATTTAATACTTCATTAATACAGTGACTAGGAATTATTATTTAAAAAATCGTACTATGGAATACTTATTTTTCAAATATATATCTCATTTCATTGGATAAAAGTGTGCCTGCCATTCCATTTCTGGGTATAAACTTGCTCCTGGTGAAAATAAGGTATATATATGTACTTACTATAATATTTACTATATACTATAATAATTATATATAATATAATATTTTAATGGTGATCCCATTACGTTTTTAGTGTGAGGTGAATAATTGGTAGTCATAGAAAATGACATATTCTGTCCGTTGGCACATTGAAAGATGGCGACTATGAACTCTTGTTTTAATCGTCATCTATGGCGACTTATTTTGACGTTATGTTATAATCGTATATTATCTATGGTTATAAGTTATAATATACGGATGGAATACTCTTGATAGATCGTGCAATCAACATACACGGTTACAAGCAGTCACAGCTAGAGTTGGGTATTTCCCGAGAAAATCTCAATCTCGAGATTCGAGATTTCCAGAAAAGAATTCTCGAGATATCGGGAAATTTAAAAAAAACCTGTACAAATCCTAAAATCAGTGTAAAAACAGACAAATTCCAAAAAAATATGATTTTTTTTTATTTGTGTAAGAAGACAAACAAAATAGAAGTTGGAAAACTAAAATAATTCAAAACATTACTTATTAAATGGATTTTCAAAAAACACAGACTGTCAATCGCCGCGTCTGACAATCGCGTACGCTTTTGAGACACGAAATTCCCTGATGTTGCAAAAATTGCGCTCATTTTGACTCGACGTTGGCTTAATTGTGTTAAATGCCCCGATCAGTCTTTGAACGTTTTGTGTTTCTGTCCACTTTTTTCATATAGAAAATCGTTATTTAATATTTGCTAATAAAGAAATCCCGAATCCCGAAAAAAGATTCTCGAGATCCGGGATTTACCGTAATGTTAAAAATTACAATTCTCGAGATTCGGGATGGAAAATCATGAAAAATTCTCGAGAATTCCCGTCGGGAAATTCCCGAAATCCAACTCTAGTCACAGCACAGTCAATGTTGCCAAATAAAGTTCCTTTATAAAATAATAACCCACAAAAACGGTGAAATTTAAATATAAAAGATAACCAGTCAGACAAAAGTGCTAAATTACCGTTAAACAATAATATTTTTTTTAAATATATATGTAGGTACTATCACCCAAGCATATTTTTAAAATATGTCAATGAATACCAAAAACATTTGCACCGCAGGCGACTTTTATTTACATTCAATTTACAACAAAGATATGCGACAGTGTTACTTTTATCACAATTGAAATTATTTATGGAGGAAATAGAATCAAATATTGCGCCACACTTATCTTGTTATGTTCTATATTACATATATGCAAACTTCAACTTTTTGAAGTAAAATAAAACACAATATTTTAACAACATTTTTATTGTAAAAAAATATATTATATTAAATAGTGAACATAGTAATTCCAGCATAGTCAAAATACATTGTGTAAAAATTTTGAGCAAATTATGGTAGGTACATCAATTCTTAGGTCACGCGCAGACTATCACTGACCACAGCCACCGATAGATACCATGCACTGCAGTTTGCATGCATTACATTATTTGCATATGTATCATCCACATACACAGCATTAGCTGCTTTATAATTGAGTAGATTGAAAGCAAAAGACCTTCTCGTCATCTTTGAAATTCACAACAGTCTGAAATGTTCAAAATTGACTAAATGACCAAGTTATTTTTACTTTAATCAATGATCAAAGTAGCTCGATACAATTTACTTATTAATATAATATCGACTGCAGAAAGAAAAAATAGTTAACCCTCAGTTTTTTCAAAATAGGTTTTATTGGATAATAACATTGGAAAAATACATGCTGTGTCCAAAGGATGTTAGCAACAAATGCCGAAGGATTATCTAAATTTAGATTATTATTTTTTTTTTAAAGAAGGAATTGAAATGAGAAAAAGACTTAACTATCGTTTTAATTGGTTTTAATTTAATTAGCTGAATAATTAATATCAGATTGGAAACATAAACAAAATAATTATATTCGTTCACTGAAGGTTTGTCTATTGTATATTTTGTACCGAAAGCCATACACAAAAACGTTTTTGTGCCTCCTGTAAAATATGATTTGTGTGGGTTAAGTCCTTTTTCCTTTTAACAGTCGAATTATAATAGAATTTATAATTTACCTAAAAACCTATCAGGACTATGTCACTGCATACTTTTATGAGCATATCTCATATTTGATCCCATACTCCTACAGTGAAAACACCGATGGCTGTGGTTAGTGATTATGTCTGCACTTGTCCTTAGAGCCGACTCAACATGGCGGTATTATATTACATTTTATAAATTAGAATAGATTAATTAGATAGAACAGTTCCATGAATAAACAGAACATGTTATAACAAAACATGAAGAAACAGAACGGTGACAAAACAGAGCAGAACTATGACATTTCAGGAAAAATGTAACATTTAAAATATTAAAATTTTCTTATCTCTGTAATCTTATGCTGTACATATTTTTAATAACACGTCAGGTTTTCAATACGCCGTAAAAATTAAATTAGATACTCAACGGGACTCAACTCGGTGTTGCTGACAAGCTAAGTATACCTATCTCGTCTTAAGGCTATACTTCAGCTGAGGCATGGTCTAAAAATATCGTAACTAGGCGATGCGCGGATTGTGCAAATGACGCGAGCCGAACGAAATATAATCTGTCATAAAAATTCAACATGCGTCCATTTAATGTTATGTTTATTGTTATATTAGTAATAATAATAGTATATTCATTGACGTGTTTTCTTTTTCAAGTACATGCGTATCGTTTTTTAGTCATCTTTATACGATTTAAGAATATATTCCTCCAACGCCATCACAAAACAAATTGACGTGCTTACACCTCGCTGTCGGTCTCCGATTGGCAACGAGTGTGAAATTTTGTCCCACCTACTGTCGAAAATTATTTGCCGTTTCACTTATGTATGCTCTTAATCCATCCAATTTTATATTCAAAATGCTTGGGCGACTAGGTACAACGAAATAATGAGTTTAATAATTCTGTGGAGTTGTGCATGATTATCAAAACCAAACAGGTAAATCGAGGTTTTTACGCCGAATGGCCAGCATGTAGGGATTATAATTAATATTAAATATTTATGTATATTTCTTTTATAAACTTAAGTTTTATAAATATTTACTTAATTATTAATAAATAGATACGACAGAAATGAATGGTTTATTTTTCCACTGGCTGTCCTCTTTTGTCACCGTTCTGTTTATTCATGCTCTGTTTTGTCCGGTTACCGGACTAACTAACGTCCTATATAAATACCTAAGTACATTTTATAGATTCTCTTCAAATATTTCAGTCAAACTTACAGACATACTTATTAATAACAAAGTAATAAAAATACAGCGTAATATATTATTTACCTACATTACTATAACTAGATTTTATGGCATTTATTTTTAAGTTTGAGCAGTACAATACAGTAGATAAAAAAATAATATAACCATTTATGTAGATAATTGAATTAAAATATAAATAAATGATTACCCTCAATATTAAATAAACAAAACGCTTAAAATATTCACATACATAATAATTTTATACCTATTTAATTAATTTTATAATAAAATTATATCACATAACTTATTTTAGTATCACGAAGTATATATTATTATTATAAATTAACAGTTATAATATATTGATAACATATAATACAATCATTACTATAAGAAATCTCACATTTAGTAATATTCTCTTGATTATTCCCGATTCCGTAATCCGAGAAAACTAGCAAGTAAATGATTTTTGTTTTGAGATTTCAATATTATTTTTATTTATAAGCAATCCGACTTTTTTAATTACATTTTTTTCGTTTATCAAAACATGTCTTCTCAAATCAAACCATATATAAAACAGTGGCGAGGGGTGGAGGTAGGCTGTTAAGATTCGATATAAATAGAGCACATTAAACTTTGTCGGTCATACTGATTTGTTTTCATTTAACTAAGAATACAATTTGTAGATAGTGTTTGTTAGTTTTTAAAATCCAATTAAACCCTGCCTAATTCAAGCCATAGTAGATAATTTGTCGAAAAATATTAGATATCTAAAATTATGCCATTGAACCGTACATAATTTTGGATATTATATAGATAGAAGAGTGCGACAATTTAAGCGTTGGACTATCACGCCGTGGGCCCCAGGTTCGAATGCGGGATCTGGCAAGTACACATATTGTTTTTTAATTTGTGTGTGAGTCAGGGTATGGACCTAATAGGTTGAGCAAGTGGCTGACATCCATTTCTCGTAAAAAAAAAAACGACAAAAATATCTGTTAATACAAACCTCTACTCTGTGGAGGCCCATATGATCCTATTAGGATCGGACATGGTTGGAAAGAAGAAGAAGAATACAATTTGCAGATGGTGCAGGTTAGTTTTCAAATTTAATTAAACAGTGCCTAAACCAAACCATAATAGTTAACGTTACGGGCGATCCGACAAAAATTATGCACACTCTTTCAGTCATGCTTATTTGTTTTCGTTGAATATCTATGGTTTAATAGCATAATTTTAGATATTTTATAGATAAACGAATGTTTTTTTACTATTATCCACTATGGCTTGGATTAGGTAGGATTTGATCGAATTTAATAAAAACTAACAAACACTATCTACACATTGTAGTCTTAGTTCAATGAAAACAAATACGTTTGACTGACAAAGCTTATTATGCACTATTTATATCGGATCTGAACAGCCTACTTCCACCCTTCGCCGCTGAATTATAAAGTAATAGCCGAATCCCACAAATTTCATGATTGCAAATCGTAGTGCTTACACACCGTATGCGTACATATACAATACATACATAAATCTATTAAACATAATATACGATAATCAAACTGTAAAAATGTTTCAAAATTTAGTTGAGGAAACAAACGTATTAGCAACGTCGACATATTATTATATAAAATAAACACTTGATATATACACCGTAATTTGCGGAAAATAAAACTCCTGGCCCCTAATTTAGTAATTTCCCGAATATGTTTATGTATTATGTTTTTAAAAACAAAACATATAAGTACATGAAACATTATCTTAATTAAAATAGTGTTAACGTGGTACTCACGATCTAAAATCGAGATAACATCTCGCAAACTCAACAAGCGCTATCGAAAAAATACTCGCAAAGAAGCTCTAACCATGCTTACCAATAGGTAATAATTATATCTTACAGATTCAAGATGCCGAACCTAACTGCCGCACAAAAGCATGAAACTTTACGGGGGAGTCCAAAAAATATATTCTGTAATACATACACTCAACTTCTTCTTTCGCCGTTTCCTCACTCAAACAGCCAAAACACTTTTAACACTCGCAAAAATATTGCCAACATTCAACTTGTCGGCGTGACGTTTAATGTCAATTTTATAATTAACCTTTTTTTATTCAACGAATAATTCACAAAATTTAAGAATGTAACATTTTAATTATTGAACATAAATAATTTTGAATAGAAAACATCATTTTTGAAAAAAGTAATTGGGCTACTAATGAGCTAAAAAGCCGATCGTCAATAGTAGCTCAATTTGGAAAGCATAAGTTAGTTAAAATTTGTCACAATTAAGTATGACTCCTTTTGCATAGTGGTTATATGTGCATGGACGCAATACCCGAGATATGCAGGTTCGATTCCTGCAGGGTGTCTTACTTTTTTCAAAAGTGTTTTCATAAATTATGTATGTAAAATTTATAGCTTAGTCGTATCTTGACATCAAGCTTTTTTCTAATTTAGTGAATATTTCGAATATAATTTAATATTGCACTATGATGGAACGTTTCAGAAAATATTCACATTCCTTCCTCAATATGCTGGCCTTAAGCATCGAATTACTTGCGTACCGACATATTGGGATATCATTATTGTCAATGCATGTAAACAAATAAATCCCATGGAATATCATACTAATGGTTACTGGAATGCCATGAAAATTACTAGGACAGGAACTGCTACGACGCACACAATGTAGATGGAGGTACGAGGCTCGCATTCAGATATCACCACGAATTCTTCATTCCATAAGGAGTCGTTATCTCTTACGGGAACTTCAAGAATGACCTGTTAAATAATAAAATGGAATGTTAAAATTATTTAATTAATTAATAGACCTCGTACAAAATATAGTGCTGGATCGTCGGAATGGAAATTTTCGGAATTTTATCGGGGTAGGCGGGGCGCGGAGCGGGGAAGAGGGTACACCTCAGAGTAATGATATACAGAGAGCGGCTATTGTTTGGTAAAATGAAGCCGTGTTTCTTGCGTATAACACACAGTAAAACCTCGATTTTATCAACCAACTTTATCAACTTAACCATGAAACATTATACCATCATGTTGCTTCTCATTACGGCTACCAAATTTAAACACAACATAGTTAACCATATTATGTTCTACTAAAATAACTAAAAATAATCACCACTAACATTATATTTAACACAAAAACAATAAATTTCAGCAACACTTGCTCGCAGTTTTTAAATGAATGTAATCAGTCAAATTCATATCTACCAGCGACGTTTACAAAAAATATTTAATTCAGCCGTAGAAATTTTATCTTAACAGTCTAACGCAGTGGTTCCCAAAGTTGACTGGGCCCCGACTCATCTAACAAAAATTTCCAATCTTGGGACCCACCTCTTAGCTGTCTTAGAGAAAAGAGGGTATAAATATTGGTAATGCTCAGATTCCCTAGTGGCGAGTCGTGGAACTACTTAATGCTGTCTTATTTTGTTCTAATTGAAATAAAAAAAATATTTTTTATAAGTGTTACCAATATGAATGAAAAACTGTTGAAATAAGAAACACAACTTAAATAAAAAAAAAATATTACTTAAATACCTACACCTGCAAGGTATTTTTACAAAGTTATTTCAATGGGAAGGATGTATTTGTTTCTTATTTTTCTTCATTACAGTTATCAACTTCAACTTTAGTTACTTTTAATCGCAGTGAGTTTGATATAATATCCAATTTATTTCGGTATTTAGTTTTAATGTTAACCATAACCGAAAATCCGACCTCATATAGATATGAGGTAGTAAAGAGGAGGAAGATTTTCATAGCTTCATCGAACATGCAAGGATAATTATCAGCAACTGAGAGCCAGAATTTCGTTAACTGTTTACGATTGAAACTATTTTTCAGTGACGTATCTTCTGATAAATCAATGAGTTCTTCACTTGCTTTTGTTGACATACTAGTTGGTAAGTCGTCTTGAAATAGGTTACAAATCCAACGAATCAAACCATCTGTAAGTGCATTGGCAATTCAAATTATTATTATTTTATCACAATATTTTCCGTAACTTAAGTTTATTTCAATTTTTAAGAATTATAAATAGCTGAATGAAATATCAAATTTATCACTTTCTATTTTTTTTAATTCATTTATACAGTGGCGAAGGCCCACTCAATATTCGCTCGCGACCCATAGTTTGGGAAACCATGGTCTAACGCATATTGCGGAGATATAAGCATGCCGAATGCTTGCTTACTCACTCGTACTTATGGTTCGTTTTTGTTCAGGCCTTGGGGTACATTGTACACTCTCGCTGTAGAGTGACCTATACTTAATATGACAATGTTATTGTAACTGCTTTTAATTTACTGCGATGCATAAAATAATAGTGGAGGAAGTTTTGTCATTATATGGTTTTGACATAATTTCAATGTAACATTAATGTTTTTATATTTACTTAATGAATTCATTTTATATCACAAATTATGTAAATACTTAATGATATGAATGCGTTATGTGAAGCTAGAAAGCTTAGATACTGAATTGTTTTTAAAAGCTATTCTTAGAATATAATTATTAAATAAATATTTCCTTACCTTTTCTCCACTAAAGAAAGCCAGCGGCATGGAGCATTTATCGGTGGAATTCTTGCACTCCATCACGGTCCCTTTCGTCAAGTTGTAAATTGTCTTCTGCATGTCGAACTTGACTCTGATGTAATTTTCCTGGACTTCATTTTCACTATTGAATACGAAGAAATAGTATCCGTTTGTTGGAACCCTATTGAGAAAGATATATATAAATTATTTAATAATAATAAAAGAAATGATTTTTTAGCTTATTGGTTTATTGACGTTTACCCATCACCAACCAGGTTTGATTTTTTTTGTCAGGACTAACAGAATTTCTCCATGTAGCTGTACCTTAAGGGTTCGTAGGGATCATCCCCACATCCATATTATCATTTCAAAAATACACGTCAGATATTTTTATTATTGGACATAATATTCCTACTTCATTACATGATTAAATGAACTAGGTACGTATTTAATTATTATTTTTATGCAGCTAAACGCGTCGCTATTTTACAAATATATTTAATATTATTATACAAATAAATAAAGCAATGATTGTAAATTGTGTAATGACACAATGATGATTACGCGGTATTAAAATAATTAATTTAATTAAATAGAGTGAATATACAAATTAAGACAGCTATAGCGTCTATTTTTCGCTGGGGTTTACTCGGTCCCATCCCGTCGCCGCCCTACAAATCTCATTCCACAAAGGATGAGAACGCATTAGCGTTATAATACGCATACTGGGGAACTATTCAAATAATTATGCCCATGGCGAGTAAAAAAAGCTCGCTGGATGTCATTCTTAAAAACCGATATTGGTAAGTCTATACTCACTATTCTTATTACGTGCTCTTATCTTGCTCTAATGTTTTAGAATATAGTCATATTTCAGTACGTCCATGTGAAGTGGTGATATGATTTTTTATATCTATTAATTTTTAAAAGCATTTATAAAACCATTAGTAAAATTTATGTCGACATTATTGTAGTGAAATATTTACAATAAAAAATTATATTGATAATCTCTATGATCCCAAATTTGACAAGAATTAGGCATTTTATTATTCAAAAAATGGGCAAGATTTACACATTTAAAGATAACTTTAGAGATACTGATTATAAGCTATGTCTTTGACCATTCAAATGTGATAAACATTCTATGAAAAATGTTTGCTTTATAATAATTATTGACCTAAGAATAAGGTAGTATTTTTTGAAATACGCCATTTCTATTGGCATTTCCCAGTGACTAAGCTACAACATACGGCCGTAGCCATAAATTGACAAACGATAAATGAATTAGGGAGTAAGATTATGTTAACGCGCGTGTTTTAACATGTACCTAACCGATTTTTTTAAATGGTTTAAATGGTACTATTTAGAATAGCTCTGCTGCGCATCTATTCTATACATAAGGCTGCTATCGGCGGCTATCGAAGGTAGTTTATCATATTTATGTATTGAGTCGGTTAATTGTTACAATATGTTAACCGTCTGAACTGTCAAAATGTGCTATGTTTTAACAGCACCTCTCTTGGCAGTGTCAACTTTTAGAGCGAGATAAGACAGTTTTGACATTTTAAATGGCTAACTTATTGTAATAATTATAATACCTCAATACATAAATATGATAAACTTCCCTTGATAGCCGCCGATAGCAGCCTTGTGTATAATATAGCTGCGCCGATATTGATTGATAATAATTATTAGTGTTTGCAAATAGCAAAAGGAGTTTGATTTGATAGTTAATGAACTAACATTGAAAGTTGCTTACTTCTAAAACAATAAAATACTATAAAATTTAAAATATGGTAACAAATTTCAACGTCATACTGTGCTTTTATTAATCAACGCATATTTTAAGCATTATAAATTCACTAATTAGTATTCCCGGACGGCATTTTACTGCCATTTTTACAAACATTGTAACAATACTGACTACCTGTAAGTAATAGTATTAGCTCTGGCAATTTCATCGTGGTCTCCAGCCGATCCGACCGACGCGTCGCACTGGTGATGAGGAGTCAGCGGCAGGTTCAAAATAAGACCGTCGCACTCCAGTAAAGCCTCTTCGCTCGAGGAGAAGGATGACCAGAACTCCGAGCGAGACATGTCGTTGGCTGTGGTCTCGTTCACCACGACGTGGTGGTCTGCTATTCCGTCAGGCTCGAAACCCTAGGTGAAGTAATATCGATATTTGTATTAAAACATCTTCATTATTAAATATTAATATTTACGATCTATTTTGCTATTAGTGAAATAAACGAGCCATTTGCCACCCCATGGTATGAGCAGCCCTTCGGTAGACGGCAACCTACGTTGGAAAATCATATATAACACAGTTTGTGTGATATAATATAATATATTTTAAAATAAAATCATTAAAAATAGTTCTTTTTCAACTTTTTGCCACCCCCTAAACCCTATCGCCCGGTTGCTTTGCACCCCAATATCCCCGCCTGATGTAGCCTTCCCTTTAGTATCTGTGTAACATATTTGAAGTCTCTGGATTCACTAAAAATATATATACGAAGAAGCTATTGACGGTTTAAAGGCGGACGTGCTCAGCGTGGGTCAAAATGGAGCTTTTTTTTCTATTTTCAAAGCATGATCCTGGACATACCTTAAACGTTGTAGATAATCTATTTTTATAATTTTGAAGCCTTATTATCCGTTATATTTATTTTAAACATTTGCGTTTAAAAATTAATAAATGTAAAAAATCTTAACACCACTGCACATTTATGTACTAAAATATGACTATATTCTAAAACATTAGAATGTTTTTTAAATGCAAATGTTTAAAATAAATATAACGGATAATAAGGCTTCAAAATTATATAAATAGATTATCTACAATATTTAAGGTATGTCCAGGATCATGCTTTGAAAATAGAACAAAAGCTCCATTTCGACCTACGCTGAGCATATCCCTAAGTATATCCAGAGTGATCAACAAGTAGGTACCTCATTTTGTATGTAACTGTGTAATATCCATATGGATGGTAAATTTAAATGAAAATAAATACATACCTATGCATTATTTTATTAATACTATCGACCAAAGGTACTTGATAGAATTTGAATTTATGTTCTAATAGATTTAAATTTTGTACTATTCCATTTGAGTCGTTTTTTGCGACCCGGGTTTCGCCTTTCGGTATCTTCAGGCACTATGTGCACTCACCAACAGGTAAATACACAATGATAACGAATAATTATTAGGGGTTGACAATGGATACGCCTAGTGATTGTGGTATTACTGATAGGGGTGTTTTCACAAACACTTCATAATTTGTTTGTTATATTTTTATTATCATACTTAGGTGATAAAGTTTTTACCTTATCATTGTATTAATTTATTATATAAGTTAGAATTAACGTATTCGTTGTCATTGTGTATTTACCTGTTGATGAGTACATATAGTGCTTGAAGATGCTGAAAGGTGAAAGGCGAAACCCGGGTCGAGAAAAACGACTCAAATGGAATAGTACAAAACTTAAATTCATTAGAATGTATATGCATTATTTATTAGGTGTATATAAATATGCTGACCCGTCAAATTTAAATCTCACTTAGTGTCTATCTGTAAAGTCAACTGTAACTCAGAAAAGAGATGTTACACGATATATAATAAAATTACCGTTGGTACCTTTGGTGGTTCACAAATTTGGCAACCAATAAGTACAAATGAGGAGAGTATTTTCAAAGTGAACTTATTCCACTAGTTGACGAAAATGAGTTATGAATGCCAAAATTTAAAGGATATAATTTTGAACTAATATTTTTTGTGTGGAAGAACCTAATCGCATTCTATCCAGTAGAAAAATCATCTTCAAAGTCGGCGTTAGTTACAAAAGTAATTTATTCCAATTCTAAAAACATATTATGTAACATCAACACTTTAAATAGTTTTTTGAAGTTTGCCAAAAATATGTTGAAGTGGAATAAGTTCACTTTGAAAATACACCCCTCAAATAGTAGATGTCTAATATATTTAGTTGTTCATTCGTGTGGAAAACGTACCTCCTCAATGGCGGCGTTTCCTTTCTCGTCGTGTTCATTGAGATCTTTGATAAGAGCAGGTTTTAGGTACAGCTCCCGTTTTTTTCGTGCTGCCGCATCTTCTTTGGGTTTCCTCAGTCTTTTATCTAAAACGAAAACATCAATAATGATTCAAAGACCAATCAATATAATGGATATATTTTTTTATTTAATTTCTTTAGGAAATTATGTTAAAAGATATAATTCTCTCACGTTTTTCTGATCTTTTCTGATCGGCCATAATCTCTAAAAGAAGTTTTTTGAGAGTATCGATTTTCTTGTCAGCTATATCTTCCTCCGAGGACATCGTTTCATTTGAACTGCTTTTAGAAATTGCGTCACTCTGTAATTATTAGATTTAAAAATATATTATCGCTAACGGGGAAAGTCTCTTAAATAGTTTTAAAATTAAGAAGATTTTTTTAGTTATCTGTCAACTTGTAGAAAATTTATAATAACGGTGACTATTTTCTCGTTTTTTTTATATAGTAGTATTATTTGAAACGGCTTTGTTCTACTACTTAGAATAAAGCTATAGTTGGTTTCATGATTTCTACGGTTATTGCATATTTTCAAACTAGTATTTTGTCAACCCACACAACATACCTACATTGAATTTATTGTTTACATACAATTCGTAAAGTGTATTCGCTAAAACGTTATTCTGAAGTTTGTAATTGACTCACAATAAAGGTATTGATTAAATTGCGAATTTTTTCGATAGGTATATAATATTATATATTTGCCACGATATACATAATATACTACGATGATTTAGTCTATCATTAGGTATATAATATATTGTTTCTTTACAATTCAATAAAATGTTATTTAAAAATAATACGATTTTACAATAACTATCTCAAAATAAGTTAAATTAATATTGAGGAACCTAGGTACATTTCATATATAAACTTATAATAGGTATGTGTCACATTAATAGATGAGGACATATTGTATTTATCCATTGTATCAATCTCCAAAAACTATCATGCGGATTTAGCATTGACGAGTAAGTACCTATATTGAATTCTGAGTTTATAAAAAAATACACTAGTACTAGGGATTGCAATACCGAATGAAAATACCAATACCTGTATTCATAAAATAATTGGAAAAAAGAAGTATCTACCAATAAAATATATTATGTGTAAAAATCTATTTAAAATATTTATATTTTGTAGCATGTGTTATTGTTTGTCACCACGCAGTAATAACGATGGAGGGCCATGGAAGTAAACCAGACATCGCGTAACCCGACAAAAAATACAGTCTTGTTAAGCCTTTAAAACATTTTGTTTCCACTTTCAATGCCGAATATATCGATATTATCTGATTTTTAAAACCGGTATTTCGGTACCTTAAAATACTGGGATACCGGTATCGCAATCCCTAACTAGTACATAATCAAAAGTTTATGAGTACTCGGAAAATAGGCGAAAAATCATAGACAGTTTATAGACAAATATAGATACATACTTACAGATGGATTCCAAATGAATTATAATAATATGTAAGGTCAGTATATAAAAATACGTACCTATCAGTGATACCTACTTATTTAAATCAATGAAGTAGGTGGGTATTATTTTTTCATCTCACGAAGGCATGTCCTCACCCGCCGATTGCGAGCGCAGAACAATTAAAAATGAGATATTTATCATATTTTGAACGTTGGCACTACGCATCCTGTTGAACAGAGTGTGGTGCACCTTCGTAAAGTAAAAAATCTATACCCACATAGAAAATAGTTGACAAAATCTTACTTTAAGACCCCGTAAGCTCTCTAAAGAACCACTGTCAACCTCTTTCTTCTCTTCAACGACGAGTCTTTCATTCAAGATATTCAAAATGTTCTTCCCCCTGTTTCCTAAGCTTGTCAACTTCGTAAAGATGTCCTCAAGAATCTCGCTTGAAGTCTGCTGAACTTCCTCGTCATCTTCAATCGCTTCCAATATATTTTCTTCCTAAAATATTTGACATTCGTATTTGAGTTAAGGTAATAATTTCCCTAAAATAAAGGGTAGATTTTGTATATTATGCATTATGCTAGTGCCCTGTAAAAACATACCAACCAAAAAGTGCTACTGTCGCCATTTTCGGAAAATGGCGGTCAATTTTCCGGATGCATTTTTGTAAAGACTGCGTTTCAAGAGAATTATTTCTAGGTTACCAGGAAAGGATTACATATTACATGCATAACCAGATAGTAGATGATGATTTGCATACAATATTATTGAATATTATTGAGTTTACAAGAGTTGGTTAATAAATAGCTAACCAATTTTTTTATAGAAGTCTAATGAATTGGTGTGTGTTTTCAGGCTATCATTGTACTATTCCAGAGGAACTATTTGCCGATATTGTACCATTTTTTTATTTGTCTTGTGTGTGCAAAATTGAGAGTGATGATTTATGCCTTTTCTGAAATATCATTTTAGATTGTGTCATGGTTTTATATTTTAATAAAAAAAGACTTCACGTTGTTCTATTTTATTTTGAAATTAGAAGTCACCTTGATAAATTGGGTTACCTACATCGTAAGATACACGAATTATATTACATAATTTTTGGAGATTGGAAAATATGAAGAGAAACAAATTACCAAAAAATACACAATAAAAATAGATACAATAAAGATGCTTGTTGGTCACAACGTGGAAGAAAAATATAATCTTGAACATACATAACTTGAAAACACCTCAGATATACCTACTAGAAAAAATCATATTTGAAAATAATACCTTGATTAATTTAATACACAAAAACCGATAGTCAATAATAACGCAATTTGATAAGCATTTCATTTATGACCGACTAGTTTAAATTGTAATAATTAGATAGGAGGCTCGTAGTATAATTGGTTAATGTACAGATTGGCGCGACACGAATGGTTATACGGGTTCAAATCACATCGAGCTTCTTTTCAAATATGATTTTTCCGAGTGGGTATATATCTGAAGTGTTTTCAAGTTATGTATGTTCAATATATGGAATGTTACATTCTCAAAATATTGTGAATTATTCATTGAATAAAAGAAATGGTGTATTAATAATATAATATCTTGAAATAGGTACCTACGACTAAAAAACAAGAAAGATAACAAATATAATTGGTAGAATAGAATACAAAACAGATGCATGTTGGACACAACGTTGAAAAACCACAAAAGAAACCAGTAGTTAAAAAACACACAAAAAATCGTGGATGAATCAAAGATCGTTGTAGGTACCTACATAATAAGTACGTAGAGATGAGTTAGTTAAAAGATCTATAAGATATTTTTCTACAGCAATTGAATATACCTCGCACGATAATAAAATACTTGAGCATACCTGACGTTGAGAGTCTAGATCCTCAGCAATGGTCTGGTTTTCCATTGCGTATTGTGGAGGTAAAGTTTCTCTTATGGCATCTATCTGATTCTCCGTCACTTGAAATTCATATTCTACTTCAAAATCCGTTGAATTGTTTGTATTATTATTATTATCGATTAAAATTTCAGCTTCTGTCTGATTTTCAGATCTCATATCAGTCTGATATTCTTTGGCAGTTATTGTTTTGTTGACGGTCCCAGCCGTTTCATTTGACTTGTTTTCCAAATCTATGAATAAAAAATAATATATTTAATTAATATACAATAATATGTTGTATTCTCTAGTCTAACTCCTTTGCATCCTTTTAAATATATACCGTAACTAACGAAAAGCTCCAATCTTCTTAAGTTGAGCTGGCAACGTCAAAAAGACCTTTACAATACCCTTGTTATGAATGGCGTGCAGTAAAGTGTGCAAATGTTCATTTTTTATCGAAAGAACTTCGGTCAAACATAATTGAGAAAAAACCTACGATCTCGCCGTATGATGCCACAAATTTACCATGCGCTAAAGAATTGGTCCGCACGAAACCAGATCGCAATTAATAGCCGACCGATCCAAATGACGGACAGATAATCTTGAGCAAACCTTCCCTTCCAACCGACACAAGGTAGTATCCAACTTCCAGTTAATAGACCACATTAAGGGATTTTTTTTCTAGATGCTTTTATCTATAACTCGCATTTACTATCGAGTTTCTTTGGCACGCAAACTACTATCAAATTCTATCTAGTACCATCGGTCGATAGTATTAATATTATAAAACACGTTGTTTAAATAAAATATATTGAAAGTTAAGTAGTATATTATATAATTTAGAAAAACACTTTCTGAGAGAGTATATTATAACCAATAGAAAAAATCTTTTTTGAAAAAAGTAAGCCACCCGTCCGGGAATTGAACCCTGCATCTCCACGGGTAAACGCCCCAATCGTCGCATTTATCCAATATGCTACGGTGTGACATACTAATAGCGACAAATTTTAACTATTGGTCACTTTAATACCTACTCATCAGCGCTCTTCGAAATCAAGCTACTTTGGCAATCGATTTTTGTTTATTAAATCAAAGTAGGTAACTATTTACTATTACTTTAGATTACTAACCGACGTCGTGTAATTTCTCCAATATTTTTTAATATATAATTATAATGTTCAATAATCAGAATGATATATTCTTAAATCTTGTGAATTATTCGTTTGAATAAAAGAAATAGTTAATTATTAAGTAGTATAATTTAAATTTTCGAAAATCGAAACGAGAAAATGCTTATAATTACGTGGTTATGCAAATCATTATATCAGATAATCTGGGATCTGATTTTGACGACTGAACAGTGGGACCACTCGTTTGAGAAATATTCTTGTGCAAAAAAATTTGGTTAGGCTTTGTATCTTAAGATGGCGCTGAGATGCATCAAGGTAGATACAACACGGGTCAGTGATCCTAAACTTTGCATATCTAAAGCAAATGTTATTTATAAACATTTTATGGGAACACGCTTTTCGAATAAGGTTTTTATGTTTGTAGACTTGTAGAGGGTATAAATCATTGATGCGACCCCTTTTAAGGATACGTTTAAAAGCCACCAGAGAAGGTTCAATGACATTTTTTGTTATTATTTTAATATAAATTTTGTTTAAAGTTGTCCGTTCGAGACATAAAAAAGGCGTTTTTCACGTCTGACTAATATGTATCTTCGTAAAAGTTCATACAATGGAGCAGAGATAAAATATTTATTATTATTCAAATAGCCACTTAATATATATACCTACTTTAATTTAAATAAATAATAGCATTATGAGTGATTATTTAATTATCATAAATAAACCCAAATAATACAATTTACTTAGGGTCTGTCTGTACAATTAGAGCACAGCTCCACGAATATAAATAGGCACCTATAATCTGTATCAAATATTGACATTATAACGTTATCTAAGTTAAATAACAATTAGTTAAATTCTGCACATACGTTATGGCAACTGAACGATCGAATTGGGTGTTTCTTTTAAATATTCATTGAGTATCAGAAATAATAACCAATACAGGAGATTATTATTTTTTAAATTCATTTTATGCTTCCTCGTTGTTTCTCGAACAATACGAAAAATATGTTTAAATCATTAATTTATAAGTTAGTGATAATATTTCATTAATTTTGAAAAATGGTAATTTCTATTGTCAATAACTCAACTGACTTTTAAGTGATATCTACTTATAAAAACTGAGCAAGATATCTGTACATTCTTTACTTATTGGTAAGCACACTGGTTTATGTTTTTGAAAATAAATTATAAGTTATGTGCTGCAAAAATGCAAATATATTGAGTGAATCCAACAGAGGTGAAAAAATAATAAAACAAATTTCATCAAATATATTTATATAAGTAATTGTCGCGATGAATTATCATAATTCGACAAAGAAAACATCCGTAACAAAAATGTTCAATTATTCTATAATTATTGATGACTGTACAAGCGTTGAATTTAAGAAGCTTTTCCTGCAGCCGGACTTATTTGCACTTGATGAACTCTTGAGGGCTTTACTTAAAATTATCAATATATTCAAAATATTTGCAAAAAATCACTAGTTCTACAATAATTATGATCAATACAATTTTTTTAATGTCAACATAATACCTATAGGTAGGTATGTAGGTTTTTACTATAAAATAATATTTTTAAAAGATTTTAATAGCTATATTTATTGATAAGCACCTACTTTTGTTTTTTTTTTAATGTTTAAGAAATACCGGTATTCAATAAGAAATACCGAAAAACCGGTATTGACATTTTCATTCAGTATTGCAATCCTTACTTTTTGGTACCCAACAGTGGCTAAGGTTAGAGGTAGGCTGAACACATTGACTGCTGACTAGATAATCACCTTTTAATTACCACATTTAACTCATTCGCTGCTGACTATATAATGAGACTTTAATTAGCACCTTTAAAATGCACGTTAATTACATCGATCGGCCGCCTGGTCATTACGCGCATGTGCGTCTTCAGCGTCCAAAGTATTAAATATCATGTTAATTATATCGAATGGCCACCTAAGCGTTACGTATTTTTTGTTTTCATTAAAGTAAGACTACCAATTGCAGTGTTGGTTAGTTGTTAAAATTTAATTAAGCCCTGCGTAAACCAAGCTATAAGAGATAACAGTAACAAAATGTTCTTATATCTATAAAATATCGAAATTATGCCATTAAATCAAACACGATTTTGGATATTTTATAGATAGAAGAAGATCTTTTATATATATAATGGTTTGGTTCAGGCAGGGATTAATTCATTTTAAAAACTAACTACCACCATCTGTAATATTATGTGTCCTTGATTCAACGAAACAAATAAGTGTGAGTGAAAAAATGTGCACTATTTTGTCGGATCGCCCATAGTATAGGTATCTAAACTATTATGGTCAAATTGTATTCTTAGTTCAATGAAAACAAATAAGTATGACTGACAAAGATTAGTGTGCACTATTAATGTCGGATCTTAACAGTCTACCTCCACCCCGCGCCACTGGTACCTAAGTTATTAAATATAAATGAATAAATTTCGATCCGATTTGTCTCTAAAAAAAACCCAATAAAATAGACAACAAAACAACGACACAGAGAACATAGGTACTAAAAATCGTCTGAAAACATATCTTGTATTTTGTGTGAGTGGTCGCTCCGTTCGCCAAACTGACACCTGCGCCGTCGCCCATGGTCCTCTAACCAACTTGGTTATTTTTAATTATCTCATAATGTATCACCTTTAAAAGTAAGCCATTGCTTTTCATCCTCGTTGACGTTGGTATCCCTGTGACGATGAGTGAGCTGAGCAACGTTGATGATGTGACCAGGTTTCCCGTGATTCGGAGGCCTGGGCTTCTTCGATTTTTCCTGCTTTGCGCGGAGCTGATCCAGGATTAGTTTCAGGACCTAAATCAGATCAATAAAACATATTACAGTTTAATTATACTATCCTTTCTGCCTGTCTTATACTCTGAATAATGGAATAAATAAACTGCCGATCTTAAAAAGGAGCCTGGATAGGGTACTAGCAGTATATAAAAGTAAAATAAATATTTTTTTCTTTCTAAGATAAACTTACACTTATTAAAAAAATATTTATAAAATGTGCGCTCGTCGAACAGCCTCCTCTTATTAGAATGTATATTATCTTGTTCTATGGTTTTAAATAAATGTATGTAGGTATCTTTAATTATATCGTATATTATAGTTTTAATAATTATTATTTACAGGTCAATAATATAACCATACTGAAGCTCAATTCGAAGCATATAAATAAAAAAAAAGATTTGCAGTTATACTTAGACAATTTTTAAATTAAATATAAAATACAATACAACCATTAAGTATTCAAAAACATATATGTATGGTCTTCAAAATAACTTAAATAAAATATTTTTTTATTATTATAAAAATAACTAGATACTAATAAGAGGAGTCTGTTCAACGAACGCACATTTTATAACAGGTTTTTTAATGTAAATAAGTACTACTATTTAAAAAAAATATGTAAGTATTTTTACCACGTTTTTATTAGCTCGTATTCTTGTTTGTCCGGTACAGATTTTTTCTTGTGCAGTACAATTTTTTCCTTGTTTGTCCAAGATTTTTAACTAACTCCCCGACTAGCTAGACATTTGAAACTTTTAGAATATATCAGAACACGACGACAATGCATTATTTGAATACTTGTGGCCATCTTTAAGCAGAATTGAATTCATTTTCAGTTAATTCTGTTTTGTAAGTTTCGGAAAAAATTCGTTACAATTAATATTTACTACTCAATATTATTGGTTGCTCAGGGGGTCCTAGCAACTAAATTATTAATATATACGTGCGTTACTATGGATGTCAAAATGACATTTCAGTATTCTATATTTATTCAGTATTTCTATCAACTACAAAAAAAAGTATTTATTAATACATAGAATTGTCAAGTTTATATTATTCAACAGAAAATTTAAAACGTGGTAAGTATATAAAAAGTTCTTTTTATCTTGCAATTATTCCTTTTAATGATTACAGATTCGAATTGATAAACTAAAACATTTTAAAATATAAATAGCCAGAAAAATAATATGTAAAACTTCATACTTAGAATACCGTCTTTATATCAGTGTGCTATATACTGCCTTTATATTAGTGTGCATGTAATATGTCGAATCTTATATATATATATATAATATTTATATTACACTCCCCTTGTCTACCGTTTATTTAATATTTTGTATGTTTTATTGTGTTATACACAATAACGAAAAATAAACCGCAACAGTGTGTATAATCCTAGATTAGTGACAGATTTAAAATTATCAGTTTAATAGTTGTCTGATACCCACAATAAAAAGAAAATGTCAAATTTCTCTAAAGCTACTGCCATATTATTTTCTTATCTGTTTATTAAATTAATCTCTATTGTAAATCGTCGTGATAAAAATGTATTACTAAATACATTGTAGATGTTTTTAATAATTATATGATTAAAATTGGTGTGTCTGTCTGATTAAATTGAGTTTTATGATAGTGCTAAAGGCCCATTAAGTATACGTATTTTATCAGTTTGTTTTATAATTTTATTATCTGAATGCATACTTTCTCAAAATAAATTTAATTTAATTAGTGAATAATTATTGTTTAAATAGGACAAATATTTGTGATAGCTATCGGCAGTGTACTATAAATTATCGAAAATGGATACATATATTTTAAATCAGAACAAAAGTAGGCCAAGATCAATCAACATTATGTAGGAAAACATCGCCAAAAAATAATATACCATGGTTTTCTGAAATTGTTATGAGATAACAGAGAATCGAAAAAATCGTATCGTAATTGTAAAGACATATAGAATTGAATTCTGCACATCTTTCAACGAAGGTTTATTCCATGGCTCCACATCCTGAAGCGGACCCTCAGGCTAATAGCTTTGGCGGGCCCCATACCTATCTTTAAGGTTAAAGGTAGTGTGACGTACTACATTATCGTTTTTCAAATTGTTTCAGGTCAAATCAAAGATACCTATTTAGTGTATTATTAGCGATTTTTTTCTTTTTTGCAACTTTTTTATTAGCTCGTATTCTTGTTTGTCCGGTGGTTGTTTGTCCAGTACAAATATTGCAATCGATTTTTAACTAACTTCCCGACTAGCTAGACATTTGAAACTTTTAGAATATATCAGAACACGATGATGCCAATGCATTCTTTTAATACTTTTAGTCATCTTTAAGCAGAACTGAATTCATTTTCAGTTAATTCTGTTTTGTATGGAAAGTTATTTCAGAAAAATCCGTTAAAATTAAAAGACTATTATTGGTTGCTAAGGGGGTGGTCCTGGCAACTAAATTATTAATATATACGTGCGTTACTATGGAAATCAAAATGAAATGTCAAAATGACATTTCAGTATTCTATATTTTTGTTTATTTGTTTTTTTATTTACTTCATATCAAGTACAAGTTTGAGCATATTGAGCATAATAATTCAACAGAAAATTTAAAAACGTTGTATATAAAAAGTTCTTTTTATCTTGTAATTATTTAATACATCTACTTTCATGATGGAGTTGTCGAGTATCGATACACAATACCTAATCAAAAATTACATCGCACAATCATATAATTTCAGATGATAATGGTCATGAAGTATGCAGGCGACTTTTTTTTACTGTTAAAGGAAATTTGTGATGTGTGTTTATCTCACTCATCTGGTCAACCCGCCAAGGCCCTGTTAACCCCCATTAGGGGCCATGGTTTATTCACTTAGTAACCCGAACATTAATTCAATCGATCCATTGGCGAGTAATTCCAGTGGATCATCTCAAAATCGCGGTATACTATAGCTGGTTTGTTAGATTTCAACGTGTTTGTAAATTTTCTCGACGAAAAACTTTTGTCAATCAAAAGAATCGCAGAAGCTGCCAGTAATAAGCTGTCAATGAATACGACAATACGCACAATATCTTCATGTTGTTGGTTGGTTCGTGTTTCGAGTGCACAATGCTGCTTGAACCTGTCTGATTATATATTCTGATTTTCTAATTTAAAATATCGATCAGTTTATAAAAAAAATAAAGTAGATACTACTTATAATGTGAAAACTTTCAGTGTTATTATTTAATCATCAAAACGTTATAATTAGGGATTCCAATCCCGGGATCCCGAGCTATTTTCGATACCTATGAATCCCGGGATTGATAAACATAATCACGAAACTTTCTGGATTGTTTTTTATATCATTTTTATGGAAAATAAAATAAAAACAAAAATATAACAGAAAAAATACTTAAAAAACAAACTAAAATACAAATAACTACATTAGAAATAAACTGAGTTTGAATGAAGTTTGATTTATACCCATGTGTAAGTTGCCGATTCATTTTATTTTTTCACATAAATTAATAAAAATGAAAAATATTGGAAAAAAACAATGCTTCGCACTATTAACAAAGTAATTCCACCATGATCTCATACGTTTTACGGGAGTTTCATATTTGGCTGACTAATTAGATTTATGAAGCGGAAAGGCCGTAAGTATACCATGATTTGCTTTACTATTTTAAATCTCGCTAACCCATTCATTAAGTCTTTACTATCAGAAACAGCATTATCATATTAAATTCACATTATTATTTATATTACAATATTATTTACTCCATTAAACTTATGTATTTCCAAGATTGAACGTATACTATATTAACAATAAATGTCTAAAATAGTACAAATTATACTAGATTTATTTTTGACCGATTTTTTCAATGTTATTTGTAAATATAAAAAAAATATATTAACAATGGAAAAAATGCCAATCCCGGGTTTGTCAAATTGTAATCCCGAAATCCTGAGATCAGAATTTTGGCTCGGGATTGGATTCCCTAGTTATATTTAAACTGTATTATTTATTTCACATAGTTGAATAACGATCAGAACCGGGTTCATCTACTTCAATAGGACATTCTCAATTTTGGCAATAATAGCGCCTGTACACGTGCATGGATTTACTAACAGCAATAGTGCGTATTTTAATCTATCATGACAATAGCTGTTTTATAGGTGAACTTGCTGACTGTCCAATTTCATTCTTTAAGAGTGAGCGAGACGCAATGTTGTCATTTTATGGTACTATTTGACAGGTAGTGAAAATTGGTTAACCTCAAAATGAGTAGGTATAGTTCGTTTTTTACCGGCAGGTTCGCCACTATCGTTCTACTGCGTAGGCGCAGATCGAAAAAATCCTTACTGTCGCATGAAAATTCAGAAGCTTCCAAACTTTTTTTGAGTCATGGATGCAAGCTTGCAATTGCAGGATAATACATGTTTACCCATACATTTTCCCGTTATGGCCGCGATAATACTTACTGTCAACAGTGAATCCATGTACGTGTAAACGGGGTATAATAATTCAATGTCTGAACTAAAAATTACCAGTTAATATCATAAAATTATTACAAAAACGATTTTGCAGTTTAGATGTAGGCAGTAGCGTCCCGTGTGTGTAATCAGGTTATGCACTGCTTAGGAGGGGCTCATGAAAGAATACGATCTTTCGAGAATAAGTTTTGTGGGTATCAGTCGATTTTTACATATTATAGTGCTTTTCTGTTATACATACGTGTATGTAAGAAGTTTAAAGAGTTTCATTATACTGTTCGTAAAATACACCTTAATATAAGGATAAAGAACAATTTAAAACTAAAAATGGTAGTGTACATTTAGGCGATGTTTATGGCGGCGCTTTAACTAGAGACGTCACTGGCACAATAAATAGATACCATACACTCAAAAACCTACCTGAGGATCTGGAGTGTCTTTCTCTCCGCTATCATGAACCTGTGCTCGGGGGTTCAGCGCTGGCGGTCGAGGATCTCGAAATAGAACTCCCAATGAGTGCCTCGTCATGTTTCCTGATAACAGTTATTATTAAATAATTATTTAAACAATAATGATAATAATAAGACTATCATTTCTTACATCACGCTACTTATCTAGTAATGTTGAAATAAATAATTACAAGATAAAAAGAGCTTTTTATATACTTACCACGTTTTTAAATTTTCTGTTAAATCATATAAACTTGACAACTCTATGTATTAATAAATACTGTTTTTTGTACTTGATAGAAATACTGAATAAATATAGATTATTGAAATGTCATTTTGATATTTCATATTGATTTCCATAGTAACGCACGTATATATTAATAATTTAGTTGCTCGGACCCCCTTAGCAACCAATAATAGTGTTTTATTTTTTACGTATTTTTTCCGAAATAATTTTCCATACAAAACAGAATTAACTGAAAATGAATTCAATTCTGCTTAAAGATGGCTAAAAGTATTAAAAGAATGCATCGTGTTCTGATATATTCTAAAAGTTTCAAATGTCTAGCTAGTCGGGAAGTTAGTTAAAAATCGACTGCAAGATTTGTATTGGACAAACAAGATAAAATTGTATTGGACAAACAAGAAAAAAATTGTACTGGGCAAACAAGAATACGAACTAATAAAAATATGTAGTTCGATTTATAAAATTATATTTTATTAAACAAAAAAAAACAAAAGAATGACAGATAAATACTCAAAGTAAAAATACTAGATACGTGTCTCGAAGACAACAATGGTTATAAACTGGTTTATTGACCCAATCAACCTCAATATCAATGAAAATCAAGACAGGCGTGTCAACAACTTCGTCTATCTTGGACAATAAAAAATGTATATTGACGGATGTATTTATGACGAGTTATTTCGCAGAAACAAAGCGTCTGTAGTGAGTATATTGTGCTAATATAATAATATGCTATCAATGCTCACGTATGCATGTGAAAGAAACCCTTAGTAATAGAAAGGTGTGTGTTAGGCATAACGTGGAAAGACCAAAACAAACCTATTCCAATTGATCGGGAAGCGGACAAGAATACCTACGCTATGTGATAGAGGTCGCAAGATGATGAAATGTCAATGAGCTGGATATGTAGTCATACTTAAGAGCGTACTTCAGTGAAACGGCAAATAATTTTCAACAGTAGGTGCGACTAAATTTCTCACTAGTCGCCAATCGGAGACCGACAGTCGAGGTGTCCACACGTAGATTTTTTTTTGTCATGGCGTCGGATGAAAATATTCTTAAATCGTGTAAAGATGACTAAAAAACTTTACGTATGTACTTAAAAAAGAAAACATGTCAATGAATATACTATTATTATTAGCAATATAACAATAAACATAACATTAAATGGACGCATGTTGGATTTTTATGACAAATTATATTTCGTTCAGCACGCGTCATTTGCACAATCCGCGCATCGCCTAGCCACGATCTTTTTAGACCATGCCTCAACTGAAATATAGCCTTGAGAGCCACTAGAGGGGTCTTCGAACATATTATGACGTCACACAATTATCACTATCCTTTGTCTAAATTATGTAAAATTTTTGAACCACCCCTCTTCATTCGTTAAAAATGACTTTTTGATATTACACTTCCTGTTTTTTGTTTTGTGACGTGATATTTTCTACAACCCCAACTAATCCCTATATTATCACAAAAATAATCACCGCATTATATCAAACCCTTTCTCCCCTTAGATCGTAACGTCATATACCTATTATGAAGCGACCATCGTGCTGAAGGCCCTTCGCACACGGACAAACTAAAATCCGACAAACTGGTTGCTGATGGAACTCATAAACAACTGAAACCCATTTACAATAATAATCTCGTATTCTAAGTTTTTCCGTAATATCTTTACGGAAATATTCTGGCAGGATATAATTATACAGGCAGGAGTATTTCTCAACATTCAGACAGATACAGATTCCAGTTTTAGCGTCAACGAGCCACCATTGAAACACATTAGCTAGATACTGACTGGAATCACGTTATGTGCTGTCACATTATGTTGCTTTACGGGAAAAAGTGGTAATGTCGTTTTTCTTGATACTGGCTGGAATTTTAGTTTCAGTCGCGTCTTTTTTGAGTATTCTCGTGAGCGGATGGCCTAAGGCTCTAGATGCTCCTGATTCGATAACCGGTGAGGTCACAACATATTTGCGATTTAATCAAAGCCTGAATGTTTACATTGTGATCGTTTTGCTTCTTATACTAGAGTACCATTTCACTACACTACAATCATTGAACCTCACGGCCTGTTGTAGGGTTAGAAGCAAGGCCTGAACAAAAATGATGCATAAGTAAGAGTGAGAAAGTATTCGGCACCCTTATAATCTCTGCGACACGCGCTAGAGTAAGGTAAAAGGTTTACAGATGTGTGAGATGATTTGCTGTAGTGTTGCCGCCAAATCTTAATTTGTTGCTTAACTAAGCGTCGATAACCTGCGAGCGCGTATTGCTAAAATTGATATATTTTGTGTTAAACATATAGTTAGTGGTAAATATTTTTAGTTAATTAAGTAGAAAAGATGTTCTGTGTGTTGTATTAAAATGTGGCAGCCGTACTTATAAGCAAAAAGATGGTATTACGTTTCATAGGTAGTTGATATATGTTCGTGATAATTTATTTGTATATTATTATATATTTTAATATCAGTGACCTGTTTCTTTAAAATAACTTAAATTATGGATATCTTTACCGAATGGATGCATTTTGACCGCTTAAAAATACTATATAACGTAAAAAAAATAGAAAATTATATTTTAATTCTGAGCGTCTAGTGCGAGCACTTTTGGCGAGTACTAGCGAAATGGTCTATGGTCTCATATATTTGTGTACGAATGCGTTAGCTCGCCCACAAACCAAACGTACGGTACGCAGCTTCATTTAGCAATGCAACGGGTGGCATCTATATGTATCTATAGTCTAAGGTTAGAAGAGTACGTATATTAAGTACATTAATATATTTTTTATGAATAGAATAAGTAATTTAAAAAAACCAAAGCTACTTAGGTACCTAGAACTTACTAAAACAATCAAGTTAGGCGGAAATATGAGGCAATGAATAACTAGAGGTTAAAAAGAGTTGAAAAGATAGGGCAGGCTTACATATAGCTGTGTATCGACTCGGATGATGAGACGAATATTAAAAAAAAAAAAAAAAATACTGCTTCAGGATTAATTCAAATACCTGCCAAACATTAATCAAATACAGGATACCATATTGTTCAAGTGTAAGCAAACAATTACAATTTACATTATCAAAGTAAATAGTTATGTATGTATTTACGTTCTCGACTTCATTCTTTTGAAGTGCATAATAATAGTGTATGTACAGTTATTATCTGGGCTATTGTCAAGTAATAATATGTAGGCAGACACCAGAGATAACAAGTTTATTTTAAAATAATGCAATTAAACAATAATATTATATTATAGTGATATCACTTTGTAATACACAGGTGGGTACAGTCGTCATACGTGTATATTATTATTCATGTCTAAAGAAGTTCAAATACATTATGATCACGTTATGTGCTGTCACATTAAGTTGCCGCTACGGGAAAATTGGCAATGTCGTTTTCCTTGGTATTTAAAATGTTATCAGACTGATGCTCCCATACCGTAGCAAATTTTGAACCTTTAATTAAACGAACATAGTCAGTTATCAAAATCTGCCAAAATCACCAGAACAACAATGAGGTCACCTCACGCTTACCGCGCTACATCGACACCTACATGACTCAGTGAACGTTTTTTCAATCATTTTCTATATACCTACACATTTTTGACTCATGTCTAAATCACGTGTTTTTTATTTTTAGTGGTTTTCTCTATCGATTTGCTATTAAATTATTATCTATTATCTATGGTCTGCGC
Organism: Rhyacophila brunnea; assembly: GCA_022495005.1. NCBI lineage: Eukaryota > Metazoa > Arthropoda > Insecta > Trichoptera > Rhyacophilidae > Rhyacophila > Rhyacophila brunnea. The sequence continues at coordinate 262,520 of JAGYXB010002002.1, forward strand.
CCACGGTGGCCGCGCGGCTTAAGCGTTTTACCATGGCCCCCACAAGGGGGGCTGACAGGGCTCTAGCCTGGGGGCCCGGCATGGCGGATCGACCAGCCAAGTGAGATAAACATACATCACAAAATTATTGCACTAATAGTGAAAAATGTCACCTGCGGCGCTATTTCACTTTAAGCGTGCTAAAATTTCAAAGAATGTACTTGTGCGAATTTTCGATTGTTTTTTTATCGATATTCGACAACTCCGCATTTTAAATGGGTGTATTACCTAAAAATACAAAAAAATCGCTATAAAATACTTTAAATTTTACCTTGAACACTAACTATATTACACAACTGTAGATTGTCATAGTGACTTTAACCTTAGCGATAGGTAGGGGGGCCCGCCGAAGATTCTAGCTTGGGGGCCCGCTTCAAGATGTGGGGGTCATGCGTTGGACTATAACGCCGTGGGTCCCAGGTTCGAATCCTGGGTCTGGCAAGTACACATATTGTTTTTTAATTTGTGTGTGAGTCAGGGTATGGACCTAATAGGTTGAGCAAGTGGCTGAAATCCATTTCTCGTAAAAAACAAAATCTGTTAATATAAACCTCTACTCTGTAGAGGCCAATATGATCCTATTAGGATCGGATATGGTCAAAAAAAATGGTCTGCAGGTTGGCTTCTGTTCAAAATATTATCTATGGATGCAATGTCGCAAGTAATTTTAATGTACGTACACGTAAGAAACTGTTAAAATTAATTGAAATTAGCATGAATAATGGATGATAATTCAAAATACTAATAAATTAGAGTTGGCACTCTCCGTCATTGAATTTATAGAGATAGTGATCATTCAAAATATTTTGCGTAATGACGAAACCATGTACCCACCAAACTCGTCACCGTACCAGAATGTGGCAGAATTAAAACTGGCAGTGATCAATCATTATATTATTCTTATATTGTCATTCGACAACTTGAACAAAATGTATTATATTTCATAGTGTGGTGTGGGGCGGGTTGATTTGGAGGAATCTATGTTTGTGTTGTTTCAAACTGCCTTCTAACGGATATTGTTTTGTAGGTATTCACTTTTCTTATCAAACTAAATGTCTGAAAATGCCATACGTAATATTAATAATGTCTGTTTTATATAGAATCAAAATAGATTTTCAATTCAGTTTTAACTCAACCGTAAAGAAGGACGTAAAGAAGGACGAAGGAAGGATCGACTGCATTCAATCAATTAGAGATAGGAAAACTGGTCGATTTTGAAGACTAAGTATGCTTACTACCAGTATAAAAAAATACTTAGTATAGCAACTCGTTCCAAAATAGTCCAAACTAGTATTTGGAATACTATATAGAGCGTTTGAAGTGTGTAAAAGTTTCATACTTAACTAAAACTAAAACCAACTCCATATTAGTATTTGAAATACGTATCAGCTCAGGGAACTCAGACTGTATATCGGCTTCAATAGAATCGCTAAAATTACGCTGAGCTCCACTTGTCCAATAGTAATACACATTTTAAATTTATGAGTTGTTTTTCTATTAGGTAACAATATTCTTGTTAACAAAAATGAATAACAGTGATTTTTTTAAATTTTAAACATGTTTTGAGCGGTCATATAACAAGCCTAAGCCTGTGCGTAATCTCACCACTGTGCTGCGACACAAAATTTATGACCTATTATTCATACTATTCTTCAATAGACTAATAAATTAAAATATACCTATATTCAAGTGCTATTAGTGATATTACGTTCGTACGCGTTTAATGTCAATAATCTTGAATGTCTACCAACTGGCGAGCGCACAGAACAGCGACTCGCGATGGTATCATCACAAGTTTTTTGGAATAAGTTTATTGGGCCACACATACTGAGTATGGGTAGTTTCATCCGAAACTTGAGTACACAAACTGGTGACAGTATTTCCAACTCACCTCTACAATCAATGTATCAAGTCAGACTGTTAACAAGACTAAAACCTAATCTATTATAAATATATTACATTCTAATAAAGACAGATTGAATATAAAAGGTATATTTAAATGAAGTTGATCCCACCGTTCCATAACATTTTTATAACAGTAGAGAAATAATTAGATACTACAAAAAATGTTTGCGTATATTAATTTTATCTATCGACTACAAAGGCAAAAAAATCATTTATACACTGCATCTATATAGTAAATAGTTTTTGCAAAATATTGCAACTATGATGGTAATATACACATATTAAGATTTGAATGGAAAATTTTACGTCACTTAAACATGTACAGATATCTACTAAATATAGGTAAGTATAGGTATATATTATAGCGAAATGTCATATATATGTTGCATTTAATCATCTCTAATAATAATAAAGATAAGAATATCATGAATGATTGTATTTCTTTGGAATTATACCGATTTATATAATATTTCAATAATTGAGGTGCTGAGAATTAAAAGAGTACAAGTGGCACAATACGTTCTTATCTCATATTTAATTATATTATAATTAAAAATGAGATAAGAGCAGTTTTCACATCACCACATACATATTGAACCCACACCGGCGTAGCGCGTAGAGCGGCCGTCTTTAAATAAATAGTGACCTTTTTTAGCATGTCCGGAAACTTGTAGGTATGAAGTTCGCCGTATCATACTTCACCATTAAATGTTGTATCGGAAATATATGGCCGTATATTAAAGACTGTAAAAACTATTCTTTCATTTTTCTCCTCTTTAAAAACAGCTCGGCACGTCAGCCAGTCGAAAACTAATATTTAGGAAAATTTGATACGCGTACGTAAAAATATTCGCCAACCCTGTTATACACCATATTATTTTATATAAAAATGTACATATTATAATATTATTTAGTAAGGATTTATTACCAGGTTTATTTGTGGGTGAATCCGCCATCAGTTTCTTGAGAGTGGCTTCGTCCAATTTTCCCCCGTTCGCCTTGATAATCTCCTCCAACTCTTCCGAGGAATCGTCTCCAATGTACGCACACTCCTGGAGATGCTTGTGGCCACGGATCATGATCAGCGATGCGCCTGGCCATCTGAAAAAACGGTGTTTGATAAGGTTACATGTAAATTGTACGTAAAACATTTCACTGTAGCACAGTTTGCCGTGAGCTTTTTTATCGGAAAGAGATGACCGTATACTAGACGGTCTCCAATTTTATTAAATTAAATATGAACTTTAATTTAATTTTCATGGCTGATTTTGTGCAAAATTCATAAATTCAAGAATGAAAACCAAACCTAACAAATAATCCAGTATATCGGCTATTTTCAAAATTTGTTTGCTGCCGGCTTCCTGTAAAGTGTAAACCGACAAGAACCTTGTTTTATTTAGACATGAATTTTATGTCACTACTATACGACCCAAAGAGGTTGGACGCTCTTTAACGCTTTCGCTGCTGAATAGATAATGAGATTTTAATTGCCCCCTTTAAAATGCACGTTAATTACATCGATCGGCCGCCTGGTCATTACGCACCGTGTGCGTCTTCCGCGTCCAAAATATTAATATACGGCCATATCTGATACAACAGTTCGCGGTGAAGTGTGATACGGCGAACTACATACGTACAAGTTTCCGGACACGGTTAGATAAGTTATTGAAAGACAAAACGAATTCCAGCAGGGGCTTTGTACGAAGCAGATGAAACGGTCGCTCTAAAAAGTATGAACATCTTCAAAATATATGTTTTTTTTTTCAATGTGTACAATAATCCTGGCAACGTAACTATAAATAAGGATAGTAGTTTATTGCATGGACACAATTTTTTCAGGGGGTCTCCAAACCTGTCAGTGAGTCTACGTAACCATGAGCATTTCTGGAACTAAAACCAGCACTCCGTATTTACTAACCCCGCTACTATATACATTCTCCACGCCCATAATTCAGTGTGTATTCAATACCGCGTGGAATTTTATTTACATTAAAATTCCTAAAACTTTGCAAAAGCAGACGAAGAGCATTATTTCGAATGTAGAAGTATTGTGAGGAGGAGAAACAGAAAAGAAGCTCCTCTCAATAGTGCCAGTGATAGAATATTTGCTATGTATGTCCAAAACACAAAGAGCACGTGACGTAATAGTATCAATGCAAAAAAACCGTGATGTAACAGTATCAGCGCGTGCAGCGCTGTGACGTAGATGACTTGATAAAAATGTCGCACTGTAGTTCTTATCCACATTTCATACAGTTTTTTTCCTAATCAATATGCCGTGAGTTATGATCCAGGGTATAGAGCCAATAGGTTGATAATGGTTAATAACCAATCCTGGTAAAAAAACAATCACGCTTATTGGTGGGCTATGGATTAATAGGATTCACGTGCATGTGTCACCAGGTTGAGTGAATTTAATATATATTATAGCTATAAAGTTAAAGAAAAAAAATTAAATAGCTGCTTACAATATTTTTCTCATTATATTACATTTTTAATATTTGAAATAATACCCACAATTAAAAAAAAATATTCAAATTTTACACGTTGCTATCAAAATAGTAACGACATTTTATACACAAATTCATGCAACTTAGTGTCATGATAAAACAAAATGCTTATAACTTTTCATACAATGCAGTTGCACGTTTGAATCCATTTTCACAACTAAATAGGTATTATGTGGTGATGTGAAAACTCGCCTAACTAGTATTTTACTTCACTTTTTAATTCAGTGCTAGAAACGGAAAATTTTATAAGCCGGAGCGCTCGATAATTTTTCAAAAATAGCGATATATATAATATACTTATCTAATTTTATATATAGATGAGATATAAAGATAAATGAATACCTAATATAGAAAAGTAAATGAATTGTATTGCTTTATAATAAATAATTCACGAACCGGAATACAATATTTATTTTTCCACTAGATGGAGCAATAATCTCGGGAATTTCACGAAATGGAACTGCGTTCCAGTGCGCTCCCATCAATTTAAAGCCCTGATTAAGTTTTCTATAATATATTATCACTTGTACTCCTTTAATCTTCAGCTTCTTAATTTTGCCTTGCTATCAAGTGGACATTGTAATTTACCTCAATTCTCTTAATAAAACATGCTTAATTTAATATGGTTCATGTAAACATGATTTTTAATCGTGTTAAAAACACGATTATATGTCTGTAATGTACGAAACACAAATTATATGTCTGTAGTTTTATCAAAATATTTTTAAAAATATGTCTTAATTATTCGCAAATCTCAGGGTTATTTAAGTAAATAAGATATTTTAATGGGAGCAAATAAGATATATTATGAGCGTCATGATAAGATTAATAAATGAACGTACATACTTAGCGTCCATACACATTAACGCTACAAATGCCCGCTGCACACAAAGGCTTCCAAATTACAGAGATTTAAATCTGACGTATACTACTTAAAGAAAAGGTGGCGTCGCTTTTCCGGGCTCACGCGAATGTCAGCGTTTATGGCGTGAATAAAGGCGCTTAAGTTGTGATCATCAAATTGAGATACATCTCACGCCACTGTCACGTTGTCACGGCGACAAATTTAGTCTATGGTTTCGTCATTTTGCAGAATATTTTGGACGATCACCACCTCTATAAATTCAATTATAGAGACTGCCAACTCTAATGTATTAGTATTTTGAATTATTATTAATGATGCATGCTAATTTCAATTAATTTTAACAGTTTCTACGTGCACGTACATTAAAATTACTTGGGATATTATACCCATAGATAATATTTTGAACTGAACCCAACCTGCAGACCATAGATAATAGACAAAATATTCTTATAGAAAATACATAGTGCCAACAACTAAAAACAAAAAACGTGATTTTGACATGATTCGAAAATGTGTATACATGTGGAATATGATAAAAAATATTCAAAACGTCATGCAGGTGTCGATGTAGTGCAGTTCAACGTGAGGTGACATCATTGTTGTTTTGGTGATTTCGGCAGATTTTGCCAATAGACAATGTTCGTTTAACTCATTTAGTGCTAACACCGCGACTGGCGTGTTTGTAATACTTGGCCATTCGATATAATTAACGTGTTATTTAATTACCTTTTAATTACCACATTAATTTAAGGTTCAAAATATGCTACGGGATGGCACCAACAGTTTGATAACATTATAAACACCAAGCAAAACGACATTACACACGTTCTTTCCGTAGCGGCAGCTTACTGTGACGTCTCGTGATAGTCCACGACATGCACCATAATATATTTCGCGCTTTAGTCTCAAAGCTGTCCACCATGATAGTCTCGAGTAAAACGCTTACATATGATTCATTATATAACTACTTATAATACTAAGTATTACTTATTAATAATAAATTAATACCTAATCTATGGAAACTAAGCAATTTGATCCTGGCAATAAAACAACAAAGTCTTGCCGCTTTGTGATAATATAGATACCCATGTACTTGAAATAATATTTATTTTTCTTGCGTTATCTATTGGAAGGCAGAATAAAGAAAATATCAAATACGTCTTCATGTCTGCAATAAAATATCCATAAAACACAGGCACGCACTCAGGGGGTGGGTTTCAGGTACAGACCCCACCTCCAGAGACGAAAAAAATACAAATTATTTTGGTAAATGGCAATTATTTCGTCTGGACTTCATGACAGAATCGTGATCCTGATGATTTGACTCAACTCGACATTCTACGACACTCCTACTGTGAATACTTGAAAGCTCGTAGCACTCATAAATTGCTACAAATATCTGGGATGCGGCATATCTAAAAGACAAGACAGCGCCGATAGCACAAATGGACACTAACGATCCCAATAATTATTACTGTTATGCCTTATGGATGCGAAAGTTCGCAATGGCACGTGGGTGAACTTAGTAATACTTGCAGGTTAAGTATTTACCGTTAGACTCAAATTTTGAAATGTCTGGGTATTATGAATTTACCCGGAAAAGTGCAGTAAGTATTATATAATATAAAGTAGGCGGGGTAGTGCAAGTGAGTGGCACTAACTAGAATTTGCTGACCCTCCCCCGTCTTAAAATCAAGAAAAAAATATTATGTATAATTTCCAAAATGGACCACCCCAAACCATTTTTCTATGTTCTCGTCTGATAAAACACCGGTGAATTAGGTATGTACGTTATTATAAGTATGTGTAACGTCCAGCGCTCGAAATGGAAAAGTTTACGAACCGGATCGCTCGACATTTTTCTGACGATATTAACATAGTTATCAAATTTTATGCTATGTGGCATATCTAGTTCAGACGGTCAAATTATTTTTTCAATGAGACAGAAAGATAACCTGCTGCGCTCCGGTCCATTTCGAGCCCTGGTAATGTCCACAGATTCTTATATTATTCTTCTTTAGTGGAAGCTACGGTCTAAAATCTAGTCGTGACCACTCAATCTTTCTTCTCCATGACAGCCGGTCTGCCACTACTACATCTTATTTGTAATGTGAGAGTTGCTCATGCGTAGGTGGTATACGAAAAATAGTGAAGTTTTTAACGTTTAAATATTTTATTATTCAGTTAAAAAGTTTTCGCTTCCGGGTCACTATCTTAACCAGTGGAAAAGAGTGGAGGTAGGCTGTTAAGGTTCGCCATAAATAGTGCAAAATACACTTTGTCAGTCATACGTATTTGTTTTCATTGAACTAAGACTACAATTTACAGATGATGTTGGCTAGTTTTTAAGATTCAAATAAATCCTGCGAAAATCAAACCATAATAGATAATAGTCAAAAAATACTTATCTATCTATAAAATGTCTAAAATTATGCATTTAAATCATACATAATTTTGGATATTTTATAGATAGAATAATATTTTTTATCTATTATAGTTTGGTTAGGCAGGGCATTGAATTTAAAAAAAAAATGAACCTACAATATGTGTAAAAAGTATATATCCTTAATCCAACGAAAACAAATAAGTATGAATGAAAAATTGTGCACAATTTTTACCAAAACTAGTATGGTTTGGTTTAGGCAGGGTTTAATTTATTTTTAAAAACTAACCAACACCATTAGTAAATTGTAGTCTTAGTTCAATAAAAACAAATACGTATGACTATCAAAGTATAATTTGCACTTTAACAGCCTGCCTCCACCCTTTGCCACTGATCTTAACTCTCCAGTCTATTTAAGTAGGCATTAAAATCTCACCTGACACACGTGGAGACAGTTACAATGGACCCTTGGAGAAGATAGAATCCCCAGTACTCTTTCATGTCATCTTCGAGTGTTAACTGCCTCGTCATGCTGACAGGAACCAGTTCATCCGCCAGCGAGGGTTGAGAGTCCACCAGAAACGCGTTGAACGTTGCATTTGAGTGTAGGAGTTGCTTCTAAAATATAAATACAATTCGTTTTTTTATTTATATAAGCATGGTTCTTTGACCGCCAAAAATTCTTCGAATATAAATTGGCCGCCAACAGTTGAGCGCACAAATATAGAGAGAATGATATCTCGTCGAAATTTGTCATAGCGCGTCGTAAAGACAAACTTTAGAAATACGTAACATTTATTTTGCAGGTGACATAAACGATAAATTTTCCATTGTTAACCTACGTAATAATTCTAATTAATATTTTTGTACTATTCCATTTGAGAATTTTTTCGGCCAGGGCTTCGCCTATCGGCATCTTCAGGCAATGTTATATATATACACTCATCAATGGGAAATGAACACTGATACCGAGTACAGATAATTCTCGTTTATATAATAAACGTGAAAACATTATTATTATAGCCAATACAAGTTATCCGCTGAGTGAGGGCGCCACATGCTAACATTTGACATAATAACATTCAATATTTTTTATACTGCGATGAGCTTCGTTCTAAATTCGAACACCGGACGATTTATAATGGCATATTTATAAGCAAAAAAGGAAGTATAAAAGTTGGAAATTTGGATATATCATGATACTTATCTATATTTTAATATTTTAATTTAGATGTCTTCTATTAATCTAATTTAGAAAGCTTATTGAGATGTAATAACTTCTAAATAATAGGACTAGGTGATGAGACATGTCACTAAATTTACGTTCACGATATATGACGTCACACTTTTGGCTATTTTTAACATTACCCCAATGCCACATAACGTTTTACTATCTTGTCTGTGTTACGTCACAGATATTTTTTTAAATATTTATCCTTGATTCCCCGATCCTCACTATTGTGTTTTCAGATCCTTTAATGTTTACTTAGTGACGTCACATTTTCTCTAACACCCTCCCCCCCTCCTCCCTTGTTACAAATTATCACATTATATCCCCCCCCCCTAGAGCGTGACACCATTTATATAAACGGCCCCTACTCAAGGCCTGAACAAAAACGATGCATTAGTGCGAGTGAGAAAGTATTCGGCACCCTTACAATCTCTGCGACACGCGCTAGAGTAAGATAAAAGGTCTACTAGCTACAAGCCATTTTCCAAAAGTATCGCCATCAAATCGGGGCGAAACGCTTCACATAGCGTCGATAACTTACGAGCTCGTGTTGCTAAAATTGATATTTTTTGTGTTAAACATAAAGTCAGTGGTAAATATTTTTGGTTAATTAAGTAGAAAAGATGGTTTTGTGTGTTGTCTTAAAATTTGGTAGCCGTACTGATAAGCAAGAAGATGGTACTCGTATTACGTTTCATAAGTAAGTTGATACATGTTCGTGATAATTTATTTGTATTTTATTTTATATTTTAATATCAGTGACCTAGTGTTTCTTTAAAATAACTTCAATTATGGATATGTTTATCTAATGGTTGCATTTTGACCGCTTAAAAATACTATATAACGTAAAAAAATAGGAAATTACATTTTAATTCTGAGCGTCTAGTGCGAGCACTTTGGGCGAGCACTAGCGAAATGGTCTATGGTCTCGAACATTTGTAGACGAATGCGTTTGCTCGCTCACAAACCAAACGCAAGGCACGCGGCTTCATTTAGCAATGCAACGGGTGGCGTCTAGATGTATCTATAGTCTAAGCCCCTACTGTTGTGTACTGTGAAAAATCGAATGCATCAAAGGTGGAACAAACTGTCAGGATTTAAGAAGGTACCTGCCTAATACGTACCTATATACAGGTAGTTCACCTAGCCTTTATGCAGACATTTTAATTGAACATAATAAAAAATACTCAAACGGGATAATACAAAACTTAAATCAATTATAATTTAAATTGAAATTCCATTAACCCTTCCGATACTGTAATGTCATCTTAGGTAACCATGGCCATTAAACTGCAAATATTTCAGTTAATATGCATCTCGAGAATCAGCAATATAAAATCTAATTAAATTGTTATTATTTTCAAAATGGATAGCATTATCCAGTAAATACATATAATTGATAGATATCCGTCAGATTTCATTTAACTGTCATAAATATATTGCACATTGCATAAAGGGCATCGCTTTCTAAAAATCAGCCATGCTTAATTGTTAGACAAAGATATGAAAATTCGGCATGATTACAATTCAATTCATTTATTTTACATATTGTGGACATTACAAATAAGTTTAAAACGTTCACAACATGACATTTAGAAGCAACGAAATATTATTAAAACAATATTAGGTACATAACAAAATAGATATATCAGTATTAAGTTATTCTACAGTATAAATGTGTAAATACAAAAAAAATATATAAGTACAAGGAAGTACGCTGAGTTAAGCAGACCCTATTTTAAGAATTTATAAAATAACGTCCACCTATACTCATCCTCACGTATATTACAATATTAGTATTATTACTTATAGGCTGTAAGAATGTGTAGAAATACTGGTATGACTATACTATAGTAAAGTTTTGAAGCCTTTTTGATAATTTTATGTATAAAGCAAATAGCAAATAACGATGTTGAAACCTTATTTAACTTATATATGTTGATAAAATAAGCATTTCCCTGTAACTATTGTAATATTGTCGATCTCGCACGGTAACCCGGGGTTACATCACCGGAATGGACAGAATTTACCAGCATCGTAATAGAAAGGTTAAATATCCTCAGTCGATATTATTTTTCTATATAATATGATAATGATATAATATATTATATATAATAATAAATATTGTTATTGACTAAAATACTTACTTGACACCATGTTGTTGAGACTTTTTTATCAATTAGCCTCATGTCGCTCATTCCAACTGGATACAACTGACCCGAAAAGACATGATACCTACAAAGAGAAATTTTATCAACATTTCGAAAGATTTAAATCAAAATAAATAATAACATGATCATAATATTTATTATTAAAGAAAACTTTGTATAGGTAGATGTTATAATATTTTGTAATTTCAACCACAGTAGTTTGATAAACACACCTCCTCGTCTCAAAATTTCGGTGTAGGTACGAGGGTGGTCTCAGAAGTACCCGACCTAAGAAAGAAAACATAAAAAAATTGGGATTTTTTTTTATTTCTCTATGTAGTCTTCTTTTAGGTCGATAAACTTTTTCCAGCGATGTTCAATAGCTTTGATACCCTGTTTATAGTGAGAATCGTCGAGCTCCTCAAAATAGCCATCAATCGCCGACTCAACCTCTTCATTGTTGGCAAATCTTTTACCACTGAGCCATTTTTTCAAGTTTGGAAACGGAAAATAATCCGAGGGGGCTAAATCTGGCGAATAGGGTGCGTGAGGAAGCGATTCGAACTTTAACTCATTGATTTTGGCCATCGCGATAACGGATGTGTGAACTGATGAATTGTCCTGATGAAACGAAACTTTCTTTTTCGCCAAATGCGGTTGTTTTTTTCTTGATTTCATAACTCAAACGCTGCAATAAGTTTGCATAATACACGCCGTTGATTGATTTTCCTTTCTGAAGATAATCAATGAAAATTACCCCACCCGCATCCCAAAAAACTGACGCCATGACCTTGCCTGCAGATGGAACTGTCTTCACCTTCTTTAGAGCCAATTCTACCCTTGCAGTCGATTGTTTTGACTGTTCTTTCGTCAGCCACCCAATATGTTAATATTGTAAACAAAGGAGCAGACACCCCCAGAGTAGAATCTAGCGCCGCTTTGATATTGGTAGGACGGAAGCCTTTCAAATGAAAGTGTTGTATCACATAAATATGACCAATTTTGTCCATGTTTACAAATTCACTGAGAGCGTTCACTGTTGATGGCTGACAAATAATTACTGAACAACGTAGCGTCGTCAAACTTCAAACTTAAGCTTTATAAGGTAGGTACTTTCTATCATGGTCACTATTTTTAAACAATAACTGCTATCTATACGTCAGGTCAGGTACTTCTGGGACTACTGGTATATTGATGTTCCGATAATGAATGGACCAAGTGACCTAAACTGATTAAAAATTAATAATTTTTATGTATTTGAATGGACAAGGAATCACGGGTTCTTGATATTTCGTTTGAAAAAATTCTATTCAAACTTTAAATTAATTTAGCCAAAATATTGTTTTAAAAAAAATCTAAAATATACTTAATGCAAAGTAAAGCTTAATGTAGTGTTTATAAACCAAAGTGCAACGAAATAGTGTAGTCATAAAATTTAAGTTAATTTCAAGAGTAGTAAATGCCGAGAACGTTATAACACCTTATGGTACTATTTTTCCATAATGGACAATAATTAATTGAACAGTTTCTCTGTCAGTTGTCTTTCAATCGATATATACTCTGTACTTGGCAAAAACTCTAACAAAAGAAACATATAGACATGTACAAACCTCAAGTACAGAGGTACAGCAATCAGCAGTGATGGAAGGAGGGCCACAAGTACCAGTAGCCGTAAAGCCTTCAATGGTCCTCTCAATCCATCGAGGTTTCCGCTGCTTGTAGAATCCTGGCGACGCCATTGCGATGGACGTCTTTGACCAAGGCCTTTCTCTGACCCTGTAGATAAAAATATAATGTTTACTTATAATAGTTGTAATACTCATTTAAATGTGAACTAGGTTTTTTCATATTATCCAACTAATACTGAACACATCCAGGAACGAAAAAATACATATTATTTATTTTAGGTGAATGAACATTTAGTTCTTCTTCTTCTTTATCACGACCTCAACACTGAGGATCGTGACCCAGGTGATATGGCTGTCGAACAGCCTTCTTAACGGATTGGCCCCTCTCTTTTCGGTATTCTACGACACGCGAGGCCTATGAGTTCACAAATTGGTGTAACTATCTGAGATATCCAATGTTTGGTATAATATTCTGATGCCACATGTTGAAATGACAATACTGCGCTAACGACATAAACGGACTATTAGCTATGACTGTTAGCCCACGGGAATTTTTGATGCACTCATATGTGAGCACCCGTTAGTTAGCCTAGATGCTGGTCAAGTGTTCATAGCTAGACTCAAAGTTCGGAGTGTCTGGGTATGAGGAATGTACCCGGAAATGCAACAGTCTTGCATTTTTCATGAAATAGGCAAACTTTTGCTGATTTTATGTAATACGAATTTCACACATTCGGCGTAACATATATAACTCCAAGACAATATGTCTAAAATATGAATTTATTTTCGTTCTGATAATTCTCGAACCGGAACGCAATTTTCGGATCCGTAAATTTGCCGCCTCTTTACAGTGCATTAAATGCTTATTCCCACAGGACGTCATTGTTTGAATAATTTTATAACACTATTAAAACTGGGAATCTATAAATAGAAATTATATTTTTAAATACTCATGTACATATTATCAGTTTCCTTAGCTACTGAGAGTCCACGATAAGATTACAAAGGCCAGACATAATATTGTAATGCTTTATTAATAATTGTTTACCTTTCTTTTTTTCGGGTTATTAACCTGGTAGTTTGTAGTTAACAAAAATATAATTTACAATGATTAAAAGGATTAGATCGTCGCGTCAGCTTTTTAAACATTATAGGTATTACTGGTATTTTATAACGTCGTGGGTCACTGGTTCGAATCCTGGGTCTGGCAAATACACATATTGTTTTTCAATTTAGAGATTGGACCAAGGAACACAAAATTAATGGGAACTAAAATACCTAACGGGTGTTGAGTAACAGGCAACTGATCTCGAGTGTTGAAGAATATGAGATCAACTTAAGCACATGTCAATACGTCATTCTAAGCTTGTCCCTCGTTCTGACAACTGCTCTCGGTGTATACACTGACGCTCATTCAATATTGGTGTATATGAAGGCTGCAACATTACAACTATTGCACGTCTGTAATGTGTTTCATTTTCGTTCATTTATTCATTAATCTCTGCCAAACTATAGGTAATAGATAAAAAAATATTATTTTATCTATAAAATATCCAAAGTTATGTATGATGTACTTGTATAATTTTAGATATTATATAGATAGATCAGTATTTTTTTGACTATTATCCATTATGAATTGGTTTTCGCAGGGTTTAATTGAATTTTAAAAACTAACCAACACCATCTGTAAATTGTAGTCGTATTTTAATGACAACAAATACGTATAACTGACAAAGTTTAGTGTGCACTATTTATGACGAATATTAACAGCCTACCTCCACCCTTCACCACTAAATCTGAATTGACGATATGAGCACCGTATTATCAAAAGATACCTAACGACCATTTTCGAGTTTTTTCAAATTTTGATGCCAAACTGTTCTCTATGGCAATACCTATAGAATAAATATTCATTCGCTTGCGTAACTGCTTTAAATACAGAGATAATTCATGTTGAAAATCATGTTCAGTATCAAATCGTGCTCAAATCCTTAATGGTTTAGTTTCAAAATAGACTCATATCTATACAACCAATGACATCAGAGATAAAAACCGCCATTTTGATTTTTCGTCCAATTAAAACCCGGCAGGTGACGTGTTATAATCTACTTCTTTATTCATTAATTTTATCTTTTCTTATATTTTGCAACAATTGTGTTCGTGGAGTTAAGCAGGTTTTGATAATATACGCCTCATATGGAATCCTTCGCATATATAGGCATACACTGCTTGTCCGCACAACATCTGTGATCCAAGATCGTTGTGCGGACCGCCATCACGGATCACGGATTTTGAAGGTTCGGATCGGATCATGAAGAAACACCCTGACATCATACTTAAATACTTAAGTGACCTTAAGCAACGCTTAACATTAAGCCACCGAAATAATCGACGTAGGTATATTATATTATTATTATTCTTATAAGAACGTCTTAGTTATGCTAAATTTTACGTTGACATTCCTGCATTTGGCCATAAGACGGCAAATTGCTAATTCGAATTATTTTATCTGGTTACGGCAGTCGGCAAAATATTATTATTTAAGTATCTATTTTTTTCGTATTAACTATAAACATAAAAATGTGTCGATGCTAATTATTATTAGTATGTGACATTTTTGACATTTTAATGATTAAATGGCTGACTATCTTTAGTGTGTTTTGCCACGTTAACATTTCATGATTTATGACGGCATAAATTTAATGTAGTGATCCATACTATGTAATTTATGGGCTCTACTTATTACGATTACCTTCTACGATTGATTTAAGACATTTATGGTCTGTCGTACGTAATTAAATTAATACGTCAACAAATGTTTCAGATTAATCTGGTTTTTACAACAAAATTAGCGATAGATTTCTTTGTTGGCCCGTTTATAACAATTTTGATACACCTAATAAAAAAAACTACAATTTTATATAAGATAAATAGGGTTGTCTCACGGTCAAATACTTTTAAGATTTTATAAACAGTACGATGCATGCAATAATTACATGCATAGAAGTCAATATTCACCGTGTAACTTTTTTTAATGGAATACATTTAAGTTGTGATTGTATTGATATGCACGTCGTGTAGGTACTGTCCGCTGTCACGGCGACAAATTTAGCCTACGGTTTTGTCATTTTTGCAGAATATTTTGAACGATCGCCAACTCTGTAAATTCAATGATGGAGAGTGCCAACTCTAATGTATTAGTATTTTGAATTATTGTTCATTATTAATGCTAATTTCAATTAATTTTAACAGTTTCTACATGTGCGTACGTTAAAATTACTTGAGTACTACGCATGAGTACTACGCCATCGCGGTTGGCGAGACACAGCTGCGTTCGAGAGTCACGAATCGATCGCAAAACGCAGTAGGTATGTGTAGCAGGCTTTAGGGTTGAATCAGGCTGGAGAAAATATTCATATTGAGCACTTTTCCTATCCTGCTTTCTTTTCTACTATTCTGCCTTTTTCCAAAAGTATATAATCACCATTTCACGTAAAAATCTTTTCATCCATTCGGTCTAAAAATCCTCTTCTACGTCGCGTTGGATATTCAATGGTTACAATCCCAGAACCCCCCCCCCCTCCCCCAAATTTAAAAAAAAGTATATTGAAATATTGCAATACAAAATATTGTATTGTCATCAAAATGTTCATATAAAAAAATATGTCATATTTTCCTATAAAGTATTGGTTGAATAAAAAATAAATGGTTGAATAAATAGTTAATTAAAAATTATTAGCAAGTTCAAGTAAGTTACAACAAAAAATCTTGGAGTGATCCGTGATGTCGGTTAGCAATTAAAGTAATACCTACTTTGATTTAAAATACAGAAGCCGAACGCCAATGTAGCTCAATTTAGAAAACGCTTCAGTGAGTATTAAAAGCCATTAGTTAAAATTTGTCGTAATTAAGTATGACTCCTTTAGCATTGTGGTCAATGTGCGTGGGCGCGATTCCCGAGAGATGCAGGTTCAATACCTGCTATTATTCTTTAATCCGAGCCTGCGGGGTATCTTACTTTTTTCAAAAGGATTTTTTCTATTGGATATAGGTAATATATTTTCAAAAGTGTTTTCAAAACTCTGAATTAAATTGCAAAGCAACTTATAACGATCCATAATATGTATTAATGGAGCACGGAAGCCTTTATAAAATAATGAAGGTTTAAAAAATAATATTCAATGATATTGAAGAAAAATGCGCCGCAGACGACTTTTTTACTATCACTGAAACAAGCTCATAATGAACGAATTGTTTTTACTTGAATTATTGTAGGTACCTTTATTAATCGGTTCTTTTTTCTGTTAACTGGTTCTTATGAACTTTAAATCCTGCCTGATGGAACACGGAAGCTTTATACAATAATGAAGATTTTATAAAATAATATTCAATAATTTTGAATAAAATTGCTACGCAGACGACTTTTTTACTCTCACTGAAACAAGCTCATAACGAACAAACTAACTAATTGTTTTTACTTGAATTATTGTAGGTACCTTTATTACTAGGTTCTTTTTGCTGTAAACTGGTTCTTAGAACCTTTAAATTCTGCCGCCCGGATGCTTGCACCCTGAAAAACCCCGCTTTGCGCTCTCCCGGCTGGTCATCAGAAATCTTCATTTCACCCATTTCCCCTACCATTTTCTGGCATTGATAATCTGCCATGTTCTTGTTAAGGCTATACTTCAGCTGAGCCATCTAAAAAGATCGTGACTAGGCGATGCGCGGATTGTGTAAATGACGCGAGTCATAAAAATTCAACATACGTCCTTTTAATGTTATGTTTATTATTATATTCATAATAATAATAGTATATTCATTGACATGTTTTCTTTTTCAAGTACGTGCGGAACGTTTTTTAGTCATCTTTACATGATTTAACAATATATTCCTCCAACGCCATCACAAAACAAATTGCTGTGCTCACACCTCGACTGTCAGTCTCCGATTGGCGACGACTGCGAAATTTCTCTTAAGAACAAGACGATTGTCAACGTGCTACTGGACTTAAGGTTAAATAATAAAATAGAAAATGTTAGTTTCAGATTGTAATTTTGAATATTTGGTAACGCGCCAAAAAACAAAGATCCAATTCTTTGTTACTTTATCATTGTCCTACCTAACAAAAACAACTTTAGAAACAAAGGTCGAACACTAATTTTCCTAAATTTATCATAATGATTTTAGCGGAAGTAAAAATATGTATATTTCAAATTCAATAAAATGTACCTATATGGGTAGGTACCTAAATTCAATTGTACTCAGTTATGAAAACAAATACGTTCATAACGCGTTTTTCTGAAGCTAATTGTTTTTATCGATTAAACAAATTTCCGAGAAATGTCTATTAAAATGAGACATTTTATTTTAAAAACGTAGTTTGTTATAACAGAACAAACAAGGAGACATCCCACGATCTCGGTCTATCTATAGCGTCGTGGGTCCTAGGTTCGAATCCTGGGTCTGGCAAGTACACATATTGTTTTTCAATTCAATTTGCGTATGGGTCAGAGTAGGGTAGTCCCGAGCCAAAATTCTGATACCAGGATTTCGGGATTACAATTTGACAATCCCGGGATTGGCATTTTTTTCCATTGTTAATATAATATTTTTATATTTGCAAATACCATTGATAAAGTCGGTCAAAAATAAATCTAGTATAATTGTTAATATTGTATATCTACGTTCAATCTTGGAAATACATAAGGTTAATGGAATAAATAATATTATAATATAAATATTAATGTGAATTTAATATGAGATTGCTGTTTCTGATAGTAAAGACTTAATGAATGAGTTAACGAGATTTTAAATAGTAAAGCAAATCATGGTGTACTTATGGCCTTTCCGCTTCATAAATCTAATTAGTCAGCCAAATATGAAACTGCCGTAAAACTTATGAGATCATGGTGGAATTACTTTGTTAATAGTGCGAAGCATTGTTTTTTCCAATCTTTCTCATTTTTTATTAATTTATGTGAAAAAATAAAATGAATCGGCAACTTACACATGCGTATAAATCAAACTTCATTCAAACTCACTTTATTTCTAATGTAGTGATTTATTATTAAAAGTATTTTTTCTGTTATATTTTCGTTTTTATTTTATTTTATTTTCCATAAAAATTGATAAAAAAAATCAATCCCGATAGCTTCAGGATAATGTTTATCAATCCCGGGATTCATAGGTAACGAAAATAACTCGGGATCCCGGGATTGGAATCCATAGGCCAGGTCCATAGGTATTGATAAAAACGAAAATGATTTTATTAGATCGGACATGGTCAAAAAAAACAGAGAGACACTAATAAAGAAACTATATTGTCTTCTTATGCATCATGTAAAGCAGTGATGCATCCCAGTGATGCATGCGGCCTAAAAATGACAAGTACTTCATCGATCAAAATAGTCTATGTTTTAGTTATATGCAGTAGCATAGAATATAATCTGAATCGTCACTGACAGAATACCATACAGCGATTTTTTTTAAATACGATTATTTTTCTACGTACCTAATGCAGAGTGGAGTATTTTATATGTAACTATTAAATTTAAAATAATTAAATATAGTCTAGTCTAGTATAATAGCGCCTGTACACGTACATAGATTTACTGGCATAAACAGTGCGTAAAGTCAACTATCGCGATAATAACTGTTTACACGTAAAAATGGCGACTGTTTCGTCAATATCATTCTTCAAGCTTACGCGAGGCGCATTGTTATCATTTTATGTAAAAATTTGGTAAACGTCAAAATACTCTACGCGGTATAGTTCTTATTTTTTCCGGCAGATTCGCCTCTATCGTTATACTACGCTGAAATCGCACAAGTTACAACACTATCGCATGAAAATTCAGAAGCTACTGATTTTTTTATCCATGCATGCAATCTTGCGACTTGCGCAATAATCCGTCAGCAGTAAATCCATGCACGCGTAAACGTTATTAATTAAAATATTTAAAAAATATGTTTTGAAACATTTTTGCCCACTAACAAACAATTATAGAATGGAAATTGTTATGCACCGCTGATGTAAATAGTCAAAACGCTGGAAAAAAGAAAATATTTCGAAATCACAGATATTCAATAAAAAGGTTGTATGTAATATTAAATGATAATAACAATTATAAAATAAGTACGCATCAACAAGGTAAATGATATAAAACGTTTTCCAAAATATCCTAAGTTACTAAAATTTAAATTAAATTAGCCGACCGCTAAATAGTGTTAAGTGGCCCTGGTTGCTTACTGTCCAATTTCGCCTATTGTGAGGTATATACAGTATTTTTAAAAACAAACATTTTTGGCAAATACGTACAGACTAAACACACTTTAAATTGATTTTGCAATATGCTAACTACTTCGTTGTTATTTCCTAAATCGCATAAGAGCAAACTAAGTGCGTATTAATTTGGATGTGCGATGTACTTAATTTCCTTCTAAAAGAGGTGATACTATGCACAGTTTGTTGTATTATGTCCAGTTTTGTATGTTTTGATAAAATCAATTTTTACGTTTTAAGATACTGGGATAATAAGGTGTTTCCTTTTTAAAAAGTTCATATAAGTATATGAGTTTATCGTACGCTATTACCAGTGACGTCCTTAAATAAAATGCCGCCCCTAGGCAGCGCAAAAATTCCCCCTCATCTTTTTATGCATTATTTTTAACATCCTTCATGAGTCCAATGTCTAAGAAATGTGTTGTATGGATGCATTATTAACATAATATCAGACTAGTTATTCACAAATCTGCACGTGTCGTTTTTGGTCACCAAAAACGTTGAAGGGCAACGGAAGTAAACTAGATATCGCGGTGAGCTGAATTTTTTAATGGAAAGATATTTTCGTTATTACTAAGTTTAGGTAGATATTTATATATATATTCCAAATGATTTTCAATGATTTGCCGCCTTTCGAGTAACTGCCGCCCCCAAGCGACGCTCAATCTGGCTACCCCCACGGGAAGTCACTGGCTATTACATATTTTAAATAACTAATCTAATTGCGACAAAGTTAACTAGTGTTTTTACAATATCCTCTGAAGCGCTTTCTAAATTGCGTTACTTTCTAGCAATCGGCCTTTGTATTTTAAATCAAAGTATTAATATTACCACAATTACTAACTTGTGTCTCTTCTCTTCAAAATTTCTTAAAATTTTAGTTATAACGTACTTGCACTTGCTAATAATTTAATAAACTATTTTTTTCAATTGGTTATATTATATTTGTCAGTAGTGTTTTAAAATTGTGAAATCTTTTCAATTATTCTTTGAATAAATCAATAGTGTACGTACCAGTAGCGAAGGGTGGAGGTAGGCTGTTAAGATCAGCAATAAATAGTGCACATTAAACTTTGTCAGCCATACGTATTTGTTTTTATTGAACTAAGGCTACAATTTACAATTTACAAAACTGTTGGTTAGTTTTTAAAAATCAATTAAGCCCTGCCTAAACCTAACCATAATAGTTTTGGTATACTTTGGGCGATACGACAAAATTGTGCACATTTTTTCATTTATACTTATTTGTTTTCGTTGGGTCGTTACACACATATTGTTGGTTCTTTTTTTTTCAAACTATAATATATAATAAATATCATTCTATCTATAAAATATCCAAAGTTATGTATGACTTAATTGCATAATTTTATATATTTTATAGATAGGTGAGTATTTTTTGACTATTATTTATTATGGCTTGGTTTCTGAATTGAAATTAAAAAACTAACCAACACCATCTGTAAATTGTAGTCTTATTTTAATGATTACAAATACCTACGTATGACTGACAAAGTTCAGTGTGGAATATTTATGGCTGATCTTAACATCCTACATCCACCCTTCGCCAATGGTGCGTACATGTACCTGTATAAGAGTGAAACATATAAAATCATTACAATTAAAGAAAGTGAAAATAGAGTAAAAATCGTGAAAAGCCTATAATAAATGAATCATCATTATAATATCGTCTATGTTCTGGCAGAACACACTAACTGGAGAATACTAGTTTTAAGTAATTTGACTTTGAAGTTGTTAAAATAATTGAAATGGTCTATCATGCGAGTTTATTAAGTAATCGTAAAAAGGATCACTTTAAAATAAATACTGTTTATTTATTAAGGTTTCCAGACGGAAAAGTTTGAAATAAGGAACATTTTAGTATAACTAACTCAATATGTAATTTTTTCGAATTAGTGTCTTCTGCCAGAACAGTGACGATATTATGTTTTTGGTAATCGAATGATCTGGAAGATGGACTATCGGCTGTCGAGGCTGAAAAAACAAAAAATATTGTATGCATCATGGATTTGTTGACTCTTTATCCCCGTGAATGCATTGAACTGCCCACCACCATAAGATTAAAATACGTACAGCTTAAGTGGCATTTTATAATATACGAGTATATTATCAGGGATGGCCAGTGCGTCGATCGCGAAGGTATTTTTGGTCGATCGCGGATATAATAATATATTGTAGGTACTATTTCTTGTTCAAACGAGTCAAAACTACTAGACGTTTCAGCTCTTACAATCCGCTAGGTAGTTCTTATCTCTTCTCTTACATATCATTATCAAGAAATATACTCATGCGAAGAACACAAGTGATGAGAACTTGGAAGAACTTCTACAGGAAAACATTAATAAAATAAATGTAAATTCCTATCCTTGCAATTTGACGAGTCGGTAGATTACACGGATATTGCACAACTATGCGTTTTCATTCGATTGGTTTTTAAAGATATGTTTGCTTTGGAGGAACGATTCAAAAGAAACGATAATATATTTTAATACATTTAAGTCGTACTTATATTAATCGTAGTCGATTTCCTATTCCTAAACTAGTATCGGTGACGACTGATGGAGCTCCTGCTATGGTTGGGAATCATGCTGCGTTTATTACTTTATGTAAAAATGAGGAAACAGTACCCACATTTATCAGTTATCATTGCATTATACACCAGTAGGTGTGGCTCCCACAAGGGGGGGTCTGACAGGGCTCTAGTCTATGGGGAGCCCGGCGTAGCGGGTCGACCATTTAAGTAATAAAAACACAAACCACAAATTTGCTCGAACAGTAAAAAACTCGCCTGCGGCGCTATTTTCCTCAAGGGTTATGTAAATTTTAAAATACATGGCTGTGCGATGCAATTTGATGTGATATGATTATTGATGTAATTAACTGATAATTCATATGTTATAGAATTTATTTTAAATATGTGTCCTGGCGAAGGGTTGCATGTTACTTGGCTACTACAAAATTTCTAATTTATTAGATATACAGGTAAACCGTGTAACTATATCGAAATTACAGTTAATGTGTACCTACTTAATTTTTTAGAAGTGAAATACATAATAATATTACTTATTATTGTCGTTAATTCGATGTTTATGTACCGTTATTGTTTATATGTATAAAATATCTAAATTCTAATGGATTCAAGCTCTGTGCTATTCTATTTAAGTCGTTTTTTGCGTCCTGGGTTTCGCCTTTCAGTGAAATTTTAAAAATCTCACGAATTGGCTATAAAATATTCCCAAAGGCCCACTGACATAAAATAGGTCCATAACATATCCACTGATATTATTATGGGTCATCACTTTCATGCGATCCTACAAAAGAGATACGTTGAAATATTTTCTAGGCACGTTGGAGGTAAGAACTTAAGTTTTTTTATTTATTTTTTTACTGTGGGCTCAAAAATCCGTCTGTGCCTTGGGCCTCCAAGTCCCTTAAGTCTTCCAGTGCTAAAGACGCGCTAGGCGCGTAACCATTAGTTAGCCATTAGATATAATTAGCATGATATTTAAATGTGGTAATTAATTACAAATTATCTGGTTAGCAGTGAATGTGATAATTATTAACAATGGATAGATACAAAAATATTATATTATATTATGACAGTGTTGTTGGGTTTAAACTTAAACGAACAATTAATTTCATTGATAAGCAACTACACAGTTGAAAAATAACAAATATTACATAGGTACTGACACCCTCAAATTGTGTCACCTCTTAAGTGGATACATTTTACATGTAAGAAAAAGTTTTAAACCAGATTCTGTTTATCTTTTATCAATATACTCATAGTTGGCTGCAAAATTAGTTATACATTTAATAACAGTATTATAATTTGAATTTAATTTTTTTATAATTACTTTTTCATAGTTCATGTCATTTGAATTAAGATTTTTATGTCAGGTCATAATGTAAAATTTATCTCTAAGATGTCGTGTATTTTATGTAATTTTAATTGTATGTTATGTGTAAGAATTAATTAACTTGTATGAAATAAATTGTAGGTAAAATATTATAATAACCTTTGGGGTGGAGACTTATAATAATATGACGTTGTCCAAATTAGCCGAAAAGCTTGTAGTCGCATTTACCTGGTTGGAACAATTCTGAGAATTTAAGGTCTCTCATTTTTTTTTCGATCACTCAAATTTGATAATAATAAAATTATTTGACTCAGATATCATCTCTTGTACACTACATATATTCTGACCGGTATTATATTGAATAAATATATAATGCTGTATTATATTTCTGGATTTAATAAACCACCGATCACTCTTCTCGTCTATCATGACCTGAATGCTATACGGTCATTCGTTTACGGTGAACTGTATTCGTACAATTTTCCGGACACGGTTGACCACAGGCTACATCATCCTTCCACACCAAGGGTTCATTTCAGGTAGGGATTGCAATACCGGTATTTCAAAACCGGTATCCTTGTAGTTTTCGATACCGAAATACCGGTTTTAAAAATCACATAATACCGATATATTCGGTATTGAAAGTGGAAACAGAATGTATCAATTAACATACAAGGTTTAACATGGCTATATTTTTTGTCGGGTTACGCGATGTCTGGTTGAATTCCGTTCACATTCAGTGACGTCCCGTGGGGGTAAGCAAATTGAGCGTCGCTTGGGGGCAGCAGTTGCTCGAAGGGCGGCAAATCAAGGAGAATCATTTGGAATACATATAAATAGCTACCTATACTTAATAATAACGCAAATATCTTTCCATTAAAAGATTCAGCTCATTGGTTTTGTCGGGTACGCGATATCTAGTTTACTTCCGTTGCCCTTCCACGTCCTTAACACGTGCATATTTGCGAATAATTACAGTCTGATATTTTGTTAGTAATGTATCCATACAAAACATTTCTTAGATATTGGACTTATGAAAGGATAGTATAAATACTGTATAAAAAATGGGGCGGCATTTTGGCGCTGCCTAGAGGCGGCATTTTATCTAGGGACATCACTGTTCCAATTCAATTATAAAGATAAATTATATATTGGTAGATACTTCTGTTTTTTCCATATATTTCACGACTACTGGTATTCAATAGGAAATATCGAATTACCGATATTAGTATTTTCATTCGCTATTGCAATCCCTAATTTCATGCACAGAACAGATTAGTTGTAGGCCATCACAGTTTAGTGCCTCCCTAATAAAGTGGTAGAATTTATTTTATGACAAAAGTTAGAATTTACCTACTTATGAATATGTTGGTAGTATTGAACGGAATCTATTGTTGTTAAATATACTTACTATTCGAAGATTCATGCAAAAAATATATCTTATTGATCGCTTAATCGTTTAATGAATAGTCAAGGTTTAAATCGAAATGTCAACATTTTACAGTCACCGCGTTGGGTAATAAAAATATTAGTATCCATTATTTATTCTGTGATTGTCCTACAGAAAAGATGGCAGTGATTATGACCCAATCCAAGGCCCCATATAGTCAGGCCGTGACTCGTCGGTGTTTTGTAAAAAGGGCGAATCAACCATTTTGGCGAAATCGAGATTTTAATGAAAATACAATATGTACCCCACTAGCTTTGTTGTGTAAAAACGGCGAATTTTTATCTCACAGGAAAGTACTTAAAAACGATAATCGACTAAAATTAAATTAATTAAAATTACGAATAAAAAGCGAATGTGACATATTAGGCCTTTTAAAATATTATATAATAATGCCTATTATAATGACAGTATTCTTTCTAAGCTTTATTATAAACTTGTTAGATATTTATAATCATCTACAGGTAAAAAACAAATAAATGTTAAAAGTTAAAAATCCTCCTCCTGTAAAGTAGCATTTTGGTTAATTCGCCCTTTTTACAAAACACCGACGAGTCATGAAACTGTAAACTTCCATATTAGTGCTGGTTGTTGCTCATATTTTGAATGCAATATCGTAAACGGTTAAATTGTACGAGGATCGGTCTCCCTTCTCTTGAGAGCGATCAACGCTACCATTGAGGGCGTCCATCTGACACCTCCGCCGATATTTGAAGACGTACCTTACAGGCATACTGTTAGCACGTCAGTCTACAAGACAGCACTCGATACATGGCAGTCGAGGTGATCGGCATCCACCAAGGGATGACAAACGTATCTGTTTTTTCCAGATGTGTCCTGCAGGCTTCAGATGAGACAACTAAGACCAACACACTGGGTAAGGAAGTTCCTGACCGGCCATGGTGACTTTGCAGCCAAGTCGGATGGTTTGATAGGAGATGGGCCGTAGTGCACATCCTGCATGTGGCGCTAGACACGTCCTCTGGGACTGCCCGTTGATGGGATCCGATCGAACGGAGCTGTTTGCCAGGGTCCGTCCACACACAGGCCCGATTGACCACGCCGACTTGATATCAACCAAGGCCAACTTTGAGGCATTTGAAAAATTTGCTGCTTCATATGGAGAACGGAATAATTCTGATCCTTCCTTATATTCATCATTTTCAACTCCTGACTCATCTGTTTTGGCAGAGTTTCAGTACACGGGTACAGAGGACACCTCATGTCATTGAAGATAAATGACAGCAGAGCAAGTCAAGATTCTTTTTATTTTCTAAAACTCTTTCTTTAAGCACTAAGGTTCATGGTTGCTACATCAGTCCCGTACAGCAACGCTTCGGGACTAAGAAGTGTGGCACTAAAATCTTTTCATTCTGACACGTTTATAGCATCATGGAAGGCAGCCGTGCACAAACCGACGCTGCATATACATGGCGGGTTGAGATGGCAAAGTCAAATCATTGTAATATGTAAAACATTTCACCGTGGCACAGTTCGCCGTGAGCTTTTTATCGGAAAGAGATGACCGTACTATACGGTCTCCAATTTTATTAGATTCAATATGAACATTAATTCAATTTTCATACCTGATTTTGGCAGAATTCATAAATTCAAGAATGAAAACCTAACCTAACCTAACAAATAATCAAGTATATCGCTATTTTCAAAAATTGTTTGCCGCTGGCTTCTTGTAAAGTATGAACAGACAAGAACCGTGTTTTATATAGACATGAATTTTATGTCAGTACTATACGACCCAAAGAGGTTGGATGGTCTTTAATATACGGCCATATATTTCCGATACAACATTTCACGGTGAATGGTGTACGGCGAACTGCATACGTATAAGTTTCCGGACACGATCGTAAACAGCTGTTGATATACAATCAAAGATCTTCATTTATTGCGAACAGGTCACTGCATTGCATTCGAAGATAATCAATAACTAGCACTACCATCGTAATTTGTAATTCAATTTCACTAGGTACATATATTATATAGTTAGCCTTGGCCCAACCTCTAATAAATTAAGAGGAATCACAATAAGGAAAATAATCTTTCAAAAACATTAATTAAATTATTTCCTTATTCACACGCTTTCAGAATGCAACATTATTCTTAATATAAATACTTAATTTTGAAAACAGACAAAAAAACTTGAACCGACTGTATTTCAAACTTTCAAAAATATTATATCACTTTGCAGTTGACTAATTAAATTTATCAATCGAAATGTCCATGTAGCGAATAATTCCTAATAATGCCTACGCTACGTGAGGTTTCCAATTTCCATCAAGGATCGGCTACCATCTTTGTAATTTAAATATGGTACCTAATGAGACCACTAACTTCATTTATAAAATACGTAAAAAGAGTTCAAGGAGACTAAATCTTCCTATAATTAAAATTTTTCAATTTTTAAATGAAATCATCAACTATTTATTAGATCTATATACAAATTTTCCAAAATCAAAATTTAGATTAAGCTGAAGATAAAGTAAGTTATGTACGGATTCAAGACCAATGCTAGGGATTCTGCGAGAATTCGCAAAGATGTATTTTATTAATAGAGTAAAACAAAAAGTGTTTCAGTTACGGCACATCATTGAAATATTTTAAGATAATTGATGTGCCCAGAGATGTGTATCTTACACTCTTCTAATAGTTACATTTTTTTCAAAAATAATAGTTAATTACTATTATTCTAAAGAATCGACAAAATAAGGATAAAATGCCAACAATATAACTTTTCAGAGTAGATTGATTGAACAAAATTTTGGCCTACGAGACAAATGGGTAGTCAATGTTTATGAGTGATGGTATATATGTTACACCGAATGTGTGAAATTGCGTATTACATGAAATCGGAAAATTTTGCCTAATTCATGAATTAGGCAAATTATCTGCCGAGTGCATGTTCTTAAACTGTCAACATGACAGTAGAAAAGGTAAATTTAATAAGTATGTTTTTATTAGTCATAATTGGACATAATATAATATTACTATTATTAGGTTAGGTTTTGTAATTCCGAATTCAACCGAATGTCCATTTTGAGGTTATTTGACACATTTGGTTTAGTTGCAAAAAACACCACCGGAGCGCCACTATCTAATTTGCCCAATGCATGAACTAGGCAGAAAAATTACTGCCGTATTTACGCACTCGGCAGATATTTTGCCTAATTCATGAATAAGGCAACGGGCTTGCATTTTTCATGAAATAGGCGAAATTTTGGAGATTTCATGTAATACGCAATTTCACACATTCGGCGTAACATAAGTATATATATACATATTGCTTGAGACTGGGTTTAGTAGATTTTTTAGCGGGTGTATCATATTTTAATGATTTTATTTACGCGTATCCATTTCAGCCACGGATTCATATTCCGAGTCTGGCACATTCAAATTGTTTTTTTTTCAATGTGTATTTGGACCCAGAGTATGGACCTAATAGATTAATATCAATTTCTAGTAAAACCAATAATCTGTTAATACAACCTCCTTTCTATGGAGGCCCATAATATGAAAATTCATACAATTTGCGTCTAAAATACCTAATATGGGGATGTATTTTAAACCTGCTTAAGCGTGACCGGTTACCAAAGTATGTCACCGTCTTCTGAGTCAGGGGTTCCTCAAGATTTTACAAAATGCTTCAAGGATTCGTCCAACCAACACAGCCTTGGCCATATTTACTATTTTAAACGTATGTAGCTTTTGACTAAGCCGCAATGGTTGAAACGCGCTGCAGGCTGAAAGTATGAAATGACAAGAGATGCGGGAAGTTGTCCTGGACCAAGAAAAATGACGCTTGTTATAGAAAAACTCATTCTTGTTCTATTTTCCGATGCTGGGGCATAACTAAGTGAAGTAAGTATCATATTGTACTTTATATTAAATTGTGTTTAAATCCAAATGCGTTTCCATGCAAATTAAAATTAATTCGAGTTGTATGATATTGTAGACCTTTTTATTCTAAATAATTGAAGTTCTGAGAATTATAAATAAAATATTATGATTTTAAAAAAGAAATAGTTAAGATCAGCTTTCACATCAACACATAAATATTTATGCGTGAAACAGGATTTAAATAATATATAACTTCTTTATATGAAAAGATTATTTTTAATATTCGAGTAGGTATATGCCAATATGCCATGGACATGGTGTATAAAATGTCGTTATTAATTTAATAGAAGCCATATATAGGTACCTAATTTGAATGTTTTGGTTTGACTTTTCCTCCTTCAAACACAAAAAACAACAATAATTTTAGATATTAACATAGATTAACGTTAGAGAAATATTAATATTTCGTTGAAATTTCTGAGAACAAGGCCTCATTTACAGAATGATGAAAACAGTTATGCAGTATATACCTACAATCACTGGCGATTTTAGGGGCCGAAACACTGATACTTTTAGAGCACCATTGCCAAATAGTTATGGTACAATAAGCCTTCGCTGAGTCGTAAAAATGGTAAGTTGTCAAGATTTTTTTACAGTTTGATTGAATTTTTCCACTCAGTTTGTAATAAAATATGCATATTTTTTTAAATGTTGATACTTTTTCACAAATTTATCGCATTTTCCTCTTTATATAAAGGTATAATTGAGTTTATTGTATAACTATTAATTATTAATGCTGAAAATATACAAGCCGGCACTGAATTACTAGTTACGATGGTAGTGTTAGAGGCAATGACATTAATATGGACGAAGCATCTGGAAAAAAATGATACTCACTTTTTTGTGTTACGGTCTATGGATGGCCTCTTGTTCATTATTGATTAATTTTGTTACTGCAATGAGGTATCATGTTCGTTGTAAATGAAGATTCTCGATTGTATTTATATTTCGTTCAAATCAATTAACGTATTAGGTACCATACATTTCAATCAGTGGTGTATCGCTAAATAAAAAATTCTGGAAGCGCTCACTATAATATTTTAATACCCCTACCCGTAATGACTCAATTTCCGCACCAACAAGATTCCAAATAAACGTTCTTCGAATACCTACATAGTTAGAAAAATCGGTACTGTTCGGTTATCAGGAATACAGCGGAAAACACATTTTGAAAATAGCCGATAAACTGGATTATTTGTTAGATTAACCTAGCCAAACCTAACCTAACCTAACCCAACCTAACCTAAACTAACCCAAACTAACAAATAATCCAGTATATCGGGTATTTTCAAAATGTGTTTTCCGCTGTATTCCTGATAACCGAACAGTACCGAAAAATCATTTTATAATATTTACGTTAAAATAAATATTTATCAAATGTAAATAATATAGATATGTATGTGCAGCGTTGACAAAAACTACCACTAAAATATTACAATATTACCTACTCAAAATATATATAATATTTTTATAATGTCTACTCACTAACTTTGTCCAAGGAAAGAAACTTCTTTCTGTCAGTAATGTTAAAAGGAATTTTAAATTTAGGTACAATGATAATAAATTTACTACGCAAAATTTCCAAATCGTCTAGAAAAGATAAGAGAACCCCACTACACCATTGATTCCAATATGAAACAATCATCCTTTTCTACAAACATTTTCCCATATTGCACTCGAATTATTAGCAATAACTACGATCAAATTGTACAGTTTCGTATAACGGCCTGATACAACTTTTAGGTTGATTTACACCGGTATTACTTATATTAATAAAATACTCAGCACCTGAATTATTCGAATTCAAATAAATTATAGTTATTTTTAACTTAAAAACTCACCATCTTCTGACATAATATTATTTTTTTAAAAATAACTAAAACACTACAGATGGGTCACGCGATACAAAATAATCATCGAATCATGTTACCGAAATTGACTTCCTATTTCGTCAACAATGATATCGAATGGACATTTTCGCGGGCCGATAGAACATGACCGGTTTTGGCAATGAAATAAACACTTGTGACGGAAAAATTTAAGGCACTATGCTCTTTATATTATTATAGTAGAATTTATGAGCTGAACCGCTTGGCCAAGCCGACCGGACAATACGAATGGGAGAACGAATGTAACAAATAATAATACCTTACACTTAAAGATTAATCGATGAATTTAATGGTGGGCTGGGACTCCCAAAGAGTAATATCGAGCAATTCAATAGCCAACAATTCGCTGGTTAAATACTACCATTGACTGTCATATATTTATTTCATGCTATACCTGAGGCATAAAGCCCATTGACGCAGCGAGTGCGGCGCTCGCGCAAAATTTCTACAAGTGGCGCGTAAATCATCAAAAATACAACGTAATCAAATACGCCAGCGCCCACTGGACTTGACGATGCCTTGCGCCCCGCCTGCCGCATGAGTCACCGTTTTCGCTTCTCGGCGATACGATTTAATGAAAATACAAAGAAGTCCATTCATTGAACACGGCTACCAAAATCACACTGCTTGAGGCGTCGTCGATCGACGGGCGAAAAGCAATTATTTAATAACAGGGAACTCTTTGTTCCGTGTCCTATATTTTGCTGGTTGAATAATGTCGTCGTAAATATTTATTACAAGCCCCGAAATAATATAATATTTTTATTGCTTTGTTATGAGAGACGCTGTAAAAATAATTATTTTGTGCTGCTTGGGCCGCTTATTACATAGGTGAAGGGTAATGCGCGGGAAGAGACGTGTGATTATGGTTATGAATAAACGCTGCATTCACCGACTTCGCCCGCTCGACGCGTTCTATGAGCACTATCGCTAATATGAACAGCGGCTACGATGATAAGGGATAGGTACAGAGACGGGCTTAAGAAATTTGAGATCCCCATGATACGTAGTAAAAAATAATATAACAATGTATTTCTTCCCTTTAAAATTAATTGAAGATGACACATAATAATATGAGGTTATTAATTTCATTATTACTTAATGTTATTATTAACCTCCATTTTTACTTTTTTTTATATTTTTCTTGATTCTAATTCTGCAAATATTAAATCCAGTTCCGTTCGATAGTTTAATATAATTATACCGAAAATTGATTGCAATGTCGCTTGTATTCATCAGTCGTTTTTTTTATATTTGACGAATAACTTCAAACTTTTTTAAGTGTTTACTAATATATTTGCAAATATAAAATATTTTACTTACAGATTTAAATGTGCCTAACATTTTTTTGCGATTATCTCTAAATGGCAGAATACGGGGGTTACCCACTTTGAAACTAACAGTCTCAAATTATTAGTGATTAACTTTTTTATATACAGGTACATATTTGTGTGTGTAGTTTTGTAAAATACCTTTTTTTATGTTAGTTGAGGGATTTTATTATACCTATGTTAGGTAATATTTGTGAGAAATACGCATCTTCTGAGATTTTCGTATGATTTAATCATTTTATGACAGGTTTAAACAGTTTCAATGCCCCTTTTTATTTCTTCTTTCGAGTCGATTGCGCCATCTGTGTCAAATACCGACCGACATCGGGTTATCGCGCTTCTGACGATTTTGATCAACACTGCGGTATGTTTTTTTTTAATAAATTAAATACCACAGTCGTATAAAAAAATATTTGTGTGTATTTTAATCTAGCGGGAGAGGTGACTTTTAAGTGATTTCGCAAGGGGGCGGCAGAGTGTCTATTAGGCTAGGCCTGCTTTTAATCATTTCTCCAACCAGCCTCTTTACATCTCCACTTTCATACATTCAGGTTCCATCTATATATAATAGATTTTTTTTTCAATGTGTTTCGTCAAGACAGATGTTTCCTGTCTTCGAACTAGATAGCGTTAAGCATATGGGATTGGTGCCTTCTTGACACCAACTGCACGATTGCTAACTTGACATTGGCCTGCTGGGTGGGCTGTCATGATGCTGATAATGATGATGACGGTTCTTAGTTGACAATCACCCGATTTCGGCACAATTGCGTGTTTTTTTTTTTATAAGAGATATTAAAAAATATTGCACTTTACTCGTTTGCCAATAAAGTCATAATACTGTTATTCGCATAATAATAATATATTATGTGCCGGCCCATTACATACCTGTTTTGAGATCCTTCAAAAAATCTGCTAGTGTCTGTCAAACGCATATTAGAGAAATAAATGCGTCAATTTTATGGAAGCTGTCCACAACAACCAAAATGTACTCTTAATTACATGCTAAGTGTAAGATAGATAGTATACTGCTCCCAGCGAGAGTTAAAACATACACGTACGTTGTAAATAAAATGTAATGACGTATTTAGTAGACGCAACATCTGAATTACAGAAGGACTCTAATCATAGAGGTATTAAATAAAAAGAGGGGTAAGGAATCGGCTTTCTCATACAACTGAATGAAGCAGGCCAACAATAGCCGACAACTTACGAGAAATAGCATCACGGAGGATTTACTTTGGTCATTATAACGTACCCATATAATATAATTTTAACGTGGAAATTTTGCCGCAAATTGATTACCAGCCTGCCTCACCATACTTTCTCACCATATTTGCCTGCTTCACCATACTTTCATATAACCTGCCGCCCCTAGGCTCTAATAAACGACCCTACTCATATACATCTGGGTCTGCTGCAAGTTAACTTTTGCATGTAACAACATTGCAAATTGCTAAACCTTGCGAAAATCGCGATCCACTAGACCGGCGCTGCTTTCCATGCAGTTGGTCGTATGCCTGGCTAAGAATTAGGATACTTAAAATTACCTATCACTGCATACGATGCAAGAGTAAAGGTATACGCTATAAGCGTGTCTGAAAAAGTGTTGGAATCAGTGGATCTTTTTAAGGTGCGGATTTCAGTGCGATGTTGTTCACAAAGACCTACTGTATATCTTTAACAGATGCGCTCCCTGTCTTGGCTGGGGTCCTCCCCCTCGATTTGCATATTCAGGTACGCGGTGCATCCATGATACTCCTCAAATGCAAGGAAGCGGACGTCGGTGACTGTTATCTTACGCCACCTACTCGTCTTGATGATGAAAATGTATTCATGAAGAAGCGAACTATCCGTCTAATGACGCTGGATGCGGCGTTGAAGACCTGGCATAAAAATGAAATATATCTACCAAAGACAAGCACACAGATAAGTTTTTTATTTTAAATATCGTTTGGCTTATGGAAATAACCACTTTGACTATTACTATTACATCAGTCAATTCTTGATTGGACATAGTAGCTTCTTTGGCAAGATCTATGTGCTTTGTCTTGTTACACGTTCAACATATCCATGTGGTGGAAAAATACAGGATTCAAACCACAACCTCTGGGAATGTCCTAAAATATGTACGATAAGAGAAGCGCTGTTCAAGTCGGTCCACCCAGGGGCTAGGCACATCTGACCATCCGACCTGGCCACCACAAAAGCCAAATGTATTGCATTTTAAAATTTTGCAGCTCCTTCTATGAACGAAAATGTCGCTCCACATTTATAATATCCGTCAATTTTGAGTTATCATTGTTTCATATAACTTTTTTTTATCTTCTCTCATGATTACATTAAAAAAAGAAACAATTTAAACTCAGTTAAAGCAGACATAAACGCGTGGTGACCTCATTCTTGGGTAAATGTTCCCGAAACAATCCTAGTCATAAAAAATATTGATGCTTCACAGTCAAAAGTAGAATCCCGTGATACGCCCGATTAAGACCAGGATGGATATGGTACGTATCGGTTCTCCGTTCTCAGTGGTGTACTATATGATTGTGGAGACAGATTGCTACGGCTTTGCCTTCTCGGATTTTACCATGTCACTCTCAGCAGGTAATCGATTTGTTACAATAATTTTTAGTTCTTGCTATTTAATGGAAGCCAGCGGCAAACAAATTTTGAAAATAACCGACATAGTGAATTATTTTTTTAGGTTAGGTTGTCATTCTTTATTTAATGAAAATTGCCGCTGTTCCCGCCTGGCTTCCAGTAAACAGATTGTACCTACCTAATTAATTTTAAAGCCAGTGTGTATATTACAAAAATATATCCTACTTTTAACTAAATTGAAGCCAGTCCAGGTTATAAGACTGCCAGACGCCGATTACGGCCTAATCCTCAAAGCGGAGAGGTAAATTGAATAGATGTCACTGCGTAACGTTGTAGTTTAACCCATTGCAGACAGATTTAATTTTTCAGGATCATTTAAAAAGGCACATTGATTACTAAAATTGATATAACTCATGTATTATTCATTCAATTCAAATAAATCTTTTAAATATTTATAGGTTTTGAATTTTTCTATTAAGTATTTATATTTTAAGTAAACTTTGTGTATACGTGGAATGAAAAAAACATGTCAAATATAGTTTTTTGGTTTTTTTAGCCTTTTTTAATACAAAATGACATAGATAAAAAGTCTATGATAGAAGTAAATAATAAAAGGAAGATATACTAAAACTGGAGCTAAATATAATACTCTTCAAGATATTTAGAAGTTGGGGGGCCATTTTATGTTTATTACTGTCTCAAACACCTCATACCTAGCGAACTGATCATTATTTTGATAAATTTAAATAAAAATAGATTTTATAAATCAAATACTTCTTAAAAAATATATTGGATCGTATATAACTAACATCATAAAATGATAGCTACATATATTATTAAGTAATTTCAACTTAAAAAAAATCAAAATATGATTAAAAAAAAAATATTTTTATTATGTCCTGCATCCTGTAACACCGGCGCCAAATTGGCGCCGATAGGGCGCGATGGGTTAATGCTGGTATTGCTTTAGATAGGTAGTTAATGCGATGTTCGACCGTCTCGGTTGCCCACCAATAATATGCCATTGCACTTTGACTATTTATACTAAATGAGATACTGCACAGAATATCGAGTGAGTATGTTA
Source organism: Rhyacophila brunnea (assembly GCA_022495005.1). NCBI lineage: Eukaryota > Metazoa > Arthropoda > Insecta > Trichoptera > Rhyacophilidae > Rhyacophila > Rhyacophila brunnea. The sequence goes on from JAGYXB010002002.1 coordinate 298,658, forward strand.
ATGTTACATCAATTATTATAATGCAGTTGCCTTATCTATGATCTGTATAGATGCTTAACGACAGACACGGCATGTGATAACACTGATACAGTGACTGATAACAATAGCTTCTCAGTACCTTAACTTTCTCATTTATCCATACATATCTAGCAAAATAGTTTGAAAATTATTATCTACAATATTTTATCATTAATTCAAGCTACTTGAGACGAGTAAATTGATGCAATTAAATATTTGATATTCAGACATTATAAGGGGTGGTATACGTTTTGCAAAAACACTTGTACGAAAGAAAAATGGCCGAGACTATCAATTCTAAGCAGTAATTTGTGCGAATTTTAAAAATATGTATAATTTATTTGAAATACGATATTCTTATTTGATAACAATGTCTGTTCCACTTAGATAAAATTAAGATTGATCTGAATCAGTGTTAATCTAAGCGTTTATCTTTGAATTTTAAAATTAGTATTTATTGCTTTTTTTTTGTTTGTAGATAGTAGATATCTAAATATTGATTAATTATTAAGATACCGTTACACATTTTTTTTCATTGTCTTATATAAAATTGCATGTCCCATCATTCATTCATTAGATTTTCTTAGTAAAAAAAAAACTAGCCTCAGTTTTGAATATCTGCTCATAAAGAACATATCCTTTTACACATCATTTTGAAAACACTTCTGAAAAAATAAAGTAAGTATAACAATATTTTATGAGCCGTTAATTAAAATTTGTCGCAATTAGATAGGATGCCTATAGCACTGTGGTCGATTTACGTGGGCGCAAATCCCGAGAGACGCAGGCCTTGATTCCTGTGGGGTGTCGTATTTTTTTCATAAAAGATTTTTTCTATTGGTTATATATTTTCAAAATTATAATATATGTTCAATAAAAATAATTTACATTCTTAAATCTTGTGAATTATTCATTGAATAAAAAACTATGTAGTACGTTTCTATTATTTTTCAATAGTATCCCCCTATTCCCCCTTATAAACGTATATTTAAGTGCCTCGTGGGAAGAGGGTGTTCACCGGAATATCGTTTGCCCGGGGCGCTAAAGAGTCACGGACCGGCCCTGTTTATATAACTACCGTTGATCCTTTCAAACGTCTCACATCCAAAATTTTGTATAATTTGACATTAATCGAATTTTAAATGTATGTTTTATTCCTTTCTTGTTATTCTCTTTTTGTTATATCTTAGATTACCTATTCATAATATTATGTATACATTTCAATAATTCTTAGCACACATAATATTATGATAATATTTAAAAAAAAGTTACTTTTTTGTCTATAATTATTCAATATTCTTCCTCATTTTTCTTATGTATTTTCTTAATATTTTATATTGTTCTTAATTAATTACTTTCTATCTTATTATGCTTAAGGTTATACTTCAGCTGAGGCATGGTCCAAAAAGATCATGACTAGGCGATGCGCGGATTGTGCAAATGACGCGAGCCGAACGAAATATAATTTGTCATAAAAATTCAACATGCGTCCTTTTAATGTTATGTTTATTACTATATTCGTAATAATAATAGTAGGTGTATTCATTGGCATGTTTTCTTTTTCAAGTACATGCGGAACGTTTTTTAGTAATCTTTACACGATTTAAGAATATATTCTTCCGACGCCATCACAAAACAAATTGACGTGCTCCCACCTCGCTGTCAGTATCCGATTGGCGACGACTGCGAAATTTCGTTCCACATACTGTTGAAAATTATTTGCCGTTTCACTTATGTACGCTCTTAACCTATATTATAATTTATATATGGAAACTTTGCTGGTTGCAATATTTTCTAATCTATTTTTATACATTTGTAATCAATACAACTGTTTGTTTACCTTAATAAATAAAATATATACTTACATAATAATATTACAACATTGCTAGCATTAATACGTTTGACTTTTTCGGTTATATTCATAAAATATTCAAGTTCATTTTATGATTCATTAGCAAAAAAGTGTGTTCATAGCGATCTTTGTTTCAGGGGCAATGGTGTTGACAAAAACGTAGAAGAGAGATATCTCGAAATGACAATGGAAAAAATCAACCGTATCTAACCATCTCAACACCGCGACATCCAGATGACATCTTTCTATCAGTCTATGAAAAAATAAATAGTACTTACTTTTACCTAGTGTCAGTTTTATTTAATTTATTACTTAATGAAGTCTAGTTATGTCTGTGTATGAGGGGGTTATGAAATTATAGTTATAACCACTATCATTTCTATAACATCTCCGCGAAGGACTATTTTCATAAAATATGTTCTTTTAATTTATTAAAATAAACCAACTATATAATTGCTATTAATATGTGTAATATGACACTAATTAAAAATGGTTAAATACATGTAAAGATTGAAAAGGGTTCCAACCAAGGCCTGAACAAAAACGATGCATGAGGGCGAGTGAGAAAGTATTCGGCACCCTTACAATCTCTACGACACGCGCTAGAGTAAGATAAAAGGTCTACTAGCTACAAGCCAGTTTCCAACAGTATCGCCATCAAATCGGGGCGAAACGCTTCACATAGCGTCGATAACTTGCGAGTTCGTGTTGCTAAAATTAATATTTTTTGTGTTAAACATAAAGTCAATGGTAAATATTTTTGGTTAATTGAGTAGAAAAGATGGTTCTGTGTGTAGTCTTAAAATGTGGTAGCCGTACTGATAAGCAAGAAGATGGTATTACGTTTCATAAGTAAGTTGATACATGTTCGTGATAATTTATTTGTATATTATTATATATTTTAATATCAGTGACCTAGTGTTTCTTTAAAATAACTTAAATTATGGATATCTTTACCTAATGGTTGCATTTTGACCGCTTAAAAATACTATATAACGTAAAAAAATAGAAAATTATATTTTAATTCTGAGCGTCTAGTGCGAGCACTTTGGGCGAGCACTAGCGAAATGGTCTATGGTCTTGAACATTTGTAGACAAACCAAACGCAAGGCACGCGGCTTCATTTAGCAATGCAACGGGTGGCGTCTAGATGTATCTATAGTCTAAGGTTCCAACCAACTAGTAAAAGATATATTGAACATACTCGGAAGTGTTTTAAAATTATGTAAGTATGTTGCATGAATTATTCGTTGAATAAAAACAATAGTTTATTAAATTATCAGCAATTGCAAGTATATCAAGTGTACTTACGTCATTACAAAAATTTGGAGTGATCCTATCACCGGTTAGTAATTAATGTAATTTAATACTTTGATTCAAAATACTTACAATATTTCTCAGAAGTGTTTTCAAATTATGTATGTTTAATAAAAGAATGTTACATTCTTAAATCTTGTGATTATTCTTTGAATAAAAAAAATAGTTTAATGAATAAGGTAGTAATTATTGTTGTCAACTGTTCTGCCCACCTGTCCTTCCCAAAGATATTTTTCAGCGCGTGTATTTAAGTGTATTTTTTGTGTGTATTTCATTAAAATGTTCATCTAACTATAGGTATTTGTATATTTTTTCAATTTCAAAAGCCTATTTTGGAAATACAACAACTTTGAACTAAAAACATCAAGCTATTCATTATAATGAAAATCCACAGAATACACTAGATTGCTCACAATTAATATTAGTAATCACCACAACCTAATGCGAGAACGTAACCTTCAGGGATGCTGCATCTCTTACTACATATTCCAACCAAAATCACTAAAATTAAAAATGACAACTAATGAGAAGAATGAGACTGGTGTTGTGCTATCAATTTCGATATAATATGTATTATTACCCACTTGTTTTCCAACGACTCCCTACTAGAGTATTTACGCTTTTTATAACTGTGCACTTTTTTCATACAGGTCGTCTATTTTGAGACTAAGCACCTTACACTATCGAAATTCGTTTCTAGTGATAAGTGTGGTTTCTAGTTGTAATATGTGATACCTACCTGAACTGAACTAATCCTTTGGCAAGTTCATCTGGTTATTTGGTCGAGCGAGTCATTTTATCTTGTTAATCTGTTTTCGCGTACCGTTTGAAATATTCTCTGTTATTGTTGATTAATCTGTGTTTACTCTGAATAAATACTAAAACCGGAAATGTTTCTATTTTATAACTAAAGCATACTATAACTGGCGACCAGGGAACTCAGAAATAATGGGAACTGAAATATCTAACGGGTAAGGCGATAGCAGGTAACCGACTCGAGTAAGGAAGAATCCGGGTTAAACTTACACACGTGTCAAGAATGCGTTGTACGTCGAATACTGAAATGCTCTCGGTTTATGCATTTACGCTCATTTAATGTTGGTGTATTACACACACTATTGCACGTGCATAATGCGTGCTTCATTTTCGTAGGACACTCACACATTCAAAAACCCTGCATCAATATGCGGCGTATTGAATATAGCATATCGGTATTCTATTTATTATCTGTTATGTGCTGGCGACCAACAAGGGCCCAAGGTGTTTCTAACTTATAAATAAATAAAAACCATCCTATACGATTCCATAAATTATTTCTTAATACATCTTTAATTAAAATATGTCCATATTCAGATTGCAATGTGTTGAATCTGTAATTCGTAGTAGCAGCAAGTGTTGCCGTACCGGCACGTTTGATAGAGATAAAGAAAAATAAAGTTTTTACAACAATGTCAACAATAAGCTGGCACTGACAGTTTTCTTTGTTACAACATTGTTGCATATTTAATTTCACTGAACACTTTGAATAAAAGTAGTGTTATCTTTTAATACATAATGAATAACTGGTACCTAAACCTAATAGTAATAAGTACTGGTGGCCAGAAAATAAACAACTTAAGATTCGCAGATGATACTACACTAATCGCTGCTCATGAAAGAGAATTCACTGCTACACCGGGTAGAAGAAGAGAATTGCAAATACAGCCTCCTTATTAATAGGAATAAGACCAAGTTAATGGTTGTTGATCGGGATAACCTTCTACCAACACCAAATACACTCCAAAACCTCGAAACAGTTGAAGAGTTTGTAGGATATCTGGGATCGACCATCAGTGGAAAGGGCGGATGGGAAGCGAAAATAAGAAGGCACACACAGATTGCAAAAAATGCGATGACATGGGGAATTTCGATTGCCACAAAAATGATGCCTGTGCAAAATGATGCCTGGGCAAGTGAACGGAAGGCAATTGATGCCTTTTAGATGTGGTGTTGTCGCCGAATGCTTCGTATTTCTTGGACGGAGCACAACCAGTCAATCATCCAGAGACTGAATATAAAGGAACGGCTCTCGACAATATGTCTGAGAAGAATTCCGAGGTTATTTGGACATATTAATCTCAGGCGCGGACCGGACAACCTGGGGAGACTGGTAGTTTTGGGTGACCTCCAGGGAAGGCGAAGCAGAGAAAAAGCGTCTGCGCGATGGAGCGACCAAGTGAAAGAGCTGACTGGGAGCACCGTCCATTCTGCCCTGAGAGAAGCGGAAGATCGAGAAGAATGGAAAGTCTTGATCGCTCAAAGGATGGCAAAATTCAAATGTGGTCACAATCCTCAGCCATGAGTGTACGACCAAGAAGAAGAATAGTAAATAAATGTAATATATTAATACACCACTAGAGTCACAATCTAGATTAATAAGATAGAAATACGAAAACCTGTCGCTATAGAGCAGTGTCTGCCAAACTCTTTAACCTAACGGCACACTGGAGAAGGGGAATTCGTTTCGTGGCACACCAAATCCCCCAAAAAGTAAATATTATGAGGATGGAGTGGTATGACTAATGTTTAGTGTGCACTATTTATGTCGGATCTTAACAGGCTACCTCCACCCTTCGCCACCGGATGATTGATATAATTAAATAATAGTTCACGTCATGTAGAATTCTATTTTGTAATTATTTTTATTCTGTTTCCTGATTAATAAAATGGCTATTTTATCCAATATGGCGAAGAGACGCATGTTACTTGGCCATCAGAAAAGGGAGTCGCAATCAATGTTTCATGATAATTATGATGACGAATGACGATCAAGAATTCAAGTGGATTTATTTAAAATACAAAAAAATCGCTAAGAATACATGGAAAACCCTTTATTTCACCTTATACCATTTGGCAAACACTACTGTAAAACATCACACTGTCCTTAGCATAGCGATAGGTAGGGGGGGCTACCAAACATCCTGGCTCGATTTCAAGACCCGCTTCATGATGTGGGGGCCATGTTTATTGGTTCATCAAACCACCAAAATGATAATAATGTACAATAATTTAATAAATATATATTAATTGGTCTTACCTCCATTTAATGGGCAGCTTTCGAGGTCTATGCTATTATGAACAGTGGTTAATTCAATCGAACTGTTCGTATCCTGATATTTTTGAGAACATTCCATTTAGTTCACTTTTAGAACACTTGTTTTGCGCCGTCTGTACAGCGCTATGACGGAGTAATATTTATTTTCACTTTACACCTATTTTAAATGGAGTTAATATTTTTATTATATTATCACGTTTGTAACATTAATTATTTTACCTTTAAAAAAAATATTTTGTTTATTTAAAAAAAAAAAATTGGATCAGTACAGCGTGTCACAAAAATTTTATACTCAAAAAATAGTTTATTCAAAACATATTACGATATTACTATTACTAGGACACATAATTTTTATTATTTCGCAAATCATCTGTGAGTGTAGATTTACATGATAATAATTATATCAATAGGACATTTCATTGTGGGTTTTGACACCAATTAATAATATACATATTATTTTTTATACTTAAATGCCCACGCATAAAATAATATAACATAGTGTCATCCATATATTATATGGATGACACTATGTTATATTATTTTATGCGTAGGTATTTAAGTGAGTACATTGGTATCAAAGTGGGACAAACGCCACCTCCCACTAAATTTATGTTTTAATTGAATTTAATTTAATTTTCAAAAAATTCACCAAAAGTATTAAAAACGGTAGTTTTCATAGAGATTTTTGTGTTTAAAGTTGGTATGTTATATGAAATACGGACACTTTTCACACGTTTTTGTGAATCTCCTGTAAAATTTTGTAAATGGCTTATGTCCCACTTTGATACTAAGCTACTCAATGACGTCACGATATACAGTGGAAGGGTGTATTATAATGTAACGATTTGTGGTAAAGGGGGGGATGGGAATTGTAGAACATGCGACCTCACAAAACCAACAATTAATTATGAACTCTTTATTTTTGATAATAAAATATTCCGTAAGAACATTATAATATTGAAATTGACCACTTTTAACAAATGGTGGGATCAGGAAACACAGAATTAATGGGAACTGAAATACCTAACGGGTGTGGTGTAATAGGCAACCGATCTCGAGTGTGGAAGAATATGGGATAAACTTCTTCTTCGTTCTGACAACTGCTCTCGGTTTAAGCACTGATGCTTATTTAATATTAATGTATTTGAAGACTGCAACACACTATTTCACATATATAATATGTGTTTCATTTTCGTAGGACACTCACACATTCAAAACCCTGCTTCACAATGTAGTGTATTGGGGCATAGCATATCTGAATTATATTTATTAATATAGTCTGTGGATGGGATTAATAAACATGGCTACAAGATTTTGCGAAGACGTGTAAGAGCGATAGAGGTGAGGGATCGTAAATACTTATATATTTATGGACGACCCCAGTGTGTGTATTATTTTGTTTTTTAATAGCGCTTGAAATGGAAAAGTTTACGAACCGGAGCGCTCAAGAGTTTTTTGAAGATATTTGCATACCTAGTAAATGTTATAAAACTTTAAGTGTATTTCATAAAAATAATTACAAGATAAAAAGAACTTTTTATATACCACGTTTTTAAATTTTCTGTTGAATCATATAATCTTGACAATTCTATGTATTAATAAATATAGAATACAGAAATGTCATTTTGACATTTCATATTGATTTCCATGGTAACGCACGTATATATTAATAATTTAGTTGCTAGGACCCACTTAGCAACCAATAATAGTGATTAGTAAATATTACTTTTAACGATTTTTTTTCCGAAACATACAACACAGAATTAACTGAAAATGAATTCAATTCTGCTTAAAGATGGCAGAAAGTATTAAAAAAATGCATTCCCGTCGTGTTCTGATATATTCTAAAAGTTTCAAATGTCTAGCTAGTCGGGAAGTTAGTTAAAAATCTTGGACAAACAAGAAAAAATCTGGGGTCTTTTTACTGGTTCTCCGCCACCGGCCGCTGTCATCTGTCAGTGAGCGCAGTGTTGCCAACTGAACTATAATTATAGTACATTTTGGTTCGCGTACTATTCGAAAAGTTACATTTTCGTCCGCGTACTATTAAAAAAGTATAGTACGTCAAAAATACCACAATTAAAAAAATGCTATTTTTTTATAGTACTTATTCCACTTTAATTAATATATTAGGACCGGTTTCGTCCGCCTCAGTGGAACATTTTCAACGTTGAAAATGTCCCACTGAGGCGGACGAAACCGGTCCTAATATATTAATTAAAGTGGAATAAGTACTATAAAAAATAGCATAAATAAGATCTCAGTGTGCGATTTTAGTCAATGGACATGGTTTTGCGTTGTATACATACTCTAAAAAACTAACGTGTGGCGGCCGGTGTTAGCATTTTTCGGTCGTAAGAGGTGTTATAATTAAGTAGGACATCGGAATTTCTCGAATTCTCCGTTATGTTTGTGACAAACAAAAAACTTTCATTTTCTCTACACGTACTATAATTTTTGCCGAAATACTATAATGGCTTGGACCGCGTACTATAATTCGATGACAAAAAGATAGCTAAAATTCAAAATGGCGACTGACAGATTACGATGACGGAGAACCAGTAAAAAGCACCAAAATCTGTACAAGACAAACAAGAATACGAGCTAATAAAAACATGGTAAAAATAAGTGTGACCTATCTAGTTCAGACAGTCAAATTATTTTTTTCCACGAGACAGAGCGATAAGTTTACCGATTTCACGAACAGGAACGGCGCTCCGGTGCGCTCCTGTCCATTTCGAGCCATCTATTATATAGCCAACATGAAGAAGAGTACAATTATTTTAAAAATCAAACAATTTTCAAATTAATACACTTTCCTTAATTAAAAATATTGCCAAGATGATATAAAAATCATTGTAAAGATCATACATTTTTTATTTGAACAAGATTCCATTTGGTAAAACAAAATGCGATTTTATCGACAGCTAGGTATCGACTAATTTTATTCGATTATTAAAACAATAGCACTGCCACTGACTCACACGCCAAATATTATTATTTATTCACTTTGTCACATGTTAACTACAAATATGGAACTAATTTGAAAAAATGTAGCGAACAATACACATTACTAATTTATTAATACATTAAAATTCACTTCAAACAACACATACACCGTTAATCATTGCGTATTATTTATTAATGTATTTACATTATGACTGATTACAAGGCCATTAAACACAGAGCGTGAAAAGCGAATGACATTTCAAACAGCGGAGAAATGTATTTTAAAAATATTGCTCCACGTGTTATCTATTATTATTATTATGTGGACTTTGGATGCATTTAGCGCCATCTCTTTCAAATTAATACAATCAACAGTTTATTTTTAATCGTAGGGAAACAGTGGCACCACATTGATTATATTATAATATAAAGGAATTGCGATTATAATGTATGCATACAATGAAAGTTTTTATTTTGCCATCTCCACTGTACACCCCCTGCCCTTATGCTTCAAAATCCTCAATGACATTGAGCTACTTTACAAGCTACAAGCCAGCGAATTTACAATCTGCTTGTAAACTCGCCTAGTGTCATCATCGAACAAGCTAACAATTAGATTGTAAACAATCTACCGAGAAAAGTTGAAAGCCTGTCAACTTTACACGCTATACACTGGCGTGTTGGCCTACTGCGTCTGTGCAGTAGAGCGATATTAGTGACCTCCCGGTAAAAAAACGAACTACTCAATACGTCCTGTCAAAATAGTACCAAAAATGACGGTTTCAACTCGCTACCTTGTTGGCTTCTAAGCGAGTGGAAAGTTTTGTGTGTCATCATCACAATCGCACTAGCTTAAATTCGCCAACAAGCAGCTTGTAAAGTAGCTCAATGTCATTGACACTAAAATGAAAAATTAAGAACTACAATTTACACCCTCCTCCACCCGCCGTCCCTGTACAGCCATGGATTATGCATGGCCGCCTTCCACAGCGTGGTATTGCGAAATAATGAATATTTAATTGCTCACATTTCGTCCGGAACGGAGCCGCACGGGACCGATTATTTGCAACCATGCACCTCGGTGCTTAAGACTGACTCTAGAAAGAAAGTGAGGTCCAGCTCTGCTGGCCGCCGGCGTGATGCGCCCTGTGTACCCGCGTACTGATGCTCAAGATTGTAGTCTGATTCTACGGAGGAGTCGGGATTATCCCGCTCCCCATACGACGCTGCAAATTTTTCAAATACCGCAAAATTGGCCTCGGTTGCAATCAGGTCCGTGGGGCCAATTGGGCCCCTGTGAGGACGGACCCTGACAAACAGCTCCGCTCGTTCGGATTCCATAAACGGGCAATCCCAGAAGACGTGTTCAGCGTCTTGTTGGTCATGCCCGCAGGTACAACCCGGCCCATCTTCGATTAAGCGAAACCCATGAAGCTTGGCGGCGAATTTGCAATGACCGGTGAGGAACTGGCTAGTCCAGTGCGACGGTTGAAGTCTCTGTGTTTAGTGGCTTCTTCTTAGGTATGCTTACATACTGTAGCTTAAACACTAGACGATATTTATATTTGGCCACGTATAAATGATAACTCTGCCATTCTTGGTAGTATTGACCTGTGTATCCCTGATAACTATCTTCGGGAGCATCAGTCATCATCATCATCTAATCGGGAGCACCAGTTGTTTGTTCTCCCGAGGCGCAGAACTAACCTCCCATTGGTAATCCCAATTTGGATGGCAATAACTCTGTTCAACCAAATCACTTCAGATATTGACGTATTCCGCCTGCGTGCATTATAGGGTCTGCTTAGCTCATTCGGTGTACTTCATTGTATCTAATGTATATTTTTTGTATTTACACTTTTCTACTGTTTAATAACTTTTATATTATATCTACTGTTTTAATAATCACCCACGATGGCCGCGCGGCTTAAGTGTTGGCCTTTCGCGTCGTGGGTCCCAGGTTCGAATCCTGGGTCTGGCAAATATACATATAATTGTTTTTCAATTTTGTGTATGAGTCAGAGTATGGACCTAATAGGTTGAGCAAGTGGCTGACATCCATTTCTCGTAAAAACAAAATCTGTCAATACAAACCTTCACTCTGTGGAGGCCCAAATGATCCTATTAGGATCGGACATGGTCGGAAGAAGTTTTAATAATATTGCTTTATTTCTAAATGTCATGTTGTGAATTAATAATAATTAAAATTTTAATGTCATCCACAAATTAATAGATTCAGGCTGATGATGATGATTTATCAATTGTCAAACGTATAGAGTAGGTACATATTTCTATAACGTAACATAAACCTAAATATTTTTTTACAAACGCCATAGACCCCGTAATGCAGTGTAGAAGCCTTACCACATTATCTACGTTTATGACATCACTATCCTATATTAATTTTTTATGTTTATTAATTTTAGTTATATAAAATATCCCCATTAATTTAATATTCTGTCATTGGTAAGCCACTGAGGATATCCCGAAGAATTTTGACTCAGAGGAAATTTCCGAGTAGGCAGTTAGGTATCATGATTAAAATTGACTTATTATTCTGTTACTACCGCACTAAACGTAGGTACCTATATCTAACTACCAACATATAACTATATAAGATTTATCTACACCAGCGTTTCCTGATCAATTTTAGTCACAGCACCCTTTTATATTTTGTACAACATAACGGAACTCCTAAATATTATTTTAGCGACATACCTACATTATAATATAAATGTGTCGCAGGTAAAATAAAGATAATTTGCTCCACAACTGAAATTTAAAATTCTAACAAATGAGTCAGGTACCTACATTTTTTTTTCTTATAATATGTGATACAACCTACTATGTAAGTTATGCATATTTTTAAGCTTCCATGAAATCTTTGATAATTGAAATCTATAATTCAAAATAATTACAAGATAAAAAGAACTTTTTATATACAACGTTTTTAAATTCTGTTGAACCATATAAACTTGACTTGACTAGCTTAAACGATCAAAAAAAATTGTACTTGACGTGTCATATTTATTTCCATAGTAACGCACGTATATATTAATAATTTAGTTGCTCCCCTAACAACCAATAATGGTGTCGAAATAACTTTTCATACAAAACAGAATTAACTGAAAATATTTAAAAAAAATGCATTGGCATCGTGTTCTGATATATTCTAAAAGTTTCAAATGTCTAGCTAGTCGGGAAGATAGTTAAAAATCGATTTCAAGATTTGTACCGGACAAAGAACCACCGGACAAATAAGAATACGAGCTAAGAAAAACGTTGTAAAATATGCCAACAACTCTTTTCAAACATAATGGGCTTTACCTCTTGATACCACTGGAGCCTGGACTACTGAATACCGTGACAAGAAAATTATTTGTATGCAGTTCACTGTGAGGTGTTGTACCGAAAACAGGTGACCGTATAGGAGTGAGATCGCATTGTTCGTGGAGTATTTTACCGTGAAGTAAGTTGCACGTATGTTACAAAACCCGAAATTAAATATTTTGCAATGAATTAACTGGTGATTTTTATGATTAGTGGTGCACTTTAATACTACTAACTGTCAAGTATCGGTGGAAAAATATACCTACTATTATAAAAGTAAAACACAATAATAATATCTATTGTTCATTCCACACCACGTCATAATAACAACCTGTGGGTCTATTCTATACTTATCGAACGCTAAAGTGATAAATAGTATCAAACTTAGGGTAGGTTTGTATCAAAATATTAGCACTTATTGTAACAATTACACGAAGTTGGTTTTTATTGTTGCAATAAGTGCTTTATTTTAACAGCAGTAAGATAGGTGCTGTTAAAATATAGCACTTATTGCAACAATAAAAACCAACATCGTGTAATTGTTACAATAAGTGCTAATATTTTGATAAAAACCTACCCTAATTTTGATAATATTTATCACTTTATCACTTTAGCGGTCGATAGATATAGAAGGACTGCTATTGTTTAGTTTTCAATCGCTTTGTCAACAATATATCTTACAAAGCCAGCAACCCTCGCAAAACATTTAATGTTATTTCGAAGGACTCTATTTGGGAAACGCTGATCGGTAAAATTTGCACAGTGGGTACTTATGTACATAATGCACGTGGTATAGTATCTACATATCGATCAATTTAGTGGAATAGTATCTTCAATAATATATAAAATAACAATTACGTCAAAGCTATCTCACGATTTACTAACAAGAATAATTTGTGATACCCAACGTGATCAACATAGTATCAAACATAATAAATATGAAATACATGCAGAGAAAAACAATATAATCAGTCCATCACAATATTTTGTCGCAAAATCTTTAACCCCCCAATCTAAATTACATTATTTTAGAACAACTTGAAAATTGTTTATTTCAGTTGTGTTATTTTATTCTCAACAAAAAATGACGTTTTATTTTGTTTGTTTTGTGATGTATCATTTTCTGTAAGACCCCTTACACATTGACGTGTTGAGAAGCACCACAACCGCCGGATTTCATATTTACATAATAATATTATTAGACGTTATGAAAAAGTGGCACCACTTTTCGGGACATACGCGTATGCCGTCGATTGTGCCAGTGTGTAAGGGCTATAAATTTCTTTAATTTTAAATCAATATTTTCAAGAAAATCCCTCATCAATTTGGTACCAGCCCAATACAGGCATAAAATAATTGGAGATGATAATCTTTTCAAAATTACATCAGGTTTAATAGATAAGTTTTAGATTGTGATTCTTGGTTCTTGTCGGTTTGCAGGAAGCCAGCGGAAAACAATTTTTTTAAATTGCCGATATAGTGGATTATTTTTTAGGTTAGGTTAAGTTTTCATTCTTGAATTCATGAATTTTGTTGGTACCTGATTCTTCAATATACCTAGCTGTTTCTAAGGAATCAGGTGATATCATTTCTCTCTGCACAGTATACCCACATGCCTACCAACATACAAAGATGACATTAGGTACTAACAATAAAATTTAAAAAAACTTTGGTATGAACTATATTATGTTATTGCAGGGATTGGTTTTTAATTATTTTTCATACATACTTATCCAAAATCACTCACGCACTGTTTATATTTTTAAATAATATTATATACTTAATATCAATTTTATTATTTCACTAAATCATTAATTTCTTTATCAAAAATAATTATTATTCTAGAAATATGACACTCGCGAAATTTTCTTAATTCCATATAAAATGTACCGAATAACCTCGATGCCTTACTCTGACAGAACCGATTTCGCGAATGGAGATAAAACCGAACTCTCTATTCGTACTATTCCGCGACTATCAGACAAGATAAAGACAAATTATATTGACATATATTACAATGTCTACTAAATTATAATTAGAGTTCTGACTCACCAATTTTCTCTGGCCTTTTTCGAAACAAGATAATGTCCTCATCCTTTTTTTATAAATCGTATTCCTTTGACATTTCTTTGCAAATACAAGTATATTACAACGTTTATTTAATACGATAAATAAAATTCGTTTGAAAATAATATGTACATACCTAAATATCTTTTTTACAACCCCAGGTGAGATTTGACCGCCTCCAAGATAGTTATTCACATTCTTGTGTTTGCCGTAAGCTTCCCACACTATTTTACCATCAATGTTACGATTTCTCCATCTCTACAGTGAAATCACTGCAGTCTAAATTATAATGATAAACTCTCATGCCGATCGTCTGCCCCGACTTAGAGCTTAAAGGGTTTACCGAGTTGAGAGGGTACCCGGCGTAGTGGGTCGAACAGTTAAGTGAGATAAACACACACCACAATTTTTCTCTAATAGTAAAAAAAACATTTAAAAATTTGTAGCCTTGCAAAAGAATGAGATATAATATCACAATTGATATAATTAAATGATAATTCACGTATATATAATATACATAATATATTATAATTATTTTTAGTGTGTTTTCTGACGAGTAAAATGGCGAAGTGTCGTATGTTACTTAGCTCCCACAAAAGGGGTCGCTATGAGTGCTTCATAATAATTATAATGCCGAGTGCCAACGACTGAATAATTCAAGTGGATTTGTCTAAAAATACAAAAAATCGCTAAAAATACATGGAATGGTCTTAATTTAGGGTTCCGCGGAATACTAGGTATTTAGAGAACACTACTTTAGGACATCACACTGCCATGGGTAGGGGGTCCGCTAAACATCATTGCCTGGGGGTTCGCTTCAGGACGTGGAGGCATGATCTGAACAATGTGTAACCTTTGTAGGAATGATATTTTGGCCATTATGATGTATCATTTATCCTCATAATATTATGAATAAGCATTCAATTTTGTCTGCCATTCCAAATCATTTGTCAATAGGTAGGGACCAAATATTTCTTGAGGCATCCCTATAGACCAGTGTTTCACAACCTTATTTATACCATGCCCCACTTCAACGCTTCGAAAATCTCCTGCCCTCCCCCCCTATCAAAATTTCATAGTTAACTAACAAATTCTGAAAAAAATGAATTGGTTCAAATAAAAAATGCACCTAGGCAATACTATGTTTAATTTTACTTTCGTTATATTAGATGTACAACTCGGAATGAAATTAGTGCGATCCTTGTGTTTGATGTGAGCTGAAAAGAGTTTTTATGTGAGGTACTAATTTGATCAATTTTAATCATAAATCTCCACAGTTTGTGATATCAAAACGATTTCTTTTTTTCTGTAACAAATCATTTACAGCGCTAAAGCGCCGCATTCTTGGTTGTCTTGGCAAGTCTTGGTTGCAATATCAAACGAATATTTTCGAAAATGCGTTTTTTAACAAAAAATATAAACCAAATATTAATGATTTGCACATTGCACCCCAAAACATTCAAATTGCCCCCGGTGGGATGTACGCCCACGTTGGGAAACACTGATATAGACCCTAAAGAACATGACTGTCGACTAGGAGGAGCAATTAGGTGAAATATTTCATTAAGTAAATCTCTTTTTATAGACACCATAACCGAGTGGTAGTGTTATCAATAGCCGTCGGGCATATTCGCGGATTCAGAAATTCAGGAATACATTAAGTAGTATCTATTTGCTTCATTTAAGTAACGGATATATAAGAAGAATTAGAATTAATTTTGCTCTAAGTAATTGTATTAGTAAAAGTATAAAATTTACGATAACCTATTAGCCTATGATCATAACAACTTGATATGCTCTGAACTTTAGCGGAAAATATAAAAAAATATGACATCTTCAATTACCTATGCATTTTAAATATGATAGGAATCTACTTTTGCACAACTTGACATCAAATAAAAAAAATAATGATAGTGTGATTTTCTAAGTTAAGTGTGTAAGTGTGTTTGATAATAATCAGCTATTAGTATGCTAAATTTTAAAGTCATTTAAAATTATTAATTCGATTAATGTGAACGGACGAGGTTTCCAAAGTAAACAATAAATTACCATTTATGCTCTTTGTTTCGAGATGCTCGCGGGGTCTAGTTATCCACTAGAACGATTCGGCGCCATCGAGTGGACGCCGTCGAATAAACGACGCCAACTGATCACTGGAAGAAAACACCAATCAGTTCCTACAGGCACTGATGCAAATTAATGAAATGCGTGTTAAAAAAGACCAGGTACCAGGAAGTTTAATGGAAATTATATAAACTAATTCACAATAGTTGAGAATAAATGTTTTCTACAACTACCAAAATGTATCCGCACACATGTTTTCATCCCCCGCACAGTCCTCACACAAAAATATTGTAAAAGAAAGTTTCCTTTGCCAAATTTTAGTTTTTCTCGAATACACGAAACCCTCACATGCACAATTCTTCGACTCATTTCTCGGAAGGCGAAGGTCAAGTGCGACTAACGCGAGCACGCAAGTGAAATTGTACGTCGAGTGGGATCACTATATCCGTCCCGTTCTATTGCGTGCCAAAATATACAAAACACCATGTTTATTTTGAATAAAAGTGTTTACATTGAACAAAAACAACCCAACATACAAATATATAGATCTAATATAAATTTAAAAAACGTTCTGTAAGTTTAGTATATAATAATTTGTTTTATCAACTAATACTTTTTGTACTTTATTTACTTCAAAAAATATCGCTGTCGTGTTATTATTATATAAAATCACTGAAATTAATAAATACTTACCTTAAAAATGTAAGTTTTAACAACAAATTGTATGTAAGTGTTTGTGGAGGGGGGGGGGGTGTAAATTTACCGTACCGGGTGATGGGTGACACCAACCCTAGTTACGCCACTGCTCAGATGCGTTGATGGTTCGCACACACAATAGAAAAAATAGAAGAGGGAACGTTGTTGGGAATGTAACATTCTATATTATATTGAACATACATAGCTTGAAATTTATCGTAATTAACCAAGTTGGCTGTAGTTTAATTGGAAAAGCACACTGGCGCGAATCCAGCGATTGCAGGTTCCGTTCCAGTCCCGTCGGGTGTCGTTTATTTTCTAAACAAAAATATTTTTTCTAGTGGGTATATGCTTGAAATGTTTTCAAATTATGTATATTCAATAAATTATATATGCACCTATAATAAATCGAGGTATGTGGTTGGTGTAAAGATCTGTTATGTCAGAGTTTGTGGTGAGCTTTAAAATTCCAATATTGCACTCAATAATTGTAGCGACATTCGCAATAAACGAATTATTAATATTCCACAAATTGCTCTGTATAATATTATATTCTGCCATTCAAAAATTATATTATTATTTACACGAGGCTTCAAAATAACAACCAAACTATCAACAATGTCGCGCAATATTATATAGTTTCGCATATTGCACAATCTTGTTGATAGGTTTGTCAATATTATTATATTGAAGATTTGTCAATGGCGTATTTCAAAAAAACACTACCTTATTCTTAGATCAATAATTATTATAAAGCAATCATTATTCACAGGACGTTTATCACACTTGAATGGTCAAAACCATAGCTTATAATTAGTATCTTTAGAATAAATTATCTTCAAATGTGTTAATCTTGCCGATTTTTTGGATAATAAAATGCCTAATTCTTGTCAAATTTGGGATCACAGAGATTATCAATATAATTTTTTATCGTGAATATTTTACAAAAATTATCTCGTAATAAATTATACTAATGGTTTTATAAATGCGTTTAAAATTAATAAATGTAAAAAATCTTAACACCACTGCACAGTTATGTACCGAAATATGACTATATTCTAAGACATTAGTGCGAGAGGTTCAAAAGAATACTATTTTATGTAATAAAAATACTTTATGCAGTCATGAAATGTTTAAAATAAATATAAAGGATAATATGGCTTCAAAATTATATAAATAGATTATCTACAACGCTTAAGGTATGTCCAGGATCATGCTTTGAAAATAGAACAAAAGCTCCATTTTGACCTACGCGGAGCATGTCCCCCCTTAAATACAATAATTTGTAAATATTCTATACCTACTCGATATTGCTATATAATTTTAAATTTGAAAGCACACTATGCATGTCTGTAGCGATGATTGTGGGTTCACGTCGCATTATGTAAAAATGTGTACCAACCTAAATAAAATGTAATGGTTTTTGAGATGCTCCAAATCATGAATACATTGTACCAACCAGTAGCGAAGGATGGAGGTAGGCTGTTAAGATAAATACTTATATAAATAAATAGTGCACATTAAACTTGTTCGTCATACGTATTTGTTGTTATTAAACTAAGACTAGGTACAATTTACAGATGGTGTTGGTTAGTTTTTAAAAATCAATTAAACCCTGCCTAAACCAAACCATAATAGTTTTGGTATACTTTGGGTGTTACGACAAAATTCTACACATTTTTTCGTTCATGCTTATTTGTTTTCGTTGGATTATGAATAGGTACATATTACTTACACATAATGTTGGTTCTTTTTTAAATTCATTAAGCCCTGCCTAAACCAAACTGTAATAGATAAAAAAATAATATTCTATCTATAAAATATCCAAAGTTATGTATGATTTAATTGCATACTTTTAGATATTTTATAGATAGACAAGTACCAATTTTTTGGCTGTTATTTATTATGACTTGGTTTCTCAGGGTTTAATTGAATTTTAAAAACTAACCACCGTATATAAATTGTAGTCTTATTTCAACGAAAACAAATACCTATAAATAATACAAATACGACAAAGTTTAGTGTGCACTATTTATGGCGGATCTTAACAGCCTACCTCCACTGGTAACAACCCAATAATATTAGAATATGTACTTACATACCTATAGATAATTTTGATTATCAAAATCCGGACAATAATTGATTATCTCGACACAGTGCTGCTAACTACGAGATAAAATTACCCCATGATAATGAACTCGGTTACAGATAAACCACAAAATATCCTTAAAAACAATATTAACGGTTATTTTCATAACATGGTCATATTGGTAATAGAGTACCACTTGACATTGTGCATGTTATCAATGTTGTTACACCGCCACTTTATTTTCCTTTCTATACCCGTCAGGGCTCGAAATGGACCGGAACGCACCGGAGCGCCGTTCCGGGTCGTAAAATCGGCAACATTGTCGTTCCGTCTCATGGAAAAAATAATTTTACCATTTGAGCTAGAATGACCATAATATAACAAAAAATCACTCATTTTTTATAAAACACATAAAATTAGATAACTGTGTTAATATTTTCATAAAATTACCAAGCGCTCCGGTTCGTAAAATTCTCTATTTCGAGTGCTGATATCCGTAAAATTTTGGCTACCAAAAGAAGACATAACTACCTACTTATAGAACTACCCATAGATAGAACATCATAATGAATATTAATCACAGCACAAAAATAACAGAAAAAAATAAACGAAGAATCGTTATTTACTCATTTAGTGCTAACACCGCGACTGGCGCGTTTGGAGTCGTTGGCCATTAGATATATTTAACGTGTTATTTAAATGTGGTAATTAAAAGGTTAGTGATTGTGTTAATGTGAATACCAGGTTATTCTAAATAGTTAACACGTCTCCGTTATTTTTATTGCTCCAAAATAACACGGAGCAATTCCACAAGGCGGTTATCCAATCTGCAATGCTAATTGTAAACACACGGCATTGCGTGGACTTTTTTTATCCAATTAGAGTTGCTAATCGGGTGCATTTGGAATCAAGTAAGATGTGTTAACTGTTCTACTTAACGACATTCACAGCTCACGGTTAACGCTGTGATGGGTATCCGTGTTAAAAAAATATCACGCAAAACAGCGTGCTGCTTTCATATTCATCATTTTTTATTGATTTTGTAGTTAAGTGATGTGTTAGAATACCCCTACAGAGGTACCTAGCGGAAAAGCTTGCAATTTTAGATATTTTTGATTGTTTAAATAATTAATAAATGTATATAAAAAACATGATTTTTTTATTAAACCTCAAAGATAAACACTTATTTAATGCTAATTCGTTAAAGGATCACATTAGGTATTACGTTTTATTAAAGTCGTATTTATTATAAAAAATTAGTTTATTACGTTTTCTCAAATAAATAGAAAAATGTTTTTATATTTTTTACTTCGCTGATCAAAAGGTAATTATTTATAAAACACATGATACCAATAATTATTGTATTATCAGTATGGGATGATTATAAGCATTATATCAATAATAATATAATAAATAACAGAACTGCGTTCTAGCAAGACAATGCAATATTTAACTCAAAACAGCCATTTTTGAAGTTTCGCCCTTATGATCCTAAACCCCCGAAATATAAGGATGTACCTAGGTATATTTTAAATATTATTCAAACAATGTTTCTCGTCACCTACTGCCGGGGAACTCAGAAATAATGGGAACTGAAATACCTAACGGGTGTGGAGAAGCAGGCAACCGCTCTCGAGTGCGGAAGAATACGAGATAAACGTCATAATCATGAATAAAATCATACGTCGAATACTGACAACTGCTCTCGATTTATGCAATGACGCTCACTTAATACTGGCATATTGAAGGTTGCCGAACTAAAAGCACTCTTTACAAGACACTTGTAAAGCCAGTGCTCACCTACGCATCGGAAACCTAAAAATTAACTCTGCGAAATGAATGAGCCCTGAACATTTTTGAAAGAAAAATTCTCCGCCGTATATATGTACCGATCAGGGACGGCACCAATTGGAGGAGAAGATATAATGCTCAGCTCTACGGGCTGTACGAAGATTGCACCGCAGTTCAATCAATTAAGATTGGTAGAGTGCGATGGCTAGGTCATGTGCACCGTATGAATGACAATGAACCGGCAAAGACAGTGATGTCCAGCAATCCAATAGGGCGTAGAAGAAGAGGCAGGCCAAAGATTCGCTGGTTGGATGGAGCTGCCAGTGACTGCCGTATTCTGGGGGTACCAAATTGGAAAGCGACCACACTGGATAGAGACAGGTGGAGGGAGCTGTTGGAGGAGGCCAAGACCCACACCGGGTTGTCGCGCCCCTGATGATGATGATGATGATGAAGGTTGCAACACACAATATTGCACGTCTAAAATGCGTGGGTAATTTTCGTAGGAGACTCATACATTCAAAACCCTGCGTCAAAATGTACTGTATTTTTCGGAATTCTATTAATCTGTTCTGTGCCTACCACTGTGCAAAGAAGCAGGGAATATGGATTACGAATAATTGTTTCATCTGTAAGCAGTATAAAATGTGTCTATGATATTTTTTATTCTGCCCATATATTGTGGAATTTAAATAAATACATGTATTCCAAAATTTTCCGTCCCTTAAATCTCGGCGCCCCGCTCTGTTGCCGAGGTCGCCCTAGTCACGGTCCGGCCCTGAATATAATGTGACAAATGTAACACTATATTACACATACCTAATTATTACAATGTTGTTTTTTATCTCAATATGTTGACATTTTCAATTGGATGCCAAAGTATTGTTCCCACGAGAATCCGATAAGAGGCAACGATAAATTCTGACGTGTCTACGAAGCAGCTCTCACACAGAGAATCATTTCAATAACATGAACTCAAACATTCAATAAAATCTAATTGTCTTGTGTACGGCCGCAACATTTTGAAATTGCTGAAACGTTATCGTGAGCTAGATTCCATCACAGGAAACTGTAACATAATACGTATTATACTCCTCTTATTTCATAACTTTGGACATTGGCCACTCTTTTCCACGGCTTGGCTCCCCTTCTCTCGGAATTCAAAAGCATTCACAAGATCAGAGAACTCAGAAATAATGGGAACTGAAATACGTAACGGGTGTGGAGAAGCAGGTAACCGATCTCAAGTGTGGAAGAATATGGAATAAGCTTAAGCACGTATCAAGAATACGTCATACTACGTCGAATACTGACAACTGCTCTCGGTTTATGCATTAAGACTCATTTAATATTGGTGTATTGAAAGTTGCAACACAATTCCATTTATTAATCTGTTCTATACACGACATACTGTATGTGTGACTGGAAAGCCCGTGGAATTCTTGATTTGATCCGGATACCTACTATCTTATTGGAGTTCTTCCTTGTCCTCTCTGATCTTAGACCCGACTAACCACTTTCCAAGACTTAGTTGTCATTCTACTTCCACTTCCAGACTATGTGGCAAATAATGGGTAGTCAGAATCACAAGATAAAAGCCTCAAAAGCTGGGTTTCTTAAAAATTTATTAGATACTTATATAAAATG
This sequence comes from Rhyacophila brunnea, assembly GCA_022495005.1. Taxonomy (NCBI): domain Eukaryota; kingdom Metazoa; phylum Arthropoda; class Insecta; order Trichoptera; family Rhyacophilidae; genus Rhyacophila; species Rhyacophila brunnea. The sequence goes on from JAGYXB010002002.1 coordinate 321,572, forward strand.
TCTAGCCACTGTCATTGATATACATTCAGGTCATTTTACCACGTTTTTATTAGCTCGTATTCTTGTTTGTCCAGTACAGATTTTTTCTTGTGTGTCCAGTACATTTTTTTCTTGTTTGTCCAAGATTTGTATTGGACGATTGAAGATTTTTAACTAACTTCCCGACTAGCTAGACATTTGAAACTTTTAGAATATATCAGAACACGATGAGAATACATTCTTTTAATACTTTTAGCCATTTTAAGCAGAATTATCATTTTCAGTTAATTCTGTTATGTATGGAAAGTTATTATTGTTGGTTGCTAAGGGGGTCCTAGCAACTAAATTATTAATATATACGTGCGTTACTATGAAAATCAATATGAAATGTCAAAATGACATTTCAGTATTCTATATTTATTCAATATTTCTATCTAGTAAGTACAATAAAAAGATTTTATTAATACATAGAATTGTCAAGTTTATATGATTCAACAGAAAATTTAAAAACGTGGCATATAAAAAGTTCTTTTTATCTTGTAATTATTTGTCGATTAGGTGGTCACTTGCGGTCTAGCACCCGTCGCGAGCGGACGTCTCTTCCCGCACTCCGATACCTGCATACAACCGACCTTCTACAACAAGATACCGACCAGGCCAATATTACCTACTTCTACCGCCGCAAGTGACCAGTCGACCTACCTGCAAATATCACCAGACGACCAAGCAAGAATTACCTACTTGCTAACTACACAAGCGACCAGACATCTTACCTACTAGCTACCTACAGCTATAGGAAAGAGACAGAAGACTTCAAGACGACCAAGCAAGAATTACCTACTTGCTAACTACACAAGCGACCAGACATCATACCTATTAGCTACCTACAGCTATAGGAAAGAGACAGAAGACTTCACAATGGAGAAAATCAACAACGAGATCAACAAGCTATATTCACGCAAACCATCCAGACTACGGGACCTCCTGACACTCCACCTACTTATCTTGACTGCCTATCAAGAGGAGGCCGAGACAGCTACCGACACACCCGCACGAACTCACTCCTGGAGGACAAACCACGACACCATTTTATCTCACACCTGGACCAACAGGAGCCGCCAGCCACACTACAGATCTCCAACTCGCATCACCAGACGACCAACACAATCGCCGATCAAGAAAGCAGACCCTGTTACCCTCACTACACGGGAAAAAGACCGGATATCCGTAGTCATCAGGGGCTTTCCGATCGGCGTGTCAACAGAGGACATCACCAACGATCTCCTCCGCAGAGGTTACCCGATAGTCAGCGTCACGAGGATGACCCGGGGCAGGAGCCAGCATCCAATGCCTCTTGTCCTGGTCAAACTCTTCGACAACGACCGAGGGCAACTGATACACACTCTGCAGTTCGCATTACGACGCAGAATCACCGTAGAAACTCCGAGAAGCATCAGAAACACACACCTCAACAATACCAGCAACATGAGGACAATGCGCAGCTCGACAACGACTACACAAACTCAGACAGATAACAACAACGCCGACAAACCCATACTACACAAGGAGGCCCCGCCGGAAATGGACCGCACCACTGCTTCCGTCCCACAGAAAGTGAAAGCAGACATCTGCCCGACTGAAGAAGCTATAACCAAGACACCGGAACCTAAAATCGCGGTCATATCACACTCACCGACCAGACCGATCATCTCAACTGAGCCCCCGGAAATCATCATCATCAAAAAAACAGAGACCCCGGAAACGGAAAATCCCACAACCGAAGCTCCCGAGACACTGGAAAATGAAACTCCGGCAACACATAAGACCGAAAACACAGAATCCCCGGAGATCAAATCTGCAATAACCGCTGAAACAGAAACAAAGACCCCGGAACCGGAAACCCCGATATCCGAAGCAACAGAGACCACAGAAACGGAAACCCCGACAACACCGGAAATCGAAAATGCTGAGACCCCGGAGAGCGAACCGCTGCCGGAGGCTGACTACAGCAGCGACGATAACGAGATATTGTATACCCCAACAGGATCACCCCTAACCGGACCCATCCAACTGCCCCCGGAATCAGACGACATCACCAGAAAAGACGACATCCCCAAAATACTCACAGATGCCAAGGAATCACTGATGACAATATTAAACATCTCGAAGACCGACCTCCTAGCCAAACTACTGATTGAAGACACCTGTGAAATAGTGAAAAACAATCTCACAGACGCAGAATACTCTATTATCAAACGCAGTGATTTCAGTCAACACATAGTGTGCCTCGCCACGATCAAAATAGGCATGATGTCATCATCAGAACTCTCATACATAGACACCGAAGAGAATGAGACACAAACCGGACTAGACATCCGTAGAAAAGCTATCAAACACGTAGCTGCTGTCCATCATGGCCATAGGATCAGGCATGCCAGCAGCTCCAGCATAGATCGAGACAGCCCATCAGAAACCGAAAACACCCCCCAACAGGGGTGGAAGAAGAGGAAACCGCGAAGGAAGACCCACCATCGCCGGCGATAAGAAGAAGAAGGGAGAATAACTACAACGGATTAGAAGATGTAGGATGCGGTGTCAATCGGCGGACGCTGCCGAATGAAGAGAGCTCCAAGCTCACTCTTATATGAATTAATTTTTGAAATTGCAAATTTTCAAAATTGAATATTTTTATACAACACTTGGACTTGAAGACAGCAGCCTCGCCCGGTCCTCATCAAGAACCGGGCAACTCACATCACCACCCGAATGGATTGTACGAAGGAACAACACTTGACCTTGGAGGCTGCTGCTTCTCCCGGCCCCCATCAAGGACCGGAGCATAACATCACCACGTCGAATCACGCGAATCCTTGTTAGCGACCTAATAATAGAGACGAAGGGGATGAGGCTGCCCGCCGGAGTGCCCCAATAACACTAAAGGAAGATCAAAAGTCAAAGTCAAGTCGATTAGGTGGTATGTAATTCAGATAGTTAGGTATACTTTTTAATAAGCACATAATATATAAAAAATTGAGATACCTATGTCTTGTTATATTGGATGAATTACATAACATTTATTTTCTTTTCGTTTATATTTCCATAAATACACGTGGCGATGGTAATTTTGGATTGGCACACGGGTGGATCTCTCGGTTGTGTTGCGTACCTATATAATATGATGGTCTCAGATGCTTTTGCCTGTCTGCGACTCAATGTAGGACTGGAAAAGTCGTCAGAGACTCTCAAATCCAAATAACACGGCCTACAGGTATACAATAAAATCGTGCTATTCATCGGACACCAATGACATATATATATAGTGGTAACATCGGAACCAGACCTAAAAGAAGCATCAATCAAATACACCTAACCAATAAAGAGGCTCTATTTCAACAGACAAGAAAACTGAGGTTCCGGGGACCTAGATTACAGTAGTTGGACTAGGTTGAAAGAGATAGGTACAGAGTGAGGTGATGAAGGGAGTTTGCGACAAACAGAAGGAACTGGAGATAATAGGTATATCCTGGAAGCGTCCAAGACACACGATGTATTGTAGAGACGATGATTATGATGATGACTCTGTTGGCAACTACTCCTGACGCTGTATCTTCTTGTCCCTACGTAAAATTAGATGGAAATTGGACTCTGAATCAGTGACGTCCCTAGACAAAATGCCGCCCCTGGACAGCGCCAAAATGCCGCCCCATTTTTGTATACAGTATTTTTTATCATCCGTGCATGTGTCTTTTCATATGAATATATGTCGGTCACCAAGGACGTTGAAGGGAAACGGAAGTAAACTAGACATCGCGAACTCGACAAAAAATTACAGTCCTGTTAAACTTTTTATGTCGATTAATACACTTTGTTTCCAACCAGTGAGCTGAATTTTTTTAAGGAAAGATATTTTTGTTATTAATAAGTTTAGGTTGCTATTTCTATATTATATACCAAACGATTCTCATCGATTTGCCGCCCTTCGAGTAACTGCCGCCCCAAGCGACGCTCAATCTGCCTACCCCCACGGGACGTCACTGCTCTGAATAGACGTTGAATCGATGTGATAATATTATTTTTTTGAAAGTGTTTTTATAACCAATCGATAAGCTGAGACTTGTGTTTTTCAAAAACACAAATTTATTATTATGGCCGTGCATCAGCGCATTTATTTAATTTAAGATTGCCTGGATTTATTTTTAAATCGAATATCCTAGGCGCACCAGGACGCCGAAGCGCACATTTTGGAAACCTCTGGGTTATAGTACTATCAAGGATAAACATAGCGACACCAGCCAAATAATAGTAGGGATATCTATCCACATAATAATATAAAATGTTTAAATGTGTAGTCAGATGAAATTTGTTTCGCGATCGATAAAAGGCGTTGTGCTACAATGAAACCTCCCCTCGAATAATACGATTGGTCTAAAACCTACCCTTAAACTTTCAGCCCCTGGCATAGGTGGAATCAAATCGAGGGGAGTGTGTAATTTAAATGATTTCATTCCAAAACTGCTATCATTTTAGTATTACGCATTCAGTTTTAGTTTTGACTTCCGCGAAAGTGGTCGCAGGATATTCCGCGTAGAGTTAAAAAATATTTATTTAAAATACAGGATAATATCTCTGCGTTATAAGTTTATGTGAATATTATATTTTATGGGCGTGATTTCTCCTGTGATTTGAACTTGGTGCAATGAGATCGAAACGTCAAATATTGACCGACGAAATATTTTTTTGTTGATAGAAGGCCGCAAAAGAAAATCTACTAGAGAAGGTAAAATCGACTTTCAATCTATTTTAAATTATATAATAAAATCATAAATGCTCCCCCCCCCCCCTTCCCTTGAAAGAATTGAATTGTGGGTGTATCATTATTATCTTGTCCACTCTTGATCAACAGCTAGAACTAGCTGCTAGATGAACACCTCACTTTTTATACCTAATCATCTCTTAGGTAATACTGGATGATATGATTTTGTCAGATGAACTGTTCTATGAACGATGTGGCCCATCTGTTTCCTATTTCGAGGTGTCATCGCATCGTATTTTAATTTTATTTACTTCTACATCATCCTGGGTTTCCAATGATGATCATTTTTGGTAACCGTATCCTTGGGATACTTTGAAGATGGTCTGCCCAATTCTCAAGAGTTTTATAACGGTTGTGTATTTCAAATCATATAAGGTTCATCATGGCCCCCACAAGGGGGCTGACAGGGCTCTAGCCTGGGAGCCCGGCGTGGCAGGTCAACCAGTTATATTTATGTGATATACACCACAAATTTACTATAATAGTAAAAAAGTCGCCTGCGGCACTATTTCACATGTAGATTTTTATTTGAATTACTAATTATTCTTAGTATATTTCCCGACTAATAAAAATGGCTATTTATCCAATATGGCGAAGGGTCGCTAGGTAACAGCTATCACAAAAGGGGGTCGCGATCAGTGCTTCATAATAGTGATGCCTAAGTGTCTACAATTCAAGTGGATTTATTTTTAAATACACGGAATACCGTTTATTTTACACGGAACCCTGGAGTTCCGTGAAATACCATTTGGGAAACACTACTGTAGAACATCTTTAGCGATATGTTGAGAGGTCGCCAAACATCGTGGCCTGGGGCATGGCCCCCACATGATGAAGCGGGCCCCCAGGCCAGGATCTTTGACGGGCCCTTTATCACCAAGGCCACACAGTGTGATTGCTCTTTAGTAGCTTTTCCCAACTTTTCATCATACCACATTAAATTGTATCGCATAATCACATATTTTAAAATTGTAATTTTAACATAGGCGAATTTTTTTAACTATTAGAGCAAATCTGTTATGTGTTTTTATCTCAATCTGCCGGTCGACTCGCTACGCCGGGCCCCTCCTATGCCCGGGCCCCAAGGCTAGAGCCCTGTCAGCCCCCTCTTTGTGGGTGTCCGCTTCAGGATGTGAGGGCCATGAGGTACATGCAGTACAATTATTCATCATTATACCTGATTCCCTATACTCCACCCTCGTCCACATTTGCTATCCCACACAAATGCATTAACATTAACACAAATTTCAATTCCATCAATTTAGCGCAGTGTTCCCCAATCGTAGGAAAATCTTAGACACAGAAAACAGAAAAGGAAAATATCAACCTCACTCGCAAAGTAAATTTGTTCCATATAAACGGATAATATTTATTATGTATATTGTAAAAAAATACAATTAAACATGTTATGTCTGGTTGGTTTTATTTTATGTGAGTTACTTATTTGTAATCTTTTGATTTTAAGTGGGAAATTGTAGGTGTCAGAGTGGGAAATTCTATAATACCTATCTGGGTTAAATAGTTTGGAAACATCGTTTCTATCGCTTGCTTCCTTATCAACAGGTCTATTCTGTGGTATTTCGGCATTACGCCCAACATGCACGTTTACATGCCACGTTGTGTCACTCTTAAGGCGATACTTCAGTGAAACGGCAAATAATTTTCAACTATAGGCGCGACGAAATTTTGGACTCGCTGGCAGTCTGAGAGCGAACGTCGAGGTGTGAATACGTCAATTGGTTTCGTGATGGCGACGGGGGTATTAATTCTTAAATCGTGTAAAGATGACTAAAAACGTTACCCATTTACTTTAAAAAGAAAGCATGTCAATGAATATATTATTATTGTTACTAATAGAACAATAAAAATAACATTAAATGGACGCATGTTGGATTTATATGACAAATTTTATTCCGTTCGGCGCATCGCCTAGCCACGATCTTTTTTCGACCATGCCTCAACTGAGGTAAATAGTCTTAACTAGCTGATTTCTCTTAGGGGACATCACGATTTAATGACGCGGGGGGGGTCTGCTATATGTGAGGAAAGTGTTTGAGGGAAACGGGATAGTAAAAAGGGTGACGTCACAATCATTCAAATTTAAACTTATATCTTCTGAGAATACATTAATAATCCATGGAAACTGAGATCGATACATATTTAATGTTGTAACACCATAAATATACAGCGATTTCGAGCTATTACTGTAAATTTCTTCACTGGTAGATTGATGTGTGTTATGTTTATAAAATTCTCATATGAACATTATTTCACGAGTCAAGGACAAAGGTAGGTAGAATATACCTATGGTTCATAACTTTGCACTCCGACTCTAGGATAAAAATGGTGTAATATATTCTAAAAATACCCCTTTTACATATATTATCTATTTATTTATATATTACTTACTAAATTCTATTAATACAAATGAATATCATTTGATCTAATTTTATGCGAGAAAATCAGGCAAAGAGGCATATCAGTGTAAGTTATAAAACGTGTACTCTACGCCAGTGCTCCGCAACCGGTACCGCGGTGCGCTTCCGAAAAAAACATAAATAATTTTGTATATCATACAATACTTACTAGCCAAATTTGCGTACATGGCTGGTAATATATTTGAGCACCTGCATGAACTTAATAAAACAATGCAAGGTCAGAATGAAAATATATTGACGTGCTCTGATAAATTGGAAGGAGTTAACGGCCCACATGCCCAACGTAGGTCAAAATGGAGATTTTATGGTATTTTCAAAGCATTAGCCTGAACATTCCTTAATCGTTGTAGATAATCTATTTATATAATTTTGAAGCCTTATTATCCTTTATATTTATTTTAAACATTTTATCACTGCATAAAGTATATTTATTACATAAAATAGTATTCTTTTAAACCTCTCGATCTAATGTTTTAGAATATAGTCATAATTCAGATGTACTGAATGTGCAGTGGTGTTAAGATTTTTTAGATTTATTAATTTTTAAACGCATTTATAAAACCATTAGTAAAATTTATGTTGACAATATTATAATGAAATATTTACGATAAAAAATTATGTTTATAATCTCTGTGATCCCAAATTTGACAAGTATTAGGCATTTTATTATTCAAAAATGGGCAAGATTACCACATTTGAAAATAATTCTAAAGATACTGATTATAAGCTATGTCTTTGACCATTCAAATGTGATAAAACATCCTACGAATAATGATTTTTATACAATAATTATTCACCTAAGAATAAGCTAGTATTTTTTGAAATACGCCATTTCTATTGGCATTTCCCAGTGGTGAGGCTACAACATACGGCCGTAGCCATAAATTGACAAACTTTAACTGAAGTAGGGAGGAAGATCATGTTAACGCGCGTGTTTGAACATCTACCGAACCGAAGAAAATCGTTTTTTCCGGTTAGGTTTTTCAGGATGTGGGGTTCATGTTTTGGTATATAAATTGTTTTACGTGTGCCGCATAATTCTGGGAAGACCTTTAGTGTACCGTGGGTGATAAAAGGTTGCGGAGCACTGCTCTACGCTATTAAGTCTTCACCAGTAGCTGACGGTATACTCTAGAGTCTAGACGAGAGCAAAGGAAGGACCCAGGGAACTCAGATTTTCTGTGGAAGGACCTAACGGTAGGTAGGTATAAACACTACCTATATACAGCTCTGTATCAACAGAAAAACAACTCACAGCTGACAGGAAACGTTCATTCACTCACTTACACCCTGACATTAATTTCATGCTGATAACAACTTTGTTCCAACAATAACATTGAGAATTTCGGAATTAATAAGACCATTCATTTATCATATAGCGGTGGTTTATAAACTTTTTCATTTCACGGCGCCCCCACCCTCCACGCAGTAGCGGTTGCAGATGCACAAGGAACCAATTGGTTGTTAAAATAACTCAGTTTTCATAAAACACCATTCAATTATACACTGTTTTTAATTTTTAATCATAAAATGAGGCATAAGTACTTACCAATTTTAAATATTTTTAATACAGCGTTTATCAATGGTGTGGGGGTAGTCAGGACATGCGTTGCATAGGGGCGGCGCATTATAAAGGGCGGCTAATGGAGGAACGAATCAGCGTTAGAAAAGGAAAATTTTACGAACCGGACCGCCAAATAATTTTCCGAAAATATTAACACAGTTATTTAATTGTATGTATATTCTATAAAAAACAAGTGTGTTAGATTTTTGTTATATGGGCTATCTAGCTCCTCAGATGGTCAAATTATTTGTTTTACGAGACGGAGCGGTAATTTTGGGGATTTCATGTACCGTAACGGCGCTACGGTGCACTCCAGTTCATTTCGAGCAATGGAACGAATACAAAGTATTGAAATTTTTAACAAGGATTCCTCTACATGTCAACACCAAAGACCTCTACAACTACATACCGAAAACCACTATTTTTTGAGGGTAGGATTCGTGGAAATGTTATAATTCTCAGTAGGTACATGGTTTGTTCGTATTTCTTGTTGTTGTATATTTGTCTGTTTAAGATAGCCTAAAATAAATAATAAAATAGGTAAATAGATACGAGTAGGTACATACCTAACGAATTTTAGACAATTCGTAACTGAATCCGCTTAAGACCGGCACTTTACCCAGGGACTAGAGTTGGGTTTCGGCAAATTTCCCGACGGGAATTCTCGAGAATTTTTCGAGATTTTCCATGCCGAATCTCGAGAATTGAAATTTTTAACATTTCGGGAAATCCCGGATCTCAAGAATCTTTTCTCGGGATTCGGAATTTCTTTATAATCAAATATTAATTGAAAAAACGATTTTCTATATGAAAAAAGTGGACAGAAAATACAAAACGTTCAAAGACTGGTCAGGGCAATAAACACAATTAAGCCAACGTCCACTCAAAATGTGCGCAATTTTTGCAAACGCAGCGATTGACAGTCTGTGTTTTTTGAAATTCCATTTAAGTAATGTTTTTAATTACTTTTGTTTTCCTACTTCTATTTTGTTTGTCTTGTTACATAAATAAAAAAAATTTGGAATTTGTCTGTTTTAACACTGATTTTAGGATTTTTACAGGCTTTTTTTAAATTTCCCGATATCTCGAGAATTCTCGAGAATTCTTTTCTGGAAATCCCGAATCTCGAGATTGGGGGGCTGATATGGCTCTAGCCTAGGAGCCCGGCGTGGCGGGTCGACCAGATAAGTGAGATAAACACACATCAAAAATTTGCACTAATAGAAAAAAAGTCATGCGATGCAATTTTGATTATTGTCTCGATAATCGACATTCAAGTGGATGTATGCATAAACACAAAAAATCGCCAAATACACTAAATACCCTTAATTTTACCTCGAAAACCATTTGGAAAAGGCTACTATAGAGCGTCACACTACCTTTAACCTTAGTGATAGGTAGGGGGGCCGCTTCAGGATGTGGGGGGCATGGTGTATCGTATGTAAGCTTCATGGCCCCACATCCTTAAGCCAGCCCCCAGGCCAGGATCTTTGCACTCCCTACCCATCGTTAAGGAAGATGGCAGTGTGATACTTTGCAGCGTTTCCCAATAGGATATCCTACGGAACCTAGTAAACTATCAGCAGAATCAGATTCAGTAGGATAACGTGAAAAGATCACAAAATAACAATGAAAAAGGGAACATGCAAGAAAGATTTCGCGATGTAGGTAATAAAATAAATAGATATCGTCAAACCAGTTTTCTCAAATATGATATAAAAAATGTTTCACACAAAGACCTAAAATTTCATGTTTACATCAGAAAATATGCCAGCCCACAATTACTGTTTTTTTCAGCAACTAACTATATACACACGATAATCAAAAAATGAAAAATACATAGTTGGTACCTCTTGCAAACATACATTCTTAAATGTTAATTCATCTGAAGCAAAGTATGAATGTGTATAAGTTACAGTTGTTAAAACTGTTGTCTTCTGTTAATACTACTTATCTGGCTGACCCGACACGCCACACCGGATCACTTTAAGGCCGGACCCCCAGGCTACAACCCTATCAGCCCCAGTCTTGTGAGGGCCATGCTAAGCTTATAATAATATTTAATAATACCTGCATGTACATAATAATATATAATAAAATATGCGGCAATTAACACTTCAATTTTATTGAATGTGTGTACTATTAATAAACATAACTTATGTAGGTAAATAGGTCGTACCTACATCAGGACTCGAAATGGACCGGAACGCACCGGAGCGCCGTTCCGGGTCGTAAAATCGGCAACATTGTCGTTCCGTCTCATGGGAAAAATAATTTTACCATTTGAGCTAGAATGGCCATAATATAACAAAAAATCACACACTCATTTTTATAAAACACATAAAATTAGATAACTATGTTAATATTTTCATAAAAATACCGAGCGCTCCGGTTCGTAAAATTCTCCATTTCGAGTTTCATTCAAATTATAAAACAAAATAGTCATGTTGAAATTTGCCTCAATACTCCACAGCTTCCTCTCGTGATAAAGAGCCCACGTGACCTCAGGAGTCATGAAAAACTCCCAGGATAAAATTATAATGGGTTATTATTTTATCAAAACAATTGTTTGAAAATAAATGCATTGTTTTGTCCACACAACTAAATATTTCGATAACACATAAATTCCTTTTTTCGACGATAAAAAAACTCCAGAGCTGCCGGAGTACAAACATATTTTAAAGTAAAAAAATTGGAGCTCTGGTCCCGTAATTTTATTCCGGTTCTCAAATAACTAATAAAATAGTTTGTTATTATGGATAAGTAAGTATAGATAAGGGGCCCGGGCTAAGGGCGGAGTCCGGTGTGGCAGATCGACCAGCCAAGTGAGATAAACACACATCACAAAATTGCTCTAATCGTAAAAAAATGACGCCTGCGGCGCTGTTTAACTTCGAACATAATAACATTTGATAATATGTGGTTGTGCGATGCAAATTTTGATTATTGTCAATATTTAATAAGTCCATAGTTGTGCATAACATAAAAGTGGGTGTATTAAAAATACAAAAAATACTCTTAATTTTACCTCGAACGCCATTTGGAATATGCGACTGTAAATCATCACACTCCCTTTAACCTTAGCGATAGGTAGGGGGCCCGCTTCGGGATTGAGGGGCCATGAAGTAATTACATTATTAGATATTTAAATTTTAAAAAAGATATAGGTACTTACGATGAATATTAGAAAATAATATTTTTTTACTGTATCATCTCCTGGCTGATTAAATTAAAATATACCTAAATTACAAATTGCTTCATATTCTGCCACTAGGTATCTCTAAGGCCGTCTATTATCAGGCCGCAACACTAAATGGCGAGTTCCGATGGTAGTTATTGCGTAGCTTCGAATACCATGGTAACCTTGACTGTAACCTATCCACAATAAGTGAATATGTAGGTACCTATTTTCGATTTCATATTGTCGTTCATGTTAATTAACATAATTATTGCCTTTTTTAATAAATGAAACATGTTTTACAAACAGTTTAGCATAATATTATTGCATTCGAAGTATTAGCAATAAATAGCACTACACTTTAAATTCACAGTTTCGTGTCTTCGCCTGCTTAGTAGGCGTGATATTTTTATTATTTCTCGATCACAACCTCTAGTGCTGACTTATTTCAATACTTTCCAGGTCCACAGGCCATAATCTTCAGATGCTGGTACCTGAAATGGCTGCACCGGGCACCGATCAGGAGTCCAGTTCCTCGGGAGACGAGAACTGCAGCGAGATGCTTTCCGACGAATTTTCTCTCCAGGACAGCGATGATGAGAACGACTCCAAGGTACCAAAGTCAGGGGGGAACTTGCCTAATGGACATCAGGTAAGTAGCAGTAGTGCAAAGTGGTGAATATAACTTCAGTATATTCTTTATATATCCAGTAAATACTTATGCCACAACCAAGGGTGCTGCACCCGTATGTGCAATGTGTTGCCAGTGCTCACGTAAGTCTGTGAAACATGGACTAGTAATATAAGAGAAATCAAAAAAATACTGTAGGTAGATAATAATATATATAAATTGTCAGGTGTTAGAATTTAGAACTAAGCTCATCACAGTATAAAAAGTATTGAATGGTATGTCGAATGTTAACATGTGGCGTCCTTACTCAGCGGACAACTTATAGTGGTGGATATTATAGTAGTGGCATGGAAACATGCTAGTTGGGCATATTATCGAGTAGTTTCAATTTGAAGTTTGACATGCCTTCTAAAATCAGGCACAATGCTAATTTCTTTGTGCTTTATGTCCATGTTCTATATCGGACGATCATATTCTTCTATCATGCATATTTATTTATTAGATACAGACACATAACCCAGGTGTTAACTCTGAATAGCAAAATTATCAACTTACCAATACTTTTGACAGCAACCCACGATATAACAAATATGTAAACATAATTTTTTTCAGTTCAGTCACATATTGTAAATGTATAAATATCTTTACATAATATGGTGTGATAATATTTTTTTTTCTTTAGGTCACAACACGACCCACAAGAAAGTTGTTTACAAACTGCCGCGAGAGATGGCGTCAGCAGAATGTCTCTGGGGCTTTCGCAGAGCTTCGCAGTCTTGTGCCAACTCATCCGCCAGACAAGAAACTATCCAAGAATGAGATTCTTCGAATGTCTATCAGGTAAAATACAAGATATTTATTTTGAATATCTATTCTTATAGACAATCTAAGAATAATGTTATTCTCAAATAACATTAGTAATGCAATCCTTCAAAAACTTAAAAAAAACAACTTAATATTTTACAACTAATGTGTAGGAAAAATTATTGACAAACACGAAAGCTCTCAATTCATAAAAAGCGCCTCGACACTGCAGCATATTCGATGGGTAACTTTAACAATTCCTGGAAATCTTGATTCAACGCATTGATGCACAAATACAATGTTAGATTTACATGTTTCAGTGCCTATTTTCTTCAGGTGATACCTAAATTTTAATGATGCATACTGCTCTTCCCTTACCGTATACATTAGAGTTTGATCGTTATTTTTCACAATAGATATTGTCGTTAGCTGTAAATAATAAACCATAATATATCGCTTAAATTCCAATGAGGAACAGGAGGAAATGATGGTACTTGTGTTTACTAATTTAACAACAAGATTTGAGAAACTGTCTGGTGAATAACTGGCTCACCCATTCGACAAATTGGTATATTTTTCAAGGGGCCCTCGAGTACCATAATAATAAAATGTTTGAGAACCACTGATTTAGACTGTCTTAATTATTTTAATGTATAACTATTACCACTGTTTAACAGATACATTCGGCTACTCTGCAACGTACTGGAGTGGCAGAATTCTGCAAATGGTCAACATGCACCTTCAAGGACAAATTCAAGTGACTCGGTGACAATCAAATGTGAAAATATCAACAACAATAACACGGCTAGATTCTTTTCAGCAAGTCCTGTGAACTATAATCAAAGCCAATTCACGAGCATTAAGCAAACGCAACTAAGAACTCGTGCGAGGCTACGTAGAAATGCAGTAATAAGCCGTGATGATGTATTCGTAAACGACAATAAAAATGTAACATCTAACAGCCACAATTTAAATTTAAAAAGTATAAAGAATGATAGACATCTATGTGCAGCCAATCAAAGCTTTATAAAAAAGAATGACAATGAAGACAACTGTTTTACCGATAGAAAATATTTTTCGAACGAAATACAGAAAACTGCTTTACCGGTAAGAGGGAATCCATACGTTTCTCTAAATACAAACAGCCATAAAATATCTGAAGGGTGTTTGAATATTAATACGGGATTGATATTTGATCGGAATGGCAATAATCTGTTGATGATTGCGCCTCCTGGAGCAAGCCGGAAAACACAAAATGAAATTAATGATTTCAGAAACAGTGCCAATATGGCGGCACTGGTGCAGACTCTAAAAAGAGAAATCATTCCGGGACAAAAAACTGTAAAACATATTAAAACTGAAATCGAAGAGGGCACAGATTATCCAACCAAAAAGGAATGTTCTCACGGTGATGTTAAATGAATAAACATGTTTAAAACAGTGTCTACAATCAAGAATGTAATAATATTGCTACATATCTAATGCAAAAATGAATAAATAATTACAATTGAGATTAATATTATGTTGCAGTAGTGTTGATCAACTTTGCAAAAATACTTTAAATAGTTGAGCAATTGTAAATAAGAATATTATATTTAACATTAATTTAAATACAGAATATTGAGAAAACCAAAGAAGAGAAGAGATTGTAACGATGTAAATTACAATATGCAAGAGTGCTTGGGAGATATCCTATTACATTATCAACACAGTTTGTCAAAACATGTTACTGAAGTTCTATAGATTGTTTTGAGACAAATCAGTTTAGTTTCCCAATTATTTGTAAAGGTCTTACAACATACATTCCCCATGTCAAATAAAGCATGCTCGTAAATTCTGAAAATGTATTGAATTAAGACCAAAAGAAATTTACTCTTAAAGCCATGTATTTATTTATTTTTTTTCGACCATGTCCGATCCTAATTAGATCATATGGGCCTCCACACAGTAGAGGTTTGTATTAACAGATTTTGTTTTTACGAGAAATAGATGTCAGCCTCTTGCTCATCGTATTAGGTCCATACTCTGACTCACACACAAATTGAAAAATAATATGTGTAATTGCCAGACCCAGGATTCGAACCTGGTACCCACGACGTTATAGGTCGACGCTTAAGCCGCATGACCATCGTGGGTTACTAGAGGACAAATGGAGCAACATGTCGCGGGACATGACGCTCAACATCTACGTCGATGTCTCAGGAACAATGTCGCGGAACATTTTACTTGTACACACCAGGAGTCACACCAGTTGTAGCAGAAATTTCACTCGAGGAGGTTGTGTTGGTCAGTACTGCATACATATTTGTTGTATTCCTTAGTTCGGCGGAGGATAGGTATTGCAGATGAGATACGGTAGTAGTTCGTGATGATGGAGGAGGCGAGATTTTATTTACTGTTTCAAATAACTACAATGGTACAATCGATGCAATATAATAAATATAACGGTAGTTCGGTGCGATGTGTCTTTGACGGAAACTTGTAATCGAGTGAGATATCCAATCGATTCTGACCCTCTAGTTATACATATTTACACTATGAAATAATATTTTGAAATTATGATGAAATAATATTAATTCGTAATGTTATGAAATCGCAGATCCGCTGACTGATTGTACGTGAAAAATGAATATTTAATAAATAATTTTATAATTGGGATCTGGGAATCTGATGACAGCCACATATTTATTCTAACGAGTAGTATATCGAAATGTAAGAGAAAGAAAGGCAGTAGGTGCGGAACTACTTACTACATATTACTCATGTTGACCGACATGTTACACACCCATCTCCACTCACCAACATTTAAATTTCATTTGTCAAGCGACAACATGCAACATGTCCCGTGTCAGGTAAAAATGTCGCACTATGTTGCGTGCAGTGTTGGGGGACAGTGCGCAACGTTGCAGCGTCACATAGACTCTATGTTGCGCATCATGTAGCTGGACATTTATTTAATTAAAAAATATTTTGTCGCCAATCTAATCAAAAACAGTTTGCCGTTAACATATCATCGTGATTATTTTGTTATTGGAGAATTATGATTATTTAATTACGGTAAATATATTATAGTTATAATCACTCAGCAAGTGTAAAAACTGTCCATTTAAACTGACACTCGTTAATCGATAAATACAGGTGATTTTGGTTGAAAATTGAACTCTACCTACATTGCAATAAGGGTCATTTTTACAAATCTATGTTCACGCCAGTACCGTCGATCTAATAACACATCTACAGTGGGTGCTGTATAATACATATTCTTTTATACAGTTGAATAATACACTCTACCTACATAGTAAAAATGGTGATTATTACAAATTAATGTGCTAATGTCTGTGACATATTATTCGTCTCATGTATCCATTTTAATAATGAGATTAGCTTTCACTGCCATATTGATATTAATCATGTACTTAGATGTCTTTAATAATGGTTGAAACAAGGATGTTGAAGAAACCTATTTTTTGCCAGATGGAGCCTTCTGTGGTTACTATTACAAAATGGCTGAAGCAAGTTGCAGTTTGTTATAAGTGTCATTTAAGATTAGTAGACCAGTGCCTATGAAATTCAATGAAACCACTGCAAGTGGAATGTATCGTACCAAGATTATTGAATTGTTAATAAATTAGTCACAAAGGAAAATTACAATTCGATAATCTCGAGGCGATACTTTCCATTCATGGTGGGTACATTGAAATAAAAGCGCAGGGGTCCTCTTTTCGCTTCACTTTCGTCTTTATAGAAGAGGGTTTTCTTCAACATGTTTGAGTTGAAATCAATTTTTAAATTAATTGTACAATAATAAATACCATTACTCAAATAAATTCAAATTGTTTAATTTAATATCGCAATAATTCCAAGTCATTTAGTGTTTCTCAACCGGAGATCCACAGAAATTTTTTGGTGGTTCGCGAATTTTTGGCGTCCAAATGCATATGCTGAAAATTTCAATAAACTTTTCAAAACCCGTGCACCTGCAAGTGTTTGCGCATTGTGTTTTTATTTTTAAAATAAATGAATAGTTTTAGGTGACGAAATAACAAAATAATAATGTTGTCCTCATTTCAAGACTTTTTCGGCCATGTCAGTCATAAAAATAAAATGGAGAAACCAAATGGATGGTAATGCAGTGTTTCGTCTCTCTGAAACAAGGCTGAAGCCACATATATCAAGTATTATAGCAAAGAGCAGCAACTGATTTTGCGTTCATAAAAAACTTCTCAAAATTCCAGAATTTCTATTATTACATATGTATTTATATTATAAAATTTAAATAATAAACAAAATTACATTTTTATTTTGAATTTGAAAATTTCACAAATTTTAATGTCTTTTTTCATTAATTACCTTTTTATCTCGCCGAGCAATGCCGGAAATTTCAGATCGTAATTTATTTTATATTATTTAATAATATTTTTTTTATTTCTGCGTTAGCGGTCCACAAAACGTTTCTCCTATTTTCAGTGGTTGAGAAACACTGATTTACACAATCAACTGTGTATTATTAGTTAGTTTTTTGTACTAGTGATCTAACTTGAAGTTCTTCACATCTGCTGAAGTCCTTTTATAAATCGCTTGTGGTGGGACGTAAAGTTGTATTTACGCTTAAATGACTGCAGACCATTATCACTCCAGGAATACGTACTATGGAATTATGGATCAGCCTTCTCCAACTTTTCTTACCCTCTGCAAGCCTTGAAGTGGATGTTATGGCATGTCTATATAACACAAAACTGCCATTTCTGTATGACTATTTTCGGACACTCTTTGAAATTCATTACAAAAATATGAAGCTTGGATAAAACATAGAAAGTGATATAGGACAAGGCCTAGAGCCTTATAGGATTGATAAATAAATCAATAAATTATAACAATTCACATAGTATTTATAAATCAGATACAGAACAAATTCAACAATTCATCATATTATCTGGAAAAAAAAGACTTGAAAACACAGATAAAAAACAAAAAACTGTTCGACCATGGATAAGATGAAGAAATTAAATGGACTGTTAACAAATGAGGCTGCTAGTTTCAAAGTCGGTAACCTCCATTTTATTCCACCATTTTGAGATTATCACAAAAAACTGTCAAGCACATTTAGGACTACAAATAGAATATTTTCTTTTTACAAACATATTATTTAGTAATCAACCAGAAAAAGCGAATAGTGAAATAATATGTCCTGAATGTCATTAAAATTAATAAAAAAAAATGTTTGATTTAGTCGTGATATACATAAAAAATAGTGACTGCGGATTATAGACGACTTTAAAATGAACCCGTTTAATTCTATTAAACTAACAAACGGAGCTGGGTTTGATATTCTATGAATATACTTACGATGGTGAATTATTTACAAAATCAGAATTAGGAATAATATCAAAAAAAAAAAAAAAAAAAAATGGAGGTTGCTGACTTTGAAACAAATAACTTCCAATGTTTTAAACAAACTAAAAGATTGATTTTAAATGAATACTACTGTCTTTTAAAATACTTTTAAGCAGGTCTGTGATTGCTGAGCTTATTCTAGTGTTATTGAACATGATACGTTTTTTTCTGTACGCGACCACAGAGTGACATCTAGGGGAAATAACCGGATCAAACATCTTGACGATAAAACAGTCACCTAGCTGGTTCGCAAACCCGTTTTCGGCCAGAAACATTAGTCTATCGAGTAGGATTAAACTCTCAATCACAGGTGCCAAACACATCCTCAAGAGGTAAAATATCATAAAATTATCCGATTGGGGCTGATACTGGTCGAGAAATTCATCCCAGTTGTGGATTTGCGCCATATTTACATCAAATTGTAATATTATCATAGCTTTCTTAATGTAATCGTTGAAATCACTGCATTTTACTCCAATCTTCTTCATTCTGCCTTCTGGGATCTTAAAACCGTGAATTCTTCTTAAAACAACCTGAAAAATAAAATATATCTGAGGAGAAATTCTTTAAGATTATGACTTGTGACCAGTGGCGGCCGGTGATCATAAAATTAGGGAGTGCATGCAAAGACATGCATTTTCCTTTTTGTGGTATTGAAAAAAATCGGCAATAGCCTTCAGAGTGGAGGTAGGCTTATGCTTAAATATATAATACATCTTGGGGGGGGGGGGTTGAGAAACGAAACGACGCTCACATTCACCGACAGCATTTATTTATTGTCAAAGTTATAAAGTCCAGCTTCTGGATATGATAGGTATGATGCAAAAGGCATACAAACTCTTTTCGATTTTTATTGTAATACATTTCATATGTGCCAACGTAGTTTCCACGTTTGACACTCCTAACTTCCATAAATTATAACTGATGCAAGTATTTTAGACAATATGTCATTGGTACAAAGCCGTAAACTCCTCATTTGTGTAGCTCCGATAGGTAGTACGCGGGTTATGGTCGGTTGAAGTTCACATACTGACGCAATTCGGGCATATCTTATACTCCCCTTTCGGTTATTTGCATCCCACATTCTCCGCATATACCTACGCGCTGTATCATTTTGATAAATACTATGGATCGGTGATTTTCAACGGGATATAGTTACTATCTGTTAAAAAATTGCTAATACTTTGTACACCTCAACTCCAGAATTGCACTCCAAATGGGACTGATTTGAAAGACGTATTCAAAATGAAAAATACTTCGGTAACACGAATATTGTATTTGATAGAATAATTTATATTTCTTTCTTCAATAATTGACATTGGAAAATTGCTTTGTTCATCTTCTTAAAAAATATTTTATCCTCTTTTACGTTCAAAATAACGCTCATACTCCACATATACTATTGAAATACCTTATATTGTAGAAATTGTTACAATGTAACGCTTTTGTTAAATAACTACTTCTCTTAGAGTAGTATAAGTAGGTACGTAAAAAATTGTAGTATGTATATTATATTATGTAAAGGTTATTAATAGTTTATCAATTACTTACTTACAAGTTTACTTTGCTCTAGGCATAATAAAATTATTTAATTTTTAAAGGTAAAATAATTATAAAATTGGTATTTGTATGTTGAGATTGCTACACCTAACTTAATGAACACAATATCACTCTAATCGATATTTTGATCGATTCAATATTATATGGCAAACAACGTAGCATTTACCTCATAACGTACGAAATAATAATATAATAATTTGAAATATTACGCGGGAATCTTGTACCGACTTCAAAAGCGTTTGTGAGTTGTTATTATTCGCGCCAGTCAAACACAGCATTGTCGTGAAATGTCGTCTGCGCTCGTAAGCTCAGATTGGGAGGCACAGTGTCCCAAGTGAGGTAAATATTGCACGTTCGGAAATAAAAAAAGATCACAACTGAGCCCACATTATCGGCAGCGTGAAAAAAAAATCATCGCCAGGCGGTTCGATTTCTCTCCTGCACAATTAATACTACGAAGGACGTACCTACGCATACATGCAGGCCGCCAGAAATTACGCGCATTTTATGCGTGCAGACGGGCGACAAATTAAAGATATTTTACAATAATTAATTCATACAATATGTAGGTATTTGAATACGTACTTATTATTACATAGTTACGTAATAATTTGGGAGATCAGTGCACCTT
The DNA here is from genome assembly GCA_022495005.1 of Rhyacophila brunnea. NCBI lineage: Eukaryota > Metazoa > Arthropoda > Insecta > Trichoptera > Rhyacophilidae > Rhyacophila > Rhyacophila brunnea. Next base: position 342,564 of record JAGYXB010002002.1, read on the forward strand.
TGCTCCTATACAAGAGCCGTCCCTGCTTGTGACATTGAATAATTGGACACCTGCGAGGCTATTCTAACATATCACTTAATGTCCAAAAAGACCTAAATGTGATATATATAAAACATTTATCACTTTATGTATTCAGGAAGTTAATTATTACAATAAGTTAACCGTCTGAACTCTCAAAAAGTGCTATGTTTTAACAGCCCCTTTCTTGGCTGTGTTAACTTTTAGAGTGCGATAGAGTACATCAATTACATATTGAAAATCAAGATTTTGAAAAATAATTTATGTCACGGGTCACGTCCGCTGCCTCAATTTATTGTTACTCGCGAGCTGTCAAATATCGAGTGACTAGTAGTATCATAATAGTTGTTTTACCAAATGCCTAATAAAATTGTAGGTTATGTTATGTTTGACGTTTCAATAAAAAATTTCAAGCATTTCGAGGTTCGGGTGGAAAAAACATAAATACGCCGGCATGAACATACCCGAATTTGATTGAATAGAGACGTATTTCACATACATGTCTACCAACTTAAATTTTCGCCGTATTACGAATTTCCAACTATTGTAGATGACCGCCGATAGCTGCTGATAACCACATTATGTATGGAATGGCTTCCGTGTTAATTTCAACCAATAAAACTAACGGAAACGTGCTAAAGTGTTAACTGTTAAGAATAGCTGCACTGGTTTATTAGTTCTTATAAAAGTAAAAAAAATTAGGTAAGTACCAAATATTATAGACAAATAAGGCACAAACATCATTGACATCTGTTATAGCATACCTGAAGTAATGCTCTGTAATATAGAGACATTGATGGTAACTCTTGATTAGCACAGACTCGATCTACTGATTGGGAAGCAAGCATCCGAGCATTACGACCTATATTAAAACCTGAAATTTAAAGATTCACTTTATAAGAAATTTGATAATAGGTTGCCGATGCAAAACGTGTTATACAAATATTAAGACACATTTAATATTTGCACCCATGATGTGTTAGTTGATGGAATACCGATCTCTGAAGACGTTGGTCGCAGTTTCAATACCTACATAATACAATGTCCGCCAGCTATAATTGACAGTAATAGTGTCCATACACGTGCCTCAATTTACTGCCAGAAATAGCATGTAAAACTATCGCGACACTGTTTACTTGCTAAAATGCTGATTGTCACACCAATCCCATTTTTCAAGTGTCAGAGAAAAGTGTTTGTTGTAGTTGGGTGCTGCACAGTGAATTTCGTATAGTTTGCCGCCAGGGGTAGCCATGACCTTTCTACCGCGTATGTGCACATGTCACGCAAGTTTGCGTGAAAATTCAGAAGCCGCTAAACTTTTTTAATCCATGCATATGTGTTTTGCATTTACATTTGCATTTTATTTTTATGGTCGCGACAATAAGTACTGCCAGCAGTAAATCTATATGTGTTAACGGCTATTAGCACCATTATTATTTTTATTCATGATTACATATCATTATTGTATGTAGATACATAAATTGGTAAAGGACACGGCCTGGATTGCAACGGTGCCAGGTTTAAATCCCATTTGGTACAAATATTTCTCTACATACATAATAGATAGATATGTCCCTCGAGACAAAAAATTATGTAACACTACTTGAATCATTAAAATTAATATTCATACCTCTAAGATAAATTGACATTGGAAAGCCAGGTCTTCCATCGATGGGCTCCTGCGAGAGAGCTTGGTAATCCGTTTGCTCCGTGATGAGATGGTAACAGCACGGCACTGCGCACAATACTGATGCTGAAGGACATCTTTGGAAAAGTCTCAAGGATGATGAGCCAAGGTTACCGCATGTGTGTAAACCTAAAAGAAACAAAACAACAAGAAAATTGTATACTCAGTGTATTAGTATACTTTTAGTTTGTTCTTCAAGGTGATATATCATTTCTTCTCTGTTCGTGCGACCCTCCTTTTGAGTCGCAACTACCAATTGTTAGTTTACCAATAGTTTTTACAGAGTAACAACAATCAAAGAACAGAAAATAGTGGAATTTTAAATTGAATAATATCAAAATTAATAATAACAATAACATTTACCTGTCAGACATAACCTAATACTCCCATCCTCTTGAGAATCGTGAAAATTATCTGTAATTAATCCAACGAGGTCAGTTCTTTCGGTGATAAACTTGGTAACGTGTCGATAAAGGGGATTCTGACACGTCGTCTTCTTTTTAGCGGTATTATTCATCATAGGCAAGACAGGTACCGCAGGTGAAGGTGAACTCTTTTGCTTCATAGCGTCAATTAATTTCTTTTTATCTTCCAAATGCTCCCCAGCAGATTTCTCTCGGATACTTGTACTTTTACCATAATTTTGTGCATTGATTATAGAGTTTTTTAATTTCTTTAGATCCTGAAGATATGAACTTATTATATCAGATTTGACACAATCAACATTAAATTCCTTTGATTTGTGCGAATGCTGATCGTTACTTGTTGATCCAAAATTCAATTTTTTAAATTCCTCTAAACTTTTTTGTACATCATCCATACTATTATCATGAGCAAAATTTTCAGATTTTGAAGTGATCATGGGGTCATCAATTTTATTTTGATGTACATCACTTTTTGAATTTTCTAGTAATTCTATTTGAGAAGAATCTATTGAAAGAATTGAATTTTTAACATAATTTTTAGAATCAACTATACAGTTAGTTAAATTTTGAGCATTATTGTCTGGAGTTTCAATTTTAGCTTGATTTAAATCACCTGTTGGTGTCTCTTTAAAGTTATCATTTCGATCGGTTTCTATTAAATCAGTTGAATTGTTAGCATTATTTTCAGAATCAACTATGTCACTTTCAATGTTATCTTGATTCTTAAGACGCCGGAGTGGTTTAAAACAAGGTCTCGGTTTGAACACCACGTCAACTAATTGATCGAGTTCTTCTGAATTAGATGGATTTTCTGTATTATTGTTTATTTTTTTATTACGGTGCGCACGGCCCTTTTTTTCTACAATCTTTCCTAATTTGAGTTGCTCGGCTTTATGCTGAAGTCCAGGCCATAATTTCTAAAAACAATAAACATTTAATAATATTTCAATGTCTTTTTTCATTTGTAATTAGATCATATTCTTTAAAACATTGTTACACTTTATATTCACCACGTCATGTTCATATGTGGTGAATCCAACTTAACCACCCTGTCAAGTAGTTGTGTGGACTAAATATTCTCTAAAATTTTCATAATTACTACAACCTCAATCGTGCAATTGGTAGCTCGTACAGTAGTGGCGAAGGGTGGAGGTAGGCTGTTAAGATCCAACATACATAGTGCATACTAAACTATGTCAGGCAAACGTATTTATTTTCATTAAACTAAGACTACAAAGTGTAGGTAGATAGTGTTTGTAAGTTTTTAAAATTCAATTAAACCCTGCTTAACACATAGACTGCTGACTAGATAATTACTTTTTAATTACCACATTTAAATAGCATGCTAATTATATCGAATGGCCACCTAATCGGCGCGTCTTTAGCGTCCAATGTATTAATCCAAGCCATAGTAAATAGTCAAAAAATATTCGTCAATCTATAAAATATCTAAAATTATGCCATTACACAGTACAAATTTTAGATATTTTATATAGAAGAATATTTTTTATCGATTATGGTTTGGTTAACGCAGGGCTTATTGACTTTCAAAAAAGTAAACAACACTATGTGTAATAATAAATGTATTCTTAATTCAACGAAAACAAATAAGTATGACTGAAAAATTGTGTTAAACCACGTTTAGACCAAGCGAGCGAATGTTTCTTCCCCCACTTCAGCAAAATTCTTATGCTCGCTCAACAAAAAGCGTTTACATCAAAAGAATTTCACTGGAGAGGGGGGAGAACAAACATTCGCTCGCTTGGTCGAAATGTGGCTTAATATTTTATCGAATCGCCCATAATATACCTAAACTATTATGGTTTGGTTTAGCGGGGTTTAATTGAATTTTAAAAACTAACCAGCACCATCTGTAAATTGTATTATTAGTCCAATGAAAACAAATAATTATGACTGACAAAGTTTAGTGTGCACTCCCCTCATCACTGAACCACAGCTGTTAACCAAGAGGTTGATAGTTCAAGACTCACCGAGGTTGTTTTTCATCGAAATTGCTGTGCATAGAAAAATTCTTTTCAAAAAACAAACCTGCATTTTAGCGTTCCGGTCTTCCGCCCCAAGAGCATTAGCTGGAGAGCAGTCTATGTTGAGAACTTTCAATCTGAAAAGCATGGTCAGCGTGCCCGACAGAAAGCCCTTACCACCTCCAAGATCTATTGTGTGTGTCGCACCAGTCAACGATGATAGTGTTGCCAACATTGAGGAAAGAGCCTCCACCTAATAACGCAACATTAATTTAATATCGTCTCTGTTCTGGCAGAACACACTAACTGGAAAATACTAGTTTTGAGTAATTTGACTTTGAAGTTGTTAAAATGTTTGAAATAATGGTCTATCATGTGAGTTTATTAAGTAATCGTAAAAAGGATGACTTTCAAATAAAGACTGTTTATTTATTAAGAAGGTTTCCAGACGGTAAAGTTTGAAATAAGGAACATTTTGGTACTAACTCAATATGTAATTTTTTCGAATTAGTGTTTTCTGCCAGAACAGTGACGATATATTAACCCTATTATTACAAATCATTGACAAGACATTGATAAGTTAAATGAAAATAATTACAAGATAAAAAGAACTTTTTATATACCACGTTTTTAAATTTTCTGTTGAATCATATAAACTTGACAATTCCATGTATTAATAATTTAGGACAAATAAGGCAATTGTCAACAAATCATTTTTTTGCTATTTTGCAACAAATAAACAAACAAACAAATATAGAATACTGAAATGTCATTTTGATTTCCATAGTAACACATGTATATATTAATAATTTAGTTGCTAGGACCACCCCCTTAGCAATCAATAATAGTGGATTGGATTACAGATTTCTTCCAAAATAACTTTTCATACAAAACAGAATTAACTGAAAATGAATTCAATTCTACTTAAGATGGCTAAGAGTATTAAAAGAATACATTGGCATCGTGTTCTGACATATTCTAAAAGTTTCAAATGTCTAGCTAGTCGGGAAGTTAGTTAAAAATCGATTGCAAGATTTGTACTGGATAAACAACCACCGGACAAACAAGAATATGAACTAAGAAAAACGTGGTAAAATGGGAATTAGGAACATAGTTGTAAAATGCTATTGATACTGAACAGAGAAACAGAACAGCATGTTCACCAAAAGGGAATTATGTGAAAATAAAACTCTGCCGAAAGCAGTATGATTCTTGCTTTGTGTCAAAGGTGTTCAACCTTTTGACTTTGCTGAACCGCATTAAGTGAACACAGCACTTAGAAAAAGTCATGTTTTTAGATCTCTTTTCAACAAACAACAGCTTATTTTTTATGTCACACGATTTTTTTAACCTCCTCTACTGTCAATTTTTTTTATGTCTATGGCCTATGGTCAGTATGATTTATTTCAAAAAGAATTAAGGGGGGACATGCTCGTCGAAGGTCAAAATTGAGTTTTTATTGTATTTTCAAACCATGATCCTGGACACTCCTTAAACGTTGTAGATAATCTATTTATATAATTTTGAAGCCTTATTATCCTTTATAGTTATTTTAAACATTTAATGACTGCATAAAGTATTTTTGTTACATAAAATAGTATTCTTTAAACCTCTCGCTCTAATGTTATAGAATATAGTCATATTTCGGTACATAACTGTGCAGTGGTGTTAAGATTTTTTACGTTTATTAATTTTTAAACGCATTTATGAAACCATTAGTATAATTTATTACGAGATAATTTTTGTAAAACATTCACGATAAAAAATTATATTGATAATCTCTGTGATCCCAAATTTGACAAGAATTAGGCATTTTATTATTCAAAAAATCGGCAAGATTAACACATTTGAAGATGATTCTAAAGATACTTATTATAAGCTATGTCTTTGACCATTCAAGTGTGATAAAATCTTATGAATAATGATTGCTTTATAATAATTATTGACCTAAGAATAAGGTAGTGTTTTTTTGAAATACGCCATTTCTTTTGTCATTCCCTAGTAGGTAAGCTACAACATACGGCCGTAGCCATAAATTGACAAACTATAATTAAGTAGGGAGTAAAATTATGTTAACGCGCGTGTTTGAACATGTACCTAACCGATTTTTTTTTAATTTTTTTTAAACGGTACATGTTCAAACACGCGCGTCAATATCATTTTACTCCCTACTTCAATTATAGTTTGTTAATAAATGGCTACGGCCGTATGTTGTAGCTTAACCATTGGGGAATGACAAAAGAAATGGCGTATTTCAAAAAAACCCTACCTTATTCTTAGGTCAATAATTATTATAAAGCAATCATTATTCATAAGATGTTTATCACACTTGAATGGTCAAAGACATAGCTTATAATAAATATCTTTAGAATCATCCTCAAATGTGTTAATCTTGCCGATTTTTTGAATAATAAAATGCCTAATTATTGTCAAATTTGGGATCACAGATTATCAATATAATTTTTTATCGTAATATTTCACAAAAATGTAATAAATTATACAATGGTTTTATAAATGCGTTTAAAATTAATAAATGTAAAAAATCTTAACACCACTGCACAGTTATGTACCGAAATATGACTATATTCTAAAACATTAGAGCCAGAGGTTTAAAAGAATACTATTTTATGTAACAAAAATACTTTATGCAGTCATCAAATGTTTAAAATAACTATAAAGGATAATAAGGCTTCAAAATTATATAAAGAGATTATCTACAACGTTTAAGGAGTGTCCAGGATCATGGTTTGAAAATACAATAAAAACTCAATTTTGACCTTCGACGAGCATGTCCCCCCTTAATATATAATATATTGTATCATATAAGAAAAACTCATTAAATATCATTGACATTCTCTATGTGTTTTGTACTAAAAAGAATATAGAAGAAACGAATGCGCCATTTATTTTACACCTATGTACTCACCTCGTGGCTTTTTTTTTCAGACATACATTCAGTGATTTTTAGTGAATCTTTCATATTTGTTCCCAAGTTTTTCAATTTTTTTTCAAAATCTTCTACAGAATAGCACAACTCTCTGTCGGGTTTTATACAATGTCTGTCGGCTTCCAAAATAAACGAATAAAGATTTTTGAACTTTTTTTTAATACCTGGAAAAAATTTAAATACATATTATTTAATATATTATTGTACCAGTATTCCCGATTTAGTAGATTGAGACATAGAAGTAGGTCATAAAAATAATATCAGGCACATAGAAGATTCTACCGAAAGAATTAATTTTATCTCAACAAATTTAAATAATACGTTAATCGAATTTGTTATTTTATTGTATGGATGCTACACCAAGAGATGTCATGGAGACTTGAAGCTTTCGAGATGTGGCTGTATAGACGCATCCTCAAACTTCCTTGGACTGACCGGGTGACAAATGTTGAAGTTCTCAATCGAATGGGGAAGGACCGAGAAGTTCTACGTAGTATCAAAACCAGAAAACTACAGTACCTCGGCCACATTATGAGAGGACAAAAATACAGCATTCTCCAACTTGTCATTCAAGGAAAGATCAATGGGAAGCGTAGTAGAGTGCAGCTCCACTGAACTGTTCCGGGTAGCAGACGAAAAAGTTAAGATCGCCTTGATGGTGGCCGACCTCCGCTAGGGGATGACACAATAAGAAGAAGAATTGCACTTGGATTTCTTGCTGATTACGTGTCATTGGTCAATAATGCAACCGAGGTCGTGCAATGACACTTGAAATGCATTTTACGTTAGTATCTGTAACTCCCCTCTCTATGATATCTCCCCAATGACAATAAATTGTCTGTTGTTTAATTCATCGACACCCTAAGTTACTAGTTATGTACCATTGTTAAGCATATTCAATCGGTGTGATTTTGACTATTGCAATGTACCTACTCAATATTATATTATTGATCAACCCCAATTTATCCACCCTATCTAGCTGTGTTACTACACAGATACAAACCCTTGTACATAAGCGTCACTAATAGGTATTACTTACTTATTATTTCATATTTATACCATTGTAAATGATTCTAACATCATTCAACTTGTTCAAAGTTAACTCAGCTCTACTCTGCGAGTTGTTTCAATGCAGATCGAACTCTCCTGAATTCTTTCCCATTTATTTTGAGACCATGTAACTGTACTTTGAGACCATGATGAATAAACATCACTGAAGATTAACATCCATCGAGTCTTATTACTGACATACACCTTCCACCGGACCACGTGAAGGATCGGAGGCCCGTCGGTAAGGATTTCCGTTGCCGAAAACATGATATTTTAATGAAACACTAAGGCCCTCCTCCCACGGAGCAACTGAAGTCCAACTGAACTGAAACTAAAATTCCAACCAGTATCTAGCCAATGTATTTCAATGGCGGCTCGCTGACGGCGAGACTGAAATCTCTCAGCTTCAAAACGGTCGCGAAGAGACGCGACATGCTAGTCGCGCGGTCTCTGAAGTTTCCAGTCACCGTAAAACAGTGCTACCAACATCATTAGATTCGGAGAAAAATCATATTTTCTTACCAAAATTGGTAGCACTGTGAACAAGTATCAAACAGTCCAAGACGTCAAAAGTACAAGATAAGCAAAATTGAAATAACCTAATTGTATTCGAGTAAACGCAGCAGCGTGCGTGTTGTCGGTTTTTGTACAAAACAGGTGATGGCCCAGTTTGATAGTTTGAGGTTATGTGATTTTTATTTCAAGTGGCTTCAGTAGCGCTGTGTGCGAAGCATCACATTGGTCAGTTTATGAGTACCATCACCAACCAGTTCCGCCAGATTTCAGTTGCGCCGTGGGAGGAGGGCCTAACAAGACCGGTTGCCATGTAGGGCCGGACATCTTCTGCATTACCAAAAACATGGAAAGAATACTCAGCTTATTTCAATAGAATGTGAGATATCTTCAAACCCATCAATGATACACAGTCAAGCGTATTGGAGGTTTACTGAATACATTATCGCCATGGGCTTTCGTACAGATAACAGATGGCAGTATAGCATTGAGACTGAATGATGCACTCTTTGTATAGCATTTAACCAAATGGTAATTTTGTACGCACATTTTTTTTAAGATACAAAATTTATTTTTTTAAGAATGAGTGATGATCCAATTGAATTGAAACAAATTATTAAATTTGACATTATAGCGCCAGTACATGGATTTACTGGCACCAATAGTGTGTAAATTAAACTATCGCTGTATGTAATTCATATTTTTGCTGGCAGGTTTGCCACTATCGTTCTACTGCAGATATGGCACGGTCCAATTGTCACGAAAAAATGCAGAATCGGGGTATTACCTCGTTTACACATGAATGGATTTATCACTGTCAGTACCTTAGACTATAGATACATCTAGACGCCACCCGTTGCATTGCTAAATGAAGCTACGTGCCGTGCGTTTGGTTTGTGGGCGAGCGAACACATTCGTCTACAAATGTTCGAGACCATTATTTCGCTAGTGCTCGCAAAGTGCTCGCACTAGACGCTCAGAATTAAAATATAATTTTCTATTTTTACGTATATAGTATTTTTAAGCCGTCAAAATGCAACCATTAGGTAAAGATATTCCATAATTTAAGTTATTTTAAAGAAACACTAGGTCACTGATATTAAAATATATATAATAAAAATAAAATTATCACGAACATGTATCAACTTACCTATGAAACGTAATACCATCTTCTTGCTTATCAGTACGGCTACCACATTTTAAGACAACACACAGAACCATCTTTTCTACTTAATTAACTAAAAATATTTACCATTGACTTTATGTTTAACACAAAAAATATCAATTTTAGCAACTCGAGCTCGCAAGTTATCGACGCTATGTGAAGCGTTTCGCCCCGATTTGATGGCGATACCTTTGGAAACTAGCTCACAGATATGTAGACCTTTTTATCTTACTCTAGCGCGTGTCGCAGAGATTGTAAGGGTGCCGAATACTTTCTCACTCGCACTCATGTATCATTTTGTTCAGGCCTTGGTCAGTACGTATTATCACGGTCATAACAAGAAAATGCACATGTAAACACGTATTATCGTGCAAGTTGCAAGATTGCATGCATGAATCAAAAAAGTTTTCTTTTGAATCTTCTCGCAATAATTGGTACTTGCATGGCGGTGTGCATGCGCAGTATAACGATAGTGGCGAATCTGCCGGTAAAAAAATCAACTACACTGCGCAGACGCATTTTGTGGTTAACCGATTTTCATGACCTTTCAAATAGTAGCATTCTGTGTAGTTCATATTTCTTCCGACAGGTTCGCCACTCTACTCCACAGATATCACACAGTCCAACTATCGCATGAAATTTCAGAAGCCTTGAACTTTTTTGATCCAAGCATGTATTCTAGCAACTTGCATGATAATACGTGTTTACACTTGCATTTTATTGTTATGGCTGCGATAATACAGTACTGTTAGCAGTATATCCATGCACGTGTAAATGGGTTATTAGTTTATAACAAACGTTTTATAATATATATGGTAGGTAGGTAACTAATCATTCAGAATTCTTCTGGTACTTACAATTTCATTTTATTAGAAATATTATGATTTTGTGACATTCCTCAGGTACATTCGTATGTCTTTCTTTTTTTATGTAACTAAGTAAAAACAGAGATATAACAACGAGCTGGACGCTTTTTGTACAGGAGCTCATATATCATGCAGTGCATCAAATTGGGTCATGAATAGTCCCATGTGATGAACATGTCATGCATTTACAAAGAAACTGACATTCGAGAAGCCGGAATGCTGGCAAAGACTGGTCAACCTCATACAAGACAGAGGGATAGTCTCAATATGGATTTAAAAATCTTAATATTAATTAGATTTAACTGTATAATTGTTTTTTAAATACCTATGTTATTCTGACTAACAGTGTCTGTATCTGTTCTATTTTTTCGAACATCAGTATGTGACATTTCATCTCGAATTGTCCAAAATGCTTTGACAGCTTCCTCCCCGCCATGCTGCCTTATTTCTGAGGCGACACCCTGAGGAATCAGTTTATCAAAATGATTGTCCGTCACATAGTCCACCATGTGACAGTTGGCCAAGGCATTGAACGGCTTCAAATACTTGAGGATATCATCAACGCGGTTTCGTATTATTCTTATTTTCATCTCAGACATTGCGGATAGTTATTTATGGATTTGTGTGTCACGATTCTGCAAATAAAAATATCGCATGGCATTTTACGAGAAGCATTTTAAAAATTAAATTAATAGAAGTGTTTTCACGGTGGGAAGAGAAAGGGGAGCAAATTAGAAATACCCATGCTGTGGATCCGAATACACTATATCGATGGGCACAAAAATGTACAATCAGGAATTAAATGAACTATCGCGATTGATAATTTCTTATTCTTCACTTGCATCTATCCTTATTCACTTCCAGCGCATTTATTCTATACATAAGACTGGTATCGGCCGCTATCGGCAGCTATCGAGAGTACCTTTCTTGGCTATGTTAAATTTTAGAGCGAGATAGACAGTTTTGACTGTTCAGACGGCTAACTTATTGTAATAATTGTTATAATAAGTGCTAATACTTGAATACAAAAAATGAAAAACTACCCTCGATAGCTGCTGTCTTCTGTCTTGTATATAGAATAGATGCGCTGGTCCAGTTGACAAATAGTGGAAATGATGTCTGTATCACCCGTATACCGAAACTACGTTCTAACTACTCCTTAATTTTTTTCTTCATTGACCTTTTCAAAGCCGTTTATATATTTCATATTTCGTTTATATACCATCAGTTTATATATTTCAAATATTTGTGGCTAGTTTCTGCAGTACCATTTTATTTCAGTACCTACCTACATTTAATTCCCAGTTTTAAGTTTGTATATCCAGCAATTTTAGCTAGTCTTAAATACACAAGTATTCAAAATTCAATTAAAATTAAAAATTTAATTTATTTTAACATATTTAACAAAATAGAATGTACGTAAGTACATAAATACATGGAAATCATTAAAATTATATGTTGCAGACGCATAAATGGAATTCTTTCTATAAATACGCCTGCCATGTCTGAGGCGAAGGTGTTGACGCATATTCACATTCCTTTTTTATAGACACGGCTGCATCGTACAATACCGAATCGGCGGGCAATCTTTTACTTTTTGAACTTTAGCCAGGACGGGCACACGGTATTTTTTTGTCATTCTTCATTTCGGCTTGAATGTTAGCGTGCTAGCTCGTTTAAAAAGAATGACATAATCCACTTGGCCGATCGCAATCGGTGATGCAAAACGATGCTATGATATACATCGAGGGCCTAAAAAGCTATTTTACCAGAATCGATGACGTACAAGACGAAACTTTCAAATCAATATATGATATTGAAAGAATTTTATATGATATAAATACGCTAAAAATATGCACCAAACCAATTTGAATGATTTTTTAATAAAAAAAAAATTGTTTTCTCACTATTTAATTTTTTTTTTTGTCAATCCCTTCAAAATGAAGAAATCGTGATTCGGGAATCAGAAATCGGGACCTTCTCCATTTCAATAAATCAGCAAACTAGATAATCCATACCCAGATAGTCAATAGTTTAAATGAATGAAAGCATTTTACTTCATTTCACTGAAATATTAGTCTAGTGAATTATTAGGATATGCTAAGAAAATTTTTCAAATACTGCATTTAGTCAGTGGGCAACAATAAATGACAGGGATGGACACACGGGTTGTGCGGCACTGTATTAGTTCTAAATAGGCATTTTAATTGAAAACCAATAGGTGAATACTAATAGGACACGGCCCGAACCTGTGACTCACCAATCAAAAACTCAACATAGTAACAACTTCGCTCTAGTATTGGTTTTGTGAAGCTCCATTTTTTACGAAATTGACTTTTTAATGCAGTTTTCTCTTATATAAACGCACCGAAATCATTGGAAAAAATATTATACTTTTCATTAGAAACAGATATTTTTTCAAAAATGTCCAAGAAATCACAGTACAAAACAATCATTCGGTATTGGTTTGTCCAACATGTGGACCAAACAGCGAGGGTTGTTATGCAGATACTGCCCCTCTAATGTGATTGGTCAACGGATCGCTTATCCTTTTCAAATATTAGCATTGTCCAGCTTTACTGACCACGTCCTCATTACACATTTGAGTATGTTATAATTTTTATATTAATTTTGTGAGAATTCGAAACGATCGCTCCTAAAGTGCAGTATCTGCTGTTAAATAAATACAAATTTGTCTAAATTAAATGAGTAATGTTGCTGGATTACTCTTTTAATATATTCTGATATAATGTATCTCTCAGTACATATGTAAAATAAATAAATAAATAAATATGAAATATCTTCAAGCATTGAAATACACGGTAAAGAACTTTGTTTTTCGTCTCCTGAACATTTCACATATTGTCGCTTTGGACAAACCAATACTAGGGCGACGATACATAGAATAATATGCAATATTGTTTCACTTACTAAAAACTCACCTGAACGACAAAAGTCAATGATTATTAGACTAAAATGAAATAGCAGGTCCACTTTGGTATGGCGCGTCCAATTTGAGAAGGGAGCAAACCCTTTTGTAGATGCCTCGGACCTGTTCCAACTGGCCGACAATATCCGCTTCAGGGCAATTGGTGCGAGGAAAAATGTCAATTAATTCTTTAATCCTTTTCAACTGCTTGGATACTTTATCAGAATAGATGCCGGGTTGTTTTTCTTCAACTGATAAATGCACCGACACCACTCCTAGATAGTATCCTATTATCAAAAATAAACAATAAAATTAATCATTAAGTATGTACATACATAATTTATATACGCGTGGGCATATGTCTTAATTCTCTGTCATTTTACTTATGTGATCATCACAACTGAATTGAATTGTGCATTTAAATGATAGTGATTTTACTTGTGCAATGATCGCATAGCAGGTACCTACCAGTGGCGAAGGGTGACTTTTGGAAAGAGGTAGGCTGTGGAGATCTGATAAAAAGAACACACTTGTCAGGTTTAGCTACTTACGAGAAATAAGAAGATAATACGATATTACTAGGTATATAAATAGTATAATATACTATATGAATAGGTAGGTACACACTAATTACAACGATACACTAATTTAATGAAACTTCAAAAACTCACTGACGACATAAAATTAGGCGATCAGTTTAAATTACGGATTTTTTCAAAACATTTATACACATCAAAAATCTTTAGATAAAAGTTTTTTTTATTTTTAAAAACAGTCTATATTTATTAATATTCGATTAAACACCATAGAAATTATTTTTTTAAATTATCTAATTATTGATTATTTAGTTTTAGGCTCTGCGATCGGAGCTTACCTTAGTTCATACAATTCGATAGACTGGGCCGGGCTACGTGACGTAAAGTCCATATGAAAAAAATTGAGAATTATTTGAAACATAATCCCACTTTTATTTACGTCAAGACAGATTGCGCGCTGTGTTATATTTTTTAAACCCCTTGCAGATTGTTTTGTAATTACTGTGTAATACATTCCTACACATACGGCATCTCTCGTTGGCAAAATAAATTATTTTATAGAATATATTATAATCAAGTGATTATATAAATAAGTCAATATGCAATTAAAAAATATTTTGCTTAAGAACTTAAAGGCTTCAAATAATCGCCTAGTCTGGGGTCTTCACCACTGGTACCTACATGCTTTTGACCAAAAATGAGATTTTGATAGCATTTTGTTATAAATAAAGCATGTTTTCTATGGGAACCTGACGGAAAAAATACTTACGAACTACACCGCACAGAGCATTTTGACATTTTACCGATTTTCACAACCCGCACGTGTATAAATAGGCACAATAACATTATAAGTCATTTGACAAATTATAAATTGAATTGGATTATAATAGGAAAGTCACAAAACGAAAATAAAATGACGTAAGCAAATGTCTAGATTGTACAACTTGATTTTTGTTTTTCATATAAGACAGTTTTAGTTTGGTTACAGTTTTCATAACTAATTAAAAACTACAGTTTCAACAACAATTGATATTCACCCAGTTCCGCTCCAACTTCTGCTCCCCTATGGTAACCCAAATGGAGGCCTTCCACGCTACCCTCAGCTATGCCAGCTTTTAAACCCTCGTCATAACCTTCTTCTATTAACCTCTCCTCACTGAATACAATATCATCAAATATATCGTTAATATCTTTTGTATCGTCTGTCATTTCATAAAATCAAAAGTTCATGTACAGTGTTATTCGATTGATACGTAAAAGTCAGTAAAAGTAGATAACTTTCGCGTCTTTGAAGTCTTGAAAACTCACTTTAAACACAAAAAGTTAAACGTCACTTTGACACATTGTTACCATCTTTTCAAAGTAGAATTATAGTACAGAGTCTCCAAAATTATAGTACTTGGGAAAAAAATATAGTACGCGTTATCATCTGTTGAAAATGTATAGGTTTTTTGTTTCTCAGAAAAAAATAACCGAGAATTTGAGAAACTCCGAGACTCCTTTTTATTTAGGTACCTCTTCCGACGAAAAATGCTTACCGACGAATTCAAGAAATTTCATTTTAAACCAAAATCAAGGGATTTGTTTACGTTTTTCGAGCAATTTTTTTCAATAGGTATCCTCCAAATCTTATTATATTGCGAAATTATAGTACTTTTCACCAATTTATCGAACGGAAATATCGAAATTTTAGTACTTTTTACATATTTTTCCCGATATTCAAAATTATAGTACTTTGGGTGTACTATACCTTTTTTATATCGTACATAGTACGCGGTCTAAAATTATAGTACAAATACTATAATTATAGTACGGTTGGCAACACTGGTGTTGCCATCTTTTTGTTACCGAATTACAGTACGCGGTCACCGCCATCTTTAGGTTTATAAAGCCGCGGCATAACTTTTTGCAACGAGTGGTCCACTTTTTAGCTGTCAAAATAAGATCCCACATTGCTTGACATATTGGTTCGCCCTTTCTCGTTTCAAATTGATTTATAAAAAAATCTCAAATCAAATAGGTATATTAACTATCAGTGTTATTCATAAATAATATACAATCCTGTTATTCATCAGCTGTCAAAGTCAGACTAGTCATTCATACAAAAACCGGTGGTAATATAGATTTCCAAAAAGTATGTATAGATCTACCACCATAAATTGGCATTTCAGCGAGGGCGCTTATGACATTGAGAATGTTGCCATTACTAACAAAAAATGGTTTTTTATAATTTTTTATTGGTACAAATCAAAGAGATTGGACAGTCTTTCAATCTCTTTGGTACAAATATTATTAAAAATAAATAATTAACACAATCATAATAAAAACGTGTTACTTTTTTTATAACCACGAGGAAGAGATGTAAAGTTGGAAAAATCAGAAAGTGGAAAATATAAAGTAGTATTGTGTTTATTTTAGTCGTGGAAAAAATATAATAAAAAAAGCAAAAATAAATTATATTAACTCTAAAGACAGTAAAATAGTATCAATATCAATGGAATTTTAAATAAAACACGATAACTATAAATTAAACAAACAATGTAGAAATTATTATAACTACTACAATGGTTCAATTCCAGATAGACTATCATCCGAGTCTTTGTCACTCTCAGGACCATTTGCGATAAAACTAAAACCAGTCGAGGTCATATTATAGAATTTAAACTTGTAAATGTCAGTTTAATTAATATACTAAATTTCTTTATAAATCCGTTTACATACACAAATAATAAGTAAGTATTAATTTATATTGCTATCCGACATTAATATTTTTTTTATACGTATCATAACTTTGAACAAAACTAAAAAAACAAGAAATTACTTGCGTTGTAATATAAATGCAACTTGGTAACACTGAAAATAAATCTTTACCTGTCATGGCGGCTGGCCGTTGAATTCCATTATCGATAGAAATAATCAATTATTTTTGTCTTTTTTCATCATCGCAGAATTGCCATACTTTTAGAATGATGTCTCGGCATTCCCATGAACTGTTTTAGAACTACTTGCCATTATGCATAATGTGACCAGACGTCCCGTTTTCCCCAGGACAGTCCCGTTTTTAGGCGACGTGTCCCGATGTCCCCGAACACAGCTTTGGGACGCCAAGATGACCCGTTTTCAAGAAGAATGAAACTTGTGATACACAAGATACAGAAATATTTGATGAGTATTCACTTTTTTCTAATTACATTACACCGCAAAAAGTGTCTGAATGGAACACTGGGACTGTTTCAACTTTCAACCGAAAGTCGTTGGGTTGAAACACTTTCGCGCCAATAATTTGGAACACAAAAATTTTGGTATAATTATTGAATATATTTTATGTCTGCCTGGCACTAATGCACCGGTAGAAATGGTCTTCTCTCTTATGCATAAGTTGTAGACGAGTGAAAAAACACAGTTGAAATTCATTAGTTTTTGAATTCAACAACAGATAATTTTATTATACTAAATTTGTTCTTGGAAAAAATATAACATCAGATAAATTTTCATGTATTCATACCTGTATGTACTTTTCATTACCTAATAAATAATATAATGAAAGGAGTTTTACCTACCATTAAAACTCTTATTATTCTTGTTGACTCTGAAGTCCCTTGAGATGTTGATCGTACTTTTGCCTTGATTGTGTTCTTCTGTGCTGGCCCCTTTTTACCCCCTTTTCTTCTCGATTATTTATCTCTCTGGTTGCTCATTTTGTTAAGCAGGCAGGCAGGACTGACGCTTCTATTGGTGGCATCGCTTGTCTCTGCTTATTCAATAGTTTATTGTTTTTCCTTTGTTTACAAGCGGAAAAATTTGAGTCTAACGAAAGTACAGTTAAATTGTGAAATTTGTGCATTAACATGAATCGTTATGAAGACAGCAACGTCGTGGAGGAACTGGCGATGGAGACTGATTCGAATGAGTCGGAATTACTGATGGAGGATCCAGTGGGTGAGCTGAGAGCGTCAGTAATGTCACTGGATAATAAGGTATCGCAGATTTTTTCAATCTTGACCCAACAGGGTCTGCCTGCAGTGGTACCTAATCCGCAGAGGCCAACGGCAAACATCGACTCTCCGGTAAGTTTTTTACGGCCGCCCGCAAGGCCCGAAACAGCGGAAAAATCCAACAGGATTCCGTTACCTGTATTCCGCGGCAAGCAAGCAGGAGCCAAGGAACGCATCAATAACGCCCTATTGAGCCTCTCAGAAGCATAAGGCAGGCAGAACATGACCATGGCAAAACTAGAAAAAAGACCATCGCCCAAGAAGCCAAGATTAAACACCTAGAGGGGCTACTAAAAGACAGGACAATTGGCCTCAATATGCAAAAGAAGGCTATCAAAGACCTGCACACGCAAACCAAGACCCTTAAGACGCTTCATTCACAAAAACCGGCAGCACCACCATCACCGCAACGATGCCAGCGCCCACATCGTGGGCCACAGCCCTCGGCAGAAGAAGCCGCCCTCCCATTGCCACCTCCGCAATACTCATTCCACCTCCGGCCACCGTCAACAGCCATTTCCCGTTCCTGCCTCTAGCCCCCAGACCGGGCGTCCTATTTTTCCCAACCGGCTCTGGGGAAAAAAACATCGGAAGCGACAAAGGACCTCCTGAAGAAGGCATTTGACCCCAGATCAATCTGGGTCCAAATTACAGGGATCCGAAACGTGAGAAACGGAGGAATTATTGTTCACCCCCGCTCCGAAGTCGAGGCCACGGCCCTCGTTAAGGCCATGGAGACCTCGGAGGCTGCCCTACGAGCTGAGCTCGCCGGAAAAATCCAGCCTCGGGTTATTAATTTTAATCTCCTTTCAACCCTTACAGAACCCCAGCTCCGGGAAGCCATCTACATCTCCACCAAGGAGCAGACTGGTCTGCCGGAATCGGCGTACAGGGATATTCGGCTCAGCCACAAAGCTGGCCCGATGACCGGAAGATGTCACTTCGTGGCTTTCGTCGCTGGTGCAATTTGGTCTGCCATTTTGGTGGAGGACAGGCTGTATATGGGATGGGAATCCTTCCCATTGAAGGACTTTGTGGGGGTAGTGAAGTGCAACATGTGCCGCCTTTACGGCCATATGGAAAAGCGATGCAATTCAAAGACACCCACATGCAGCCACTGCACTGCTTCTGGCCACGATCGCGCAGACTGACCTCACAAAGAGATCTCACCCAAGTGCGTAGCCTGCTACAAGCACAAACAGCCGCATGACCATCCCACCAATAGCCTCGAGTGCCCTGCAAGACTCCACGCCGAGCTGCGCGAAAGGGCTATGGTGGACTACACTGCCGCGCGATGGCCACCTTCGCCCAGTTGAACGTGAACTTGAGCGATGCCAGCTCTGCGGAGTTGATTGAGGTTATGCAGGCCGCCGGCATGTCGCTGGCGCTGGTGCAGGAACCGTACCACTGGGGTTCTGAAAAGGGCCCCAGGCTCGCTGAAAAGGGACTTAGGTGCGCGGGCCTCGTTGTCAGCGCCAGTTGTACAGAGCCAAAGGCCTGTATATTCGCTCTTGACCCTCGCAATGGCGTGCTGTCGCTCTCGCATCTATCGACTGAGCTGGTCGCGTGTGCAGACATCAGCTTACCCGGAGGAGGCAGTGTGGTGGTTATTTTCACCTATTTCAGCTTTAAGAGTACAAAGGAACACGTGGTATCGCTGCTTGACGGCATCCTCCGCGCAGTTGCTGGCAGGGATATCATCATCTGTGTGGACGCCAACTCGCAGTCCCCCCTCCGGAAGCACTCACATCGACATCACCCTTGCTACTGAGTCCGTCGCGAGACGTATCAGGGGCTGGAGGGTCCATGCGAGCGCCTCCATGAGTGATCATCGGTTGATCACTTTTGAGGTGGCCGATGAATCTTCGCACGATGGCGTCTCTGACGGATCCCCTTTCCCGCCCACGCGTTTCAGAACGCGTGACGGGAATTGGGATAAGTTTGAAAAGGCGCTCTCCAAAAAGCTTGATAGGATTTCGAGATACCGTTTTCCGGACCTGCACTCGGCCGCTTCACGACTGATTGCAGACATCACCGGAGCAGCCGAAGCTTCACTCAAACGCTGCAAGCCCAAGCCACCCAGCCAGTCGCCGTGGTGGACGCAGCAAGTTTCGAACCTGGGCGACTTTTTCAGGAAAGCACGCAAGGTCCATCAACGTGCGCGTTGACTCAACCAACCACCTGCCTCTATTGATCTTCTTGCATCCATGGCTAAGTCCGCCCGATACGACTACAAGAAAGCAATTACTCAAGCCAAGAAGGACTACTGGAGGAACTTCGTCACCATCGAGGGGGGTTCTGACGCTTGGGGTCCTCCATACCGTGCATTAAAGCTTGGTCTCAGACCGACGAGCCTCTTGTGCGGTATCGAGAAACCGGCTGGCTGGCCAGTACCTGAGTCTGAAACGCTGCGGTCTTGCTCAAGGCACTCACCCCCTGGATGACGAGTCCAGGGCCACCATGAGTATGGTCCACTTTGAGGCTTCTCTTCCTATCGACACGGACCACTCATCGTTGCCCTCTGAACAGGAGATCAATCGCATCATTAGAACGTTGATTGTTAGCAAGGCCCCAGGCCTGGATTGCATTGACAATATACTTGTCAAACGCACATAGGCCGTCGCCGCGCCAGAAATTACCAAACTTTTCAGTGACTGCATCAAGAGCGGCACGTTACCTGACTGCTGTAAGCGGGGCTTACTAAAGGTAATCCCCAAAGCCGGCGGTCGAGAATCGTCAATCCCCAAAGCCTACCGTTCTCTAACACTCTTGCCGGCTCTCGGTAAGGTGCTGGAGAAACTTTTGTGCTACAGGATTGAAGCCCACCTGGAAGAGCATGCGCCGTTTTCTGGTAAGCAATTTGGATTCAGAAGAGGCAAATCAACAACAGACGCCATAAGAAACGTGATTGCCATCGCTGAAAATTCCCGCCGTAAATACATCCTAGGAGTTTTCCTGAACATTGCAGATGCGTTTGATAGAGCGTCCTGGCCTCTTAAACTTCAAAAGCTCCAGCTGAAGAGACTACCAGGAAATTTGAACGCGTTAATTCAAAGTTATTTCACCAATAGATCGATCGAGTTTCCAGTTGGATCAACCACAATAGAGAGGAACACCAGCATGGGATGTCTCCAGGGCTCAGTCCTCGGGCCCCTTCTCTGGAACGTACTCTTCGACGATCTCCTTAGAATTCCGCTTTCAACCTAATGTACTGTCATCGCCTACGCAGACGATGCGCTGCTGCTGGTCCAGACCGACAGCAGGGCGAAGATTGAGAGCACTGTTGGCGAAGCCTTAGCATCAATTGAGGCTTGGGGTAGATTAACTAGACTATCATTTGCACCTTCCAAGACAGAAGCCATTGTCCTCAAAGGAACAAGACGACTTAGCTATTCGAGACCACCCACAGTCCGATTCGGTGACACGAGAGTGAAAGTGTCGAAGATCGTCACCTATCTAGGCGTCAAAATGGACACAATGTTAAATTTCCAACACCATGCCGAAACCCAAGTCCACAAGGCTGGGGTGGCCTTCCAGAGGGTCGGCCGCATGGCTGGTGAAGGATGGGGCTTAAAAGTAAGGGCGCTCAAGATCGCCTACGGCGCCATTTTTATGGGAATCGCGGCTTATGCCGCCAGTGCTTGGTGCCCGCGCATTCCCAAAAGTGTCAAACTTAGAATCTCTCTTTTACGAGAACAGCGCATCGCGCTTCTGTCTTTTACCAAGGCTTACCGTACTACCTCAACTGACGCGCTCCTGGTCCTGGTCGGCATTCTCCCACTTGACCTGCACATTCAGGCCAGCGGCGCTTCAATATTGCTCCTCAAGGGCGAGGAGGCCGACGTTGGTGATTTTCACCTCGTTCCCCCCTCCTCGGCTAGCTGGCGACGGATTAGCATTATTGAAGCGCAGAATTAGACTTATGTCGCTCGATGCGACCATTAAGACCTGGCAGCGAAAGTGGGACGAATCGACCAAGGGCCAGCACACATATACGTTTTTTCCAGACATACAGTGGCGAATGGAGATTACCAAATATCTGACTGCAGACCATTACACCAGTCAATTTGTGATTGGTTATGGTCGATTCGCTGGCAAGCTCTTCGAGCTTGGACTTGCAAGCCGTCCGACATGTCCACGCGGAAGGGAAATACAGGATGCCAACCACATCCTATGAGAGTGTCTGAGTATGTGCTCCGAACGGGAGGAAATGCTCAGGTCGGTCCAACCAGCTGTTGGACCCATCGGCCTGTCCGACTTGGTTGCTACTAAGGCCAATTATCTTGCTTTCAAAAAATTTGCGGCGTCTTACTACGGGCGTGAAGACCTCTTCACATAAATATTGCTGCCTGTATGATTAGCTTCGTTCTTTGATTTAATAAACAAGTAGCTTCACTTTCTTTTTAGTAATTTCCATGTGCTTTTTCTCTCCCTGGCACTTTGCATTAGAGTAAACTCAGTAAACTCAGTCAGAGCTCACTTTGAGCGTAGCAACCTAAGTCTAGGCGTAGTCGTAGGCCCAACGCCTCCTCGGGCGACTCAACTTGCAACTTTCGTCACTCCACAGGGGAGGTTGCATTGCCGACGTCTACAACGTACGAGCGCTCAATTATCAAGGAGCCACCCTTACCAAACAACATCGATTTCACCACACGCTCGAGAGGACATCATGTGGTGGATTCGAGCGGAGGGCTCCTCAGGAAAGATTCACAGGGCAACCTACAATCACTTCCTCACCACAGACGCAGCCGATTCAGGCTGGGGAGCGCAGTTAGACGAGTACCACCTATCAGGTACATGGACACAAAACCAATCCACGTGGCACTCCAACCGAAGAGAGCTGTATGCAGTACTCTTAGCCATACAACTCCGGAAGCAAACGCTCAGGGGATCAGAATTACTCTTACAAACCGACAACAACAGTGGTGGCCTACATCAACAACGAAGGGGGCACAAAGTCTGCAACCCTACTAAGTCTTTAGCCGATAGATTCTGGAAATCGCCAACCAGACCAGTATATCATTGACTGCACAATACCTTCTAGGCAAATACAACTGCGTGGCAGACCATCTCTCACGCAGCAAAATTATCCCAGAATGGCACCTAGTTATGGCGGCTACAACTCCCCTATTTCTCTCCCCTAAACTCAGCCCATGTTGTCGCAACGTATGTCTCACGAAATCCGAACAATGCCCTTGCACTGTTCCACGATACCTTCAGTCGACAGTGGAACTTCAATCTAGCCTGGATATTCCCGCCACCGAATCTCATTCCACAAGTATTGGCACACCTGAACACGGCAAGAGGAAAATATTTACTAGGAGTTTTTGGAGCGCAGACCTACAGCAGAGATCACTGGAACTCCCCTACCCGATCTCGCACTTAGAGTCATTTTGCTCTTTGAAAATTACGATTTTATTCAAAAGGAACTATTTATCTCCAGTATGAACATTATTCTGTTTTTTTTCCAAAACTGACTATTTTCCATTAAGCGCGATTTATTTCATAGTGCACTAATTCCTTACATAAAAGATTCTCTTCAAAATTGATTAGGTACCTACCTACCTACTTAATTCCTTGTTTATGAAATGTCAGATTCATAAAACATATTATTGTCTCTATTTATTCGTCAGTAAAAGTGTTATTAAAATGGCAAGCCATAGTGATCAAACCGTTAACAATGATGATATTATTATTTTTTATTATGCACACGAGAATGGATGTTTGGTTGAAGAAAGTCCCACAATATAAAATATGAACATAACCAACAAACTAAAAAAAAATCAGTTAATGACAGGTTATTTATTGCAGTGCTCCGCAACCGGTATGCCACGAGACGATGTTAGGTGTGCCGGGGCGCATTGTGTCAAAAAATGCAATACTTATTTAACCCATAGCTTACGGGCCGCACAAAATTGTGTTTTTGCTAATTACTTTTCAAATGCAAATTAACATGTTAATTACAAAATTAATTAAAAGGGCCCGTAAGCATTAATTTAATTAATAAAATTAAATTTTAAAGCTAATTTGCATCATGGGTGGTAATATATTTGAGCACCTGAATAAAATTAATAAAAAAAATGCAAGGTCAGAATGAAAATATATTGATAGGCTTCACTACCATAGGGATATTAAATTAGGATATTACATATTAGGATATTAAATAGGGATATAAAATTCACTACCATTGAAAACAAGCAATAAATTTTGGGTCCGGCCCAAAAACTTATAACTTTTCTGCAAAAGAAATTTCATCATTACTTTCATACAATCAATACGACTGGATTCGAAACCCTTTTGCAACCAATGCCGGAAATTCTATAGAACCACCATAATTATATTCGTGAGGAATTTTGTTGAATTGAGGAACGACGTGACGCTAAAATGAATTTCGCCGATGTTCAATTGGGTATTTTCTGAATTTCGATTAATAAAGAATATCCTCGGATATCTGTTAAGGCTATCGCAGTTTAGCTCTCATTTTATACGACAAATACCTATGTGAACAACTTTTATCAACTCAATTTATAATTAAAAATGATAAGCAGTCATACTTGACGGGTGATAAGAACTTCGGGTTTATCTTTCGTCAGAGCTCTAGTCTGGGGGGCCAAGCTCAGGGAGGCGTGGCAGATCAATCAGTTAAGTGAGATAAACACAAATTCCAAATTTATCTAATGGTTTAAAAAAAAGTCACCTGCGGCGCTATATTACTACGCTAATACTAATATTTTTAAATATGCGATTGGGGAGTGTAATAAATACAAAAAATAGCTAAACATACAATGAATACCATTAATTTTACCTCGAACACCACTTGAAAAACACTACCTACTTTAGAGTATCACACTGTCTTTAACCTTAGCGATAGGAAGGGGACCCGCTTCAGCATGTGGGGTCCATATTTTGATGTACCTATAAATTGTTTTACCTGTGGTGTCCCGCGGAATTCTGGGAATACCTTTTGTGTGCCATGGGTGAGAAAAGGTTGCGGAGCACTGATTTATTGAACAACATAAATACTAGGTAGGTACCTACCCAAGTTTTTAACAAAATTGAGCACGACTGTTGGGTGCTATTGGTGTGTCACAAGCGCATGTTGGCTCTTATGTTGGAGCTACCATTAAAAAAACTATATCTAGGTAGGTAAGTACTATAAATGATACCTACCATTCAAATATTAAATTAAATAAGTCATTATTGTCAAGAAGGCTAAAAAAGATGATGTCATGAAGCTAATGTAGTTTTTCACCATCCCTCTAAATGCGAAAGAATTGTATGATGACATCTTGGGGCTTGCGTCAAAATTGAAATGCCTGAGACTGACGAGTTGGTTGAAGACGTTGATTTTTTTCATGATAATTAAACCATTTTTTTTTTTTGTATTTTTACATAATAAAAATATATCTAACTTATCCTCGTAAATTTTGTGTATTTATTTTACTACCAACTGTCCCTATTAAATTCCAAAATAATAAAATACTATTGGCATAGATATACAATCTTATAGGAATATCCAGGAAATAGTCATTCATTCAAATAAAAAAAAGGTTTTTTTCTTAAATAACTAGGTATGTGCGTGTACTTCTAAATGTCTCTCATAGAAAATGTTGATTCCTGAAAAAGTGCAAAAATAGAAATAGTCACTTTTGCATTAGAACCCCACAATTATTAGTACCTAATACATTTTTATTAAAAAATCTAATTTGTGGTTTGGAAATAACAACGCATGTTTCAACAAGTATGAAAATTCTGACCTCAATCAAGGGCAGCAAGATAGTGGTTTCACTTAGATAAGGTTTCGAAATGACGCACACGTGCAATAGTATCTTTTTTTCACTGAATTATAGTACGCGGTCCAAGAAATTATAGTATTTCGGCAAAACCAGGGCTCGAAATGGAACGGAACGCACCGGAGCGCCGTTCCGGCTCGTGAATTTTGTAAAATTATCGCTCCGTCTCGTGGAAAAAATATGTTGACCGTCTGAGCTAGATAGGCCATAGAATAGAAAATCTGACACACTTATTTTTATAAAATACACATACGATTTGATGACTATGTAAATATCTTCAGAAAATTTGTCGAGCGCTCCGGTTCGTAAACTTTTCCATTTCGAGCGCTGGGCAAAACATATTATAGTAGGTACGTGTTGTCATATATTGAAAATTTATGGGTTTTTTGCTTCTCGCTAAAAAAATAACGGAGTATTTGAGAAATTCCGACACCGCTTTTTAATTAGTTAGGTATCTCTTCCGACCAAAAACGCTTAAGAAATTTTATTTTAAACCGAAGTCAATGGCTTTTTTTACGTTTTCGAGCATTTTTTCCCCATTTTTTTTATAATGTGAAATTATGGTACCTTACATCAATTTATAATACCTACGCAAATATCATAATTTTAGCATTTTGGGCGTACTATTAGGGCGTTGGAGCGGACCCTTTTTTGAGTTGCTCCGCTCCAGGACCTGCTCCGGCTCCGCTCCAGATAAAAAGTTTTAATAAGTATTATACTAATTATACAAATTTAAAAAAAAAATAAGTACCTACCTAGTTTTAAAATAATCGTCATTTTCATTAATTATATTAAACAAAATTTTCGGCAGCAAATCGTCTCTCATCATTTGCCTCTTCTGTCAAAAACGTGAGGTTATTTATCACTCGGCAGTGTAGCCATATTTCAAATAATTCCAGTGTTGCAAAGTGTCAAAATATACTATTTTCATTGGATTTTAGTATGAAATTTTAATAATAAAAAAAACATCCGGAGCAGTGGAGCACTACAAATTTTCGGTGCTCCGGCTCTGCTACTGCTCTGGGAAAAATCCTATTGCTCCAATGCTCCATCTCTTTGGAAAATAATGAAATTGATGAAAAACACCCCTACATAACGGTCATTGTTTACGGAGGTTGGTCAAGAAGGAGTTATGGCCATAGTTTTTCTGCCAAATCCGGAGTGGCATGGCATCATCGGAAAACGAACAGGAAAACTTCTTTATCTAGGTGTTAAGAACAAATATTGCCACATTTGTACCATGGCAGCCAATGAAAAAAACCCAGCTAAGAAACATGAGTGTAATATATCTTTTTCTGGACCATCGACAGGCATGGAGCAAACCATTATAGTTGAGGGACTAAATTATATTTTTGACAAACATCAAGTATGTGTAAAATTTTTAATAGGGGATGGTGATTCAAGTGTATTTGCTAGGGTGCGTGAGAGAGCACCGTTTGGGTATAAAATAAAATAAATGGAATGCGCAAATCACATGGTCAAATGCTACACTAGCAAACTTTATACGATGGTTAATAACGTGAAATACGATACGAAAAGCCGAAGCTTATTGCGGAAGGAGATTAAACGTCTCAAAAGTGCTGCACGATGCGCTATAAAACGATGCGAAGGCAATATCACTCAGTTAAAGTTGGATTTGAAAAATGGACCCAATCATGTATTTGGCGAACACTCTGAGTGCCGTGCAGATTACTGCAAGAAGACACATCCTGATGTAAACAATGTAAGTACCATATTTGGAAAAATCTTTGATGATGAAAGGTATACGCCTCCAACTAGACGGAATAATTCAAAAAGCTGATAGACTGGTAACGAATGTCACCACAAACTCGGCAGAAAATTATATGTTATTGGTGAGAAAATTGACAGGTGGAAAAAGAGTTGATTTCTCCAGAGGCAGTAGTTATACGGGTAGATGTTATGGTGCTGGACTAGCCCATTTGCTGGGGTCAGCACATATTTTAGGTATGCATAAAAATATAACCGGTATGTCTCCTAGTCAAATAATTAAAAGTGTTGTTATTAGTCAGCTAAAACGTCAAAATCGTCTTAAGGCGAGACGTTTAGATTTCACTTCCAGGTATAAAAAACAAAGTAAGCAACCAAGCTGACTGTGAATATGGCCCGCATGCTGCCGATTCAGATATTCCACAGTTGGACTTACAGGAGAAAATGAAGGAAATTATGGAATCTTTACAGGCTATGGTTTCTTGCGATACTTACATATTGTAAGCAGTTGGCGACAGTAGGGCAAAGTGAAAATTATTTGTGGATTGATGCCAGGCATAAACGGTTGACAGCATCTAAGTTTGGGAATATTTTCAAAATGAGAAATACGACACTACGGCATAATACTGTTAAAAATATGCTTTTTCCAAGTGATATTGTGACAAAGGATATAATGTATGGCAGGAAGAATGAGCGCACTGATATTACCTTATATGAAGCAAAAAACAAAGTCACTGTTATACCTTGTGGTCTTTTTTTAAGAACGGAATTCCCATTTTTAGGAAAAAGCCACGACGGTTAATTGGGGAAAATAGATTGATTGAGGTTAAATGTCTTCCGTTCATCGGTTCCAAACCAATTTTAGAGGCGGCATTACAAAACAATATATTATTATGTTTAACTATTGTGAACTTACTTCACTTAAAAGAATCACATAATTACTGGTTTCAAATACAGGGACAGTTGTACATTGCGAAGAAAGAATACTGTGATTTAATTGTATATGCCGACAGTGGAATCGAAATCATACGACTTTTGCCAGATCCACAGTTTGAGACACGTGTTCTACCGCGTTTGATAAGTTTTTATAATGATTGCCTTCTTCCAGAATTAGCTGATAGCCGTATCCAACGGGGTATGAGAATTCGCGAACCTGAGTTTATATTAAATAATTTGCAAACTAAAGCGAAGAAAATAAAAATATAATTAATGTTGACTTCTGATATAATTCTCGCTATAAATATGTCATAGGAGTTTTCCTTGACACGATGCGTATCCATAAAAGTGATAGACTACGTAGTGCGCTCTTAGAAATCACAAAGGCCTACCGATCAACTTCAACGGACGCGCTTTCGGTCCTGGCCGCATTCTTCCACTTGACCTGCACATACAGGTCAGCGGTGCGTCAACGAAGCTCCTCAAAGGTGAGGAGGCCGTTGTTGGTGACTTTCACCTTGCCCCGCCTCCTCGGCTTGTTGCTGAAAAAGTAACCTGACTATACGTCTATTGACGCTTGACGCGGCATAGAAGATCCGGCAGCGACGGTGGAATGAATCAACCAAGGGCCGGCACACATTTAAATTTTTTCCAGACATTAAATGGCGATTGGAGATTGGGAGAGGATGATTTGTAAGCCATCCGACATGTCCATGCGGAGGGGTAATTCAGGATGCCAACCACATCCTCTGGGAATGTCTTAGAATGTGCTCCGAACGGGAGGAGATGCTCAGGTCGGTCCAAACAGCTGTTGGGCCTATCGGGCCGTCCGACTTGGTTGCTACTAAGGCCAATTATCCTGCATTTAAAAAAATTGCTTGCGGTGTCTTACTGCGGGCGTGAATTATGATTTATTACGTTCGTATGATTAGCTTCATTATTT
Source organism: Rhyacophila brunnea (assembly GCA_022495005.1). Classification (NCBI taxonomy): domain Eukaryota; kingdom Metazoa; phylum Arthropoda; class Insecta; order Trichoptera; family Rhyacophilidae; genus Rhyacophila; species Rhyacophila brunnea. The sequence continues at coordinate 372,080 of JAGYXB010002002.1, forward strand.
TTTTTATATATACACTAGAATCATTTTTATTTTAATAATTTTCTTGCGCTCTTCTCTCCCCGGAACTTTGCATTAAAAAGTAACTTCTTTAAACTCAGTCAGAGCTCACTTTGAGCGTAGCAACCTTAGTCCTGGGTATCTTTTCCTAGGGCATTCCTAGCCTAAGACTGAACTAGATGCTTTTAAATGATTTTTAACAGCACTTTTCTTGGCAAAGCTAAACTTTCGAGCGAGATGACTGTTTAGACCACGGGTTCCCAACCTATGGGTCGCGACGGGTTTTCTGTGGGGTCGCCAGCTTATACAGTTAACTAAAAAAAATATTCGCTAAATTATTTGAGTCTATTTTGCATAGCTATATTTATAAACATGTAGACGGTCAACTGACTGACGCTCAGCATGGATTTCGATCAGCTCGGTCAACAGTTACAAACCTTATGACGTATACTGAGTACATAATATCTCATTCGCTGAATGTAAATTGTCAAGTGGACGTAATTTATACAGATATGTCAAAGGCTTTTGATCGGGTAGATCATGATATTCTCATTAACAAATTAAGTGCAGTAGGTGAATCTATAAATTTTATCAACTTTTTCAAATCTTACTTTTCGCATCGCTGTCAATATGTGGAGTATGCAACGTGTAGATCTAACGTCTTACAAACTTATTCAGGTGTTCCCCAAGGATCAAATCTTGGCCCAATTATGTTTCTTTTATTCATTAATGACATTGTCAATGTTATCAATGGAATCCAGTTTTTACTCTTGGCAGACGATTTAAAATTATATGTGTCAATTCACAGTGAATTAGATTGTCACATATTACAAAATAACTAGTGGAACTTTTTTATATTATAATAAGTGAAGGTAATTCCATAAACAACGTTTTTTGTGTAATTGAATTTGATCAAATTATATACCTACAATATATTATATACTATTATACTATCATAAAAATGTCAATACGATATAATAAAATATTGTAAGTACTTATTTAAAAAATTAATAATTATTTGAATAGGTATAATTATATAATAATAATATTATAGTAAAATATATTATTATATTCTTAAATAATATGTAAATGAATTTTTGTCTAGCAATTTAATCATACTGGCAACTTTATATTTACTTATGGTAACTTACTGCCATCTGGTTGGGATTGACCAAAGATTTTAGTAACAGATTTTTAGAAATTCATTGTAGATGCCTTTAAATATAAATAGACGGCGTAAAAGTCACATTATATGTGTTATTTAGGCAAAGACATCGTCTTAATTAAATTCCACTTTAAATGGTGTGGTGTCTTTTTTATAATTTTGCGATGTGTTATAATGGAAATAAAAAAGCCATAAAATTAATATAATTATTGTTTTTATTGCAGAAATGCAAATGTACAAAACATAATATTACATAGGTACCTAGTATGATAAATAAATAATATTCCAAATATATTACTTAGCAATATAATACATATTACAGAAAATGAAATACAAAAAAATTATAAACGTACTTTTATTATACTATATTAAAAATCTTTCCTTGATTTCCAGTTTTATTGAATTTGTCATTAAACTTTGCTTTGTCATTAGAGGATTATTTAATTGTTTTCTGTAATCTGATTATATTTTGTTGTTAAACTTTCTATTTGGTTGAAATTAAAAAACAAAGAGGCGAATAAATCATCCAAGGACCACTAATGCATTCACTGATTTAAAACGACAAAGTGAATGCATTCATAAAAAATTGGAGCTTAGGAAATCAAAATGACAAAAAAGAAAAATTTCGCCATGTCTCCACTTTTAAATGATTTCTACGCCAGATATATTGAAGCAAACACAAATCTATTTACTAAGTTCATGGTTAGTTTGCTAATTCACTTTTCAAATTATTTTATTAATGGCAAAAAAAAGTCGCGGTTTGTATTGTGTTTGTAATATGTGGTCGAAAAATCCTGACCCGGGGGGTCCGCTTCAGGATGTGGGGTCCACGATAGAATCCATTTGTCAATGAACGAAGATGAATTTGTATTGACTACAACTATTGAAATTGATTGTGTTAATAAATAAGCACATTCGTCAAAAATTAATGTAATATATTATAAGTAGTAAAACCTTGTTTATTTTTTTTTTCATTTTTGTATTCGTAAGTAGGTACATTGTTGACTATTTATAAAGGTGTCTGTATTATTTAATGAAATATGGGGGGGGGAGGCGCCTAGATTAGATTTTTTTAAAAGGGAGGCGTAGTAACATAAAGTTTGGAAACCACTGACTAACATATGAATTTTGTCTCAAAAAACGAGACGTTAATTACCCTTCATGGATATTTTGTCTAAAAAACAAGACGTTAATTACCCCACATTTAATTTTTTGAAAATGCTGAAAATTATTGATCACATGATCACTCAGCGCGTACTATATTTTTTGCCGAAATACTATAATTTTGAAGGCACTGTACTATAATTCCACGTTTCAAAATATGGCAACACTGAATTCTACGTACGTCCTGTCCTGTCATTTCATGTGTGCCGTCTGCTGTCGTCTTTTGTGTTTGGCTTTTTACATTCGTTTTATCGTTTTGGCTTTTTTCTGCTGCGACGTTGCGTCCACATTCAGACAAAAATACAATTCCGCCACAGACATATTGTTGTTTGCTAATATTGTTTGATATTGCTCACGTTCACACTCACAATAATATTATTATTGCTCTATTGAAGATTCGTGCAGAAACTATCAATTGTGTGTCCTTGAAGTCAAAGTCTTCTGTGAGTCAAGTAAGTACAAACCTCATTCCAACTTTTCCCCCTGTCTGTACAATTTGTACGTATGCAGTTCGCCGTATCACAGTGCACCGTGAAATGTTGTATCGGAAATAATGGTGCTTTTAAAGTTGCGTTGACACGGTCCAAGTACCATCCAAGTACACTTGGATCGAGTGCCATCCAAGTGACAGCTTCATACTATTTATTCCTATCCAAGTGCACTCGTATGAGACATCTTCATACTAATCATTCCTATCCAAGCTACTTGGACCGCGTCCTACTCATCCAAGTTAAATTGGATAGGAATAAATAGTATGAAGCTGTCACTTGGATGAGACATCTTCATACTAATTATTCCTATCCAAGCTACTTGGACCGCGTCCTACGCATCCAGGTTAACTTGGATAGGAATAAATAGTATGGAGCTGTCACTTGGATGAGACATCTTCAGGCTCTATGTTACGACCGTACTCCCTGGATAAACGTCAGATTTTTATGTTCAATACTTGAAAGCATCTAAGCGAGATTTTTTGAGCATAGACAATCATCGAAAAAATCGCTATTATATGGCGAAAACGCTATTATAAGCGTAGACAATAAGTAAAAATATAAAAAATAATTTACAATGTAAGTATAAAATTCAAACATTTTAAATTAACAAAATTCGCCGTTTTCAAAAATCAGTATAGCATAATAGAGTTCGCCAATGCGTTTCATAAAATTTAAATAATTATAAAGTAACCTAAAACATTCGTGCACACACCAAAGCGAATTATTCGCCAATCAAGCTCGTATTGGCTTACGGGAAAGAGCACGCGACGTTCAGATTTCGGAAGGGAATTAAGTTATTATCTTACAAAGTTCAATATGAGCGCTGCGATTGTTTGACGTTTCGGTATCGAGCATTCAAATAATATATCAATAATTTTATATTATCATTGATACAATTATTTGCTCCGACACTGCCATCCATTCGCATTTACCACGTCAAAATAACCCGAAAAAAGCACCCGCATCGATATGGAAGGTCCGGTCAAAAGAGTCTCAAAAAATAGCCAAATATATGACAAATTGATGGCTTTCATTGTATCTTTTGATCCCCTGCGTGAATAAATGTCACGTTTGTTCATTAACAACAGGTAAGTAGAGAGCATTACAGCGGCATAGGCTTTTTTTGAGACTCTTTTGACCGGACCTTCCGTACCGATGGCGGGTGCTTTTTTTGGGATATTTTGACGGGGTACTTGGTGAATATTCGCGTTGGTTTGTGCGAGCCCCTTCACATAAAAACGCTCTAAATAGATAAGTAGGTATGCGAAAATAAGGAACATTTTTCAAAATAACGTTATAGAAAACAATATTTGATATATAAAATTGAGCCGTGTTAACTAAACGACATTGTTATAATTTCTTCAATGGCTTTTATTTACTCTTTGATTAGTGATTGTTCTTATAAGATTGTAATATTTATATCCATAATCAGTATTCCGTATTAACGCATTACCGAGAAAATTAAGATTAAAAAAAATACGAGGTTAGTTTGGTATAATATTTAATATGAAAGATAACACGCTTCATGCATATTTATGATATGTATATTATGCCGAAAGGTAAGTTTTAAGTAAGAAAAGTGGCATTTTAATGAAAACCAGTGACGTTTAATTTCAATCAGTGTGAGCCGTTTTATCGAGGCTATTTGACCGGGCCATTTGTTTGTGGAAGCGAAATAATAAATATCATAAACTGGAGCCTGTTTTATTTATTATACATTTAATTAAATGAATATAAATTAAATACGGAATACTGACTATGGATAAATATTATTATCTTATAAAAACAATCACTAATCAAAGTGTAAATAAGAACAATTCAAGCCATTTTCACTCGTATTTCTTATTTTATTGATTAAATTTGAGTCGAAATTATCTGAAATAATAACAATATCGTTTAGTTATGTAACACGGAAAATTTTAATACAAAAAATATTGTTATCTATAACGTTATTTTGAAAAATGTTCCTTATTTTCGCATACTTAAGCCTCAATTACATTGAGCTTCTTTACGAGTTGTTTGTTGGCGAATTTATAATCTGCCTGTAAATTCGCCAATAAACAGCTCGTAAAGAAGCTCAATGTAATTGAGGCTTTACCTACCTTTTCAGAGCGTTTTTAGACGAAGGTTTAAGCACGAGTGTCTATGTGTCAAAGATTACTTTATAATTATTAAATTTTTATGAAATGCATTGGCGAACTCTAATATACTATACTGATTTTTGAAAACGGCGAATTTTATTAGGTAATTGAAAATGTTTGAATTTTATTCGTTGTAAAAGATTTTTATATTTGTTCTTATTGTCTACGCTTATAATAGCGCCTAAGCCATATAATAGCAATTTTTCTGATGATTGTCTATGCTCAAAAAGTGACGCTTAGATGCTTTCAAGTATTGAATATAGAAATCTGACGTTTATCCAGGGAGTACGGTCGTAACATAGAGCCCATCTTCATACTAATCATTCCTATCCAAGCTACTTGGACCGCGTCCTACTCATCCAAGTTAACTTGGATAGGAATAAATAGTATGGAGCTGTCACTTGGATGAGACATCTTCATACTAATTATTCCTATCCAAGCTACTTGGACCGCGTCCTACTCATCCAAGTTAACTTTGATAGGAATAAATAGTATGGAGCTGTCACTTGGATGAGACATCTTCATACTAATTATTCCTATCCAAGTCTACTTGGATCGTACTTGGACCGTGTCAACGCGGCTTTACTGGTTCTCCGTCATCGTAATCTGTCAGTCGCCATTTTGAATTTTAGCTATCTTTTTGTCATCGAATTATAGCACGCGGTCCAAGCCATTATAGTATTTCGGCAAAATTATAGGACGTGTAGAAAATGAAAGTTTTTTGTTTGTCACATAAACATAACGGAGAATTCGAGAAATTCCGATGCCCTGCTTAATAATAACACCTCTTATGACCGAAAAATGCTAACACCGGCCGCCGTCATTAACTGTCACGTTAGTTTTTTAGAGTAGGTATACAACGCAAAACCACGTCCATAGACTAATATCGCACACTGAGATCTTATATTATTTATATTATACGCCGTCCCTCGCTTCACGTTATTACGATTTGCTGTGATTGAAGCACGAACATTTTACGGAACTTTAAACATCGCAATATACCTAGATAACTTTTAAAAGCAATGAAATAAGCAATGGGGAATATTCGCACAATTAAATAGACTGTTTTCATAAAGTGCCGACAGCATTTTTTTAATTGTGGTATTTTTGACGTACTATACTTTTTTAATAGTAGACATGCGTCGTTCTCGAACGAACGTATCTTTTTAAACTAATCTATAGCCAGCGAACAAATCGGTCCCGTGTCACCTGGCGCTTATGTCGTTCGAGGCGAACGAGATTCGCGAGAGTGCGCGCGCAGTATAGGAAGAAACGTGGGTCCGAAGGACACGCTGCCAGACGAACTGAATATTTCGTTCCGTTGAACTAGAGTGCGCGCGCAGTATAGGAAGAAACGTGGGTGCGAAGAACACGCTGCCAGACGAACTGAATATTTCGTTCCGTTGAACTAGAGTGCGCGCGCAGTATAGGAAGAAACGTGGGTGCGAAGGACACGCTGCCGGACGAACTGAATATGTCGTTCCGTTGAACTAGATTGGCGAGAGTGCGCGCGCAGTATAGGAAGAAACGTGGGTGGGAAGAGCACTGCCATAGTTTAGTTCGACTATTTTTTTCATATGTAGTTTCATGAAAACGAGTCCAGCGAACTATTTACCTACCTAGTTCGCGAACTACCGTACTTTTTAACATAGTTTCATGGTTACGAGACGAGACAAGCGATCGAATCTTATTTCTTTGCCAACTGGATTGTGCACCTTTTTTATAGGTACGTTCAGGTTAAAGGTTTCATAAAATCTTTCCGTGCATACATTGCCAACGGTTTTTCGAATAAAAAATAAGTAGGTTTGTAGGATCTAATTTACTAGTATGACAGTTTGGATCTGTCATTTTTTGATAGATTTTTATTAGAAATTGGGTGTAATTGAATAAAATTAGAATGTAGTATGTACCTACTCGTAGATTATCTATAACTTGGACAATTATTTTTTATTAAGTTTTATAAAAATCAAAACAAATTCAATTTAATTATGTACAATATTAAATAGGTAAAACAACATGCACATTAATTATTTTATATCTAGCTACTACCAATAACGAATGTAACGATAATACAATGGTGTCGGTAACCCTTTTACAATAATGTAGTAGTAAAGTATGATTTGACCATTCATAAAATTAATAGAAGTCAAAATACGTGTCAAATTCGGTACATTTCTATCGGGTGGTAAGAATGAATGATATAAGATTTATTATCAAAATTACGATAAAAATGTACGTAAATCTATTACCTAGGGAAACGCTAAACGGAAATTGGAATTTATTATATCCTTATATCTTTTTTTTCAAATTTAAAAAACATCGATTTAGAGGTTAGAAAGCATGCAATTAAAATCGAAATATCTCGGTTTAGACACAATTAATCGCGAAAAACGTTTAGCGTTTCTATTAAAAATATTATTTTTTAGGCCAGTTATTTAAATTTAATCTTGTATTTTTGTATATTAACGAATCGATTGTAAATAAAATGAATATTTGACAAGACTTGATCGACATGTGCTGCTAACGCGGAAATAAATCGAACCATTTTTGAAACAATACCTACATAGATTAAAAAATACACACACATACATTGAAAATAAAGGTTCGTCAGGTACGCTCTGTGAATAGGTCTGCGCTCTGTCAATAATATTTTCTTTTTGCGATATTGGAGCATGTCACAATAGACGACCATATATCAACCTCCACTTTTTGAAATAGTGTTGTGTAATTATTTCAGATATTTATTACTGTTTTGACGTACCTACCTTTTATAAAGCGATTTTAAAATAAATATAGTTTCAAAATAATATAAAGAAAGCATACGAGCGAAAATGCCTAAGATACTTCTGACACACATCAAATTTAATCTTTGTCTAGTGACTGTACAATTTATCCCTATTTATGTTATGCGAAAACTATGAACAATATACAATGTTAAAAATAATAAGAATTGTTAAAATTTCTAGTCTCAATATTATTCAAAGACAAATTTAATTAACCCGATCAAAACAGCCTCGACAAACTTCCACTTCACTAACTTTTGTTCTATATGTTTATCCTGGATACAGCGGCAAACACATTTTGAAAATAGCCGATATACTGGATTATTTGTTAGTTTGGGTTAGTTTAGGTTAAATTAAGTTAGATTAGGTTAGGTTCTTTTTCTTTGACCATGTCCGATCCTAATAGGATCATATGGGCCTCCACAGAGCAGAGGTTTGTATTAACAGACTTTGTTTTTTTACGAGAAATAGATGTCAGCCACTTGCTCAAGCTATTAGGTCCATACCCTGACTCACACACAAATTGAAAAACAATATGTGTACTTGCCAGACCCAGGATTCGAACCTGGGACCCACAGCATGATAGTCCAACGCTTATGCCGCGCGGCCACCGTTAGGTAATCCTAACAAATAATCTAGTATATCGGTTATTTTCAAAATGTGTTTGCCGCTGTATCCAGGATAACCGACTTGTACCCTAACTTTAATTACATACATACTAGTGTACTATATTTGGGCCATCGAACGTTCATTCCTGTCTACGGCCTTAAAATTATTATCTACATGCCTATTATAACTGTCTGTCGTCCAAAAAGTGGAGGTTGATAATTTAGTATGCTAAAAATAGTAAAGATATACGCTATGCTAGGGCTACGCTAGGGTAAACAATTCAGTGAATGAACACATAAGAGATGAATTTGAATTCAAATAAATTAAATTAAAACAACGATTAAATTAACTAAGAAAATTATAACAATAGGTAGGTACAATAAATTGTGTATAACCGTAGTATTACTAATGTTATGCCGTGATGCTTTGATAATTGGACTTTTCATAATATTTGGATCACTATTTAGTTGCTCATTTATCTGCCACATCATAAAGCCGTAAATATTGTTTTTTTACGAAGCAATCATAAATACAAAAAATTAAGATCTACTTTTCAATCATAGTAGATACCTAGGAATATGGTATAGGTGTTGACAGTGGCGGCCGGTGATCATAAAATTAGGGAGTGCATGCAAAGACATGCATTTTCCTTTTTGTGGTATTGAAAAAAATCGGCAATAGCCTTCAGAGTGGAGGTAGGCTTATGCTTAAATATATAATACATCTTGGGGGCGGATTGAGAAACGAAACGACGCTCATATTCACTGACAGCATTTATTTATTGTCAAAGTTATAAAGTCCAAGCTTCTGGATATGATAGGTATGATGCAAAAGGCATACAAACTCTTTTCGATTTTTATTGTAATACTCGTACATTTCATATGTGCCAACGTAGTTTCCACGTTTGACACTCCTAACTTCCATAAATTATAACTGATGCAAGCATTTTAGACAATATGTCATTGGTACAAAGCCGTAAACTCCTCATTTGTGTAGCTCCGATAGGTAGTACGCGAGTTATGGTCGGTTGAAGTTCACATACTGACGCAATTCGGGCATATCTTATACTCCCCTTTCGGTTATTTGCATCCCACATTCTCCGCTGTATCATTTTGATAAATACTATGGATCGGTGATTTTTCAACGGGATATAGTTACTATCTGTTAAAAAATTGCTAATACTTTGTACACCTCAACTCCAGAATTGCACTCCAAATGGGACTGATTTGAAAGACGTATTCAAAATGAAAAATACTTCGGTAACACGAATATTGCATTTGATAGAATAATTTATATTTCTTTTCTTCAATAATTGACATTGGAAAATTGCTTTGTTCATCTTCTTAAAAAATATTTTATCCTCTTTTACGTTCAAAATAACGCTCATACTCCACATACACTATTGAAATACCTAATATTGTAGAAATTGTTACAATGAAACGCTTTTGTTAAATAACTACTTCTCTTAGAGTAGTATAAGTAGGTACGTAAAAAATTGTAGTATGTATATTATATTATGTAAAGGTTATTAATAGTTTATCAATTACTTACTTACAAGTTTACTTTGCTCTAGGCATAATAAAATTATTTAATTTTTAAAGGTAAAATAATTATAAAATTGGTATTTGTATGTTGAGATTGCTACACCTAACTGAACACAATATCACTCTAATCGATATTTTGATCGATTCAATATTATATGGCAAACAACGTAGCATTTACCTCATAACGTACGAAATAATAATATAATAATTTGAAATATTACGCGGGAATCTTGTACCGACTTCAAAAGCGTTCGTGAGTTGTTATTATTCGCGCCAGTCAAACACAGCATTGTCGTGAAATGTCGTCTGCGCTCGTAAGCTCAGATTGGGAGTCACAGTGTCCCAAGTGAGGTAAATATTGCACGTTCGGAAATAAAAAAAGATCACAACTGAGCCCACATTATCGGCAGCGTAAAAAAAAAAATCATCGCCAGGCGGTTCGATTTCTCTCCTGCACAATTAATACTACGAAGGACGTATCTACGCATACATGCAGGCCGCCAGAAATTACGCGCATTTTATGCGTGCAGACGGGCGACAAATTAAAGATATTTTACAATAATTAATTCCTACAATATGTAGGTATTTGAATACGTACTTATTATTACATAGTTACGTAATAATTTGGGAGATCAGTGCACCTTTGCTCCTATACAAGAGCCGTCCCTGGGTGTTGATAATTTTTAATTATTTATTCGAGATCTTCAGGGAATTACAAAAGTCCACACCTAGAAACCACTGGGCCAAAAAGGTTTCTTTTTATATCTCCAAATCCATTTCACTTACATAACATAGGTAAAATAAATATAACTATCTTTTATTTTATCTTGCATTTTCGTTAAAATCGACATTAGATTTTTTTAAAGAAATAACGTTCTGTCTTTATCTTAGAATATTATGTAATCAGTGGTGCACTTACCTCAAATTCTAAATTTTTTTCTTATGTTTTACAATTTTTTTTAAATTTGTCACTTATTTTGTCCTTGGGTTTGCTTATCAAGATTTGTTCCCATGTTTATTTATGTTTTTTCTTACTTCCAACTTTTTTTTTATTCAATTCGTTGCGTGTCTTACTTTATTTTTATCTCGGATATAGTTAGTTAGTTAATACAAACCTTCTACTCTCTGGAGGCCCATATGATCCCATTAGGATCGGACATGGTTGAAACGAAACGAATTGGGATGTCTATATATCGACTATGTCATAATTATTATAACTACAGTCGAACTCGGTTATTACAATTTCGGACATAGCGAGATCTCGGATGTAATGAGGAAACAATCGTTGACATTTGGTATATGATTTTCTCCTTACATTTTTTCACTGTTAGAACGAGAAACTTATCGGATATACCGAGCTAAAATACTGTTAATGTGTTGATCGTTTAAAAACATTTCGACCATAAGCAATAAAATCCGATCGGACAAGATGCCGCCGGGGACGGATTACGTTTATGACACTAGTTAAGTGTCTAATTGTTGTTTTCACCGACAATAAAAATACCTATTCTCTGATATAACGAGTACCGCTTATAACGAGCAAATTCAGCCGGTCCAACCTTCCTCGTAATAACCAAGTACGACTGTATATTCCTTATTTTGTTTAATAATATTTCGAATGGTATTTGTTTTGCTATTCATTTAATATCCTTTTTTTATTCCACCTCTAGAAATTCGATGTAATTGTCAATTGTTCAAGATTAAACTCAATGTTATAAACATTTGAACTTAAATGTTCATTTACTACTATAAATAAACTTTACTGTAGAAAAATATTTATATTAGTATTGACAACGTAAAAAAATCTGGTTCATTGACTGGACAGCTTACCCTTTATTGCCAGTATAAAAAAACTACGGTAAACAAAATGAAAAAATCATAAACACTTTAAATCAAATCAAATAATGTCTATTGATGACATGTAGTCAGAATTGTAAATATTTTATGGGGTAAATATTAATTGTAAATATTTTTACATAGGTAGATAAATATATAATAAATTTAAATGCATTTTTATCAAGCTTATGATTTTTAATATGTGGCGACACTCAATATTTTATTTTAGATTTTATTGCCATCTGGTTACGATCGACCAAAGTTTTTAGTAATCATTTTTAGAAATTCATGGTAAGACGCATTTAGATGGCGTTGAAGTCACATTTCATCTTAAATTGAGCTAAAGGCTTCACCTTAATCTGCGGGTGCACTGAATCACACTCCTTTTGGGAGTGTCTGGGTTCAAAAAAGCGATGATCAATCTTTGGTACATTGAGATTTTTAGTGCCGTTAAAAACATTACACACTGTGATATTGTGGTTTTGCCCACTACATGTATCCGAAAAAAAGCAAAGTTTATCGCACAGGTCGCAAATGTCTTTCTTTGGTTTGTGGAACCTTAGCTTAAAGCCTACAATAAGATAATTTTTCAGGCAATTATTCTTTTCTAGGCAATTCCCCTTATACAATTCAACATTTTATCCATTTTAAGAATTCATATTGAAATAAAAGAATTATTATTGTTTTGAAATAAGTACCTTTTTTTTAAGTTTACTTTTATAATTTTTTTATCTTTTCAGATTTCTCAAACATAAAGACGACATTGGATTAACAGCTAAAAAACCTTTGCACCACCAGAAATTATGGGCAATAATCAATCAAGAAGCACAATGCACATCAACAGTCTACCACCAGAAATGTTAATGAAAATCTTCGGCTACCTTCCGTATGATTCTGTTGTGCAAGCAGAAAAAGTTTGTAAACAGTGGCAAGACGTCACTTTAAGTCTCAATCTTTGGGATCAGAGGCCTGTTTATTATGATACTGATCTCGCCTTCCCGAGTTTTATAAGTAGATATGGCAACCATTTGAAATCTGTCAAATTTATTACACTTCATAAGCTTGAGAATACTGAACGGGAATACATTTTAGGCAAATGTTCTAAACTCACTAAGCTTGTTCTGATTGGATGTCACATAGATCATGGAGTATGTAGACAAATTGAGTCATTCGCTGCTTTGGTAGAGTTGACTATCGTAAAGACATCCAATTCTGATGAATTTGAGTGTGATATTGATTTCAGTCGGCTTCCCCTATTGAATACTTTAAATTGTGATGTCGGTTTGAGTGATGGAAATTTTAAGAAGCTTCTTATGTGTAAAAAACTAAAGAGTTTTATTTACTCAGGCAAGGCCGACACCGTGTCTCAAGAAAATATAATAAAATTGTTGATACAGCAAAGGAACAACTTAACAACTTTGGGTTTGTTCCAGTCATACGGTGATTTCGTAATGTGGCATGCTATGAAATGCCGAAAAATATCCAAACTTATGCTTGAATGTAATAGGATGACTTTTTTCACTCTAAGAGATATGTCTCGATTCCCGAACTTGAAATCTGTGTTTTTGCAGAATAACAAATCATTTAGGTCATCAACGTTAATGAAACTATTTGGAGGACCGAATATGAAGAAATTGGTGACACTTGACTTGATAAACATAGAACATGTCAACGTAGACGTATTGAATGTTATCGTAAAAAACTGTTATCATTTAAACATTCCATTGACTAATGAAGATCTATTAAGAAGCGATGGAAGTACCGTAGAACTGACATCATCGCCAGGAATATATTACCCAAATCACTCTGTCCGTTTTATAGAAAAGAAAATATCCATTGAAAATTAATGAAAACGATCCTGGTCGATATTAAATTATGTGGAATAAATATTACATATTAGAGTTAATTTTAATTGTTATGAATAAGTCTTAAAAAATTGTTTGTTATAATATGTAATAAGTTTGTAAAATTTTTACTGGATTCTAATCACCCAAAAAGCTCCTCTTTGGTAGACCAACGCCTTTATTGCATTGTAGCCACCCGCAGGTAGAATGTGTTGCGCTAGAATTATTTTGTTGTTTATTACCTTGGTTACCAAATTCAATTGCCTGTAACTAACTTGAGGGGTCAGAGATTGTTCTTTGGAGAAAGAGGGATATTATTCCTGTGGCTGAGGAAGTGGATATAATTTGCGGAAGATGCAAGAGCGGAGATATTTACTGGAAGTAGCCAATACCAACACTAGTGCTGATGGTGAATGAATAACATCACACGATTTTTTTTTGGGTGTGCATATTTCATATGAATAAAAGTAAAAAATAATATATTAACATATAAATTTAATTATAGATATATTTGATAAGATTTTTGTACTATTCTATAATATGCTGTTTTAGTGACTTGGTTTTTTTTTGGTAAATGTGCTGCAGAGGTGGCCATTTCAATAACGATTATTCGATCTAAAAGCCGAAGCGCCGACAGAAATAGTTATTTATTATAATAATTGTCTACATAGAATAAACTGTTTTCGTAAAAAAGAAAATATAAAAACTCATGGCCACCTCTGCGGCACAATTACCTTTTTTTCCTACCTTTTCTTTTAACTGCGACCTTGTGAGGTCCGAGAAGGAGACCTCGGTTTCCTGACTAATATTTCTAGGGTCGGGTCTTGTGAGTACATTAATGCCCTTTCCCACATGTAATCTAGCTAAGTATTGAGCTCTTGAATTTACATTTAACTTCGCTTTTCAAACAAGTCTTTCGAGGGAAAACAATTAAGAAAAGCCCTCTTCCGAATATTGTCCTTATGGGTCCAACAAACAAAAAAAGCTCATCCTTTAGCGGGATGTTCGGCTTGAGAAATTATGATCTTATGTGGATCATTTTATAACATCTGTTCGCCCAGTCCCTAGGGGGTATACCCCGTTTTCTATTTTCTATAAGTTTAGCTCTCACCTAGGCTTTGAGCCCTTGTCTCATTCTGATGTACATTCTAAAGCTACCTAGTTTAACTCTTAGCGCTCGTCCAGCGTATGCACATACGGCGGAGTGTTGAGCGTCGCGCGCAAGTGTGAAAATGTTCGTAGACAATGTCTTTGTTTGCTTATACGTTTATACATTTGAGTTGCGCGCGCCGCTCTACGCTCTGCCGAACGCGTCTACGCTGGACGGGGCCTTAGGGCTTCCAAACATACCTGTAATTGAGTGGGGAGGGGGTGGATCATTATCTTATGACGGAGCCTAGCTTCCTTGCGCTAGTATATTAAATTTTGTATTTTGTTGACAAATAGTGTAGGTTTCTTGTGAGGCCCTTCTGTCAGTCTATTCAAGAAGGTCTCGGCATTTTAAAGCTCTATGTATACCTACTTATGGATAGGGATGTCAAAAAGTGTCAATACTTTGTGAAGAATCAATACTTTCTATACTGATACCAGATGTCTTTTTCTTTTGACATGTCGTCGCTGTAGGATTGGTTTGTCGAATAGACCAAATGTCAAATGTTCAGGAGACGAAAAACAAATTTCATTATCCTATATTTAAATACATGTAGGTATTTAAATTGTTGTTTTTACAGCATATGCATGCTGTATTCATTACAAAGCAATTTAAAGAAAAGAATGGTTCTGGTCCATTTAGATACAAAAAAATCATTTTGCATAAAAAGGTTGATTTCGACAAACCCATCCTAAAGCGACGATGTATTATGCATGTGGGCCCTTGTTGTAATGTAACCATAAGTTAAGTAATAAGTTCCACATAAATAAGTAATTAGTAATATATTCTTGTCTTTCAATATTTCATTGTTGTGTTATAAGACACGTTCCCATTTCACTTAAATAAGTATGGCTATGCGGATGAACTCTTGGTGTAATGTAAACATAAGGGCTTGAACAGACAGAGAGCGGTCAGGCGTTCTGCGTTCTTTGTAGTGTGTGGACCGGCGCAGTCTGACTGCCTGCTGTGTGCACAGTTTTGCTGAAGTCCATACACTACAACGAACGCCTGACCGCTCTGTCTGTTCAAGCCCTAAGTCTTCTTGTCTCAATGTCACTGTTGTATTACTGTATGTTAAATAAATCTCCAAAGCGGGAAGTTATGATATACCTTATCTTGTTTCATTTAACAATAACCACCGCCAACACGTCATCACCTGAAAAAATCTACACCCTTCTGCATACCTCCATGTCAGTTTTTGTAAAAAAAAAAAGGATCCTGCCGAGACTACCAGACCTAACCAACTGCAGATGCTTCCATCACATTTTACACAATCTCCAACACTATTTGTAAAACATTCTATTCACGGGGTTTCATGTCATGAATAATTCCTTTCTCGAGAATCTCCTCTTTGTCTTGGATCTTATACCTCTGAGGCAGATATTTCTTCAATGATTTCCTCATTCAAAATCTGGAATCCAGGGTCGATTGCATCACAATGTAATGCAATTTCTACCTGGTGCAGTATTTTCATGTCTTGATGCGAAAGATTAGATTGGTGGTATTTTTCTAATTTAAACCTGTTTTTAATTAACTATTTTTTTTATTCAACAAATAATTCACAAGATTTAAGAATGTACCATTCTAATTATTGAACATACATAATTCTGTGACGTCGGTTAGTAATTGAAGTAGTAGGTACCTACTTTGATTTAACCCTTTTACTCCCAGCTGATTTAGCCTAGCATAATATGTGAAAACTCCCAAGCGTTCTTTGCCAAAAAATCGTCGATTTAGTTTTTTTTAAATAAATAATTCTACACGTTTTAAAAATTTGAAACTTTTTTTGTGTGTTCTCAATGGTGTATAAAGCAATAGTAAGTAATAATATTGATAGTTTACATCAATAAAACAAAAGAAAAAAATAATGTCAGTATTTATTTAGAAATGAACGGATAAAACTATGTTTGAACTACAAAACAAGTGTGACAACATTTTTTTATTTATAATTGATATATCAAATTTTATAGTATAATCTATTCTTATCTAGGAGTAACAGAAAAAAAAACACTTCAGCTATTCATAATTTGTTTATTGAATTTTTTGTTGTAATTTCTGACTAAATAGGTAGGTAATGGAGTTTTTACCTACTTTATTGTATTGATTTATTATATAAGGTAGAGTTAAGGGTGTTCATTGTCAGTGTGTGTTTGCCTTTGGTGAGTGTACACGACGCCTGAAGATGCCGAAAGGCAAAACCCGGGTCGCAAAAGACGACTTAAATGGAATAGTACAGAGCTTGAATCCATTAGAATTTATTGCAGTTTAGTTCCCATTTTCTACGACATATCTATGTCATACAGTCGAACTTGGTTATCACGAGAAAGATGGGACCGACTGAATTTTCTCGTTATATCAGAGAATAGGTATTTTTAAATGAGCGGTCACATAACACAGAAAATCGCAGTTCGAACAAAAATACGTAATTAGAATTTTTCCCCGAAACAAGCATGGCATTCATAAACTACAAAAGAAGTTGTTTATTGTAATGAGCGCCGGTAGGTACTTACTTCACAAACCCTGGATTTTTTTTCAACCATATGTGTGGATACTTCAATCTTGTCGGCGAAAACACCAATTAAGTAGGTACTTAGACACTTAACTAATGTCATAAACGTAATCCAAACCCGGCGGCATCCTGTCCTTCAGATTTTATTGCTTAGGGTCGAAATGTTTTTAAACGATCCACACATTAAGTTCTAAGAAAATTTTTGATGATATTTTAGCTCTGTATATCCGATAAGGAGCTCTTTATAAAAGAAAATCATAAACTAAAATGTCAACGAATGTTTCCTCGTTACATCCGAGATCTCACTATCGTAATAACCGAGCTCGACTGTAATTCACTATGTATTAATAATAATGGTAAATTTTTAAGAAAACAAGAATTTCGACTTGGTTTTTTTTATTATAATATAAAATACATATTAAAAAGACAACGTTGCAACGAAAATAATAAGATGGACTCAGTTTCTTCTTCAATACCTCAAATTAATTATTCACTGGCTGTAAAAATCATCTAGACTTCAATAAACAGCCATTCTTACTTGCCAGAACAAAAAAAAATCCTCCCCAAATGCTTTATAATATTATTACTATTTATGGAATATCCTTAATAACTTCAGTGAGCTGTTCTTTTGTGAACATGTGGAAGAGATTTCCTGGAGTCAGTGTGACTACTTCAACGTTGTTTTCCGAAAGCCTCTCTTCCATCACCTGCTTGAGAATTGTAAGGGCCGAGGTGATAGCTTCCTTCAGTGTCATTGATTTGTGGAACATTTCCTAGAATAATGGCAATGAAATTCATTCATCAATAATTATATACATTGGGCGACAAAATAAAATTTTGGGGTAATTAATTTTGGCTACCTATTTTTCAAATGATACCTATGTATGCTGCGGATTGAATGAATACAAGCGTGCCAATTATCAAATTGAGTAAAATATTGATATTTCTATAACGTCGTAAGTGTTTGAAGTAGGATAAGATAATTAAACAAAATATTCAAATTAGACATGTTGTCAAAATAATGACAACATTTTATATAAATGAATCCATGGAATGTACTTAATCCAAATTAAGAATAAAATTCTAACAAATTTTCATACAAAGCAGTCGCATGTTTGAATCTTGCTTCACACATTATTATGTGCCTGTTTAATCTTCAACCATTCAATTTGTTTATTTGAAATGATGACGTTTAAGTTATTTTTAATTAAAAAAATGAGTCAACGTTTGATACGTCACTAAGAACTCAGGTGTAGCCATAGTGCCATATTAGTGACTTCATGCACTAGGACCACTAAGCTAACAAACTATTTTTATTGAAAATGTGGTTTAAAACATTACCTGTAAGCTCTGTTGAGCACCTTCGCTACCGGAACCGATGGCTTTTGCATCAAACTGGACATAAGTTCCACTGGGATCCATATGGTACAATTGCGGTCCTTTCACGCCAATACCTGAAAGTATTATAAGTAAACAATTTTACATTAGAAGATGGAATTGTAAATCGTTAAGGCGATACTTTAGTGTAACGGCAAATAATTTTCAACTATAGGCGCGACGAAATTTTGGACTTGCTGGCAGTCTGAGAGCGAACGTCAAGGTGTGAATACGTCAATTTGTTTCGTGGTGGCAATGGGGGTATTAATTCATAAATCGTGACTAAAAACGTTACATTAAATGGACGTTGGATTTATATGACAAATTACATTGCGTTCGGCATGTGTCATTTGCACCCGCAATCCGCGCATCGCCTAGCCACGATCTTTTTAGACCATGCCTCAACTGAGGTATAACTTTAAGGAGATACAGCTATTCGAAACTGGGTGCATCCAATTATAAATGAAAAACGTATGTCATCTCTGAAGTAGAGAGAAAGTGAAAAATACTGTTTATTTCTGAAACTCACTATTTAGTGCTTATTCATCATTATATCCGTGTATCGCGTATACGTCTAATACATAACATCAAATCTCAGGACAGCTATTTGTACGGTTGGTATTCTGTGCTAAATTAGATTACATGTTTTTGGATGTTTTTAAATTTTAGCAAAATGCCTGTAAATTCTCAACAAACCAAAATTTAAAAACATTCCTGATTTACCACAGAATACAAAACTTACAATTGAGACCATATCCGGAAAATGAGCGTCATCGAGATAATGCTGTTTTTTGGTAAATCGGTTTAAATTACGCGGCATACACTATACATGCACTCGCCAAATATTACTTTGATATTCCAACAATAGGTGGCAGTAGATAGTCCAAACTGACCACGCGTTGCACGCTGTTTATCCATATACCATAATATCTATGCCGTACACGACATAAAGTCCAACCAACTTATCTGAATAATGGTCAAAAATGGAATTACTAGAACCCATATGGACGCCATTCCAATGTCAAATTCTGTCCAGTTGCGAGTCTTGATTGGGTAGTTTTCGACTGTGGTTCCCCCATCAATTTTCAGATAAGTTTGCGGCATTGTACATGCAATTCGTGCCTACGGACGTTTGCGGCATTTCCATTTGTTATTACGATAAATATTTTTTTACTCTTGAAAAAATTTGAATCTATATGTTCTAAAAAAGGCATGTCATTGATGAAACTAATTATTACGTCAAAAACGAATAGTGGTCAAAATTATAAAACTTTGAAAGGAGAAAATATACTATGTGAGTGATGTATGTGGGTAAGTGCCGTCAGAAGTTGTGCAATAAATCACATATAAATCATTGGGGATTTTACTAAGCTATGCGATGTAATATAAAACTTCTTCGGCCATATCCGTCCCTTAGTTGGAGCATATGGACACCACTAGGCGTCTCCAAGAATCCGTCGCTTGCCAGTCTTCTTGCATCGTTCCAGGTCAAACCAGCATCCCGTAGCCAACGTTCCCTCTAATTTTTCTATTTTGTGTGCGGGTCTCATCAACACATCTGAGCAGTGGTGTAACTAGGATTGATGTCACCTGTCAGTGAGAGGCCGTCACCCGGTACGGTAAATTAACCCCCAATTTAATGAGTTTCATTAAAACTTATATTTTTAAGATATTTATTAATTTCAGTGATTTTATATAATAATAACACTAAAAATGATAATTTTTTAAGTAAATATCCCACTTGTTGTAAAATTTCGCTTGCATACTTGTTAGTCGTTAGTCGCACTTGACCATCGCCTTCCGAGAAATGAGTCGAAGAATTGTGCATGTGATGGTTTCGTGCATTCAAGCAAAACTAACATCTGGCAAATGAAATTTTCTTTTACAATATTTTTCTACGAGGACTGTGTGGGGGATCAAAACATGTGTGCAGACACATTTTGGTCAGTGTATACACCTTACAGGGAACATTGCCCGTAGCT
The DNA here is from genome assembly GCA_022495005.1 of Rhyacophila brunnea. Classification (NCBI taxonomy): domain Eukaryota; kingdom Metazoa; phylum Arthropoda; class Insecta; order Trichoptera; family Rhyacophilidae; genus Rhyacophila; species Rhyacophila brunnea. The sequence goes on from JAGYXB010002002.1 coordinate 392,672, forward strand.
CCGCCGTACACACTCTATAGATAGTATTTAACGACCTTCCAGGACGCCGGAATCCGGTTCGCTTGAAAAACAGGCAAGCCAGGTTGAAATTCTCTTCTGGCATCCGCAGCACGTGGCCGAGCCAGGTCCAACGTCGCCTCTTCACTCTTAGCGTGATGAGAGGCTGCTTGGCGCGTTCTCTTATCTCCTCGTTGCTCCTATAGTCATCCACACACCCAGTATTCATCGCAAACATCTGTTTCTGAAGCTCAGTATACGGTTGCTCTGAGCCTTCGTAAGGTGCAATGATTCGCTACCGCAAAGCAGCACCGTCAGAATGCAAGCGTCGGAAAGGCGGCATTTGGTTTTGAACAAGTACAATCGTGAGTCCCAGACACTACGCATCGAGTTGAATGTTGCTCCAGCCATTCCCTTTCCGATAGCGAGCTCTCTCTGCAAAATGCCATCTACCGTGATGTGTACTCCCAGGTTTTAATTAAAAGAACAGAAAATACAAAAAACGATTTCGTCAAAATTGTCACAGAGGTTTAAAATATAATCCGGCTTCCGAGCTGCGAGTTGTGCACCACTACTATGAGTAAAAAAATATCAGCCATACATCGATGGTATTCCTTTCAAGGTTCATATAAATAGTATGTATACATATTTGGTTTGCTATGACAATGAAAAGTGGGATCAAAGCATTAAAATAAAAATGTCTGATTGAACACGCAAAAAATGTGTTATGGAAAATGAACAAAGTAAGTAATTATTTTTTTACTGACCAGCAAACAAGATGGCGACACCGAAGGGTCGTGACATGGCAGTGCCGCTGTCTTCATCGCTGTCCCCAAACTGAATGGCCAGATTGCTGACGGCCTGCGCACACGATTCAACGGTCATCCGCTCGTTGTAGATGAACCAGTGGTTCTGACATTCCACACGTGCCCTCTCTACCAATGTTCTATAAATAAAAAGACCATATTTTAGAACCTATAATAAATCTAACCAAAGAACATATTAATTTTTTTAATTGGTTCTTTGCCTTCAGCGAGTTATCTCGTCTATGAGGCCGTGATCGACAGGCCGCACATACAAATTTCACGAGTTATCTCGTCTGACTTTAAGGTCAAATTACTAGTCATTGTCGATTGATTTGCATAATCTAAAAAAATTAAACACACTGACATTTGTTTGAATAATTATGAAATACTAAAACACAAATTATCGGTATTACAGAAGTTGTATTAAGAGCTTCGCTTTACATTCAACGTGTGTTAAAAAACTGCGACGTCAGATACTGCCATAGTAAAATCGTGAGGCATAGAAAAGGTTAAACAATACTAGTTTTTAAAACAGAGATTTTGACCATGACCTGTTGTCATACCGCCCCTTTTCTCGAATTTTGTTAAAGTTTACAAACATCCAGTAAAACCCGCGATGGCTGAGCGGTAAAGTGATGGCAAATAAAGTCGAGGGCTTGGATTCAAATTCTGGGTCTGGAAAATTCACAGGTTGTTTTTGCAATGTGTGTGGGAATCCAGACCATGGACCAATGTAATAGGTAGAGCAAGTGTCCAACATATATTTCTCATAAAAACAAAAATCTGCTGAGAAACCTCTTCGTGGGGCAACTCAAATCCACATATTGATTGTAGAGCCAATAAAAAAGAAAAACGTTAAGATTGCAGAACAAATAGCTGGGTATATTGTCCATTTTTCTTTCCAGTGGACCATCATACCGTTATTTTCAAACACAGTTTTATTTTTCTGGTATGCTGTAAACTTATCAAAAAATACCTGGCTCACCAATAAAATTTTGAATAATCTTTATGAATGACGTCATCAGTGTATTTGTTTACATTTTGTATGCATGTAGTAGGGTGCGATAATTGTGAGGTTACTACGATTCCGAGATATGTAACTGACTTTTTTTTACCATATTTGAACATAATATTATGTAACATCATACGAGTTTCCGCCTCTATAGGAAGGAGGTTGTGTTAACAGATTTTTTTAACAAGAAATAGATATCAGCCACTTGCTCAATCTATTAGGGCCATATTCTGGGTCCAAACACACATAGAAAATCATGAGATTTTTTCACTAGACCCGGGATTCGAACTCGGGACCCTTGACATTTGAAGCCGACGCGGTAACCGCTCGGTCATTGTGAGCGAGTGTTTTATTTATGCCTATAACTTTGTATATAATATGTATGTGGTGATGTAAAAATAGCAACTGACTTATTTTTTAATGGTGTCACTTGTTCTCCTTCGGTTCTTGGCATTTTAATTGCAATACGATTTAAAAAATCATCAAATAAGTAACTGCATAATATTTCTCACCTAGAATCCGCCATCAGTCCTGATACAGCACATCCAATATGTGTATCGACCTGAACAATCTTTTCGATAGTGGTGGGTTCCATCAAAGGAGAGGTGATCCTCTTCTCGACGGCGAGAACAACCCCTTCGGATGTAGAGATTCCGATGGCTGTGGAGCCAAGCTTGATGGCTTCGATGGCATACTCCACTTGGAAGAGCCTACCTTCAGGGCTGAAGGTGTTTACTCCTCTATCGTATTCTGAACGTGTGAGAAACATCTGAAACAAATTAAATAGTGTGACATCTATATTGTGACTGACTCATCTAAGGAAATAAAGATGACCTCATTCTAGTACGCCTCTATACCCCCTTCCCTTACTTCTCTTTCGAAAAAAAAGGTTATAGTGCTGCAGATGACTTCATGACATTTTATAACTTTCTTTTTAGACCAAACCCAACCTAACTTAACTTAATCTTAGTGTGTATGATGTAAGTGTAATGATGTGTGATGTGAGTGGAATGATGCATCGAAATGTATGAAAATATTAAAATTTAAATTGACAATTATTGGATCGAAAAGCATCTCCGCCGACAGAAAAAGATATTTAATATATTTGTCTAGATGGACATGATATGAGGACATGAAATGATAAGTGGTCATGCGGTCATCTGCGGCATTATAACAAAAATAACGGTATAAGTCGGTTATGGGGAAGCCAGCAGCAAACACATTTTGAAAATAGCCGATATACTGGATTATTTGTTAGGTTGGGTTAGTTTGGGTTTTCATTCTTGAATTCATGAATTTTGCCCAAAATCAGCTATGACAATTAGCGCGGTTCCCACTACCACAAATACAAAGTACACTCGTTAGATTGATGGAAAGGGAACAGTTCTAAGACGGTCATGGCATATAAATTCCTGAGCACAAGTGTGAAGTTTGATACAAATGAATATGCAACATGAAATGACTTACAGCTAAATTAATATCACTCAGTCATAGTGACCAATCTTTGAGGTTCACTTTCATCATATTCATACCCCACCCCAACTTCATGTTTCCTTTAACATTTTTTGATTACAACAAGCATGGCCCCCACAAAGGGGGGGGGGGGGGCTAACAGGGCTCTAGCCTGGGGGCCCGGCGTGACGAGTCGACCAGATAAGTGAGATAAACACAGATCACTAATAGTAAAAAAAAAAGCTATGTAGCTACGCCATTTGGAAAACGCTACTGCAGTCCGTCACACTACCTTTACCCTTAGCAATAGGTAGGGGGGCCCGCCAAACATCATAGCCTGGGGGCCCGCTTAAGGAAGTGGGGTCCATGACAACAAGCCATGTCATAATAAAGAAAATGAATAAAAAAGAAGGGCGACTAAATTTCAAATCATGTTTTCCAAGGATAGGAATATTTCACATTGACGCTGGTTTGGCACAGAACTGTCATTTATCAATATAATATAGGAACGGAAGGTTTTTTCAAGGAACCCTTCAAAAAATCTGCTTAATTAAAGACAATTATTCCTGTCTATACGTCTACTTCCTAGAGATCTCCAAACTGAGTTTTTGAAAGGCCCTGATTACCCTATTTTTCGCGATGTTAATGTCCAATCTCTTCTACTCGTTTCATGAATAGCTCCATTACACTAAAAAATGCCCAGTGTATTGTTTTTTTATGAAAACTATAATAATGATTCATAAGTGAGTACCTTGGTATCAAAGTGGGACATAAGCCATTTACAAAATTTTACAGGAGACTGACAAACAAGTGTGAAAAGTGACCGTTTTTCATATAACATACCAACTTTAAACTCAAAAATCTCTATGAAAACTACCGTTTTTGATACTTTTAGTGGATTTTTTGAAAAGAGCATCACTTTCACTACCATAATCAATTAAAACATGAATTTAGTGGGAGGTGGCGTATGTCCCACTTTGATACCAAGGTACTCAAGTCTTCAAATATTGTATATTATAAGACTTCTGCGACATCAAGTTCCCGTTTATAAACACAATACATGCTGTAATATTTGGATTACAGATGATTTTTCATTATGATTGGTGATTAAAACTGACTTTATATTCACCGGTAGCGTTTCTAGGTTAATATTGGTAGATGATGTTGCAGGAATTACAAAATAAATGAAAAGGCGATCAACAATTTGCCATGCCGAAATGTAAGTTAACGAGAGCGTTAATATTGTATGATTGTGAATTTTAATAATATAAACAAATAATATACCTTTACTACAACTTTCAATCTTCAACTTGTTAACGATGAATAGCAGAAATTAGAAAAGTCAAACGAGAAACGAAGTATCTTTGTTTATGGTCAAAGAATCGAAGCTACGGAATAGACAACGAACAAATATGTTGTAAAAAATAAAGATACTTTATAATGTCTATATAATACCTCTATAATACAAATAATTTATTACGTGAAACTAAGTGGCGGTAAAGAAAGACATCTAGGTATTTTTAAGGGCATCAAATTATTAGAATATACGTAGGTATTATATTCCAAACATCTGCTAAAATCAATATGTTTACATTGATATTGAAAGGAGTTTTACCTACCAATAAAACTCTTATTATTCATGTTGACTTTGAAGTCCTTGAGATAGGGTTTGCTCTTTCTTCTTCGCGTGAGGTTATATTCTACTAATTTATTTTCCTTTTTCTTGTCGTTGGTCATTCCTCCCTTTTTATTTACTGGGCATACCCGCGCGTCCATTTTTATGTAGAGAGTTTGGGACCCCTTTGTCTTCATTACGATATGGCTCAAGGAACCAGGTAGAAGTTACCTGGACTTCAAAGTCAACATGAATAATAAGAGTTTTATTGGTAGGTAAAACTCCTTTCATTATTCGTATTTGACTTTGAAGTCCTTGAGATATCTGTTTGTTATCACCTGGTGTTGGGTATGCCAAATTCCTGTATGTGACAATAATTCATTGACGAGGTATAGACCATCGTGACTTTCAATGTATATGGTTGAATAGAGAAGTTAATGGGTTCTTTTCCCCTTCTGATGGTGGTGTGTCCGTCGTTCTCTGGTAGTTGTCGTGAAATGTCGACTCACTACGCCAGTTACCTCTCTTTAAGATATTATCATCTATTGGATATATTTACAGTTTAAGGAAGCCACCACTGAGTGGACACTGCCTGGTGGTTCTTGTACCCCTGCTTCCAACAGTACTAACCTTATCCAATTCCCTATAACTGTCGTGGTGGCTGGTTTTGGTGGTTCTCTTGAAGATATAAATAATCCCGAAATATCCCCACCTTCCACTCTCCTTGGGTTTGACATGCAGACGAGTTTCCGTAACCAGAATACTGGGTCGATGTTTTGACACGTGGAAGCACTTAGCTTCCATTCTGATTGACGATGCTTGGCGGTATCTGTCTTTGCGCCAAACATTGACCATACAATTATGTGGTCACCTTTATCCACTAATCCATTGTCTACTATTACTGAGTAGTGTGAGGTCATAAACCCTTCGTCCCGATGCGAGAAGCAGCCGAGTAGGTAGCTGTCCTACGAGACGTTTCGAATAGGTTGTACTCCACCGATGTTGTTTTCCTTAGATGATATACCACTCGTCCTGGATCCCAAACCGGTGGTTTGACGGGTTTCGTTTTATGTACCGAAATTGCCTGTAACATATTGTGTTGTACTACCACGTTGATGCTGTTATGTACAATGGTAATCGGTTTGCAAAATGTGGCTATGGCTGACTTAAGCACCAGGATGGTGTTGTACGACAAACCCTCCATGTTGTGCAAGTAGCCTAGGTATCTGGCCAATGCCATTGGTTGAGGGCTATAATGATTCATTAGGTTCATGTTACACCATGTCATTCTCTTCCATTTGTTCCAAGCAGGTTTGTAAGTTTTTAGAGTTGAAGGCCGCCATCTGGATGTAAGGAGTGCCCTTTCTTCCACCATTCAATTTGATGTTATTTCACCCCACCCGAAATTATCCATAGTTAAAGGGACAGATCCTGGATCCTTGGAGGTGGACGGTTGGTCTCCGTACCTACTAGTGTCGTATGTAGGTGAGGCATTGTATAAGGAGGTACTATTGCCCTTTTTCGTAAGTCCACTCCCCAAAAACATTGTTCCCAGCTCGGTGCCACTAGTAAGTACTTCCTTTTTGCTGAGTTCATGTGCGCTAGGACTCGTGAAAGTAAGTTTGGTGGGGGAAATATTCACGCCAGTCTGAAGTCCTATACTCGGCTGAAGGCGTCGTGAAACAGCGCGCCACTGTCTGTAACGTCTCGTGAGACATACGTTGCAACGACATGTGCTGTTTCGCTTGCGAATAAATCCACCTCGGGAGCTCCCCATCTTTGAAACAGGTGGGTGGTTACGGTGTTGGTGAGGTGCCATTCGGGAATATGTTATCTGCGGGAGAGATGATCTGCCACGCAGTTGTAATTTCTGCGGAGGTATTGTGAAGTAACGTGATGTTGGCTCGACTGGTAAATACTAGTATCTGTCGTCATAGGTTTAGAAGGGTGACAGATTTTGTGCCGCCCTCGTTGTTGATGTATACCACCACTGTTTTGTTGTCTGTCTGCAGAAGCAGATCTGATCCTATGATTGCTTGTACTCGAGATTGAATTGCAAACATTTCCTTCCTGTTGGAATGCCATGCCATGCTAACTGGTCTTGTTTCCACGTACCTGATAGGTGGTGTTCATTCAGTTGGCTCTCCTGTGTCGGCTGCGTCTGTCGTCAGGAAGTGATTGAATGTCGTTCTGTGTGTCAACTCTGAGGATCCTATCACCTTTAGCCACCACATGATGTCCTGTTAGGCCTGTGGTGGGATTGTCGTCTATTGGCGAGAATGGGACCTTGAAAATATTGATGACTGGAGCTTTGTAGCCGTCGGCAATGTAACCTTCCTCGTGGAGGTAGGATGCGAAGTTAAGTCGCCCCAGAAGGGATTGAACATGTGCCTGTTTGAGGGACCAACTGCCTTGTTGTACCTGCGTTGTGTCAACTCTGAGGATCCTATCGCCTAGAGCCACCACCTGATGTTCTGTTGGGCCTGTGGTGGGATTTCCATCAATTGGCGAGGATGGGACCTCGGCCATATTGATGACTGGAGCGTTGTAGCCGTCGGCAATGCAACCTTCCTCGTGGAGGTAGGATGTGAAGTTGAGTCGCCCCAGAAGGGATTGGATATGTGCCTGTCTGAGGGACCAACTGCCTTTTTGTACCTGCGTTAGCAGATGGTGACGGAGTGCTACACACTTCTCCGGCGACAGAAATCTCCGCTTGTTGTGTGTGTCCCACGTGATGTCCAGGAACCCTCATTGTTGGCTTGGGATCAGACAGGATCTTTTTATATTTATTAACCACCCTAAAGACTGTAGGAAGGTTATCCTGTATTCCACCTGAACCGAGACTGTTTCTCGGATTGGTTGGCTACTAAGAAGTCGTCTAGGTAAGTGAATATTCTCAGCCATTCTTTCGTAGGCGTTCGGCGACCCAATTGGTCAGGAATGCAAACATAATCGGAGCGGCTGACAGCACGAACGGGAGACACGTGAATTGTAGGAGCTTCCCTTCAAGATAATTTTTTTTGATAGTTAGAAATGAAATGTCAGACGCAACATCTAAACAGTAAGAAAGCCAAATCCAGAATTAAGAAAGGGGTCCCAAACTCCCTACATAGAAAATGGACGCGCGGGTATGACCAGTAAATAAAAAGGGAGGAATGGCCAACGACAAGAAAATGGAAAATAAATTAGTAGAATATAACCTCACGCGAAGAAGAAAGAGCAACCCCTATCTCAAGGACTTCAAAGTCAAATTCGAATAATAGGTATCATTTTAATATTGTGGATGATCATTGGAAGATGTTACTGCAATCCTATCAAAATTAAAATATAAGATGTACCTAGCTACAAGTAGGTAACAAATTTTCGCCGCGGTTTTTTATTAAGATAATTATTATTTATTTTTAGGTATTATAATATACGCTGCAGAGGTAGTACCTTTGTTCTGAGTAAACCAGACACTCCTGGTCCTCGCTGTCCTACAAGGCAAGTGGGTGCGTAAAATAGATCTAAAAGAGATCATTAGCCTCTCCCTTACCGAGACTGTCTGTGCGTGGTGCAAGCACCACATCCTCCTAGAGGTGACCCTGGTATCGCAGAACACAGCGGATCTAGACTGGGAAGTCAATAAATATCCTTGGTATTGGGCAGCAGCAATTACCAGTACTGATGTAAGGTGGAGAGGATGGACTTCGGCACAGCTTACATTTAGATAACTGAAGGCATGGTCGCAACGGCTTTAATGGCTTTGATACTGCGATGTGGAAACCAACGGGAAACTACCACGTTAACTATATCTCTAGTAATCATCATGGCTGGAAAAATCAAATCGCATGGCCCTCAGTCCCCGGCAGGCCTTAAATGGTCAGAAGGTGCTAAGAATCTCCGGGCCGGCTATGAAGATTGCGACCTGGAATGTGCGATCTATGTTTAAAAGTGGAAAATTGGAAAACGTTATAATGGAAATGAATCGGTTAAAATTAGACATCCTTGGTATTAGCGAAGTGAATTGGAAGGGAAATGGCAGATTTAAAACTGACAACGGCACCTTGTATTACTCAGGAAATGATGATAACCACCATCGAATTGGAGTGGGTATCATAGTGACCGATAAAATTAACAGATCGGTCAATAGTTTTGTTCCCTACTCTGACAGAGTAATGCTATTACAACTCAAATCATGGATGGGTAATGTTAATATAATACAGGTGTACGCTCCAACTGCCGACAAAGATGACGATGTTATAGAAGAATTCTATCAACAAATAAATGAAATTCTAAAATCGACGAAAGATAGTGAAGTTACCTTAATTATAGGAGATTTCAACGCAAAGATTGGTAAAGGTAAAAGTGGAGAAGTAGGAGAATTTGGTCTAGGACAAAGAAATGATCGAGGAGAAAGATTACTACAATTTTGCCAGGAAGAGAGTATGGTTGTTTGTAACACATTATTCAAACTTCCAGCAAGGCGATTGTATACATGGAAATCCCCACAAGATAATGGCAATAACATTGTAAGAAATCAAATAGACTATATATTAATTCGAAATCGTTACAGAAATAGCGTAACATCTACTAAAACTTATCCAGGTACTGACATCTCATCTGACCACAATCCTGTTGTAGCTACAGTAAAAATTAGATTAAAAAGATTACTGAGGAAACCACGCGCAACCCAATGTGTTGACATTAATCAACTAAAGGATCCCGAAGTCAAACAACAAGTAAAAAGTGCACTGAACACAGAAATAGAACAAATAAAAACTTCAGTCATTAGATCCTCTGACATAACAGACAAGTGGGACAGGATAAAAGATGTGTTCTCCTCCATATCTAATAATCAATTAGAATATAAAAGAACAGTTAAGAAGCAAAAATGGATGACAGATGAGATTCTGTCTTTAATGGACGAAAGAAGAAAATGGAAAAATAAAAATGATACTCAATATAGGAGAATTCATAATACCATAAAAAAGTAAAATTCGTACAGCTAAAGAAGAATGGATGTCCGACCAATACAAAGAAATTGAAAATCTCCAACGAAAATACGATTCCTTTAATATGCACAAGAAGATAAAGGAAACATTGGGAATTACGAAAGGAACCTCCTCAACTATCTTGAAAGACGAAGATGGGCGTATTATATTGGATATAGAAAAGAAGCTGACTCGTTGGAAGACATCTATTGAAAACAGTGCTCGAAATGGTAAATTTCACGAACAGGAACGCTGTATAATTTTCCGAAACTAAGTACTTATGCTAATCCTTTCTTTACGTACGTACGTACTTTTGATATAAAAATGCAACAATAAACTTTAAACTTCTTACGTGGATCTATATTGGGCAGGTTGGTAAGGATTGTCAGCGCCGCAGGCGAAATAATCTTGTTTTAACAAAGTATACCGTCAAAAATTGTATTATTCTTTATTTTTACTTTATCTACCACTATAACCAGTGCATGATACCTCTACCACCACTCGTCACTGATTATAACTTACTGTCTCATTTGGGATAGATAAGTTTGTAATTAATTAGTCATAACAAACAACATATCCACATAAGTACCTTATAGATTCAAATTAAAAAAATATTTACGTACTTATAGAAAATTTTACAAATTCCATTTAAATACGAGCACAGAATATCAAACATCAAGAAATAGTATTAAAATAGTGTTTAAAAAATAAAGAAATAGTATTAGAAAAAACAGTAAGTGCCTACCTATACCAAGAATTTATAAAATAGCGTTCACATAAACTCGTTCTCACGCAGGTGGAATATACGATTATCCGAAGCGATTTGGTTGAACATAGTTATTTCCTGCCCAATTATCATTAGCAATTATTGCACCTTGGCAGAACAAACAACTTAGATTATCAAGAAAGTTATAAAATAATATATAATAAAATCAATACTAAGTACCAATAATGGCAGAGTTCTCATTTGTACTGGGTAGATATAAGTTGGAAAAAGTACGTAGCCTAAATACCTAGCTCTCTTTTTAACTTTCAGAATACAGTATGTAAGCATACGTCTTGAGAAATCAATCGGATAAAACCATGGATAGTATCCACTATCCACACAGCTTTAAAGGATTCTCAAAGATTTATTTTGAACCTTCTCCACTATAAGGGCATAAGGCCGTACCTACATCTAATAAAAGTTTCAAGTCATCCAAACAACGTAAACATAGCATTATTTGTAATTAAATTACCAATGGTGTGTCATTTTCATTTATATAAGATAAAACATGACGGAAGGTGAAACTCAGGTTGCTAAGCGCGATTCTTATAGAATAATATAAAATTGTCATTAATTAGTACCTACTATATTCAACATTATAAGGACTAATATTGTATTGTATGCATGTTATGTTACAATGGTGATGCTTTGGTTATCATTATTGTAATATACATCTACCACCGTATTTATTTAATAATCTATGACTAACACCACCTAAGATAATTAGATGTCCGCACTGGACACATAGGTACCTAATTTGTTAGTACCTACTTTTTTTTTTTTTTTGTGATTTTACCGAGGCTTTGACTGCGACTCGCTGTCATATCGCCTCTTCTCTTCTAGAAGGGGATCCTTCGATCAGGTCCTCACTCCTATTCTGTTAAATGGCTTTATAATTATTTTGTCTAGCTCTTCCGTCTTTCTTTCTTTCTTCTTTAGACGCCAGTGTTTTATGCACCAGAATCGCTCTCCTCCGTATCCATCCCTTCTGTATTTTCGATACATCGTGTAATCATTGAATTTCAGATAGTCTAATTCGGACCTCAGCCAAGTCTCTGAGATTAATGCTATTGAAATTTTTTGTCTTATTAAGTAGAGTTCTATATCATCCTTTTTTTGCTTCATACTTCTGGCATTCCATTGTAAAATCCTAATTTGTTTTTTATTATCCATTTTGCTCCAGAACCTCCCCTAGAATTTCCTTTAAGTGTCCTTCTTTGAATTGTTTGCATACCCAGTCCACTGCTTTAATTATTAGTTGTTTAATGATCTGCTGCCAGTCTCCCCCTTTCAGCAAGACTTTCATAATTTCTCCCATCGCGTTAACCTCTGTCTTCCCCTTTGAATTTTTCTTATTTTTTGTAGGCTTTACGCTACTACCTGTAGATATTATTGTTGAGCCTGAAGCTTCTACCACCGCTTCTTCTTTCTTTTTGTTTTCCTTAGTTTTTTGAATTGTTTCGCTTTCATCTCTTCCTACGATTTTTTTTTGTTTTAATATGTCAGCATAGCTATTATTTAACATATTTTTTTTTGCTTCCTTGAAAGGTATGTTCATTTTTTTCATTGCTTCTTTGCAATTCTTTTCCTCTTGCCACTTTGGGCATTTTTGGCTGTTTGCCGCGTGGTTACCTTTGCAATTGATGCACGTAATTTCCTCATTTTTTTCGCAGGTTTTGTGGTTTTCACCACACTTAGGGCACGTTTCTACTGTACGTCCGCAATTGTTCGCGATATGCCCATATCGCCAGCATTTGTAGCATTGCATAACCCTGAATACATACGGTTCTACAGCAAAAGAGACTCCATATATGTAAATTGTTCTCGGCAATATTTTCTCCCCAAATTTAATACTGACTGACGAGGTCTTTGTCAGCTCTCCTGTATCACCTTTTCTTGTCAACCTCTTAAGGTTGATTACTTTTGCATCACTTTTGATTTCCATTTGCAGTTCTTGGAGGTCCATATCAATATCGACTTTTCTTATTACTCCATAAGAGCAGGAGTCATTCTCTTTGGTCACAAAACCGAGATCTTTGAGTTCTCCAGCTTGTTTCACTTTATCTGCTTCTTTTTCGTCTTCTACTTGGATGTACGTCTTTAAATTTTTATTGTAAATTTTCTGTACTTTTACTCCTGCCTTATGCAGCATCTGCGCTATTTTCAATTTTAATGGAATTTTACTTCCCGTCGCTATCATGACGATGTTTTGGTTTCCCTTTGGAGTGACCCCAGAGTCTCTTCTGGGTTTTTTTCCAGAGGTCACCGTCTGCCATTCTTCTTCTTTTTCTCCAACCACTTCCTCTTCATCATCGTTTCTTTTCTTCTTCGTTTTTTTGGTTTCATTCACTTCCATCGTGGTGTTTTCCATTTTATTGCTTTTGCCGTTCACGCGGTCTTGGAATTCGCGCAACAGTGTGAACAAAAAATAGTGTGGACAACCCCTCGCTTCACAGCGTTTGACGCACTCCCCGCACAAAGTGCACTATCCGTGCAACAATAAATATTTTTCACTTTTTCTCAAGCACTGGCACTGATTGTCAAAATCACATGGGACCACACATGTTGAGTTTATTGTCAAATTCATTTACAAACAATATTATTTTTGTTGTATCCCGTATTTATAACCGTTCGCGAGTAACCAGGCGAATAGCGTCCCGAATACGCAAGCGAAGTTGTACAACCTCACTCCACCGCTGTTGGCTTCCGACTGTAGTACCTACTTATTCTAAACGATTCAATCTATGTTGTTTGTCCTTCCCTACTCACATTATTATTGCCATGGAAATGATAATAGGTACCTACATACAATACAGATATTATGATAGTCGTACATTTTTATTAAAGGATATTCCTATATTTTTTTTAAACAAATTTACAAACAAAAATTAAGTAAAAGTTCTCTCCACACTACCTATGTATTATTTCTATTATTTTTAAAGTCACAAGCTACAATGCATGTAATAATAATTGTAATACAATAGGAACGTCCCAAATAAATAAACTCTGCAGAAGGCTATTCAATATTTTCTGCCCAAACCATCAATGGCCCAAACACATTTTTGTAGAAAAAATCATTCATTATTCATTGTGAAAATTGGGGTTTACGACTTATCATAAATATTTTTTTAACACAAGTCAAGTTGTTGAGATGATAATAATTGTTGAATCACAGAACAGATGTTGCCACTGTATTGTCCACCGGAAAGAATTCCTAATGTTTTAGCAGATTTACACGAAGTACCTACTACATAATTAAGCCTTCATTATTTTTATAAATATCCACAAAATTATCAAATTGTGCGTGTGGCCAGAATTATCTTAAATCAGTTTGGATACCAGCGACAATAGTATATAGGTATATATGTAATAATATAATTATGTAAAAATGGCGAATTTGTATCCCACAGGAAAGTACTTATTAAAAACGATAATTGTAAGGGTGATTATCCACTTAGTGTTACGAATAAAAAGCGAATTTAACATAATAGACTTTTTAAAATATTATATTATAAAGCCTATTATAAGGAAAGTATTCATCCACAGGTAATTAATAAATAAATGTCAAAGGTTAAAAATTCTCCTCCTGTAATAGTATTTTGGTTAATTCGCCATTTTTACAATACACCGACGATATAAAAGTATTCGTATCGCCTGCTGAGAATTTTAACTAACTTTTAAGAGAACAAAAATTAAAACAAAAAACTTACCAGAAGCAACAAAATTCACTTACAAAAAAGTATACTCATCATGACCTATGGCAAATAAATGAATGAATGTAGTAGTTATATCACAAGATTTATTGTACTATAGTCGCAATTCAACAATAATGTAAATTACAAAACAAATGTAAACATCGTAAAAAGAGGGGTTTACGACACGTCATAAGCTTTTTTTAACAAAAGTTAATTGTTGAGATGAATACCATCTGTTGCCACTTCAATGGTTATTGGAGTGAATTCCTAATGTAATGTAATGTGGTTTTAGCAGATTTACACGAATTACCTACTACTTTATTATACCTTCATTATTTTTATAAATAACCACTCAATATCATTTTTAAATGATCAAATTGTGTAGGTATGTGGCCAGCGTTACGTTACCTGCGACAAAATATTTTTCAATAGTTTCGGTTAACACGTTTCGCCTGATGACATTTTTGACCAACTTTTAGAACAATTTTTTATTAAAAAATCAAGTTAAACACACAGTTAAAATTAAAACACAAAACTTACTAGAATGTAGCAAAAAAACACCAAACTAATAATATAAACAATTTTGTTTAGAAACGTATTTATATCTTAAATAATACAAAATATTTTAAAAGGCAACTAATAGGAATATTATAGCGGATTGCACGAGTCAAATTATCAAACTTTTTTGTACTAATTTAACCATCGAAAACACAATTCATTCACCCGAAAATAAATGGCGAAGTAATAATTTTTGTCACTCCGAATAAAATAATATAATAAATTAGTAGGTAAGTAAATTAACAATGCGTAAGTCAAAGGCAAGATTGTATTGAGATTTTAAATGTTTCATCCTTTAGAAATTATTAAACAATGTATACTTTATTTTTTAAGAGTTTTCAAATAGTGTCAGCAAGGCACATTTTTTTGGGTAATAAAGTAATTTACGATTGCAGCTGGTTGTTTCTTGTTATTTAGACAATGCATTTAGGCATGGACATATCGACACAAAATAAGAAGGTTGAAAGAAATTTAGGGATGTCATAATTTTTATTTTTAACCCTTGCACGCCCGGCATAACATAACTTCGTTAATTTTTAATTTTGAGAAAAACTTTAAAAGATACATTCATATATAATTATCTCAATCTAACGAACCGCAACGCAATTTTAAATGAATCCACGAGCCGGAACGGTATATTTTGGAATTCCACGAACCACAACGGCGCTCCGGTGCGTTCCTGTCCATTCCGAGCGCTGATTGAAAATCTGTTTGATGATGATAGGAGACCTATTGGCTATACTCTTAATGAATGTGAACAAGCCCCATGCATAAATAGGGCAGAAATAATAAACGCAATACGAAATTCAATAAATGGTAAAGCTGTCGGCCCTGATAATATTTACAACGAAATGATAAAATTATTAGAAGAAGATCAATTAGAAATTCTCGTTGATTTGTTTAATAAAATTTACGAAACGGGCATAATTCCCGATGATTGATTGAAATCGACATTCATCACTCTACCAAAAAAGGCGAATGCAAAGGAGTGCAGCGAGTTTAGAACAATAAGTTTGATGAGCCACATGTTTAAAGTCTTATTAAAAATCATCCATAATAGGATTTTTCGAAAATGCGAAGAAGACATGGATGACACACAATTTGGCTTCAGAAGTGGTTTGAGCACTCGCGAAGCACTTTTCAGCTTGAATGTTCTAGTGCAAAGATGCCTAGATGTTAATGTTGATGTTTATATGTGTTTCATCGATTACGAGAAAGCATTCGATACTGTTGGGCATCCTAAACTTCTCGAACTCTTACAGGAGAAAGGCATCGATGCAAGAGACATTCAACTGATAGCTAACTTATATTGGAATCAAACAGCGAATATTAAGATTGAAAACGAAATCAGTCGAGAGTTAAAATTCGTCGCGGTGTAAGACAGGGGTGTATATTGTCACCTTTGCTATTTAACATGTACTCGGAAGCTATTTTCAAGGAAGCCTTACAAGGTGAATCGGTGGGTATTATGGTTAATGGCAAACATATTAACAATATACGATATGCCGACGATACTGCGCTGATTGCTGATAGTTTAAAGAGTTTACATCAACTGGTAGAAAAGGTTAATGAGGTCAGTAATTCTTATGGTTTAAAAATGAACCTCAAGAAAACAAAACTATTACTAGTATCAAAAACAGCGACACCAGACACCAACACAAATTTTGTCATTAACAGCGAACCAATCGAACGTGTGACCCATTATAAATATTTAGGTACATGGGTCAATGAGAAATGGGACCAGTCTCAGGAAATAAAAACTAGAATTGAGATCGCAAGGAGCGCCTTTCTCAAAATGAGACGCCTCCTTAGCAATCGAGATCTTAACCTAGGTCTGAGACTGCGTATGGTACGTTGTTATGTGCTCTCAAATTCTTTTCTATGGTATGGAACTATGGACGCTAAACCAAGAGATGTCACGGAGACTTGAAGCTTTCGAGATGTGGCTGTATAGACGCATCCTCAAAATTCCTTGGACTGACCGGGTGACAAATGTTGAAGTTCTCAATCGAATGGGGAAGGACCGATAAGTTCTACGTAGTATCAAAACCAGGAAACTACAATACCTCGGCCACATTATGAGAGGACAAAAATACAGCATTCCCTAACTTGTCATTCAAGGAAAGATCAATGGGAAGCGTAGCAGAGGACGGCGCCGCATTTCGTGGCTTAAGAAACTCCGTGATTGGTACGAGTGCAGATCCACCGAACTGTTCTGTGTAGCAGACGACAAAGATAAGATCACCTTGATGGTGGCCGACCTCCGCTAGGGGATGGCACAATAAGAAGAAGAATTTACAATATGTATAATAGACAATAAATTCCAAGTACAGCAACACCAAACTTGAAATGTCAAAACATAAAAATGGCGAATCGGACCGTGAAGGATGCGAAGTCCGTTCGCGGTACAAATCCGCAATATTTAATTGAAAAGATTATTAGATCTCGAATTTATGACTGCAAATATTGGAAGGAAGAATGTTTCGCCCTGACCGCAGAGCTTCTCGTCGACAAAGCGATGGAATTACGGTTTATCGGCGGTGTACACGGCGGTCACATACACCCCACACCGTTTCTGTGTCTTGTATTAAAAATGCTCCAAATTCAACCAGAGAAAGAGATAGTGGTCGAGTTTATTAAAAACGAAGAGTTTAAATATGTGAGAGCGCTAGGCGCGTTCTACATGCGGCTCACTGGTAGCTCTATTGACTGCTATAAATATCTGGAGCCGTTGTTCAACGATAACCGCAAATTGAGGCGGCAAAATCGAAACGCGCTGTTTGAACTCGTCCATGTGGATGAATTCATTGATGAACTGCTGAGAGAGGAGCGTCTCTGCGATATTATTCTGCCTAGAATTCAAAAGCGACACGTTTTGGAGGAAAACAACGAGCTTGAGGCAAAGATTTCGGCGCTTGACGATGACCTGGATGAAGACATTCAGTCTGATGACGATTTAAAAGATCCTGATAGAAAGGAGAATCAAAAACCGTCGAGAGTCGCCGAGAAAGTCGTCAGATTGAGGGAAAGCGATCGAGATAGGCGAAGAAGGTAATTATTTTGTTTTAAAAAATTGTAAATGAAAGTACTATAAATTCTCTCTTCAATTATTACTTCAGAGGTATCTCTGAGTTTTGGAAAGACTAGAGTATTGAATTTAAAAAACTAACCAGCACCATCTGAAATTTGTATTCTTAGTTCATTGATAACAGATAAGTATGACTGACACACTATTTATGTCAGATCTTAATAGCCTACTTCCACCCCTCGCCACTGATATATTATATTGGTAAATATGATGCACCAAGCCCAATGGCCTTTCGTCCTCAACATTTTGGTGGTTGTCACTAGTTCTCCGCCGTCGTAAGCTGTCAGACGCCATTGTTGAATTCCATCATAGTGTTGCTATCTTTTTGTCACCGAATTATAGTACGCGATCCAAGAAATTATAGTATTTCGGCAAAAAATATAGGACGTGTTGAAAATGTAAGAGTTTTTTTGTTTCTCACATAAACATAACGTAGAATTCGAGAAATTCCGATGCCCTTTATTTAAACACCTCTTACAACCCGAAAATGCTAACCGGCGAATTCAATTAATTCCATTTTAAATCAAGTCGAGGACTTATTACCTCCGTCGAGTTTTTTTACACCAATTCACAGTAGGAAATATCGAAATTTTAGTACTTTTGGCATATATTTAAATGTCGAAATTAAATCGTTAACATGAAAATACATTTTTACCGATATTCAAAATTTTGGTATTTTGGACGTATTATACCTTTTTAATAGTACACGGACCAAAATGATAGTACAAGTCGTCAGCTGAATGTAGAACTATTCTAACTCACATTTGAAATATTTTGTATCCATTTATCCATAAAAATAATAAATAATTTCAGTAAGTTGTTTCAAAAAATTCTCTCAAAAATTTCAAATGTAAGTTAGAGTAGTTCTGCATTCAGCTGACGAAGTACTATAATTATAGTTCGGTTGGCAACACTGCGTTCACTGACAGGATGGCAGCGCACGAGGGAGGAGAACTAGTCACAAGACCCAACATTTTTAGTACTCGCGATTGTATACCTATTAACGAAGAGCTTCATTGTCATCACGATATGTGCTGTCACAGAAAGCTTCCGCTACGGGAAAAAATATTTAATGTTGTTTTTGGTTTTTAAAATGTTATCAAATTGATGCTCCCATCCCGTAGCAGATTTTGACCCTTGTCACTTGGAAAAAATTACCAAAATGGCCAGAACAACAATGAGGTCACCTCACGCGTATCACACTAAATTGCCAACCGCATGACTCAATGAACGTTTTTTATTATATTCTGCATGCCTACACATTTTTGACTCATGTCAAAACGCGTGCTCTTTATTATTTTTTTTCTGTGGATTTTTTATAAATTATTATCGATGTCTGGTGTTTACATCTATTATCTATGGTCTGCTGGTTGGGTTCTGTTCAAAATATTATCTATGGATGCACTATCGCAAGTAATTTTAACGCACATCTCGAAACTGTTTAAATAAATTGAAGTTACCAATGAATAATAATTCCAAATACAAATAAATTAGAGCCGGCACTTTCCATACCTAATTGAATTTATAGGGATAGTATCGTTTTGGTTTTAGTGGTCTTTTGTGAGACCTAAAAACGAACCAAAACCTAATACAACCTACTGTTACCCAGAAATTTGTAGGTTGTGTTAGGTTTTGGATTTTGGTTTCAAGTTTAGTAAGAGGTGGTCAAGGGTGCGGCTTAAAAAATTTTAATATTGTTTTTATTAAATTTGGCAGCATATTAGGAGGGCACCTGCTGCATATCGGTTGAAAAACACTGATTTAGTAGAATAACGCATGTATGTAGTTTGTAAAATGATTTTGGTTCTTTCAGGTCAAAAGAAAAGGAACGCGATAGAAGATCTGACAGAAAAGATGAAAAAGAACGCAAAAGAGAAAGATCCAGAAGCCGGGATAGGCTGAGAGAAAAAGAAAGAGATAGGAGAAGGGAACGAGAACGGGAGAGGGACAGGCATCATCGACCAATTCCAGACAGACATGAAATCGATCACAGGAGAAGAGAGAGAGACAGACGGCATTAACTATTAACTTTACTAATACTAACTAAGTACAGTTTAACGATACTTCTATCAAGATATCAAATAAGAAATTCATAATTTTGTTACATTCATTCAAGCATACATCTGCCCACAAATGGTTTTAAATTTTTGTCACTAAAGCCTGTAAACAAACATTAATTGTTTGCAACTTAACACATATTCACACTCGCCGAGATGTGTACTTAATACTTGGAATACATCCTAGCATATTTCGTCGCCGTAGATGTCAAGGGAGCCAAGCCACGAATTTTGCGAAAATGAGTAAAGTACACAAAAGCATTTTAAAATCATCAAAGATGCAGTGGTCAATGGATTTAAGCCACAAAACTCTTTTGACTACCTCACACGTGTGCCAACTGTACATTTCAATATTCAGTGGTCAAGAGATATAACACACATAACTTCTAAGATACTATTTTTTTTAGTTATTTGTTCAAAATAATAAAAAGATAACAACTCAAAGTATATTCTATGTTCAAAGTTTTGCCATTATATCTTTAAAAACAATAAAATTCAATAAAAAAATATTACTTTTTTTTGTCACACAAAATCTTTGCGCGCCTGTTTCTCAGCATTATGATTTTGTGGACTCGCTACCTTGACATCTACGACGACGATTTATCATGATTTCGGGGTGACTTAGATTGATAAAAATAATGTTACGAGGGTTATTACGTAACACTCCACAAGACCATGCGTTGTGCTACTTCCAGTGAAAGTATTACAATATGTGCACACTTGAAAATACATAATTTTGAAACATGTCAGAAAACATACCTATTAGGAAAAAGGGAAGACCAAGTGGGATTTGAACCTTACATCTTTTCACTACCGAGGTGACTGCTCTTGTGCCTTAAGCTATTGGTCCACCTTACCATGTTTACGATCGTTTATATTTCAATGGATTTTCCCATGTTTTCCATCCACGGCAATATTTAAAAAAACATGATCATAAATAAAAACATTTTTATACATTTTTTTGAATATTCATTTGGGGCAGATGCATATAGGTCTGGACTAAGCTTAATATGAGAGAGATATTAATATTTGCACACCCAAAGAATAACCAATTACAATAATCATTCAATTAAATTGTGAGATCATTCATGGTTATCTTCTCAATTCGCTGAAATAATCTAAATGCAATGTTCAAATTTTAATTCATTTTGGTGAGTTATTGAAGCATCATCCTCCTTTCTATTATAGTTAAGTTAAATACATTGTACAAATTAAAAGATAAGATGTGTGAATATTAATTGACTATTAATAAAACTGTTTTTCAATGACCTATCTATTTATTAATATTTCCTCTATTCTCACATCCTTGTCGTCATACCACATAATCGAACCAACAGTACCTACATTATTTTATTATGTTCCTCCATAATAATAAATTTCATTGACATGCACACTGTAGAAGCAATGTTCCCTTTAATTATTATAGTGAAAGTAAATGGACCCTGTAAATTAAACACAATAGAAAAATTTAAGGGAACATTTCTTAAAAGTAATAAATAGAATTCCGATAGGCTATATACCAATACAGTAAATTTTGATGCAGGGTTTTGAATGTGTGAGTGTCCTACGAAAATGAACAATATGTGCAGTAGTGTGTGTAATGCCAGCGCTCCGTTGGCGAGCCAAAAGTCTGAGGACAATAAATCATCCGACTTGTCTATGCTCTGCTACTGATCAACAAACGAATAAAAAAGTCGAGCTGTCAAAAGTCAAAAGTTGCGATTATTGTAATGTCTTCCGATAATCCTGGAATTTTGTGTTATTTATATGTAGACTTGCATAAAATAATAGAGCAATGAAAACAACACAAGTTTTACGTTTTCTTTTATGAATTTCATATATACAAGTAAAAAAATAATTGATAAATCTCTCATTTTCTAATGTGTAAATTGACAAATCAATCAATAAATATATTTAAAACAATTACAGATTTTTTTTCGGTCCGAATGATTGCGTATTAATCGAATTTACGTAGTGATCGATGGACGAAGTCTGTGATACACCCCTGTTACAGGCGTAAAATCCCGGTGTAAAATAATCATTTAGTAGTCATAAGTCGAAACGTAACCCTGACCTCTAGAAACGGCTTCATAAAACATCTAATCTGATTCCTTGCTCAACTATGTAATTTTTTTATTCATAAGTAAAGGCCTTCGTCCGGTGTGTGAAAATCATATTATACTGGGTGGAGGTGTAATTAAGATAAATTTAATTTGATTTAAAAAGTATAAATGATGATGGATGAAAGAGATAATTTTAAGACTAAATATAATGAATAAAATATAAGTATTTAAATCTAATAAATTTTGCCGGCAACGTTAAAATCTCCGCGTACCTGCGCCGAGGTGGTCCTCGTGATTCGTCAAATCAAAAGAATCACGCGATAAAATTTGGCCAATCACGAGAGTCCTTTTTGCTGGTCGGCGTGGGTACGGGGAATTTAAAAAGAGAAAAAAGAAAGTTAGTAAGCGTCCCATTTCCAATATGTACGGACCTGCGACTATAATTATTGTAAAAACCCAGATATAAATTTGTGAAACTGAAATTCAAAAAAAAAATATAAGACAAGACCACGTTACGAACACAAAAGACCTTGTTTTATTTCCACTCCAATCGTTTAACTTTTTTTGTGAATCCGGGGTTCGATCAACGCTTGAGCTAGCCGCTGGAACCCTGGATATCTCATCTGGCAACTCGGAGAGTAAAATATCAAACATGTTTGAAATCCAACAAGCCTGGTCTGCGGGTAAAAAGTCTGCAGATCTGGGGTGCTCCACGCGAAAAAAAAAGTCTGACTGACTGTAAATCGTCTGACTTGCGTGCCAATGGAGCGCCGGCTTAAGGTTATACCTCAGTTGAGGCATGGTCTAAAAAGATCGTGGCTAGGCGATGCGCGGATTGCGGGAATCGGTTGCAAATGACGCATGTCGAACGAAATATAATTTCTCATATAAATCCAACATGTGTCCATTTAATGTTCTGTTTATTGTTCTAGTAACAATAATAATATATTCATTGACATGTTTTCTTTTTAAAGTAAATGGGTAACGTTTTTAGTCATCTTTACACGATTTAAGAATTAATACCCCCGATGCCAGCACGAAACAAATTGACGCATTGACACCTCGACGTGATTGATTGATGTCACTCGATTGAGAGCGATCTCAGACTGCCAGCGAGTCCAAAATTTCGTCGCGCCTATAGTTGAAAATTATTTGCCGTCTCACTGAAGTATCGCCTTAATACACCAATATTATTGTTGTTTTTATTAAATAAAACGCATTTTTTTTTATATAGTACTTATTCCACTTTAATTAATATATTAGGACCGGTTTCGTCCGCCTCAGTGGGACATTTTCATATCAGTTGAAAATGTCCCACTGAGGCGGACGAAACCGGTCCTAATATATTAATTAAAGTGGAATAAGTACTATATAAAAAAAAATTGCGTTTTATTAAATAAAAACAACAATACAATGCAGTTCCACCATGAATTGACAGTTAACAAAATAAAAGACACCAATATTAAATGAGCGTCAATGCATAACCGAGAGCAGTTGTTTCGACGTATGATTTTGATACCAGATGAAGGTCTCCCACGGGAGACCACCTTAAAGGGTCTGACCGAACAATCAACTGTCCCAAAAAACACAGCCTGCCGCAGCCTACTTCTGCACACTTGCACACAACCATGCATCTTTTGGTTTACGCCTTGTCCGCGCATTATCCTCTATGCTATACAAGGTGACATACTAATTGCGACAAATTTTGACTATCGGCCTAATCAAGCTACTTTGGCAATCGGTTTTTGTTTATTAAATCAAAGTAGATACCTACTACTTCAATTACTAACCGACGTCACGGATTTCTCCAATATTTTTATGATGTAATTTACTTTGCTAATAATATAATTAACCATTTCTTTTATTCAACGAATAATTCACAAGATTTAAGAATGCACCATTCTAATTATTGAACATACATAATTTTGAAAAACACTTCTGAGAAAATATATTAAAACCAATAGAAAAAAATCTTTCTAAATGTGGGAATTAATCGCACATTACAATAATCAAAATTCACAAAAAAATAACTTTAACATTATTGGAAATTAGTTTTCACATATACCTAAGTAGGTACTACCTAAAATATTTCTCAAATAAATAAATGAAATCACATAAAATAGTTTGTTTTGTTTTTAGTTCTGTATCTTAGTGCTCGGCTGTAGTGGTTTGGCGGGCGCGGCGCGGGGGCGTTTTGCGAAACTCAAACGTATAGCCGTGTGTATTATACCCCAAAAAAGACACTGTCTACGAACATTTTTCGCCGCCGCGCCGCGCCCGCCAAACCACTACGGCTGAGCGCTTAGAGTGAAAAGTCTGGAAGTCACATTAAATATTTTGAAGGAGAGCAGTTTTAACAGTTAATCAGCTAATCTAGTTAAAATACTCGCGTAAGTTAAAATATGTCGGACTTTGGACCGCACTTTTGCAATATTAATCCTCTTGCTATTAGCCTAACGAAAAAAATACTTAAATTGGACATCCATTCTTCAGCTCTAAAGTATAATAATTGACGTGTCTAATTCCAAAAAGCGATAAGTCCACATTTCGTCAAAATCGAGAAAAAAATACGCACGTATTCTTTGTATTATTTTACACAATACGTATTGATCTATAAATTCCAAAACGCGACAAAACCTTACGATTTTTGACAGTGCCTTCATGACAGTGCCACGGAAATATGTGCTTTATGCGGAATAAATTAAAAAGTGAGGTACAAGTAGCGCTACGTCCAATTTTATTTTGCCTATATTTATTACATTTAAGAGTTTATACGTTAAAACAAATAATTGAAGCAAACATAAAAACGTTGTTTCCCGCAAATATCGAATTGTGGACTTGTCGCTTTTTGTAATTAGACGCCTCAATTGGACAATCATCGTTTTAGAAGTAAGGTGAGTCGGGGTAAGTGTGACATATAATTCAATGAGATGAATTTCAACCTGTTTCATGATGAATAGGTGTGTTTTAAACAGTTAAAACTTTACCGTAAGATCTACAAAAGCATTACAATTAATATGTACAGAAGGATCCCACTGTATATCTTACTATGATACGACGTTTTAAAGATTTTTGATCACTAGTCAGTTTGTTACACTTACCCCAATATTGGGGTAAGTGTCACTAAATTCATCTTTAATCCAAAAGTAGTTCAAAACCATAACGTATTGCATGCATAGAAAGGTAGTATTTCATTTAATGGATATTGAGTCTTGAGTTAAAACTACAGTATAGAATTTCAACAAAAATGGACTAAGACATTTTTTTTGGGGTAAGTGTGTCATACTATGAATAAAGTGCTAGTGATGTACCGAAACAAAAACGACGTATTTTTAAATTAATTAACGTAGGTAGTTGACGGAAATCCGATGACACTAACGAGTTTACTTTTTGAAAGATCATGGGAAAAACTTGTTATGCCAAGTTGACAGTCAACATTATAAATATGCTTTGTGGACAATCTTTTAAATTCAGGTTGATGATTGTACTGTTAAATAAGACAAGTTATATTACCAATTGATTACAAAAGGATCGTAATTTTTCGCACAGGCAGCGGTAACGAAAACAAAAAAATAAAGTCACGAAAGTAGAGCGGCGCGGGCCGGAGTGGCTTCCCGCTTCAGTCGGCCGCAGTGTTGCCATGTCTACTGAAATTTCAGTAGATCTACTGATATTTTTTGCCAATATACTGAATTTTTGATTTGTTTTCTAAATTCAAGAAATCTACTGATATTTGTGTTTCTCCATAATTGTAAATTAACTGATGATTCTTTTGACAATAAACTTGAAATGATTTACGCACGACCATTTTTGGTGTGTTACACTTCTAAATTGACGTAGAAAGCATTGTAACTCTACCCACGAGCGCCATTTTACCCACTAATATCATCATTGTTTACAATTAATTAATATTATTAGTTATTGTTATTCTTATTAGTTTTAAATCATATCTAATATACGACATTTTCCAAAATCTACTGATATTTTATGAAATCTACTGAATTTTTTGTCAAAATCTACTGAAATTTTGAATTTTGACTTAACAACACTGGTCGGCCGCAAACGGCGCTTCGGGAATGACGTGTGACCCACGCCCAGCAATTTATTTTATTTTCCTTCGAATTTGGACAACCAACATTCAGAGAATTAGTGGGCAAAGCATGTTCCATGTTTAATAATTTTAGCCGTCAGGGTTTAAGTAACCATCATATTTAAATGATAACTTATTTCTTTTAATAAAACCTATAAACCAATTGTTTCCGGGTACTTCGTTTTTAAACGGTATGTTCAGTGGCGCACCTAGGATTTATTATTGGGGGGGGCAAGTAGGAGGTTAAATATAGTTTTCATGCAAATGAAAAAAAAAACATTTAGTAGGATTTGAAAATTTTATTTACAGAACAAAATCAAGTTTTTTTTTCTTTTTACAAAGCTCTTGAATTACTTCGGCCGTGGTTACTTTAATACATTGGACGTTTAAGACGCACCCAGCGCGTAACGATTAAGGTGGTTATTCGATATAATTAGCATGTTATTTAAGTGTGGTAATTAAAAAGTAATTATCTAGTCAGCAGTCAATGTGTTTTAATCTCTCTGTGTACTTATATAAAAAAGAAAGGCCAGTCCATTTAATCTTGACTACGTCATGGTATGTCACCTTATGTATGTACCATGTACACCTTATAATATAATGTTTGTTTTATGTATGTTTTTATGTATATTTTATGTATGTTTTTAAAAGGCGTAATGTTAAAAATGATCTTTCACTGACACATGTTGTGACTGGAAGTGTTTCACATATTTTAAAAGATGTTGGGGTAAATAGTTTTGTCGCATTTTGATATGGCATCAACAGCATTTCTGCATGGAGTGACTGCATTTGATTTATCGAAATTTTTTAACCATAATTTCAACTCGGCATTTAAAATTGCAAGATTTGTAGAAGGCATAGCACGGTCATAAAATTAGAACAGTTCACGAACCTGTACCTAACCAATTTTTTTTATTGTTTTTTAAACGGTACATGTTCAAACACGCGCGTCAATATCATTTTACTCCCTACTTCAATTATAGTTTGTCAATTTATGGCAACGGCCGTATGTTGTAGCTTAACCACTGGGGAATGACAAAAGAAATGGCGTATTTCAAAAAAACACTACCTTATTCTTAGGTCAATAATTATTATAAAGCAATCATTATTCATAAGATGTTTATCACACTTGAATGGTCAAAGACATAGCTTATAATGAGTATCTTTAGAATCATCTTGAAATGTGTTAATCTTGCCGATTTTTTGAATAATAAAATGCCTAATTCTTGTCAAATTTGGGATCACAGAGATTATCAATATAATTTTTTATCGTAAATATTTTACTAAAATTATCTCGTCATAAATTATACTAATGGTTTTATAAATGCGATTAAAAATTAATACACGTAAAAAATCTTAACACCACTGTACTTTCATGTACCGAAATATGACTATATTCTAAAACATTAGAGCGAGAGGTTTAAAAGAATGCTATTTTATATAACAAAAATACTTCATGCAGTCATCAAATGTTTGAAATAAATATAAAGGATAATAAGGCTTCAAAATTATATAAATAGATTATCTACAACGTTTAAGGAGTGTCCAGGATCATGGTTTGAAAATACAATAAAAACTCAATTTTGACCTACGACGAGTATGTGGGCCGTTAAAGTTATTGGCTTTTGCACACGCTTCATCGCAATTGCCAAATTCTAACTGTGTGATGCACAATGAACATATATAAAACTTGTGGATATATGAGATTGGACACCATTAAACTTCCCACTCATTGATATGGCACCGTCGTAACGTTACCCATGTAAATATGATAAATCGATTCCATAATTATGGAAACTTTCAAATATTTTGTCAGACAAGCTTTCTCCTTTGGTGCTTGTTACAGGAACAAATTGAATGAATTGTTCACAAATTTTGTTTATTTCATCGTCTATGTATCTAATAAGCAAAGAAAATTGTTGCGTTGTCGAAATGTCACAAGTTTCGTCGACAAGGATTGAAAAACATTTTTATTAAATTGGAGGCATAGTGGCGGTAACCGTTGAGCGTGTCATCAGCGACTGGCGGATTATAAGTGACTAACAGCAACCATGCTGGACATGTGCGCCTAGCATACTAAACCATTACTCAAATAATATCGGCTGTGCTATCCGCTTGGTCTAGAGCAGTGGTTCTTAACCTATTTGAAGTCACTGTGCACTTTTGATCATAAGCAAAAAAAGCGGTGCACCAAAATCAAACAGTCAGAAAACAAAGAAAAATATGCGGACATAACTTTTATTACAAATTAAACAGATTACATACTAGTAAAAAAAATATTAAAGAAAAGATATATTCATAATATATATGGAAAAACTGTAACTAAAATTACCCTCAACAAAATGGAATTTATTTGATGTGAAAGTCAATAAAATTAATGTGATACCTGAGCTTGTCGGATTTTGCAGATTTCAGAATGATTAGGCCTTCAATTATTCATCTAAAATTATAAGACTTTCTCGTTTTTTAGTTTTTATATTAGTTATTGTTGAGAAACCAAGTACAAATATGATGTTGAAAACTATAGCAAGATTTTCAGTGCCCTCATGTAGAGACCTGGATATTTATCTTGGCCAGAAATGCAAAGTTCCTCCATAGTTATTTCAGAAAAATTATTTTCAGCCGTACTACAGTACTTGTTTTGTGAGACATGCTTTTCCAACGTATGCAAATTTTCTTCCAAAGCTGTTTCAATCTCTTTGGGTAATATTGTACTTCTTCTAAAACTGTCTTCTCTTCTTTCGAAAACATGGGTAATAATTGTAGATCGTGGATCCCGTATTTTCTCGCAGCTTCATATCCTGTCAATAGATTGTTGTTTTACACATTCAACTATTTTTTGTAATTTTTCTTGGTCGTAAGCTCCTTTATCTGTCTTTCGTTTATATTTACATGTGGAAAAATGCACATTAATTATCATATTATGGTAGATAAGTACTTATTTTAAAAAACTTATGTATTAAATTAAAACACATGCACTCTTCTGAGTACCTACTTAGCTAACATAAAACTATAATAATAAAATTATAAACATTTTATTTCAAATACGATCATTTTTTCGATCGATAAAAATAATGGATCGTGTCCCATCACTAGTTAAAATAATGACTATGCGAATTCATAGAAAATATAAGGGGGAAGTGTGATACAAAACATAGGCGCACTTACCCCACGCGTTTACTTTCGTGGGGGAAGTGTGTCTACTCGATTAAAGCTTTAAAATGCTTATCAATAAGTATAACGATAACAACACGTGAATCAGGGTATCAAAACACATATACTCACCAAATTTTACAACCATAATGTGCAGATTTCCGTGTTTAAAAAATAGTTTAGTAACAGCTACCATCTCACTCGTCGACTTCAAAATGTCGTCTGGAGAATAATCCATGTAGTCACCTCAAAAAACATGTTATCGACAACATTTCTGACTATTTTTATAAATCAGTGACTTTGCTATCACCTTTCCATAGAAGGCATCATCCAATTTATTTGTAGTAGATACTGAGATATCTTAGTAGCTACACTTACACCAAAGTTACACATACCCCGATTCACCTTAAGTATTTTGAAAACCATGTGATATTGGACTCCCAAATTTTCAGCATTAAGAGAACGTAAATACCCATTTAAATCTGCATACTTAACTCAAAAATGATAAAAAAATGACTTCACTTTGGTATTTAGAGTACAGAGTAAGATTGGTTTGTTATTGGACTTATTGGCAATGATGGCAACATTATAAAAAGTAATATTTTTTATTGCTAGAAACACTATAATGAAATGTCAAAATTAACGTACGACAGTAATGTGACAGATCTGTTCAGAAATCAGAATTTTCATTAATTATTATCTCTATCGTTATGGATAAGGAATCGCCAGCGTTATCTACGATAATGGATTCCACGCAAAGCGATAGCAAGCCCATCTTAGTAGAGGAATGTGTACCAGAGGGGGAGCTTGCGATAGAGCCGGGAGCTTGCAAGGAGAGTATGCTGGTAACGACGGATTCTTTCGAGGAGTTTGCCAACGAAATGAGTACCAGTTTAGATGATCGAATGCTGCGGATTAGTAATACAATCAGTGAAATACAGGAAGAAATCAGTGAAGTCAAAGACTGCAACGGTATTGACAGTATAATACCAGAGAACAAGGAGGACGGAGCAACAACCGAAACAAAAAATGACGACGTAAGATTGTTTTGTTTTTTTAAATACATACAGCAAATCGTCTAGTCTGCTTTTGGCGAAATTTTGACTATTTTTATTAGATGAAATAATAAAAAAAATGGTTTTAAATTCCACACGTACTGTATAACTTGTCTATTTATTTACGTGTTATAGCCCCACAGTTGTACGCCTCTGCCTCTCTATAAGTTAAATTGGGTCTTTTTACTGGTTCTCCGCCACCGCTCGCTGTCATCTGTCAGTGAGCGCAGTGTTGCCAACCGAACTATAATTATAGTACATTTTTGTTCGCGTACTATTAAAAAAGTAACATTTTCGTCCGCATACTATTAAAAAAGTATAGTACGTCAAAAATACCACAATTTTGAAAAATGGAATTAATTGAATTCGCCGGTTGTGCGAATATTCCCCATTGCTTATTTCATTGCGTTTAAAAGTTGTCTATATTGTCGATGTTTAAAGTTCCGTAAAATGTTCGTAAGTACTTCAATCACAGCAAATCGTAATAACGTGAAGCGAGGGACATAGTAAGTATAATCTATATAATATAAATAATATAAGATCTCAGTGTGCAATACTAGCCTATGGACGTAGTCTTGCGTTGTATACTCGCAACTCGCTAAACCAGGGCATCAGAATTTCTCGAATTCTCTGTTATGTTTATGTGACAAACAAAAAAACTTACATTTTCAACACGTCCTATAATTTTTGTTTAATAAATTAATATTTTTTATTCAATGAATAGGACACATGACTAGAGAATGTAACATTCTATATGAGGTGCTGAGTCGCTAAACTAGCTCCTGGCGATTTTTCGATCAAATTAGTTTTGAATGTACATAATATGTGCTCTATTGATAGATCTACCAACTTTTCCAGTTGAGAGTTTCAAATTTCTTCCAATTTCGTCAAAAAATCAAAATGAATATTGACGTGAGTCGCCAAGCGCGCTTTTTGAAAAAATAACGAGTCGCTAAATTGTCTCTTCATAACCGACCAATCAGACGCCGTCATTCAAATACTGATTTTAAACGTACTTTAAATTCTCTATACAATCGTGTCAAACTGGTCACGTGTGTGCAGTGAGAAAGTCGTGATTTTGCTTTGTATATTTGATTGTTTTTACTAATTAATAATAGATGTTTCATTAGTTAGTGTAAGGGAATCTCAACCAGGAGAATCAAGGAAGCGTTTGAGAAATCCAGCTGGCTGGAAATATGATGCGTTACGCTAAGAAAAGTATTTGAAAATGGGCATCCCACACATTAATTTTTGCTATAGTTGATTGAATAATCCAGTCGTGTCACATATTAATTTTTAGTTTCGTATGCGTTTTTGTATGCCGTAAATATTGAATATTAAGCATGTTGTAATTAAGATTTTTAAATAAGAGTTTTTAACATAATTTTAGTTTGTGTCAAAAAATATTATTATTGGGACCCTTATTAATTGAACATTATTTTTGAATCACTTGATGACTTTCTAAGTGAATCCATAATTATGATAAATTAATTAACGTAACCGCCTTAAGGGGGGACATGCTCAGCGTAGGTCAAAATGGAGCTTTTATTCTATTTTCAAAGCATGATCTTGGACATTCCTTAAACGTTGTAGATAATCTATTTATATAATTTTGAAGCCTTATTAACCTATATATTTATTTTAAACATTTTATGACTGTATAAAGTATTTTTATTACATAAAATAGTATTCTTTTAAACCTCTCGCTCTAATATTTTAGAATATAGTCATATTTCAGTACATAAATGTGCAGTGGTGTTAAGATTTTTTACATTTATTAATTTTAAAACGCATTTATAAAACCATCAGTATAATTTATGTCGACATTATTATAGTGAAATATTTACGATAAAAAATTGTATTGATAATCTCTGTGATCCCAAATTTGACAAGAATTAGGCATTTTATTATTCAAATAATGATAAAAACAAAAGAGATTATACATTACTAATATTTTATTTAATCAACTTATTTCCAATCATCCCCAGAAATCACTTATTCTTTTATTTTGTATACTTCTGTAATTTCTTGCTTACTGTTCATTAATAAACAACGATTCATTATTCCGAAAAATGATTTTTTATGTATGTATGTATACCACTTTAAAAGCTAAATAGATGCAATGTAAAAAAGATCTACCAGCTAGTAGGTAAGTATGGCTAAAAAATATTTTTTTGGCAAAATAAATTCTAAAATATCTATATTAATTAAAATAAATACGGGCCGCTACTGAGCTGTCATTTCCGGCCGACCATGTTCCCGCAAGTGCCAAATTCGACTCTATTGACATGGAATGTCAAAATGTGAGTAACAAGTTTTGCTCCTTGCGACAGCGAGTGAGTCAAGTCCGCTCTCCGGACAATTAAAATGCATTTATTTGGAATATTGCCGCATATAAATTGAATTTGAGGTTTTATTTTACTCTTAATATTAACCTGGAAGATACAAAACCACTTAAATCACACATAAAGTTAACACACTGTCCATAACAGTTTTTCGTGATTTACTCAAAACTCAAAAAACCCTCAGGAGCCACTTTAGCGACTCAGCGCCTCATATATTGAATATACATAATTTGAAAACATCTCAACAACCACTAGTTAATATTGTCGTAATTAACTAAGATACCAGTAGCTTAATTGGAAAACCATACTGGCGTGAATCCAGCAGATACAGGTTCAAACCCGTCGGGTATCACATTTTTTTCTACAAAATGAATTTTTCTAGTGTGTATATGCATCAGATGTTTAAAAATTATGTATATTAATTGTTTATTTCATGATTTATTTAATAACAATTTTATTTTTATACACAACTTTTTTTAACCGTATTTCAAAAACTTTAAGTTTTGCTATGCAAAGTTTCTATCATTGTTCATTCTATAGATTGTTAACCCTTTTACTGCCGAAATCAATTTACGTTTCAAGTGGTAAAAACGAATTCTGCTTCAATTCTGAGTATGTGATGACATTCCCAATATAATATTATGTCTTTGTGTGTTCAACATATTTGTATGTTTAAAATAATTTATTTACCTCCCTCAATTTACCCCTCGTTTCCCGTTTAAAGCGGGACGTCCAAAGACGTCATTTTTGTATGAGCGGCGTTCCGTTCACGGAAAAGTCGGACGTCTTAAGACGTCATTGGCAGCCATCCGGTTAAAACAAAGTCCAGAGCATAGATCGATTGAAAATGCGATAATTTTTAGTATACCATTTGCACTGACTGGCAGAGTCTTATGACGAATTGTCTTAGCTCTATGACTTGTTTAGCATTATGATTATTTCAAGGCCTACTATATTCAGGCTGTGGCATTGAATTGTAAATTATGGCGGTAGTGCTTGATTGGTAGGTATTGATTATCTTTGATGCAATGCGGTAACCTGTTAGCAATAAATGAAGATTTTTGATTTGCATAATTTGTTCAAATTATTACCATTTATGCAAAAGTCACCATTTTCTACTAACAGTTTTAAACGTTAAACAACGGCCTTGGATTATCTGAATAACCTTAAATTTTAAAAACTAACAAATTCCACCTGCAATTTGTATTTTTAGTTCAATGCAGAAAATTTTTTTATTATTTTTAATATGGCCCAAGTGTCATTAGAACTAAACCAATGCTGTCTTTCAACATGACTTAATTTTTCAGGCGGACCTACCGAGAGCCCTAAGTGATGTAAGTTTACAGTCAACGGAAGAGAAGCAAAGCAGCAGTCCTGAGTCAAGTTTGAACGGAGAAGATTATCTTCACAACGTGGAGTGGTTGGGAAAAGATAAACACGTTTTTATACTTAGTAATGCCGGGAAACCAATCTATTCTAGGTAATTATAAATTATATATAACTAACCTCAATTACATTGCGACATGCATTTGTCTATGCCATATTGCGCTATTCTTAATTCTTTTTAAGTGTATTAAGAGTCTATGTTTCATATGCCTACTGTTACCACCTAAACCATGGCATCCTCAGAGGATCCAAGGCCACGAGGCCTGAATCATCATTGGGCGGATTCATGCAAACATGAGCAGATCGACTGCGAGACAAATTTCTAGCCTGTAAGCTTAAATGTATGAAAATTTATAGTCATCCTTTTGCAACTTCAACAAATGAAATCATTCTAGCCCTTAATGTATGTAAAATCCTGCATTTTTTTATACCTACATTAATTCTAGAAGCAAGCAAAGTAAAACCTAGTGACATTATAAATTTTATACTTATTCAATTTTAAATATACAAGCAAGCTGTAATTTTAATGCAGTAATAATAATGCCAACAAATGCACAGCCCCTTTTCAAAGCATGTACCTTGAAAAGGTCTGGTTGTCTATTTCTATACCTATAAGCCGGGTACATAGGGTGTAAAGGCTGTCTTTGTGTCATTTTTCAGTGATAGGATTGTGAGTTATTTGTTATGTATTATTATTACCTACTTTAATTTTCGGAGGCTACCTCAGTCCCTAAAACAAACATAAAACGCCCTGTTTTCGCCTGTAATTCTGCGTTGTCAATCAATAAACATGTCCCCGAAAGAAGAAGCCAGCAGACGATCACCGTGACCTTACATCATCAGGGGTGTCCAGCGCATCATCCTACGCCCCCCCCCCCTTTCGAAGGTGACACTACATTAACACTGGCGGCAACATTGAACATTTTACCGTTTAGGTGCAATGAGAGGTCACTTTTGAAGATACTATTTAGGCTCCCAAATCAGTTCGGTTTTGGTAATAGTCTCTTTATACAAATGTACGTGACAATTATTTTACACAATTTTTGACGTTAATTTTTTGTCAAAGATAGACGTACAAGTAGTTTTGATAATATTGTGACAACTGAATTAACTTTTAACTGATAAATCAACATGTAGAATTTATTACAATTATATTTATATCATCATTTTACAACGTTTTTCTTAGCTCATATTCTTATTTATCCGGTGGCTCTTTGTCCGGTACAAATCTTGCAATCGATTTTTAACTAACTTCCCGACTAGCTAGACATTTGAAACTTTTAGAATATATCAGAACACAATGCCAATGCATTTTTTAGCCATCTTTAAGTAGAATTGAATTCATTTTCAGTTAATTCTGTTTCGGATGAAAAGTTATTTCGACATCATTATTGGTTTCTAGGGGTCTGGGGTCCTAGCAACTAAATTATTAATATATACGTGCGTTACTATCATTGATATACTACTAGATGAGGAGTTCCCATACAAGTGTCAGTTTAAAAATGTACCACAAAAGAAGATATTACGAATATCGTCTTATAATATTTCCTTGTAGGTAGGTATAATGCGTTAAGACCGTTAACATGGATTCCCGAATTTCACCAGTATTGCCCTGGCTGTAAAACTAAATTTGCGTTCTTGGAATAGTGATGCTAAGGGTGTCTGCAACCCAAAGCTTGCAAGCTACCAAAAATTCATGTCTGAGCGGACAGAGCAAGTCGTCATGCGCTGACTATTAGTTAGAGTAAGATGCAAGCTAGATCGGACTTACTCATAATTATTGCCAGGTCGTTTTCGAGACAAATATTAAGTGAGCTTATATCGAGTTAAGTCCGCTGATATTAAAACGGTAAGTTTTAACACTGGCCGAGTCGCTGAAAATCGGGCGTCATTTTAAGAAGCATATTATGATTCATCCAGTAGTATATCAATGGTTACTATGGAAATCAATATGACATGTCAAAATGATATTTCAGTATTATTTCTATCAAGTACAAATTTTTTTGATCGTTTAACACGTTGATCGCCATGGGGGTCACCGGTGACCGGCATTGGATTACGTTAAGGGGGCCATGGAGGTCACCGGTGACCGGCAAAGAAGACCTGCCTTAGAGTTGTTCTACAGCGCCGGCGGGCACGCGCGCAGTGCATTTTTCGATACGCGGTGACCGGCATGGCCCTTCTGTATATTACTGCCACTTTGCCTGAAAATATGTCTTCCCAGTCACAAAATATAGGCTCACTAATGTAAAGAGTGTACATAATGTAAAAAAAAGTTTTCCTTTTAAATTGTAAATGTGTTTTTATTGATATAAAAATAAAAATTAAATAGATTATAAAAATGTAAGTTAAAAAAATATGTAAATAATAAAAAAATAGAATTACAAAAATGATTATAAGGTATGTATACGTATATTTCCAGTTATGTGTATCCAGGTATTATACTACCCAATTTGAAAACTTTTATTCCGTATTTGTGCCTTTTCTGTTTATTATACTATCTAAATCTAAATATAATTCAACCGCGAAATGGCACCATGCTCTCGTCAACACATATGGACAGCTGACCGGCGAAATGGCCGGCCCGGCGCAATAGAATAAATTAACTTGTTGGCGCCGCGACGGACACATGTGGCCGGCACATCATAAAAACCAATATTTACGTAAAAAAATCATCAAAATGAAAAAAAAACATTATATTCTTTCATTACCTATCAAATAATACCTTAGAAACAAATAATCATTTTTTAACTATTATATATAAAACTAGTTGGCGATCAATGTGTTAAGCTAGTCAAGTCAAGTTTATATGATTCAACAGAAAATTTAAAAACGTATATAAAAAGTTCTTTTTATCTTGTAATTATTCTATAGTGGAATTCTACCAAGTAAATGAAAAAACTTAATTCATAGACGTAGTTGTTGCCACGCTTGATTTGAGTGCCATTGATAATGCTGGCTTTTGGGTCACCTAAGTAGTTTATCAAATTTTTTTAGTGAAAGAGGTTTATCGACATTTAGTTTGTGGTAAGTAAACATATTGATTGCAAAATTATCGAACACATTATGAATTTAACCTAGCCATCGGATTTAAACCTTTGGACCAAAAAGTACACTGCGAGTGGTCATGCGATGCTTATGTGGCGTAAAAAGCTCGTGTTTTGCACACAGTGTAGTGTGAAAAGCAAATGTTTACGCATCGCTCGGCCTTTTGCAGTGTGCTCTGTCAATTTGACCCATCAATTAATAACTGAGCGTACAGACCATTGCTTTATAGTTGACGCAAAAGGATCACGATGGATTTAATAATGACTTATCGATATGTTTAATTTTCTATATTTTTTTAGATACGGCAATGAAGATAAATTGGCTGGGCTGTGCGGGATAATTCAGGCTTTAGTAAATGTAGTCCACAATTCCGGAGAGGACACGATGAGGTCTATTCACACGCCCTCCTGTATAGTGGTTTTTTTAATGAAAGGTCCATTAATTCTTGCGGCGGTCTCTAAAACCAAGGAGAATGAAACACAATTAGTTTTACAGTTAACGTAAGTAATTTATTAGAACATTGTGTTTATTTTGTATGGCGTATTTTTTCATGCAATTCTTAAAAGAATACAAAAATAATTTCGAAAAATGTGCTATTCTTCTCTCCAGGCATCTTCAAACCTTTTCAATACATGATAAAAGTACAAACACCAATAAAATGCCATTAGTAATGATGTCAATTTTATGATGTTAATACAAAGTTCCACCCTGTGGAGGCCCATATGATCCTATTAGGATCGGACATGGCCGAAAAAAAAAAAAAACATGTTTGATGGCTGCATAAAGCAGTGTTTTATTATAAAGTTAAAAAATATAAACAATGGTATTTCGACTCAGTGTGTATGATTCTACAAGTAATATATAATTTTGTGTATTAATACTAAATCACATAGATACAATCAACAAGTTTATATTGCTTTGAGTATCTATGTGCGAGCTCACTAAGTCATACAAAATTTATCGTCTATTCAATTCTAAACTATCCTAAACGCCAATTTTTCAAAATACGTTTTTTTACATCAATCGATTCTCTCTGAAATTTCCTAGGGGCGGCAGGTTATATGAAAGTATGGTGAAGCAGGCTAGTATGGCGAAAAAGTATGGTGGGGCTGGCTGGTAATCAATTTGTGGCAAAATTTGAACATTAACATTATATCGTCGGTATACTGGCAGAAAGCTATAAATCAGAAATCCTTGTTTTGAGAAAATCGACTTTTTCTAAAATCAAGAAGTTTGGAGCTCTCTATTTTTTCACCTAAATCATTATTCATTAAACCAACCACTCTATGAAATGCATTAATCATTTAAGAATTCGATTCAAGTATAAGCAAGTATTTTTTGTAATGATTATTATTGGTTTTTTGAATTTGTAAATAAAATGGTGACTTATCGTTTTTTACCAGTACACTTTTGGAGTCAATTGAGTGGCAATAGGTAAAATGTTATAGTTGGCTAGTAATATACAGGACTCCTAATTATTATAGAAATGGATTTTTTTACTTGCAATATTACATAAATTAGAGATTTACACAGAAATAGAGGTACTTCTGTTTGACATTATTATAAAAAAATATCTGCTTTGATGACTTTTTTGTGTATCATTGGTATTTTAATTTCAAATTAAAATTATCTTTATTATTTTTTTCATACAATCAATACCTAATTAATTATGTGTATTTAGGGGAGTGGATAAAAATAAAGATGGGAATTACATAGTATTTTCTTTCATTAATTTATTTCCGAAAATATTGATACAAGAGTTAAGTACCTACCTACCGATGATCTATTTTATTAAAAAAAAAACATAAAAGTAATAGCTAATTATGTTAGCCACATTTAATTTTACACACATTGTGATAAATTAAGGAAGAGTTATTCCTCTTCCACATCAGAATCAAATTCCGATGGCTCAGGTAATGACGTCCTATCCAATGAAGTTGAAGTAGGCAAATTTTCATACCACGGATGTAGTTCTGGAGGTATAATGTTACCACGACACATGGTCAACAAATCTTTTTTTTTTCCTTAGAAATACATAATTGCGAATGATAAGCCCACGGAATGTCTCGGGTAGAAGGTATGTCGCTTCTTCTTCCTGAGCGATTACCGAGTACATTAATTTTTTTGTATGCACTCGAATAATCATACCGGTAAAATATAACTAAAGGTGAATGCTTTTCATACCTGAAACATTTCACCTTTAGCCAATGAACCTTTTCATTTTCTTCATTCAAGTTTTTATTTTTTATCACTGCTTTTGATAACTCCTTGAGGTCCATCATGTCTTTAAACGTCATTTGTTTGACTTCGTAAGGCGACTTATTTGAATTTTTAGACTTTCTTGCCACACGGCTCATTTTAAAAATATTGAGCCAGTCCTGCACGCTGAAAACATCCATAAATTTTTTTTTCTGTTCGATAGCGCTATGCATGCTATCTACTTCCATGTAAGTATGGCCGCTCTCTAAAAACTTGTGTTCAATCACATCTAAATTGGTAGATTGAACCAAGTTCAATAATAAGGCAGCCACATGGATATTCCGATTCTGACCACCACATGTATCGGAATATAATATTAAATGTTTGGCGGTGACGGGGACTTCTTTCTGTATGTACATAGCCAAACATGAACCGATCTCGCATGCTCCTCGTTTCCCATCCACCTCACTCCACGCGTAGCAAAATCCTCTGTTTGGTAGGGCACCTTCATAGACTGTCAAATTATACATGTTTAGTTTTCGCATGTAATAAACTAGTGACGCTTGGGATGACGGTATCTGGAGCACTTTTTGAAGATCGAAAGTTACCGTAACATATTTGTCACTTTCAACAAGTGCAACGTGTTTGTCAGCATTCTTAGAAGCTTCTGCTGCCTCCTTCCTTTCAATATGCATTTGGTATTCAGCTTCTAAGGAAAGTTTAACTTGATCTGTTGCTTGTGAATACCGCATACATGTGACACATTGGTCTTTTTTCGGCCGGAAGAAACTAAGATTGTAGTTCAGACTAAATATTCTTCTGTAAGTAATGGCACTTACAGGGTTTTTTTGGTTTTCTTGGCAAAACAAGTGGTATTGATCGTACATTTTATTGATTGATAAACCACTCTCCAAATACTGTCTTTTTGTAGAAGACCTTGTATAATGGCTTTCCATCGTAGGGTATTTTTCTATATGGCTCTTGACAAAATTCAGATCGTCTGAATTGGTTTTATTTCCTGGGCTTTTCCGACCTCTCATATCTGTGCCTTGGAATGAACCTTGTTCACCACGTCCCTTAAAAGCGTTCACAATTACTGTATTGGAGATACACAGAGTTTTAATAAAAAAATGTTGGCAAACTCTTTGCTTTATTTCATTGTGAAAAAAATGGTATGATTTCGCATCTACACGCGCTTTACCTTCAGGAATTCGAAGTCTCCGTGTTTTTGGTGCTTTGCTTTCAATATTTCCCAAAATGAAATCTTTTTTGCGCTCAAAACTGCCTAATGCCCAATATATTTCACATATTTTTTTGCGGTCTTCCATTGTGAAGTGTTCAGAACATTTAAATTTACATGACGAACAATCTATTATTTTAGGCATCTTAGCAGATTTTGTAATACCGCTTTTGTTTTCGTACGATAAGCATTTATTCATTTTCTCCTTTTGCACATTTCGTTTCCACCCTGCAGGATTAGGTGTCTTCCAACGACTGTTCTTATTAGATTGGTTATCTAAACATTGTGCTTGGGGTTCATCTTCTTGAATATCACCGCCTTCCATTGAATTGTCTCTCATCTCATCATCACCGCCATCTTCTTCGGGCAAAGTCATGGTTGGAGTTAAAAATAAATCCCCATCAGACAGGATTTCTTCAATTTGAATGGCGATCTTCATCTGTTCCTCATCTAAATCACTTTCTTCAGCGTATTCTGTGATGTTGTTTGCCATATTATCGTCATTAATCCCTTGCTGTATGATTTCTGTTAAAAAAAAAAACAAATATCATACATATATGTATAATTAAGCCATCTACAAATATAAATATAATTACTGAGTACTGTATTGACCGATTACTTAACACCAGCTTTCACTTCTACATAATACATATTATAGGTAAATATTTGTTGTAAACGTAGGTACTATTGCATATACCTACACAATATTAGAAAATCGTATTAAATCTAGCAAACAATTAAAAGTATTAGGTATTTACCAATTTCATTCTCATGGGATCTGTTATTTTGGTGTCCGTTATATTCCTCGGATATGATAATTATGGGAATGTCATCCAAGTCAACTTCATTTTGTATCGTTCCTATCGCTGCAATAATATTCAAGAATGTTAATAATGTTACTATTATAAGAAAGTAAGTAAATAAAGTATCAATATCATATTATTATTTATAGTAATTATAGTCGGTATATTATAATATACATTACAGGAATCTTCCTACGACGCTATATCAATTTTTCATCAAACAAAAGTAAGTTAAAACAAATGTTTTTCGTACAAACCTGCTTCGCCATAAGTTTGTGGGTTGATAGGCTTCTCATTTTCCACATTCATAGAATCGTTCTTCATTGTAGTACTATTTGTTGTATCATCTGAAATATAAAACGTACACATTATTTAATAATCTGCCTTTCAGATGTACAGAGAAGTATGTCAAAGTAACTTAACATCGATAATCAAAATAATCGATTGTGAAGCAGACTGCTTTGTGAGGTTATGTTTAATATGACTTACCTTTTATGTTTTTTCTCATTTTATTCTGCTGCCCGCACAAAAACATAATTTTTTCAGACCTTGATTGGTACATTGTTTCTAAATAAAGGTATTTTAAACACGAGAAACTAGAAAACAGGATAAAAAGGCGCGCAATCTGCCAATGTATAACATCAACTGTCAAATTCGACGAGTAGAATGCGCGAGTGCCGTGCGCAATTTAGTTAAGTTGGTACGAATAGCCGAGCAGTGGCATGAATGTGTACAGCCAAAAAGATATAAGTCACGTTGACGTTTTTGTGCAGCTATAGAAATATTAAATCTCTACAGCCATAAAACTTCAAGTTACTTATAGTTATTTTCCAGTATGAAATGCGAATATAATTGACTTAATTCGGATTGACATCTTTAAATTACGAAAAAAATAAATGGAATATGAATGAGCTTGTTTTTCCAGACGATAGAGCGTGTTAAAATCTATCAAGTTGCATTATTAGGTCAAAACAGCTAAATTTTGACTTAACGTTTTCTGCCAGTATACCGACGATATTATATGGGTACGTTATAATGACCAAAGTAAATCCTCTGTGATGCCTTGAATTTTTTTTATCGCGTCGCTATTTCTCGTAAGTTATCGGCTATTTGTTGGCCTGCTTCATTCAGCTGTATGAGAAAGCCGATTCCTTGCCCCTCTTTTAATTTAATACCTCTATGGAAATTTCCAACATTTCTGTACAAACCTAAATGCATAGGATTATACTGAATTTAAGAAACAATTATTTTCATGCCACTTCTTAAGTATCCTAAGTGACATTATTTGCCAATGTATTGAATTT
The DNA here is from genome assembly GCA_022495005.1 of Rhyacophila brunnea. Classification (NCBI taxonomy): domain Eukaryota; kingdom Metazoa; phylum Arthropoda; class Insecta; order Trichoptera; family Rhyacophilidae; genus Rhyacophila; species Rhyacophila brunnea. The sequence continues at coordinate 435,377 of JAGYXB010002002.1, forward strand.
TTCATAAATTTGAAATTGGAAAAAATTCCCCAAAATTTATTGTAATTTGAAACACAAAAAATGATTTTTTAATATTTCGATATTACAGATTTGAATCGAATTAAGTATAGGTTCATAATTTCTAAATTTCGCTTTCCTGCACATTTTATGATTTGGCGTTTAGGATAGTTTTGAATTGAATAGACAATATCGAGGGCTTAGTGTCAAACAACACTATCTACAAAAGTGCAACTTTACAGGAGAGCCAAAAATCGTTATTTTAGATTCTTGTTACTCAACAAGGGAAATGTTTATTTAAAACCTAATTTTATAATTTATTGTGTATTGTACATTTATCTTGCTTATGATGATGTTAAAATTTATAGGGATAGTTTTTAAAAAACATGAAAACAAGGGTAACTTATGTAGTTAGCGTTAAACTTTACTGACGATTTAATAAGAAATTAGAAAATATTGACACAACGTTGTTTGACTATCATGTAGCCGTAAATGTAAAATAAAGTTATCTGTTAAACTGGTCTTGCCCGTTGCTTATTTAATTAAGATATTCAGATGCATTATTTGTGTTTTCAGGTATGTTTTTAATCAAATTGTCTCTCTATTGACACTTTCACAATTGACCAGGATTTTTGAACAAAGACGTAATTATGATCTCAGAAAGCTCCTCTCCGGTGTTGAAAGATTAATAGATCATTTGCTTAATTTTATGGAACGAGATCCGACTTTTTTACTAGGAGCTGTAAGGTAACTAAAAATAATAAATTACATAATTATTCTTCCTCTTTCCTCACACCTTACTTTACTGTGCGTGGCTGTGTTTACAGGATGCTAACCATTTTCTTTGGGAATGTCCTAAAATGTGTACCAAAAGAGAAAAGATACTCTTCTCAGTCCAAATAACTGCTGGGTCTATCGAGCGAAAAGACTGCTTCTCTTAATCAGCTTGACTGTAATTTTGATCTTTTTTTCTCTGCTATTAACATAATGAAATTAAACTATAATAAATTCAGTAAGCACACTTAAGTGCGTGGCAACCTAAGTCTTAGTTAGTTGCTCCTAAACTGTACTGTTGCTCCTAAAATGGTTCTAATTTTTTACGCCTCGTGATTGAATCAGGTGTCCCTAGAAGACGGGATAGATGATGGGTGAGCTTAATAGAATCAACCTACATACTAATAACTACTAAATTAACCCCCTTTGGGGATTAGACCAAGACTGACTTCTGACGGTAAGCAGTTGGCTGCAACGCAGACAAATATTAATATTAGATTTTATTTAAATAGTGTCCAAATTACATTGGCAGATTGCGTCTGGTCTGATCGTCTGCCACGACTGTCAAAATCTATTCTCTATGGTTTTCAGGGAGCGATTGTGAGTAAAGTGGGATAAATTCTATTTTCCGTCGTCCCGATCCAAGTGAAAATTGCTGAGAACGTACGAAGATATCCGAACACCGGCCACTAGGTTTGACAGCTCAGTTTTGATATAAATTTGCGCAGGAATACTATTGCCACCAATCTATCGAAGAAATAGTTTTCGGTCAACCTATATTTTTTATAATAGCAACACTATGTTTATTTATACCAATCAAAAACAAGGACCAACGCAATTGAATCGTTGCGTGTAATTGCAAATAGTGTAAAAACATTGGCCACGACGGTCGGCGTGGATCGTTGGATCGGGTTAGGTCTGCGCGTCTGCCAATGTAATTAAGTCTTTATGAATGTCCAAAATTAGTTATAAGGAGTGTAACAAATATTTTATCTGGCCACATATTTTGAGAATTCAAAGCTCTGGTAACGCCTCAACGCGATATTGCGGCATTCGAATCTCATCCCTTATCAAGACGAGACGCTTGATTTTAATTCATGGAAATTCACATTGATAATTTATAGACAAAATATTATAAACTGTATGCTGTCTGTCTTGATTTGGAAAATATAAACCGCTCTCCACCCGTTAATTGGGCTCACTCCCCCGTGCCTTAACACTTCAATATTTACCGGTACATAATTTATCATGTATTAATTTTTAGATGCTTACCATTGGCTCCAAACATGCGGGACAATATAACAAGTGCAATAGTGTCGGCGTGTAGTAAAATAAAGGTTCGTTGTCATCTTTTCATTATCTACTAATGTTGTTATTTTGTTCTTAAAATATTATGTAGTCAGTAATTTTTATCCGTAAATGTATGTATGATATGGTAAAAATAAAATAGTATCATACCATTTACCCTCACAGCAGAGCTTAAAAGACTACTGTTTATATAGAATGGTTGTTTGTCATTTACTTATACATTGTTTAAATGGTTTGGCTCCTTTCCTACAAAAAAATCTTTTGTATAAGGCAGCAGACAGATGTAATCATGTGATAGATTTTGAAAACGGAATGTGGACTCAATTGTTTGAATTAATTATTTATGATATTTTATATTGTAGGACCTGGTATTTGCAATTCTAATGGCAGGCAATCAACTGATTGCATTGGTTCGAATGAAGAAGTACACTCTCCATCCTTCAGACATCCATCTGGTCTTTAATCTTGTCAAAAGTTCAGAGTCTTTCAAAACAGCTGAAAGCTGGACACCTATTTGTCTCCCCAAGTTTGATCCAAGGTAATTAATTAATTGTATTATAAATTGTTTTATTTATCTTTTTGATACATATTATTATATCATGTCATTAGACTATATTATATTTTATCAATTATAAGACACCATCAATTATTATAAAACACACAAAATTAATAATAATTAAAAACAAAAATAAGGATTGCTGAGGGTGTGATAATACATTTGTTTCATTTATTTGAGAATACCTTTTTTTTTTGCTCACGATGACATACGGTAACATGTCAGCTTATAATGTTGTGGGTCCCAGGTTCAAATCGTGGGTCTGGCAAATTCACATCTTATTTTAAAATGTATGTTTGGACTCAATACGTGAGCAAGTGGTGAACATCAAAATTGCTTGTAAAAACAAAAATCTGTTAATACAACCTCCACTCTGTGAAGGCCCATGTAATCTCTTTAATATAATCTCTAATATAGTGATTTAATGTAAACTTCGCTTTACATAAAAATATGGAATCATGATCATTTATCCAATAACAAATATATTAGGGGTCTAATGCATAGAATGTTGACATTATATAAAATTAACTAGTTAAGAATGCTATGCATAGATAAAAGTGGAATGAAAGATAAGAAAAACTGTGACTAACATGATAACATGGCTTCCTGCATTATAAGTGTTTAAATTATAATTTTCCATGTGTTTTAATCAACATGCAATGGTAAATGTAAAAAAACTGCACAATGTAAATTGAATAATTAATGTAAACATAATTTATTGATTGCTTTAATTAGTGCTTTAATTATAAATGCACTACAGATGAACTATCTCTAGCATTATTTTTTATTTATTATGGTGTTCATTAATATTATTGAAAAAATTCTCCATTGATTAAATACATCTTGCAAATTATTCATTCCTTTTCGGTCGGTATTTGTGTAGATAATCAGTACCAATACAATCTTCCTGAAACTTGTCTGAAACTATATTTACTATATCTGTTTACAAAACGCAATTATTTGATAGCGGCTATTTGTTATGTTTTAATGTTTTGCCAGCGGTTGTGTTGTCAGTTATTAGTTCCTATTTATCCGAATAATCAGCTGACTTAAATAAGTACTACTATGCATTGGCAATAAATGATTAGGAAATAAATAGCTTAAAATTTTTGACATAAATTGCTTATATATCGGCAAAGTGATGTACATACATAATAAAAAATGCGTAATTATTTTTATTTTATTGATGTTTTGCAGCGGGTTCCTTCATGGTCATGTGTCGTACTTGTCGGAAGATTGCCAAGCGTGTCTGATGCTGCTTACAGTCCAGCGAGACGCCTTCTACATTCTTTCACAAGCCAAGCACACCATTACAGAGGTATGTCCAGAGTTTGGATTATAACTTGAAGCAGTCATTATTTGATCTTTTTGTATTATAAAATAATAGGAATTCTACATTGTTCTTAGTCTGGTCAAATTAGTATTCTGTATGCTAATGTATTGAAAGGTGGCAGCTATAAACGGTTCATTGTATAGATTACTTTTGATGGTTTTGACGCTCAGTAATAGTATTTCTATTAACAGACTTTATATTTATAGCTGGCTTTTGGAGTTATCCAATTTTCAGTATGTCATCCCTGCACTCGATTTTGTATACATGAAATTGTAGAATATTCATGTCATATTTGTATCGATAAAAGCAAACGATGTGACCTAATACGTAATGTTTCAGAAACTACGGAGAACAAATTGTCTTGAAGCGATCAATGAGGCAATGCTACAAAGCAGAACTCTGCCAACTAGCAAACCGTTACGGCACATCGGCGTGCCGGAAATGCGACATTTTATATACAAATGCCGATCCACGGCGCAACTGTTTAGTTCCGATATCATGGAGCACAACACTAGCAGAGCCCAAGAGATCTGCGATGCCGAGAAGAATTCATTAAAATCCGAGGATGGCAATAAACCTGACAATTGGAAATTGCCTGATACAAATTTCCTAGATGACTATCGCACGGTTTGTGGACAGATACACTGCACTGCGAGGCCTGCTCAGCTTATTTATAGGGTGAACTCGGAAACGACTATTCTTGCTTGGGTATGATTTCATTTAATTTACTTAAAAGAAAACTTCAATGATTGATCATGAGTTTGGTATGATTGCAATAAAACTGTACATAAATTTTATAATACGTAATTAGTGAAAATCCGGTTTTTTAAAAACATGCCATTAAAAAGGTTTATTCTGAAAGTAAAATAGATATTTTATTATTTTTTCGATTATCTGGGTTTATTGTTACCGTACTATCATCATTTCCAATTAGTCCGGATAATCACAGTTTTACTTATTTTGATTCAAATATTCAAGGATATTTTTTAAAGTCATGTCATATCATGTCAAGGCATGATAAAATATATTAATATGTACTATATCAATCATACCACTCAGTATTACAAGGGTGACACACTTCTATATTTATGTTTTGTTGTCAAAACAAAACCAGAGTGGCGGAATCGATTGTCAGCATTTCCTCAATCATAACCTAGATCAACAGTGTCTATTATGATTTATTTAATTAAGACAATGTCTCTTGTAATGTATGGACTGCATTTGTATAAATAGCAAGGACGATCCATGATTCACCACTCATCTTGGGTCCGTCACTCGACTCACTACTCCACTCGAGTCTGTCACTTAATACAGTCAACCGTCATTCACACGAGTCCAGTCTCGCGGTCCTAATAATCTCTCAATAACATCAATCTCATCAGTACATCCGTACCTGTGATTATAACATTACTCTGTCATCTTTATCGTTGTATTTATTTATTCTTGTATCGATAAATGAACTAACTCCTCGAAACTTCCAATCAACTACGACTTTATCTCCACACACCTCATCATCCCCAAAATACTATAAAAAGTATTATTGTAAATGTCATTGTTTGAAAATCTACCATAAAACCATATTTTGGTACATTTGTTGTCTATGGTTATAACACTTTTTCACATTATTCAACATAATTCTATTTTATGATAGATTATGTAATTATTAAACTTTAATATATCATTATCTCATGGTTCATTCATAAGGCATCATAATGATGTATGTATACATCTTTCCTACAAATTATACAGATTGTTCAGAATTAGCTTCTAAAGATATATAATTAAAATAGTTAACTGGTTTGCTACATTTCTTCTTACTTACAGGTTACTTCAGGGTTCGAATTATACGTCACGTTCGATCCTCTGATAGAAAAATATGCTGCAATTGCAGCCGTAGACAAACTTCTCAAGTGGATAAAGAAAGAAGAGGATCGGATATTTATTATGAACGCGCCAACCTTCTAGCATACGAGATTTGGGGTGCCATCTCTTGGCAACCTCATCAAACACTCCATAAGCAGGAGTGTCAGCACGGAAGAGACCAATTGAACAAATTAAAATACTCAGAGACTTTTCAGTCCTATAAACGAATATGTAGTTATATTACATAGTGCACAGAGATATATTGAATTAGATAATAACAGGTGTTTTTTTATGTACTGTTTTATGTTTTGTTTTGCTGCCGATTTCGTTGGAGACATTGCGATTAATTTTTTTATTTTTATCTACACTAAACGCTGGCAATTTATTTTGGAGAATTATACTTTGTAATTACGTGTTATAGTTATTAAAATAAGACCATAATTTCTTCTAATCGCGAATAGCCGATTATGGGAAACGGAAAGCCTAAAATTAATTCTTAATGATCTATCATTTTATCACCGTAGAGTGACTGATCGATGTTGGATGATGCTGCAATTTTTTCTGCATGGCCCACTGCATAATTATGTGGTTTTAATAGTTTGCGCTATGATGGAAATTTTACACAAAGAATTTCCTGGACAAATTATGTCAAAATCTAGTGGCATCAATAATTATTCAGGATTACTTAAAGGAATGGGTCTACACAAACAAGCCAGCAACAATTTAACTACTGTAACAACATTTCCGAAAAAATTAACCGAAATACGTATTCAAAAAATATGCCAAAATTTTGTCGAAAGACTTGCATATATTATGTCATATTTCATAATTTATGGCAAAATAGAACGACCCATAAAGAAAAAAATAATAAAACCTGTTTTATTTACAAGGTATTCAAAAACAAAATCAGAACAGTACATAAAAACACGCTAAATTATATTATAATATAATATTTGATGATATCCAGTACATTATTTGTTTAATTTCTTCTGGAGAATATACCTAGATTCTTCGACAGAATTGAATTGGAGCATAATTTGTTCTCATATTAGCTAAGATCACGGATTTGGCAGGATATGTGCAGGTACAGTGCGAAAACTTTACGGTGATGGGCGGCGGCTTGGAGAACTAGATCCCCTCCTCTCGCGTTTCAGTATTCATTCCCCTCACCTTGAACGCATTTGACGTTTCTTATAAGTCCGCGGATCAGTCATTTAAACGTGTTAATAATGGCAAAAGTTTTGAAAAGTGACAGCAGGAAGTTTATAAGTCATCTTATCTCCTACTGTGAAGAAGAAAAACGATAAAATAACCTCATTCGGTTCTTAACAACGTTATTGAAAGAGTTGCCACGATGATAGCTACAAAACACACTTAAAATTTTAATGTTGCCATATAAAATTTATCCTAAATAATTAGGAAAAAATGTATACCATTATTTGGAATTTGCGAAAATAAATATGTATTTAAGGAAGTGGGAAATAATATCTTCTAATCCTGGCAATACTCACAATACTTCGAAATCGAAAACCTTAGATAAGATCAACACGAGCGCCGCCGCCAGGCCTCACATTAAAGTTTTCAGTCTCTATTCCTAACATTTTTACAGGCCAATCATAAATTTGTCGAATTAATTGAATAGTCATAAAATCAACAATGATGATGGCTCATTTATTATAAACAAGCTACCATGTTTCAATGTATTTTGGATTCATTTTTTTCCAATACTAATTTTGGCTATCAATTACTTAACCTCACTAAAATTGTTCCAGAAATGCCAACAAGTGTTTTAATACTAATATTTCATAAGGTTCCCTATTATGCGCTATGCGTCTATCGCGGGATGGATTTTGGTCGATCGCACCATAGAATGAATTCATTGAGATTTTGAAAAGGAAGCATTCCCCATTCTTATTATTGTTTCCTGAACCAGTTTACATGACAGTTCTTTTCAATTTAACCGTGAAGAAGTTCGTGTGGCCCCGCCGTATTATTTGAATCATATTGCATCACTCATGGCCTCCAGCAGGAGTGAGAGAAAGAGAAGATGTGAATCACCGCACTTTAAACCGAGTAGTTTCTCCTTACTATCACGCAGTAGGTTCTTTGCATAGTCGGAGAGTCACTTGCGCCTGTTTTCAACCCTCAGCACCTTATGTTAATTTTACATTGTATTGAGAAGATATTACTGTCTTCCAATATTGTACCTTGCCAGAAAGGTAAAAAAATCCTTCCATGTTTTTTTTAGGTTTTAGGATTATAATAATAAATAATTATGGAATTGCACCAAATGCGCTGTCATGCAACATTATGTTGTGTTGTAAATAATTTGTAGAAGTTATATTAAATACAATATGTAAATAAATATCCAGATATTCTGTATTTTAAACTAGAAGACTGGTATGACGTAAAAGTATTGAATTTTTTATGGTCAAATAAATTGATGGTAAATTTGATTGTTTCGATTTTATGTAAATTATCTATTGGTATGTTCTATTATGAGATTTTCATTAAATTAAACTTCTTCATTTTTTGTTTTAAAATTTTATCGCCTATTGGAGTAGTTATAGGAAATCTTTTAATTAAAAAAAACCTTGCTCAAGAGAATTTTGTGTAGGGTAAAAATATATGTGATAATGGCAACATTTCAATGTAATGTCAATAGGTTTGTTCCCAAAACTAAACATACAGACCTACAAGATTATCTATAGAATGGCCAAAAATGGAACTATGAACTACCATAGGACGCCATTTTGAAAATGTCATTTGAATGTCGGATTTTGTCCAGTTACGAGTCTTGATTGGGTAGTTTTCGACAGTGGCTCCCCCATCCCATTCTTCAGATAAGTTTATAGGTCTGTACCACAGGTTTGAGCCATTTTGGAATTTTTCTGTACACAACATGCCGGACAGTTTGACAAATATTACTGTGAACATTGAATTACTAATAGATGCAGCATTTAAAGAATAAAAGGGTCCTCGTAAACAATCCTGTTCGTAGACATCTGGGTCTACTCATACAAATTTTATTCTTTACAAAGATAAATACGGTATGAATGTAGTTAATAATTAATAAGTTCTACCTAGATTGCAATTGGGCTGATTATCGCATATTCGTGGTCATCTCTTTGACCTATTTTGCTAACGTATCAATTTTAATATTTTGTATTTTTACATGAGCGACCTTCCTTGTATAAGTCAATAATTATGGATGACTAGATTTTGCTGAAAACATATAAAAAGCGGAATATGACGTTGTATCAGCTGTCATATGATTTTACCATAAAGATGACTCTAAAGGTTCAAATATAATATTATGATCATGTTATGTGCTGTCACGTGCTGTCATAGTAAGCTGCCGTTACGGGAAAAAAGTGTGAAACATCATTTTTCTTGGTATTTAAAATGTTATCAGACTGATGCTCCCATCCCGTAGCACATTTTGAACCTTTAAACGAACATTGTCAGCTAACAAAATCTACCGAAATCACCAGAATAACAATGAGGTCACCTCACGCGTACTGCGCTACATCGACACCCGCATGAATCAATGAACGTTTTTTATCATTTTCTACATGCCTACACATTTTCGGCACATGTGTTTTTTTGTGTATAGTGGTTGGTACTATGTATTTTCTATAAGAATATTGTTTATTATCTATAGTCTGCAGGTTGGGTTCTGTTAAAAATATTATCTATGGATGCAATATCGAAGTAATTTTAACGTACGCACACGTAGAAACTGTTAATTTTAATTTATTAATAAAAATTAATTAATAAAAATTAATTGAAATTAGCATCAATAATGAATAATAATTCAAAATACTAATACATTAGAGTTGGCACTCTTCATCATTGAATTTATAAAGAATTTATAAAGGAACAAGCCTATTAACGTTATATAGTTATTAAAATATAAAGTAATGTACTGTAATGATTTTATTATATTATCCTGCTCGATGTAGGCCTCCCCAAGTTACTTACTATAAGGAAAATATTGTATTATAGTTAAGTGGCATTGCTGTATTTGTAATAATATTCATGTATCTGTATTGAATGTAATTATTTTGTAATTACATCTTTATGATAAGTAATATGTAAACTTCCGATATGCCTTCAGTGAGTTTTCTCGCTCTATGAGGCCGTGATCGACAGGCCGCACAAACAAATTTCCCGAGTTATCTCGTCCGACTTTAAACTCAAATTACTAGCCATTGTCGATTGATTTGCATAATCTAAAAAATTAAACACAGTGACATCTGTTTCAATAATTATGAAATACCACGCAACAAATTATTGGTATTACATTGATTGTAGTTGTAGCTTCGCTCTACATTTAACGTATGTTGTTAACAATCTGCAGCCTGTCAGACACTGCCATAGTAATATCGTGAGGCATAGAAAAGGTTAAACAAAAAATTTGCAATGGTAAAAAAAATGTTTATCAATTAATTTAAAAAATTATAGAGCTGTAGGAATTATAAAACTCCTGAAAAAGGCCAAGCTTTTTAATTACTTATTAATCAGAGATTATTATATGGTATTAAAGTACATTAAATCTTTTTTCAAGAATTAAAAGTATTAAAAAATATCGTCACTTAAAAAGCAATACCTTGTATCTTATTTCTAGATACTTTTCAGAAGAAACGAACTAGTTTTTTTGTTTAAAATTATCTGAAATAAATTGTAAACTTTGATATTGAGTTCTATTGATATTTTTTTGGATCGATTTTTGCTTACCGGTATCTTTAGGTTACATGCACACGGTATGGATTTATCTCACTCTGGTTATGTGGAATCTTTTTCGGTATTTGGGCTCAACGTTATAACCTGAAAAAATATTAAATAACTGTGAAAGTCTCCAGCAATCTAGGTCAACATGGAAGTTAACAAATTTTGAATAATTTAAAATATAAATTCCGTTTCTGGCAAGTACAAAAAAGTAGGTACAAAAAAATGGTTTAGGCTATTATATAGGTTGTCCATGGCTTCATTGAAGTGTACTAATACCAATAATAGATAATTCAATTGTGAAAAGGAAAAAGGGCGTAATCCACACAAATCAAGTTTTACAGGAGGTACAAAAATGTCTTTGTTATGGTTTTCGGTCAAAGTTAAAATACAAAATAGACATAACCTTGAAGTGCATGATAATCAATAATTTGGTTTTTATATCTCTAATCTGTTAAAAAAAAAACCTACAAAAATGATGGTTAAGTCGTTTTTCCCACGTCACTTCCACCCTTCTTTTTTTAATTGCTAGCTAAATTTAGATAATAAATCGGCATTTGTAGCTTACATGCTTTGGACACAACGTGTATTTAGTCGTGTACAACGTTATTATGCGATAAAACCTATTTTGAGAAAACTGAGGATTATGCCCCTTTTCCTTTCTATAGTTGAATACATACTTCTATAAAATATTGAGACACTATCTGATCAAGAAACAGTAGCCAACAAATCTCATCTCTAGCATCCACGCTTTGTTCCTGGTTCATTCAGACAGTCTATATCTAAGTGAGGTTTAGAGAGAAAGGTGAAAGGTGAAATTCTGGTGCCTCAAAATGAGAGATCTTTGTATACAGGAAGGAAAACTCAGGTACAACTACACAGCAACCCTCCTAGATAGTGTCATGTATTATGTCCAAATACCATCTATGGGGAGGTTTTCATTTAATAGTGATTACTCTAGCTGATGAGGAAAATACATTTTATACTAACAGATTTGTTTCCAAAAAATTACTAGTTATATAATGTTGTACAGTCGAACTTGGTTATTACGAGGAAGATGGGACCGACTGAATTTGCTAGAAGAGAATAGTTATTTTTAAATGAGTGGCCACATAACACAAAAAGTCGCAATTCAAACAAAAATACACAATTAGAATTTTTCCCCGAAACAAGCATGGCATTCATAAACTACAAAAGAAGTTGTTTATTGTAATGAACGCTGGTAGGTACCTACTGACTTCACAATCCTTGGATGTTTTTTTCAAATCTTGTCTGCATAAACACCAATTAGGTAGGTACTTAGACACTTAACTAGTGTCATAAACGTAATCCGAACCCGGCGGCATCCTGTCAGTCGGATTTTATTGCTTAGGGTCGAAATGTTTTTAAACGATTCACACGTTAACAGTTTTAAGAAAAATTTTGACGATATTTTAGCTCGGTATAACCGATAAGGAGCTCGTTATAAAAGTGAATAAATGTATGGAGAAAATCATAAACTAAAATGTCAACGAATGTTCCTCGTTTCATCCGAGATCTCGCTATATCCGTGATTGTAATAACCGAGCTCGACTGTACTTTAATTAAGACACGAATTGAGAGAGGTATTTGGATATTACTCAAAATCCATTCGTTTTAAGTGATATTATTCCCCGTATATGCTTAAAAATGGAAAAATTGCCCTTGTAATAAATTTTTCAATTTACTAGTCCAATAATCAAGATTAATTCATGAAAGATTTAAAAAGCACACATACTATATTAATAAAACTGATTGAAGTAGTGAAATATTACATTCAAAATAAATACTCCTTCAAACCTTCCGGTTTTGGTAAATAGTGTATGTATTTAATTTTTAGTAAAATAACATTAGTATTGTGGATTTTGGATGTCAGAGCAATTTGGATACTGTCTGCGGTGTCCAACCGATTCAGTTTATTATTTTCAAGTAAATATATAGGGCTAAAAAGATTATTCGTATTTTTTGGTCCTCATTAACGCCAAAATTTTCAAATTTACACCATTTTTGGGGTAACTTAGCCCTGTTCCACGACCTCTGCTTTAAGTGAATTGATGTATACAAAAAAAAGGGATTTGAATTAATGTTGATATGTTGTTTAGCCATGTAAGAAAATGCTTTTAAAAAATCATTGTATATTCAAATTTAAAGTATTTTGTACTCGAAATAAAAAATATTCCAAATTTATCGCTATGATTGCAAATCATGTCAAAAATGTTCAGTATTGTTAAAGTGTTTGTATGTATGTAAAATATTATTCATACTAATTATTAATACATTAATAGCTAGATCAATCTCATGTTATTTTATAATATTATTATGAATATATTATACTTGTAAGAAAATTGTAAAAAAATGATTTATAAAAGATTCTGTTGTAAATAAATTTGCTACCGTGTAGCATTCATTGTTCAAATACAATACATATTATAATGTTCCAATCAAGATGTTTAATTATTTTTTTCCCATTCCCATGTTGTTTTGTAGTGACCAATGTGGAGGAGATGTAAGAATATACCCACTGTCGATGTTAGCCAACTCTACCTTCATTCATATAATTTTTTGACCATGGCCGATCCTAATACGATCATAATATGGGGCTCCACAGAGTAGAGGTTTGTATTAACCCTGTCCAGAAATTTATACGTATACAGTTCGCCAAATATATGGTCCAACCTCTTTAGATCGTATAGTACTGAAATAAAATTCATGTCTAAATAAAACACAGTTCTTTTCGGTTTACAGGAAGACAGCGGCAATCAAATTTTGAAAATAGCCGATATACTGGATTATTGAACAATACAAATTGAAAAACAATTGTGTGTCAGACCCAGGATTCGAACCTGGGACCCACGACGATATAGTGTGTAATGTTTTAAAAACATTTTCATTATGTTTTCATTCAAAATTTAATTTCGTCAGATTTCATGCTTCTGTGTATGCAAAGTATAAAAAGATAGATTTAACTACAGTAAGTTGTTTTATAAAGATTTATTCTGCGAAAATTAGCGAACGTTTGACATAAAGTATTTGGTAAGTAATTATTATTATTATATGCTTTAATTTGCTGTAACTTGCTTTATAAATTTTATAAAGTAAAGTTATATCCCTACTTTATAAATCACCATTGCTGTGGAACCGGTGGGCGGTTAGAAAATTTTACTACTAACAGAGATACAAAAGTGGGCGGTAGGTATAAAAAGGTTGACTACACCTGCATTATAATATTACCCCCCCCCACTTAAGATGTCATTTCATATGGTCAACTTCGTAGCTCGAAAATGAAGAATTGGATTGTACCTATTTCAAAATGCACAATAATTATGGCAGAAACACGCAAAAGCTTCTTGAGAAAATCACATAGCTAGATGTATTATGATGACGTCATCGGGAAACAAAACTGGATTCCTTGGTATGGGAAACCAGGCTTACTGATTTACACTAAAAATTTAACTAATGAGAAAGATTAGCCTGGCGTTGTGCCACTAATTTGTTAATCCTCGTAGTCTATATAAAAATAAATTTCAACAGCATCCTCAAATCAACTATTTGCAGTAGGTTCTTGTTTTTAGTAAAGACTCGTGACCGCACTAAATCCATCTTAGGTGACGGAAAAACACCCTTTTCTCTTTTAAATAAATTAATCTTTGAATATGTAAAATTATTAGCATATTATTATTACTATTTTTCTCCTCAACGCTTCCCTATTTCACAGCAACGCCCTCCAGATGCCTCCAGCGCCTAAAGTAAGGCAGTTGCGTCGGCTTTAGGAAACCATGGTATGAACGAATACTCGACGGTGATTCTGTACACCTAGTGAAGCTTGGGTCTACCAACACTACGTCGCTCATCTGACTTGTTCATAACGTTGACTTTTTGGTAGCTCACTATTGACTAGTCATCCAAGATTGCGATTTCAATCAATTTCATAGTGCAAGGTTATAACTAGAGCAATTTTGAACAATTCAACAGAGTGCAGAAGAAGACGCAGGCCAAAAATTCGCTGGTTAAGTAAAGCTTCCGAGGACTGGCGAAAGATTGCGGTACCTACCGAATTAAAAAGCAGCCACCGATAAGGACGGATGGAGACTGTAGTTGAAGGAAACCAGGACCCATCGTGTGTTGTAGCTAAAGTTTCTAACTTTTTTTCAGAAAATTCCGGTTTCCAGCCAAATTTTTTCCTGGTAAATTAAAGAATTTCCGCTTATTGGTTTTTTAAACCGGGATATTTTGCATCCTAGGTAAGCTCCGGTCGGGATTCCGGATAAAGGTTTCAATTCCGGAACGATCACGGATAAACTGAAACAGTTAGTAACCCTAGTTGTAGCACTGCTGATAATTATAATCAAGGTTCTTGGAGTCAGGTGCATACACAGAAATATGGTAACTCCACAGCTACTTCATCGCTTCTACCGCGGACCCTTGCAGTTTTCCGGGTATATCCTCCATGACCAGACACTCTGAACATTGATTCTGACGATGAACAACATTGGTAAGATGTTGCTGTGACCTATCGCATCCACAAGTGGTTATCATCACTTAACGGTTCTAATTATTATTAACACCGTTTGTATTGTTCGCGCTGTGCTATCCCGTATTTTAGAAAATATGCGTGGTAATATTGATATCAACGCGATAAGTAATAGGTATTCTAATTACCTAAATATATTTTTCTGTTATGTTTGGACCCGATAACCCCCCTTGTGTGCGCGCCTGTTCAGTGACGTCCCTAGACAAAATGCCGCCCCATTTACGAGTATCATCCTTTATATCCCAGTATTTTTTATCATCCTTTCATGACCCCAATATTAAGAAATGTGTTACATTACTAACAAAATATACACCTACCACTAAATCCAATTTAAATGACACCTCTACTTCAATAAACAATATTGCGAGTCCACGTTTCAGATACATTTAAAAATACACCTGACAACTTTCAAAACGAGTGACTGGCAAAAATATTTGGATAAATTATTAATAATTCGGTAAGTACATAGGTACCTTACCTATAATTCAAATATAATTCGCAAATCTACACGTGTCATTGCTGGTCATCAAGGACAACAGATGTAAACTAGACATCGCGAACCCGATAAAAAATACAGTCCTGCTAAACCTTTTATGTTAATTAATACATTTTGTTTCTAACCAGTGAGCTGATTTTTTTTAATGGAAAAATATTTTAGTTATTAGGTACTAAATAAAAGTTCATATTTCTCTATAATATACCTAATGATTCTCCTCGATTTGCCGTCCTTCGAGTAAGTACCGCCTCGAAGCGACGCTCAATATGTCAACCCCCACGGGACGTCACTGCGCCTATTTGTAACACAAAGAGCTCGTTATTGTAACAATGCCTCGGTCATAATAGTGTTAACATCTTGATGGGGAAATACGGTAGTACCTAAATTTAATACAATTAAACAAGTAAAAGAGAAAGTAGAACCTATTTCAAAAGTTTTCGGTGGAAACGTGATTATAATATTCCGTGGGAAAGCGTCACGGTCTGTGATAATGGAGGACTGCTCACTAAAAGCAGACAGCAAGATAGTAGATAGGTAGATATAGAGCGTGTAACAAAATAAAAACTGCGAAGGTTCATTTAAATTATGTGACACACTTTTAAATCTGGGGACAATAGTTTGCAAAGAAACAAAAAAAAAATGCCATTTTTCATTTGAATGTAGCCAAGTCTACCCCACAAAGTCCAGCAGTAAATTTCCTCTCGAAACTAAGCAATGTCCAGTGGCTTGTCAAATAATTATCTGGATATTTTTTAAACAATTAATTAACCCTTTTTAATTAGTCATCTTGTTTGTCAAAAAAATAGTCTGCGTATTTGTCGCTTACCATCCGTCGGTACCTATCTGGTTGGGCCAATTATGGTCGTTTTTTTCCACCTACCTCAAATCCCCAGATATTATCGCAAGTAAGGGCGACCAGCAGTTATGGGTCATAAGTCGACCGTGATTGTAGAACAGGCAATTACATTCAGTTACTTCAAGATAGCGGACGCGCCTAGGCTTGTTAAAGCTAAGACCGAAGCCGCGTTAAGCGTCAATTACATTGAGCTTTTTTATGAGCTGATTATTGGCAAATTTATAATCTGCCTGTAAATTCGCCCAGTGTAATCATCGAATAAGCTAATAAGCAGGTTGTAAACACTCCACCTAGAAAAGTTGAAAGCCGGTCAACTTTTCACACTACACGCTGGCGTGTGGGCTTACTGCGTCTGCGCAGTAGAGCGATGGTGGTGGAAAAACGAACTACTCATTTTGAAATTTACATTTTTGACGTTTAATGGAAACATTGTTATGGAGCGTAGCGACTTCCCGGTAAAAAAACGAACTACGTTCCGTCAAAATCGCTCGCTGGCTTGTGGCTTATCAGCGAATGGAAAGTTTTGTGTGTAATCATGAAATCGCAGTAGCTGAACCGCCCGCTTTTAAATTCGCCAATAAGCAGCTCGTAAACAAGCTCAATGTAATTGACGCTTTAAGCACAGAGTGACTGATTCAAAACGCATCTGTTCGACCTTCGTTGTACTAAATCTGATATGGTTTGAGCGAACGTCGCATCTATCATCCATCCTGAACTTGCCATCATCATTTATGGCAAAAACACACGCGAAACCGCGAGAGTGACAATCCGAACCGTCCGTTTACCAGTGCGCAAACACAGAACCAGCGCGCCAGCTCAACATAAAATGCTAGTGCCTGGATTGAATCACTGTTTAATATCCTCTGGCCTAGGCTATGGTACTGAGGCGTCAGCTATCCATTTATTATACTTATTTATTGAAATGTAACGAATTTCTCGGTACAAAGTCTGATTTAAATAATACTATAAGTATGTAAACGAAAAGTAATTTTAGGTCATGAGGAGGATAGTTGCAGAGGCCATTATCTAGAGATATGTGTTATGATGAAGTGTAGTGTAGGTATATGGATGCAAACATCACAATAAGAATGCCAACAGGAATTCGATTTGCTAAGAGCAAACGTTACTCAGAGTAATGCAGTGACGTCCCTACACAAAATCCTGCCTCTAGGCAGTGCCAAAATGCCGCCACATTTTTCTATAATCTAAGGCCGCCACCTTTTTTATACAGAACTTTTTATCATCCTTTAGTTTTATGACTCAAATATCTAAGAAATGTGTTCTATGGTTACATTACTAACAAGATATTATATATCTACCACTAAATCTAATTTAAATGGCATCTCTGGTTCAATAGAAAATATTGCGAGTCTACGGTTTCAGATGGGTACATTTAAAAATACATATTACAACTTCCAAAACTCGAGAGTGACTGGAAAATATATTTGGATAAATTTAAAATTAGGTATGCATGTGTCATTGCTGTTCACCAAGAACGTGGCGTCCAAGAAAAACGGAAGTAAACTTCTTCTTCGATGGCGCTACAGCTCAAGTCAAGCCCTGGCCTCCTCCACCGCTGTCCTCCAGCCGGAACGGTCCTCCGCACGTCTTTTCCAGTTCCTGATTTTTAGTATCTGGCTGGCATCTTTTGTAACATTATCACCCCATCGTGTGCGTGGCTTTCCCACTGGTCTTTTCCCTCCTGGGTTTCCTTCGAGGATCTTCTTCGGTATCCGTGACTCAGGCATGCGCTGGACATGGCCTGCCCAGTTTAGCCTCTGGAGTTTTATGAAGTTGGAGAGTTTTGAATCTTCGGAAGTAAACTAGACATCGCGAACCCGACAAAAAAATAAAGTTCTGTTAAAACTTTTATAGTACGAGGGTGGGTCAATAAGTCCTTAGAAAAGCCGACAGGTGGCGCGAGTAGTACTGTAAGCGGTTTGTTTTCATGCAGCGGCACTACCGATTCAGTATGCTGCGAAGTTTCAATCAGATTGGTCGGGTTGTTGTGTGTTTCTCGTACATTTAAAAAAAAAATTTGCTTGTGGAAAATGGAAAAATGGAAAATGGAGAAAATTGAGTTTAGAGCCGTTATTAAACATTTTAATATAAAAGGGTTAACAGCAAAGGAAATAAAAAATGAGTTGGATTTAGTTCACGGCATATCTGCTCCTTCACTTGCAACTATTTATAACTGGTTAAATGAATTTAAACGTGGTCGTACATCAACAAAGGATGAACCACGCTCAGGACGTCCTGTAGAGGTGACTACACCAGAAATGATCAACAAAATCCACGATATGGTGTTAAGTGACCGAAGATTAAAGTTGAGTGAGATAATTGAGGTTACAGGGATCTCAAAAGGTAGCGTCATTTCTATTTTACATGACAAATTGGGCATGAAAAATATTTCTGCAAGATGGGTGCCGCGTTTGCTCACAGTCGACAATAAACGCAATAGGGTGGTGGCCTCTAAAGCCCTGTTGTCGCTCATGCAACGCAATCCGGATGAATTTTTTCGTCGCTTTGTGACTGTAGATGAAACATGGATACACTACTATACTCCCGAGACGAAAGAACAGTCAAAGCAGTGGATTGCGAAGGCAAACCATGTCCAAAGAAGGCGAAAACCGTAAAATCAGCTGGTAAGGTTATGGCTACTGTATTTTGGGATGCACGTGAAATTATTTTCGTTGACTATTTGGAAAAAGGAAAAACAATAACAGGGGATTATTATGCATCTTTATTGGACCAGCTAAAAAACGAAATTGAAGAAAAACGGCCTCATTTAAACAGGAAAAAATCCTCTTTCATCAGGACAATGCCCGTGTTCACACATGTTTACGATCAATGGCTAAAATTGAAGAATTGAAGTTCGAATTGGTCGACCACCCACCGTATTCGCCAGATTTAGCCCCCAGTGACTTTTTCCTTATCCCAAACTTAAAAAAATTGCTAAGTGGACAACGTTTTTTTTCAAATGAAGAAGTCATCGATCGGACAAATGCTTATTTTGAGGACCTTCCGAAAACTTATTTTTCTGACGGTTTAAAAAAAATTGAGAAACGTCTAACCAAGTGTATTGAGCTCCAAGGAGATTATGTTGAGAAATAAAAAAAATATACAAAAATAAAAACTGTTTTAATGCTTTTTTCTAAGGAATTATTGACCCACCCTCGTACCTACCTAATTAATACATTTTGCTTCCAACCAATGAGCTGATTTTTTAAATAGAAACATATTTCCGTTATTACTAAGTTTATGTAGCTTTTTCCATATATACCTAATGATTCTCCTCGATTTGCCGCCCTTTAAGTAATTGCCGCCCCCAAGCGACGCTCAATCTGCCTACACCCTCGGGACGTCACTGGAGTATTGTGTCAATCGTTATGACCAGAGATACCGGATCGAATATTGGATTTTGCTGAAAGTGCCGGAAGCCATGACGTTTTCATCATCTCTATTAATATTTTCAGGGTTTCTATGGATTTCGATGGCCTCCTTTACCAATCGCGAGAAATATCCCTTATTCCGACTTAGTATCTTGGTTACGAAGTCAAATTTGTGTCCTGTATCCATTGAGTGCTGGGAAATTGCTGACATTGTGTAGTATTTTAGTCTGTATGCCCTCTCGTATTGATAATGGCCTCTGCAACGAGCCCGAAACGTCGAGGAAAGAAGGAAGAAGTACACGCGGTGGAAACCCAAGAATCTATTATCTTAGCAGATGCTTGTTTTTCATTGGTCCTCGCCATGTAGGTATCAAACTATACGACGGCAGTTTGAAAAGTTTGTTAAATGTCTATGAGATGGTGTCAAAATTTATAAAATAAAATCACTGCAGGCTGACAAGTATTATTTTTCAAACGACTTTTCTAACGGTATGGACAGTCATCTGAATCATACACTTTCGTATTTGCCGCAGCAATGTGAGAAGAAGTTACTTTTATGTACTGTTGTAAAATATTTTTATTTGAAGAAGTTTATGGTCATGAATATCATGAGTTGGACAACGCGCCGTTCCACACATCAACCTTCGGGGTTAGGATTGATTTTTCATCCACTATATTCCCATGTGGGTGATTACGGAACGGTGAATACAAACCTCCACTCTGTGGAGCCCCATATTATGCTCTTATTAGGATCGGCCATGGTCTAAAAATTATATTAATGAAGGTGACCGCGCGGTTTAAGCATCGGCCTATAGTGTCGTAGGTCCCAGGTTCGAATCCTGGGTCTGGCAAGTACACATATGGTTTTTCAATTTGTGTGTGAGTCAGGGTATGGACCTAATAGGTTGAGCAAGTGGCTGACATCCATTTCTCGTAAAAAAAATAAAATCTGTAAATACAAACCTCTACTCTGTGGAGGCCCATATGATCCTATTAGGATCGGAAATGGTCGGAAAAAAATAAATATTCCCATGACTTGACCCCGTGTGACCTTTTCCTGTTCACGAATTTAACAAAAAAATGGCACGGTGAGTATAACCAGGATGTCATTTCGTTAAGTTGGACTACAACCTATTTTTCAGACGGTGAAAAAAAATGAAAAATATTGTTGGACTAAGTGTGTAGCCCAAAAAAGGACTTTGTTAAAAATAAAGCTGTTTTATTGACAGGATTTGAAAACATTAGATAGCGTAGTTCTTAAAAACTCTGTTTGGATAGCACTTAAATAATTGCTAATAGGTATGAATTAGTTAAATGACTTGCGCGGTAATCGGACAGCGTGTTTGTCCTCTCAGTACAAGATTATCATGTTGTGTACGTCTTGAATTTAGATTTCTTATATCCACAATGTTTTGTATTCTTAATACATTGGACGCTAAAGACGCACCTAGCGCGTAACGATTAGGTAGACAATCAATATAATTAGCATGCCATTTAAATGTGGTAATTAAAAAGTAATAATCTAGTCAGCAGTCAATGTGATAAATACATTATTATTTCGATTTTTTTGAAAGATGCGTTTCTGAAGCTCATCCAATTTACAGTTATAATGAATCCAGAAGAAGCTTTACGGCGACAACCATACCTCTGACCCTCACAGCCGAAGAATATTGACTATCCGCATGGGAAGCGAACCTGCCTCTGAGGGTCTCGAAGATTGGATAAAGCCAGCAGAGCATCTCCCACCTGGAGCCAGTTTCGGGTACCGTACATGGAAAGCCCTAAGCATACTGAGAACCATGGTAGAGCGCACTCGAGACAACATGCTGAAGAGGGGGTTCTCCAATGAACAAACCTGCGAGTGCGGTGAAATGAAAAGCATGGAGCACCTTTTTTCATGCAAGGCTTGCCCAGTAAGCTACAATTTCGACGAGATCCTACAAGCCGAGGAAAATGGTGTTGCCTTCGCCAATTTCCGGAGCGACACATTGTAGCTATTGAAGACCCGACACGACGAAGAAGAATGAAGTACCTGTGTATGCAATAAAACATTTATATTTTTTACGTACCTATTTAGTATTATTATTTATTTGTAATAAAATAATATTATTTCATTTGTACGCACGTCACTGAAGTAGAGCAAATATAACTAACGGCAGTGCCAGTGGAATCTGCGCTGCGAAATTTATCTCTCTTGTCTTTTATTTGAAAAATCTCCGTAAATGAAGAGTCAAATTAAACGAAAAGATGCTATCCAACAGTGAGAGTGGTCAACAAACTTTTTTGTCCGGAATACTTTTTGCGTTTGTGAGCCATCCTACTGAACTACGTACTTGTGTAAGTACTTCTGACACCATTTCTTTTAGGGTGGAATTTGTAGGATTATAAACATACCTCCGTAATAAATCAATCAAAAAGAAGACATCTAAAAGCTTGCCCTTCAAAGATGAGTAGATTAAGCTAACCATCCAGTGAATATTTTGGGTGAATACTCTGACTTACTAATGGCCTCATGTCATTGTAAAGAAGATAAGGGCTTTCGTAAAATATCCTGCGCATAGACATAAGATTCTGAATTTATCGTAAACAATTTCATTCTATCACAAATCAGTACTGATAAAGTATGTAGTATTGTGCATTCATGTTAAATGCAATTATTAATAAACTCAGTGGCGCGTTTACTGATTTTGAGTATGTACGTTGGTCGACAATAGTATTACCTAACTTTAATTAAAATCTCTAATTATATATCTATAAACTTCCATTAATGAGGCTGGACGCGACGTTAGCGCTCAAGCGAAACAATTTCACATCCACAGAACTAGGGAATCCAATCCTGAGCCAAAATTCTGATCCCGGGATTTCGGGATTACAGTTTGACGATCCCGGGATCCCGGGATTGGCATTTTTTCCATTATTGATATAACAAAATATATACTATGTAAGACATTTATTGTTAATATTGCATACGTTTATTCTTGGAAATACATAAGTTTAATGGAGTAAATAATATTGTAATATAAATAATAATGTGAGTTTAATATGAGATTGCTGTTTCTGATAGTAAAGACTTAATGAATGGATTAGCGAGATTTAAAATAGTAAAGCAAATAATCATGGTATACTTATGGCCTTTCCGCTTCATAAATCTAATTAGTCAGCCAAATATGAAACTGCCGTTAAACGTATGAGATCATGGTGGAATTACTTTGTTAAATGTGCGAAGCATTGTTTTTTTCCAATCTTTCTCATTTTTATTAAGTTACTAGCTGAAGTAAACTCAGTTTATTTCTAATGTAGTTATTTGTTATTAAAAGTATTTTTCCGTTATATTTTCGTTTTTGTAATAATATTTATGGGGGAATAAACTGGGTATTTTTCTCAATCACACGCAACCCTGTATGAGTCTTGTCATTGCCATCTCACCTACCTTCGTCCTTATTCCTACCCCATATTTCCATGGTTAGTCGACTTCCTCTTATAGGAGTGTCTGGGGGTGGTTGTCTAATAATTAGTTTAAAAAAATATCCAGTAAGCGAGATTGGAACCCGTAATAAAAAGCGTTACATGAAAATTTCTGCACCATGGTAAAGAAAAAATTATTATAATTTATCGTCGTTTATAATAATTATTATCGACGATGGATTGTTATTTGATCACCATGTGGGTACTGATAATATTATCGATCGTAAAGCATATCCGACAGACTGTGACATTTTTATCTATGGCTGAAAAAAGATATTTTATTGGATATTGTTAGGGAAAATATTTATATCCATTGGGCAGTTTCTAAATCACTGATCTTTGTTATATATTATATAAATACAGGCTGTCCGTTTTATGGGACATTTCTTTTAGAAAAACGGCTTGCGGACGCCAACATTTTTGCTACAATAATAATTTCAGGCCGTCCTAAACAATTTGACTCAATTTATAAAAGATCGCGTCTGCCTTGCAATTTGTTTTGTCGAGAAATTTAGAGATAAGATTATTTTATATATCGCTTCTCTGCGTTAAGCAGTGGTTCTCAAATGTATTATTGCACAATTTTATTGTTGTCATTAGTATCATCATTTGGAGCACGACAATCCGGTGTAGGTTCTGCTTTCTTCTACAACTACTATTTTCACAAAATGTCCCTATCCATAGTGAACAGTTGGCTGTGAGACATGGCATCTTACTAAGCTTCTCAAACAAAAGTTTCGGCTTTTGAGCTTTGCGAATTAATGTTCCCGAATCTTAGGGGTACATTGGTACGACCGCGTTACAAACACCTGTGTTCGTGAGCAGACACAGCAGCCTTCGGTGATTGAAGTTATCACGAAGAGACGCTTTACGTGGCTGGGACACGTGTTCCGAGTGCCGCCAAAGAGTGCGACACTTCATACCATTGTGACACAGCCTCAAGGTTTAGTCGTTGTGGCCGGCCCTCCCTCACCCTGCAGCGGTGCTACAAGAGTGACCTACGTGCTGCAGGTCTGACATGGTAGGAGGAGCAAGAGTTGGCGATGGACCGAGGGAAGTGTCGCGAACTTGTGCTTGCTCTATGCCCCATTGCTGGGTCGTGACAGGGTGGAAGAAGAAGAGGAGTAGTGAGCAGTGGCGAAGGGTGACTTTTGGAAAGAGGTAGGCTGTATTAGGGCACAATTAATAATTGTCAGGTAAGAAGATAATACGATATTACTAATGATGAACCGCTTGTTTCGTGAAAATTCTGTAAACCTTAGTAGATGATAATTTATTATGTACCTATGTATTTTTTTCTAGATTTTTGTTAGATTTGTCATATTTGTCTGTTTAGAATAAAAAATGAAAAGGAACGGCATTCTAAGTCTGTTTAAGGGCAGCACTTTGCATAGGGACGTCGCTGGGTCCTGGCTTCCTCCAACCACTTTAATTAAATTAGATACGTATGTACCCCTTTTCACACATATATCATGTAAAGCTCTTCCACATATTATGAATGACTCGATGGACTACTAGATACTGTCGTAATTTTTCGTAAAAATTGTATTAAGTCGTAACTTTAAATTTAGTTATTTGAAAAAAGATTGTGAATCTATCTAAGCGTGTAATAATCCACGCGGTAAATTGTCTGGGTACGAATAACATACATACTTAACCAATTATCATTCCGAGAGGAAAGTTGGCAGTTACCGAGTGACGTTTTGTGAAAAACGTTCACAGTTGGGAAACACAGAAGCGTGGGACACATGGGTGGATATTTTTTTTATTTGAAAATCCCAACAAAGCGTTTTATTGATTTTCTTAAAAATAATATCAGCAGTTCTCATCCCAATAATAAATAAATGTTTTTATTGTATAATTATTGTTCCTTATTATAATATCTAGTAGAGGTTGTTTGCTTTGTTACTTAAATTTGGTTCTTCTTCTTATTGTGCCATCCCCTAGCGGAGGTCAGCCACCATCAAGGCGATCTTATCTTTGTCGTCTGCTACCCGGAACAGTTCAGTGGAACTGCACTCGTACCAATCACATTGGTTCTTAAGTCACGAAATGCAGCGCCGTCCTCTGCTACGCTTACCATTGATCTTTCCTTGAATGTCAAGTTGGGGAATGCTGTACTTTTGTCCTTTCATAATGTACTGTAGTTTCTGGGTTTTGATACTACGTAGAACTTCGTTTCTTCCCCATTCAATTGAGAACTTCAACATTTGTCACCCGGTCAGTCCAAGGAATTTTGAGGATGCGTCTATACAGTCACATCTCGAAAGCTTCAAGTTAAAGTCAGTAAATTTGGTTACATCAATGAATATTTTACACTAAGAACCGTGGCCACGAAACCGAGGCTCGATTTTAGTCGGCACATCTAAACTCGCCTCGTGTGCCGCACAGGAATAAATGAAACCTTCCTAGAACGGCGATACAATGTTGCTTGTGAAGACCGCTCACGTCTGCCTAGCGACAGTCGCGCGTAGCCTTTGAAACGTATAGATATTTGAATGCGGCGACCGACGAGCCGGTATAGGAATGACTAACGAGACTGTCCGAGACCTGGTGTCTTCGGAACAGCAAATGTTTTTTTCAAACGAAACAGTCACATTCGACCAATCTGTGGAGCTCCATTATACAACGTGTGTTTTGTGAATAACGAGGACGTCACACCGACGTATACCGACGTAACACCGAGCCGGCTTATAGAAATAAAATATATTCCATTTTATTAAAACTTGTTAGAATCGCTATGAAAGAAAACTCACAGAGCTACTACACCGAGTGGAGGAAAAGCGTCTCAAATACTGCATCCTTATTAATTGTATAAAACCAAGTTAATGGTTATCGATCGGGTTAACCTTCTGCCCACAGAAAGTACACTCTGAAATATAGAAAAAGTGAATGGATTTGTGTATATGGGAAAAATAGATGTGAAGCAAACATAACAAGGCACAGATTGCGAAAAATGCGATGACAATAATTATTCTTATCAATGTATGGAAGCATCGAGGAATTTCAGCTGCCACGAAAATGATGCTTGTGCCATTCATTAGTGGTATCCATATTTTTGTATGGTGTTGAGTCATAGACACTGAGGGCAAGGGAGCGTAAGGTGATTGATGCCTTCTGTTGTGTTTTCCAATTATGGTGATGCAGCTTCGTATTTATTGGACAGCGCACAGGATGTACTGGTAAATCATACAGAGACTCCAAATAATGGAATAGCTTTCGACAATATGTCTGAGACGTAGTATTCTGGACACATTGATCGGCGCGCACCGGATATCCTGGACAGATTGGTGTTTTGAGGTAACCTTCGGGGAAAGCAAAGGACATAAGGTGGGTCGATGCACTGGAGTGACCAAATGATGATAACTGAGGGCAGCTTTTACTCTGCTCTGAGAGAATCATGTGGAGAGTATTGGTCACTCAAGATGATCGAATTTCAGGGTAGTCACGATCCTCAGCTATGACAGAACGACCAAGAAGAAGATAAGTCATAAGATTTAGGAATGGGATATTCTTCATTGAACATGCGAGATTCAAAAATACTTCAAAAACATATATCTATTAAACAAACATTCTTGAAATACCGTCGAATTTGGTTATAACGAAAAAGATGGGACCGACTGAATTTGCTCGTTATATGCATTACTCGTTATATCAGAGAATAGGTATTTTAAATGAGCGATCACATAACACAAAAAGTTGCAATTCACACAAAAATACCTACATAATTAGAATTATTTCCCTAAACAAGCATGGCATTCATAACTACAAAAGAAGTTGTTTATTGTAACGAACGCTGGTAGGTACCTACTGACTTCAGCTTGGATTTTTTACGTGAAATTTCAACCATATGCGTGGATACTTTTTCAATGTTGTCGGTGAAAACACTAATTTAGTACTTAGACACTAGTGTCATAAACATAATTCGATCCCGGCGGCATCGGTCTTCGGTCGGATTTTATTGCTTAGGGTCGAAAATGTTTTTGAACGATCGACAAGCACGACAACAAAGAAAATTTATGATGATATTTGTCTTGTCGTTTCAAGCAAGCAATTACTCAAGCCAAGAAGGACTACTGGAGGAACTTCGTCACCATCGAGGGGGGTTCGGACCCTTGGGGTCCTCCATACCGTGCATTAAAGCTTGGTCTCAGACCGACGAGCCTCTTGTGCGGTATCGAGAAACCGGGTGGCGGATACACCAATACCGAGTCTGAAACGGCTGCGGTCCTGCTCGAGGCACTCATCCCCCTGGATGACGAGTCCAGGCTTCTCTTCCTATCGACACGGACCATTCATCGTTGCCCTCTGAACAGGAGATCAATCGCATCATTAGAACGTTGATTGTTGGCAAGGCCCCAGGCCCGGATTGCATTGACAATATACTTGTCAAACGCACATGGGTCATCGCCGCGCCAGAAATTACCAAACTTTTCAGTGACTGCATCAAGAGCGGCACGTTCCCCGACTGCTGGAAGCGGGGATTACTGAAGGTAACCTCAAAGCCGGCGGTCGAGAACCGTCAAGCCCCAAAGCCTACCGTCCTCTTACACTCTTGCCGGCTCTCGGTAAGGTGCTGGAGAAACTTCTGTGCTACAGGATTGAAGCCCACCTGGAAGAGCATGCGCCGCTTTCTGAAAAGCAATTTGGATTCAGAAGAGGCAAATCAACGACAGACGCCATAAGAAACGTGATTGCCATCGCTGAAAATTCTCGCCGTAAATACGTCCTAGGAGTTTTCCTGGACATTGCAGGTGCGTTTGATAGTGCATCCTGGCCTCTTATACTTCAAAAGCTTCGGCTCAAGAGACTACCAGGAAATTTGTTCGCGTCGATTCAGAGTTATTTCATGAATAGATCGATCGAGTTTCGTGTTGGTTCTACCACAATAGAGAAGCGCACCAGCACGGGCTAACCCCAGGGCTCTGTCCTCAGGCCCCTCCTCTGGAACGTGCTCTTCGACGATCTCCTTAGGATCCCGCTTCCAACCGATTGCACTGTCATCGCCTACGCTGACGATGCGCTGCTGTTGGTGGAGGCCGACAGCAGGGCGAAGATTGAGAGTGCCGTCGGCGAAGCCTTAAAGTCAATTGAGGCGTGGGGTAAAGTAAGCAGACTATCTTTCGCACCTTCCAAGACAGAAGCCATTGTCCTGAAAGGACCGGGACGACTAAACTGTAAGCGACCACCCACAGTCCGCTTCGGTGACACGAGAGTGAAAGTGTCAAAGATCGTCACCTACCTGGGCGTCCAAATGGACACTATGTTAAATTTACATCACCATGCCTTTACCCAAGTCTATAAGGCTGGGAGGGCTTTCCAGAGGGTGGGATGTATGGCTGGTGATGGATGGGGCTTAAAAGTAAGGGCGCTTAAGATTGCCTATGGCGCCATTTATATGAGGATCGCCGCCTACGCTGCTAGTGCGTGGTGCTTGTGTATCCCAAAAAGTGTCAAACTTAGAAGCACTCTTTTAAGCGGACAGCGCAGCGCGCTGCTTTCCATAACCAAGGCCTACCAAACAACTTCTACGGCCGCGCTCCCGGTCCTGGCCGGCATTCTCCCACTAGATCTGCACATACAGGTCAGCGGCGCGTCAACGATGCTCTTCAAAGGCGAGGAAGCCGTTGTTGGTGACTTTCACCTAGGCCCGCCTCCTCGGCTTGTTGCTGAAAAAGTAACCTCGTTGAAGCGGACAATACGTCTCATGACGCTTGACGCGGCGTGGAAGACTTGACAGCGACGGTGGGATGAATCAACCAAGGGCCGGCACACATATATGTTTTTTTTCCAAATATTAAATGGCGATTGGAGATAACCAAATATCTGACTCCTGACCAAGTCAATTTGTGACTGGACACGGTGGGTTCGCTGGCAAGCTCTTTGAGCTTGGACTCGTAAGCCGTCCGACATGTCCATGCGGAGGGGAGATTCAGGATGCCAACCACATCCTCTGGGAATGTCTTAGAATGTGCTCCGAACGGGAGGAGATGCTCAGGTCGGTCCAACCAGCTGTTGGGCCCATCAGGCCGTCCGACTTGGTTGCTACTAAGGCCAATTATCTTGCATTTAAAAAATTTGCGGCGTCTTACTGCGGGCGTGAAGATCTCTTCACATAATTTTTACTGTCCGTATGATTAGCTTCATTATTTTGTTTTATATATACACTAGAATCATTTTTATTTTCATAATTTCCCTGTGCTCTTCTCTCCCCGGCACTTTGCATTAGAAAGTAACTCTAAACTCAGTCAGAGCTCACTCTGAGCGTAGCAACCTTAGTCCTGGGTCTCTCCTCCTAGGGCATTCCCGGCCTAAAACTTAACTAGATGCTTCACATCGCCAATGTAGGGCCACGTGATACGCCCGATTTAGACCGGGTGTGGTGCGTGGCGGGTTTTGGTTTGGAGGGATTAACTTCAATGATGATATTTTTGCTCGGTATGCCCGAGAAGTAGTCGTTATAAAAGTGAATAAATGTATGGAGAAAATCATAAAATAAAATGTCAACGAATGTTTCCTCATTACATCCGAGATCTCGATATGTCCGTGATCGTAATAACCGAGTTCGACTATAATGCTTAATTGTAACCAAACTTTGAAATACAATTAGTAAGCATATTCCAACATAATATGATGTGATTTGTCGTTTTTTTGGTATCTTCAGGAGTTTCGCCAAGGCAGAAGCCTCTTGGTGTCTGTCGACAAAATGGTTAGCGGCCTGATGGTATCACGATGATTCCATGGAGGGAATAGAAATGTATGGCTTAGGATGCCACTGTGGTGGTCACACTCGCGACATCTCACTTGAATAAATCAGTTGAATCGTCAGGTTCAGCAGTTCTTTTAGCTAAGCCTAACAAAGCATGACTGTCTTTCACCAAATTTTATCGTTTGTCACATCCTGGGTTTGGAGACATTTAGGCTTTGCGGACCCTCTGCTTTGAAAATGGTGGCTGGAATCGGTTGTCGCTTGACTGACAAAACAGGAGAGTACAGTTCAGCTGAGTACCAGAGACAGTGAATAAATATAGAAATCCAAAGAGGTAATGCAGTCGCTGTTTTGGATACTCTTTTAAGATAGTCAGTGGAATGGAGGAGATATACTGAGGAAACTGTGTGTCCGGTAACTTGTACGTATGCAGTTGGCCGTATCACACGTCACCGTGAAATGTTGTATCTGAAATATATGGCCGTATATTAAAGACCGTTAAACTTCTTTGGGTTGTACTGATATAAAATTCATGTTTAAATAAAACACGGTTCTTGTCGGTTTACACTTTACAAGAAGCTAGCAGCAAACAAATTTTGAAAATAGCCAATATACTGGATTATTTGTTAGGTTAGGTTTTCATTCTTGAATTCATGAATTTTGCCTAAATCAGCTATGAAAATTGAAATAAAGTTCATATTGAATCTAATAAAATTGGAGACCGTGCAGTAGGTATACGGTCATCTCTTTCCGATAAGAAAGCTCATGGCGAACTGTACCACGGTGAAATGTTTTACGTACAATTTACATGTAACCGGGAAATTTAGGATACAGATGATTTTATAAATATTATTTTATAAATTATATGTCATCTAATTTTACACATTTTCTCATTGTTACTTTGCTTTACACTTTTATTATTATTATTATTGTTAACTAATTTATTAATTCACCATGTATTATTATATGATCTTTGTTAGTTATACAAAAATATGGCTATATTTATTTTCATATAATGGCGGCTCCACTCCTAGCGGCGGCCCTGCTATAGTTTAACGCTGAATGCATGGAAGTCCGGAACTCCACTGACGAAGAGTGAGTAAATAGTTTGCGCACACTGCTGAGTTTCGCTATATTACTTTTGCTAGTAGAAACTCTCTTCTGTTTTTTTTTGATGTTTTATTTTTATTAATGGCCCTGGTCTATTGCTGGCTGAGTCGCGAGCCTAAATCTGAAAAATCACTTGCGCTTAATAATTCCTTCACGGAAAGACCGACGACTTACTAGGACGAGGTCACCAGTGATGCGTAGATGCAGGCAGATGCCGCCCGGGTGCAAACCAAAATAGCCGGCCCCAACTAGAAAAATATTTTTTAGCGGAATAAAGAAATAAAATATTTTATCGTCATCAAAATATTTATATTATAACATAAATAATATATAACATTCTGAATGAAGCGACTTGAAATGATCATCATGTCTCTATGGAGTACGAAAGCACAATTGAAGGGTTGAAAGTCTATAGGGTCTAAGTGCCAAAAATGTGAATCTGAGACATAACAAAAAAAAACCATACGTATATGAAAACTTAAATTTTTATTTTTACAAAGTTACAGAAGAACATCAGTACAGACCTACAAACTCATCTGAAGAATGGCCAAAAATGGAATTTCGAACTACTTTAGGACGCCATTTTGAAAATATCATTCGAATATCAGATTTTGTCCAGTTACGAGTCTTGATTGGGTAGTTTTCGAGAGTGGCTCCCCCATCCCATTCTTTAGATAAGTTTGTAGGTATGTACATGATAAGTTTAC
This sequence comes from Rhyacophila brunnea, assembly GCA_022495005.1. Classification (NCBI taxonomy): domain Eukaryota; kingdom Metazoa; phylum Arthropoda; class Insecta; order Trichoptera; family Rhyacophilidae; genus Rhyacophila; species Rhyacophila brunnea. The sequence goes on from JAGYXB010002002.1 coordinate 467,223, forward strand.
ATAATTCTAAAGATAAAATATTTAAACATGGACAATATTAAAACGTTCTATGTAGAGGGGTATGTAGGGGTACATAGACCCCGCCCATATTTCAATGTATTTGTGTGAAAAAAATGGTAGAATTAGGAACTTAGACCCTTCAGAATATCATTAGGTTTGGCATATAGATTGTATTGCAGTAAAAAACTTATAGAATTTTTGGCACTTAGACCCTATAGACTTTCAACCCTTCAATTTATAAAAAAATACTGATTGATACGATTTGTGAAGCATATTCATGAATGAATAATATTTTTGCAGAAACAATTTATTTAATATACTATGATATCTACTATCTGAGTATCCTATCTTATTGAGACTTTGAAACAATGCTTTTTGATATTTTGTATCCAACTGCGATATTGTAGATATTAGTCATACATCGGTTATTTAAATGTAGGTAATAGTTGTATAATTCGCTTTTTTTCTTCGATTTGCGTTCTAATTTATTAACATGTAATTTTTAATAAATTAATTAAAAATATTTTTCGGATTTTTATCGCCTCCTCAATTCTGCCGCCCGGGTGTTTCGCACCTATAATACCTCCGCTTGACGCGTCTCTACGTAGACGTTGACAACGCCTGGAAATTAACAGAAGCTTTGAAAGAGACATTATGACTTTTCGAACTTCTGAAATACCCAGTCTAAAAAGTTACCCTTTGATAGATACACCACCTGCTGTTTTACATACATTATAAAGAGAATAATCGTCAAATTAGCTTAATTGAGGTAAAACTCATTAAGTGACGTACCGCATATTAAATTAAACAAATTTATAATGATTATATTAAAATTAATTTATCTACACGAGTGACAAATTACATGTTCATTACGTTCACAACATGACATAAGAAATATAATACAATGAAAACAGTAATATACACACTAATTATATAAAAAATTCTACTAATATAAATATATAACATGATATAATTATGTTCAGGAGATAAACTGGGTGAATTAAATATAAAATATCATATTTTATGAATTTATAAAAAAAAACCAATGACAGCACAGACAATTTTATGTAAAACGTCACGCTGACAAGATGAAAGATGAATCTTTATTGCGTGTGTCAAAATGTTTCAGCAGCTTGAGTGAGGGAAGGATAAAAGAATGAAGTTGATTGCGACATGACCGCAATTTCGATGGTTTTAAAGATTTTTAAATGTGAATAATGGTTAATTGGTAAACTCTACAAATATTAACATCGTTCAGCTGCCATTCCGATTTTCTTATTCACGCAAAATGGCGACCATTTTTTATGTTCACTGTGATCATCGCGATGGCTTGTGTTTTATACGCCCTAGAAATTGGCTAATAAATGTCATAGGAGTAGTATGAAGTTCTTTGTAAATGAACCGGGAAAGCGAGGTCACTTGAAGCTAATTTCATATGTGGACCAGCGGTTCTGTTTTTGCTTCAATTTTATACATTCATGCTCACTTATAGAAGTTTTCAATATTTTTGGGTAGTAACACAGAGTTTATTAAATACTTCAATTTACTGATGGCTAAAAATGCTGTCAAATAATGATGTAAATTATTTAATATTATTAATCGACTTGTCTATCTGCCAGTGACGAAGGGTGACTTTTGGAAAGAGGTAGACTGTGAGTGGAGATCAGAGAAAAAAGAGCACACTAATTATTGTCAGGTATACTTATGGGAAATAACAAGATAATACGATATTACTACTGATGAATACACACTAATGACAACGACACACACTAAGACTAAATCCATGAAAATTTAATACCTCACTGACGATACAAAATTGAGCGATGAGTTTAAATTATGTTTTTTCCTAAACACTTATGCACATCAAACATCATTAATTAAAATTATTTTTATTTATAAAAACAACCTATTATATTTATTAATATGTGATCGAATGACATTAGTAAGTATAAATTTATTTTTGTACATAATATCTAATTATTAATCATTTTGGACAAAGCTGCAGACAGAGACAATAATATTATCCGCAAAGGTATTAGGCTTCGCCTTTCGAGCCTACCATATTGCATATATTTCGGTAGGCGAGGCTGAGGTCACGTGACCTGGAAATTATATAAAATAATTCAGAATTCTTAACAAAATAATCGTATACATACAATACTGAAGAGAGATTGCACGCTGTGGCATATTTTTTTAAACCTTTGGCAGATGGTGCTGTAATCTGTATATTTTATAATATACTTCTATATATACACGACAGATGTCATTGGCAAATAAAATTATTTTTAAAGAATATAAGTTATTGTTTAAATACGTCAATTAATATGTAATTAAATATTATTTTGATTATGAAGTTAGGCTTTAAATAATAGTCGCCTAATATGAAGTTTTCGCCATTGGTATCTACTAGACCTCAATACAATAGATAATAGAGTAAGAAAATATAAAAATAATGTATTGTATTAATATCTAAAGAATCCCATACAAAGACTTTATGTTATGTACTCTATGAATGTCCTCATTTAACGTACTCTCAGACATTTAATGCCTCGACTAATTTCTTATGTTATAAAATACCCCTTGTACAAGAGATAAAAAAAAATCAGGAAAAAACATAACACGAGTGAGTTTGTTGCGCTCGCTCACCCGATTTGGCCATTAGGGCAAAATGATAAATGGCCGGGAAAATAATTAAGATGCAGCATCGCTGGGGCATTTCCACGGTGCTGTAGAAAAGCGCCTTTGCTTCTCGCTAATAATAAATGAATAAATAAAAGAAAAAAGCCACGATGTTACTCAATTGGATTTGTTATTCGTGCAGAATTTGAGAACCATTGGATTTACATTGTATTTAAAAAAAATAATTTAATTGTGAAATCAATGACCACGATATGATGGCAGATCAAATACTTTGGACTTTAAATATGAATCATTCCGAATTAGTAACTTTGAAAGCAGTTCGATTTTCAAATCGATTGTACGCATGCTTATATTGGTACAGTCCTACAAACTTATCTAAAGAACGGTCAAAAATGGAACTATGAACTACCATATGGAAGCCATTTTGAAAACGTCATTCGAATGTCAGATTCTGTCCAGTTGCGAGTCTTGATTGGGGGTCTAGGACGATTTGGTGCCGGGACAACTGGACGCCACGCAATTCGAAAAGAAATAGACGTTAGGTACTTATACGTACTTTTAAAATAAATATTTAATATTATTATTTACATTTAAATTATTATATTATGATTTAATAGTTCATGAGAATTTAAATATGCACATGTAAATAATGATTTAATCGTGCATATGTTAAGTTCCAACGAAAAAGGAGTTTTTAATTTTTATATAAAGCCTTAGGCATGGTAATTCTCAATCCGCAAAAAATACGGTACTGTTCGGTTATCAGGAATACAGCGGAAAACGCATTTTGAAAATAGCAGATATACTGGATTATTTGTTAGGTTAACCGAACCAAACCTAACCTAACCTAACCTAAACTAACCCAAACTAACAAATAATCCAGTATATCGGGTATTTTCAAAATGTGTTTTACGCTGTATTCCTAATAACCGAACAGTACCGTCTACGTTCTGTTTACGTATATACGACAGTACGGCGTCTAATTGTCCTGGCGTCCAGTTGTCCCATTCCCTCGATTGACTAGTTTTTGAAAGTGGCTCCCCCTTCCATTCTATATATATGTTTGTAGGTAGTTGTGATATACCATTATAAATGATTGTAAGGTGTTCGAATTTAGAACTAAGCTTATCGCAGTATAAAACATATTGAATGGTATGTCAAACGTTAGCATGTGGCGCCCTCACTCAGTGGACAACTTATACTGGTGGATATATAGAAGACATTTTTCAGAATGCCTTTCTTCAAGTCATGCTCGCTTTTCACTCTCTTGACTGTCGTAGGTCACTTCTGCTCTGGAGACATTTTTGCCTGCTATCACGAGGGATGGTTTCCAATCCCGGCGTTCTAAAGAATTTGAATTCATATGCATATGTCAATCACCTACGTGGTTGCAGCCATGATCTATTCTGGGTCAAGACCGTATCCTCGTGGCAACCTTATCAGGCACCATTAGCGAGGGGTGCAAGACTAGAGACATTTTCAATTATGTGTTGTGTATTTTGTTTTTGAAATTTAATTTTATTGTATAACATTGTTTGTGTGTTTTTATTTCTTCTTCTTCTCTGTTGTGAGGGTAATATTAATCATAATTATAATTTATTGATGTACCTACTACCAGGGAACTCAGAAATAATGGGAACTGAAATACATAACGGGTAAGGCGATAGCAGGTAACCGACTCGAGTAAGAAAGAATCCGAGTTAAACTTACACACATGTCAAGAATACATTTTACGTCGAATACTGAAAACTGCTCTCGGTTTATCCATTTACGCTCATTTAATATTGGTGTATTACACACACTATTGCACGTGCATAATGCGTGCTTCATTTTCGTAGGACACTCACACATTCAAAAACCTGCATCAAGATGCGGCGTATTGAATACAGCCTATCGGTATTCTATTTATTATCTGTTTTGTGGGTACTACTGAGGCACGAGTTTAAATTACATATCATTAAACAATAATTAGGGTCAGTTTTGTCATCAACACATACAATATTATGTTTATGTGTGGAAAAGGATTAAAATACGTAACTGTTTTAAACGAAAGTTTAAAAGCATTTTAGTTCTTATAATGGATTACATTTCATGGGTTCCTTTATAATTATGTTATGGATCTGTAACTCCCCTCTGTATAATATCTCCCCAATGACAATAAATTGTCTTTTGTTTGATTCATCGAGTTACTAATAATGTACTATTTTTAAGAATATTCGATCGGTGTGATTTCGACTATTACAATGTACCTACTCAATATTATATTATTGATCAACCCCAATTTATCCATCCTATCTAGCTGTGTTACTACACACATATAAACCCTTGTACATGAACTAAGCGTCACTAATATTACTTACTTACTATTTTATATTAAAACTATTGTAAATGATCCTTGGATTCATTTAACTCGGACCATTCAACTTGTTCAAACATAATTCAGCTCTGCTCACCGAGTTGTTTCACTGCGGATCAAACTCTAATGAGTTCTTTCCCTTTTATTTATACACAATGTAATTGTAAATTGAGTATTGACGAATAAACATCTCTGAAGATTAACATCCATCGAGTCTTATTACTGACATAAACCTTCCACTGGACCACATGAAGGATCGGGGCCCGTTGGTAAGGATTTCCGTTGCCGAAAACAAAACAATTACCTATATGATGTAAATATTTTTATACCAACATAGATATTATGTAATTTGAATATTTTAGACAGATTTTCTTGTTGTAGAGTAGGCTTCTCGATGGGAGGCAATAAAATCTGTAGCCTCCAAAATAATAAATTATATAAGTTATATATATATATATATATTTTTTTTTTTTTTTAAACTAACAACAAGCCACGAGGCCCAATGGAAGTAGTGTAACACATTTATTAGCCATATAGTTACCATTTGTAACAAGGCGCTTAAAATGATGGGCTTCGTCATGCGTACTTCCCGGGTCTTTTCGGATGTTACGGTATTAAAACTTTTATTTAATTCTTTAGTTCGAAGCAGACTTGAGAGTGGGTCTATTGTTTGGGCACCGCATCTGTTGAAGTATGGCCTTATGGTGGAGAGGGTACAGAAGAAATTCTTGAGACTCCTTTACTTGAGGTTGTATGGATACTATACGTGGCTTTATCCAACTGACTTTCTCTTAGGCATGCTTACATACTGCAGTCTGCAATTTAGAAGAAATCTTTATTTAGCTACGTATTTTTTTCGACTTATACGAGGTATAAATGAGAACTCTACCATTCTGGGAAGTGTTGACCTGTGTGTCCCTGATAACTATCTTAGAAATAGAGAGCATCAGTTGTTTATTCTCCCAAGGTGCAGAACCAACCTGCCACTGGTAATGCCAATTGGGAGGGCGATAACTATATTCAACGAAACTGCTTCAGATGTTGATATATTCCACCTACGTGAGTATGAGTATAGGTGGACGTTGTTTTATAAATTCTTAAAATAGGGTCTGCTTAACTCATCCGGTGTATTTCCTTGTACCTATTGAATGTACACATTTCTACTGTTTAATAAGATACTATCTATCTCTATACTGATCTATCTCTTTTTTATTTAATACGGTTTTATATTTCTTTATTTCTAAATGTCATGTTGTGAATGTCTTAAAATTATAATTTGTAATGTCCACAATATGTTAAAAATAAATAAATTGAAAATAAATAAAACAATCACACACAGCTTTGAGACAATTACATAAATATATTGTGACCTCACCGAGGTCGAACCCAGAGCCCCTGGATGAAAGGCCAATTTGATAATTAATCAACCTACTCTATATTCGTCTATAAAATTACACAGTTTTGAAATTTACGCTTTAAATTTGAGTTATAATCAAACATACCTAATTAAAAATGTAAGAAGTAGGTAACAATATTATTTTATTTTTGTGTCAATTTTGCCGAACGATTTATTCCGTTTGTCCTTGGTTTAATATTTCTTGCTCGGAATTTGAGAAAATATGAATAAATTAGCTTTTTAAGAGTTATTCACTCGGAATTCTCTGCTCAGTAATTTCGGGGGTAACGAAGCATAGGAAATCAATGGAATCATATTATTTGAAGGTTATTAAATATGGAAAACAGTGAATATCATAATGAACAGTGAATATTTTTATTATTGTTATTTAAAACAACAAAAATATATATCTTACCTAAGTACATAATTCGGTAACATTTTAGAAAAAGATCTTGATAATAAAATATGGTGCCGGACAGGACTCGAACCTGCATAACATCGGATTCCGGTCAGTGTACTTTATAAATTTAGTCACATTCACGCTACCTAATTTCAACGAAATAAACGTATAGTCATGCAAGTGAAGCGGTTCTCAAATTTCAATAAAATCGGTATGTTCAATAAAGAATGTTATATTCTTTGGCGGCACTTTTTAGTGGACTACGTTAAAGTTCCCACCACCACCAGTCATATATGCACAGCCGTGGATATGCACGGCCGCTTTCCATGACGCTTTATACGAGTCTGAAAGAAGTGATTTTAAGTGCTCATTCCGTCCCGAGACGGAGCCGCACGGGACTGATGCTGCAACCATACACCGTAGTGCTTAAAGAAGAAAGTTAAGAAAGATTTTTTTTTGTTTTTTGGACTGGATCTGCTGTCCGCTCACCACTGACTGAGTGCCATGAATTGAAATGGATGAGTCTACAGAGGAGTCGTGACTATCCCGCTCCCCATACGACGCTGCAAATTTCTCGAATACTGTAAAGTTGGCCTCGGTTACTATCAGATCTCCATGTCCAATTGGGCCCGTGTGAGGACGGACCCTGGCAAACAGCTCTGCTCGTCCGAGTTCCATAAGCGAGAAATCCCAGAGGATGTGTTCAACATCTTCGTGGTCATGCCCAAGGGTACAACCCGGCCCATCTACTATCAAGCCAAACTCTTGGAGTCTGGCGGCGAAGTTGCCATGGCCGGTGAGGAACTGGCTAATCCTGGACTGTAGGAAGGGGATGATTTGGATGCTGTGGGGGGTTAAACAAGAATTTAATCCAGGAAATGACCTTTAATGTTGTTATTATAAGCGCGCTGGGCTGGCTACGTGTTCCACTCATTACTACGTTATCACTCTTACGATGATATATGGTAGACGCGACGTTTGCTCAAACCATAACAGATTTAGTGGTAACGAAGGTCGAACGATAATTTTTTCATGAGTCACCCGGTGTCGCTGGCGATCGACGGTTAAAACTTACGCCGGTAATGACGTCTCGACGGGTAACAGGTAATTAGGTGTTTATGCCAATAATGTGAATTATTCGTTGAATAAAACAAAAGTTTCATTCAAAAATGTAATTAATAGAAATTAAGTAAAAAGAGTAAAAATATACCTACCCACTCATAAAATAGATAGTACCTACAAAGAGAAGAAAAATAAAAATCTGCCATTGGATAAATTTTGTTCAAGGGATCAATACTTTGGACGCTGAAGACACACCTGGCGCGTAATGACCAGGCGGCCGATCGATGTAATTAACGTGCATTTAAAGGTGGTAATTATAAAGTCAATATCTAGTCAGCAGTGAATGAGTTAAGGCTATACCTCAGTTGAGGCATGGTCTAAAAAGATCGTGGCTAGGCGATGCGCGGATTGCGGGTCGCGGGTGCAAATGACGCATGCCATGAAATGCGAAATATAATTTGTAATATAAATCCAACATGCGTCCATTTAATTTTCTGTTTCTTGTTCTATTATAAACAATAATAATATATTCATTGACATGTTTACTTTTTAAAGTAAATGGGTAACGTTTTTAGTCATCTTTCATACGATTTAAGATTTAATAGCCCCGTCGCCATCACAAAACAAATTGACGTATTGATACCTCGACGTTCGCTCTCAGACTGCCAGCGAGTCCAAAATTTCGTCGCGCCTATAGTTGAAAATTATTTGCCGTTTCACTGAAGTATAGCCTTAATTCAATCATGCTACAGATCAAGGGCGAGTGCAGTGTTACTAGCAATATCTAGTTACGGAATTATGAAAAGTGTAATTATTGAATGTTACAATTTACTGAAAAAATATTTAAAAATATTTTAAATAACCAAACCAACGTATCAGTTCATTCAGTGTATTAATGAGAGTTTTCATTCTCTCACTGATGGCTTGCCGTCATACGAGTGAAAGTATGTGTAAATAACAGTTCAGTAAGGCCACTTGTGGGTGTGACAGGTCGCAGTGACTGATGAATGAGTATGACTACCAGTCGTTATAGCTGAAAGTGTATGCATGTGAGGTATTGAATAGTTAGATAATTGTAGAAGGAATCGTATAGCCATATGCTTCGAATTCGTCCTTAGGAAACTGCTTTCGAGGAGTCCGGGAGAGTGTAATAATTTTTGCGGCCCTCTTCCGACTGACGACCGACTTAGTATTTTTTCCTTTAGTGGAGTGGTGGGCAACGTTCCCTCTAATTTTTCTATTGTGAGTGCGTATCATCAACGCATCTGAGCAGTGGCGTAACTAGGGTTGGACGGGTCGTCACCCGGTGCGGTAAATTTACAACCCCCCTCCCCCACAAACACACACATAATTTTTCATTAAAATTTATATTTTTAAGGTATTTATTAAATTAAGTGATTTCATATTATTATAATATCTAACACTAACAAAGATAATTTTTGCAGCTTCATCTGATGTAAACATAACCATATTCTGTAAATTTATTTTATTATGGTTTCGTGCATTCGAACAAAACTAAAATCTGGCAAAGAAAAACTTTCATTTACAATATTTTTGTATGAGGACTGTGCAGGGGATGCAAACATGTGTGCGGACACATTTTGGTAGGTGTGCGCGCGCACACGCGCACACCTTACAGGGAACATTGTTGGTGGGGTAAATTATAACTCTTAAGTTGAGTTTTAGATCGTGTAGAATGTAAATTGATTCGTTTATTTTCAGAACTCGATTGAATACTAAAAGTTTAACAATATTTTAGTCGATTGATTAATTCTCCCTCTTACGCTGTCTGTCACTTTCATCACCCCTGATGGAATGACCAGCATTATAGTGCGAGAAGGGTGCAATTCCAGTATTGATTTGCGAATGCTGTTCTAAGTGGTAAAAGAAAACCATGCAGTAAATACGTTTATATTTTATTTTCCTAAAATTTTAAGAATGTCGTTATCGGTTTTACAAATGTCTTTGGCTCCCGCATATATTTTTGGAACACTATAATCTGCACTATGCAGCGGACCCACAGCGTGATAGTCCAACGCTTAAGCAGCGCGGCCACCGTGGGTGACATATATAGTGCACACTAAACTTTTTCAGGCATACTTATTTGTTTTTATTGAACTAAGACTACAATTACTTACAGATGGCATTGGTTAGTTTTTCAAAATCAATTAAACCCTACCTAAACCAAAACATAATAGTTTTGGCGTTACGACAAAATTGTGCACACCTTTTCATTCATCCTTATTTGTTTTCCTTGGATTAAGAATAGGTACATATTAATCATATTGTTGATTGATTTTTTTTAAATTCATTAAGCCTTGCCTAAACCAAACTATAATAGATAAAATATATTATTATATCTATTTAATATTCAAAGTTATGTACGATTTAATTACATAATTTTAGATATTTAAAAACTAACTAACACGATATGTAAATTGTAGTCTTAGTTCAATGGCAACAAATACGTATGGCCGATAAATTTTAGTGTGTACTATTTATGTAGGATATTGACAGCCTACCTCCACCCTTCGCCACTGACTGATACTAATAATCAGAACCAGCATTTGGCGGTTAAATACACATAGTTCGCTGATCATAGCTAGAATAAGTTTAGTTTTTGTATATGAATATTAGATTAAGACTCGTATCAATTACCTATATACTTAGAGTATAGCTTTTCAATTTTGGGAAGGCATTCCATCCTTTGCAGCTAATACAAAATCATGGGATAAATAAAGTTGTGATAGGCTATTCTGATCCACACTCGGACACCTCCACCATTAATTACCTTCACTGCATCGTATTTCGCTTTTTTAATAAACAGCGTTTTCCGTTGACATTTTGTTAATTCTTAGGACTCGCTCCGTCTCAAAACCTTCACAAAACAATATGATAGATGCCAGTGGCAAAGGGTGGAGGTAGGCTGTTACGATTCTACATAAATAGTGTATACTAAACTATGTAAATCATACTTATTTATTTTCATTGAACTAATAATAAAATTTGCAGATGGTGCTGGTTAGTTTTTAAAATTCAATTAAACCCTGCCTAAACCAAACCATAACAGTTTAGGTATGCTATAGGCGATCCGGCAGAAATAGTGCATACTTTTTCATCAATAATTATTTGCTTTCGTTGAATTAAGAATGCATATTACAAAATGGTGGTTAGTTTTTTTTAATTCATTAAGCCCTGCTTAACCAAACAAAAATTGATAAAAAATATTCTTCTATCTATACAATATCTAAAATGGTTTAATGACGGCATAATTTTATATATTTTATAGATCAACGAATATTTTTTTGACTATTACCTATTTACTATAGCTTGAATTATGCTGGGTTTAATTGAATTTAAAAAAAATGACAAATACTATCTACAAGTCTTAGGTCAATGAAAACAAATAGGATTGCCTTACAAAGTTTAATGTGCACTATTTATGTAAGATCTTAACAGCCTACCTCCACCCTTCGCCACCGGTAGATAAATCCCACAACATATGGTTATTACCGGAATCTGTGGTTAGAGATCCATTATAATACTGGCAAATCCTTTTATGTGAAATGCTGAAATGCAGTGCGGTAGGTATTATAATAATTATTATTAGTATCAGTGGCGGCTTGACGACTTTCTAGGTGGTGGGGTTTAGTTATTAATTATCAAATAAATGTACAAGTATGTACCTACCTACATTCTCATATTATTATAGGTACGTTATGTGCGAAGCTACTTATAATAATATGATGAGGAAATGAGTAATTTTCCAGAATAAATAATATAATTATCTAAAAATCGTGCTTAAAATATAAACTTAATTAATAATAATAACAATTATTATAGATTTACCATCATCAGTTTTGAACAACAACATACAACGAGCGTTTTTACTCGCCTATGGGGTCATTCTATTCGGTCCCTAGTATGCGTATAACAGGCGTATAATAACGCTAATGCATTCACATACTTTGTAGAAAGAGATTTGTACCGCAGCAACTGGATGGGACTGAGTGACCCCGATTAGCGAAAAATAGACGCCATAGCTTTCTTAATTTGTACATAGGTGTCCATAGGTGTACATAGGTACATAGGTGTACATAGGGTTGTAAATAGGGCATATTAAATGAACAAGTTATTTTAATACTATTATTATGTTATTACATAATCAACAATTATTGCTTTATTTATTTGTATAATAATAATCAATATGTCTCTAAAATTACGACGGGTTTAGATAGATAAAATAAATTAAATAATTCATTTAATCATTTAATTAAGTAGCTTTATTATGACAATTATAAAAATATCGGACGTTTTTTACGCATTCTCCACGTGATAACGATGTGGGGATGGTCCCTATGAACCCTTAAGGTAGAGCCGCCCCTGATTAGTATCATGGTTTGTGTTTTGTATTAATAATATTCATAATTATATAAAGCTGTCTTTCTATTATATTTACTTAGCATACTAAGCATAAACCATCATGAATAAGACTCATTCAGTAGAAGTGAGTAATTATTTTTAAATAAGACAGGATGTTTTATAAACTACTGGTAGATGGCAGCTGTATACGGTTTCTCGTTTATTTTCAAGTGGAGACAGAGCTCGAGACGGAATTAGTTTAAAATGAATTACAAAACATGCAATTAAATAAAAGTTTTTCTTTTTCTCCTTTCTTCTATACTCATGGACGCTTTTTAGTATGGTCGTATGAACACTATACGACACCATCAAGAATCTATATTGCTTGACAGTCTTCTTATGGCTTACCAGACCGTTCCAACATATCGTAGTTTCGCTATTATATAGGTACAACCTATAGTATTTTTACTAAAAGTTTTCCATATGTAGAATAATTGTTTTAATCAGTGAACGCAAAAATAATGGAAGGGCCCCACATTCTGAAGCGGGTCCCCAGGTCAGGATCTTTGGCGGACCATCCTCCCTATTACTAGGGTTAAAAGAAGTGTAACCTCTACAGAAGAATTTTCCAAATGGTGTTCTATGTAAGATTAAGAGTATTCAGTATATTTTAATGATATTTTGAATTTTTTAATAAATCTACTTGAATTATGGAGTTTTTTGAATATCGACACATAATAATTTCAATCACAAACCCCTTCTTCATTATTGTTCCATATTCTTTTCCAGTATCAGCAAAGTAAAAATTCTCCATTTTCAAATTTGCTTTATTTTAAATCCTTATCTTTTTATATAGATTCTTTTAGCATATTTGATACTATCATTCGGTAATTTTCGGGAACCTTTTGTGTTATCTCCAACTACCATTCCTTTCTACATTTATAGACTCATAATGGATACTAAATATTCTTAAACACACATAATAAAAAATAACACAAATTAATAAGTCCGTCAAAATCGTTGCAAATACACGACAATATAATCTCAAAGTGTCCCATTTTGATAGCGAGTTCCACAGACAATATGATTTAATGCGTTTAGAAATGAAGACGTGTTCAATAATTAGGAATTAAGCTTTGAATAAAAGCTCATACTTAGTCTTATAATAACTGAGCTTTCGTTTAATAAATAAGGGAGACGTGATTTTGTACTCAGACAGACATGTTGCAAATAATTATGTATGCAAGTTTCTATTTATAAAGTTATGTACTGAACGGAAATATTTTTCCAGAAAATCGTAGTCCATATCGAGTCCTGTGAACCAGTTAAAGTTGTTTTCATAAATAAATCTATTTGATCCCGGATGCAACGCATCTTTGAGAAAGCTAATGGTATTTGTTCAAGAATGTACTGCAGGCAAAATTAAACGCAGGGCTAGCTATTTAATGTTATATATATATTTTTTTTTAATGTTAAATGTTTATTTATAGTACCTATGTATAGTTTTAATGCATACCATCATATTATGGCTATTTAAGAATGTATGTGTAGCGGTCATGGTGTGTAAAATTCCCACCTTTGCTCCCGTTATGTATATGCAGCCACGTCATACGCGGCCGGCTAACATAACCCTTACGTGTGCCAGATCAAAGAATTTAAGCCCTCATATTGTCCCGAGCAGAGCCGCACGGGACTGGTGAAGCAACCTTGCACCGAAGTGCGAATGCATGATGTTAATTAATATGGCAACTATCAGAGTGACTTTAATTTGAAGAGTCGCAAGGAGAATCGAGAGTGTCCCGCCCCCCGTACGCTCTGGCGAATTTAGTAAAGGCCGCAAAATTGGCCTCGGTTGCCACCATGTCCGCGTGTCCTATTGGGCCCGAATGGGGTCGGACCCGGGCAAACAACTCCGCTCGTTCGGGGCCCATAAGTGAACAGTCCCACAAGACGTGCTCTGCGTCCTGCTGGTCGTGTCCACATGAGCAACCCGACCCATGTCCTGCCAAACCAAACCCCTGCAGTTTGGCCGCAAAGTTTCCATGGCCATGAATTGACTAGTCCAGTGGGTCGGCACCAGTCTCCTCATCATGTGTCTCACCGAGACATCTGGAAAGTATAGAAAAGTCTGGCGGCCCTTAGAGGAGGCCACCCATCTCGCCTGCCATGCCGCATATGCGGTCTTGTAGACCAGCTCAGATACAGTCTTTCTGTAGCTCACGCCCTCATGTGTAGCGGTTAATGACTTGGGGCCTTATCAGTATTATTTCGACAGTATAAGAATTAGCAAATTTAAGTTTACATTTTAAACTATCGCACAATCGTCGCATCTACAGTCAGCATATCGTCTGTGTTTCGGAAAAAGGGCGTAACCCCCCGATTTTTCGAAGAGTGCTTTTATTAGATATTAACAATGTATACAACTAAATACACGTTCTGCAAAAAGGCAGTAAGCCGCAAATGCTGATTTATTATCTTAATTCAGGTTTTAATTGAGCTTTAATTAAGTTTTAATTCAACATTTACCCTCAATTTTAATGATTTTTCTGTAATAACTTCTTTAATTATTAGTAGATCAAAAAGATATTACACCAAATCATCAATCATCATACACCCAATGTCTGTACTTATTTTTTTAAATTAATATTAAACCAAAATCATTCAAAAAACGTCCTTTTCTCTGAAAATGTGTTCTGTGTGGGTTACGCCCTTTTTCCTAAACACGGTCGAATATTTTACATGCTTGACATTCTTAGATGGGATCGAAACGTTCGAAGTTCAATAATGCGGAAGCCAGCAGATTTCTCAATTGTAAACTTCATCGCAATTTACCGAATATTCATGCACATAATTAGTCAGTCTAAATACTTATTAGTAACAATATTAATCTCAGTCCGATCAGAAAACTTCGTGTCAGTCACTCCGCACCGCATTCTTTTCCACCGAGACTCAGACCGTAGAACAGTATCATAAGTATTGTAACATAACGCTCTTGTAACATATTCTTGTATCGACTGTTTACGCTGCAAATGAAACTCGTTCCTCCATTCATCGGAGCAACCACCAAATCTCGACTTCTCATCGCTCCTCCTGACTACTCTCCATCTACACCTACGTGGTCATTCTCAATCACAGTGGTCTCGTCCCTCAACAATGAGACCCGCCAAATATGCGCTAAATTTAGATTCCCTAAAGTTTATTATAATATAGCATCACATAATATGAAAATAAAATCTAACATATGGTTAAAATGAGTCAATGAATCAAAAGATATATACCTATGCGTAGGTAGATAATGGAGTTTAGTAAATTTATTTCAAAGTACCTATATTAATTCTAAATAACTGTTTTTAAAATTCTATAAATGAAGTCGTGTTATCAATTGATCCATTATTAGAATTTCAAATATTGATATCTATTTATGTTTATTAATGTTTTCGTATTTGAAAGTCATAATATTAAAATTAGATTCGTTGCTATGAATCTCTATTTTATACATCATCCATCATCCATCAATCAGGTTCGATTCCTGCTGGTTATATTCTTTCAGAAGTGTTATGTTCAATAAAAAGAATGTTACATTCTTAAATCTTGCGAATTATTATATTTGTCGAATAAAAAAATAATTTATATAATTATTAACAAGTTCAAGTAAGTTACTGTAAGTGAAGTAGTGTAAGTAAGTGATTAATACCTAGATAATATTTAAAATACTCAGAGACTATTGAAAGAGCCATTAGTTAAAATTTGTCGCAATTAGATAGGACGCCTATAGCATTGTGGTCGATGTGGGTTGGCGTGAATCATTGATATACTACTAGATGAGCAGTTCCCATACAAGTGTCATTTTAAAAAATGTACCACAAAAGATATAACGAATATCGTCTTATAATATTTCCTTGTAGGTATAATGCGTTAAGACCGTTAACATGTATTCCCGAATTTCACCCGTATTGCCCTGGCTGTAAAACTAAATTTGCGTTCTTGGAATAGTGAACCTAAGGGTGGCTGCAACGCAAAACAGACAGAGCAAGTCGTCATGCGCTGACTATTAGTTAGAGTAAGATGCAAGCTAGACCGGGCTTACTCAGTAAGTTTTAACAAAGGCCGAGTCGCTGAAAATCGGGCGTCATTTTAAGAAGCATATGATTCATCCAGTAGTATATCAATGGCGCGAATCCCTAGAGACGCAAGTTCGATTAATGCTAGGTGTCGTGTTTTTTTTTCTTCAAAAAAAGATTTTTTCAATTAGTTATATATTTTCTCAGAAGTGTTTTCAAAATGTGTATGTTTAACGGCCCACATGCTCAGCGTACGTCAAAATGGAGCTTTTATGCTATTTTCAAAGCATGATCCTGGACATTACTTAAACGTTGTAGATACTCTATTTACATAATTTTGAAGCCTTATTATCCTTTATATTTATTTTAAACATTTGATGACTGCACAAAGTATTTTTATTACATAACATAGTATTATTTTAAACCTCTCGCTCTAATGTTTTAGAATATAGTCATATTTCAGTACGTGTAAGTGGTGTTAAGATTTTTTTTAAGGTGGATAAATTTTTAATAGCATTTATAAAACCATTAGTAAAATTTATGTCGACATTATTATAGTGAAATATTTACAATAAAAAAATATATTGATAATCTCTGTGAACCCAAATTTGACAAGAATTAGGCATTTTATTATTCAAAAGATGGGCAAAATTTACACATTTAAAGATAATTTTAAAGATACTGATTATAAGCTATGTCTCTGACCATTCAAATGTGATAAACATTCTACGAATACTGTTTGTTTTATAATAATTATTGACCTAAGAATAAGGTAGTATTTTTTCGAAATACGCCATTTCTATTGGCATTTCCCAGTGGGTAAGCCAACATACGGTATAAACATACGGCCATAGCCATAAATTGACAAACGATAAATGAAATAAGGAGTAAGATCATGTTAACGCGCGTGTTTGAAGATGTACCTAGCCGATTTTTTTTTAAACGGTTTGAAAACAGTGAAGATAGCTTTACTTAAATTCATCGACGACTGGGGCGGAGAGGTATTTTACACATCGTCACTCAGCTGGATACCTGCCAAACTTGGATTTCTTGACCTGATGATGACTAATCAATTATATTTCAACCATAAACTATATTATCACGTCTTTTTATTTGATACACACCGTTTTCTGTATTTTTTTTTTGATTATTGAAACCCACCTAAATCTCACCTCCTGAACGAGGCATGCCAACAGCTAAGGTCACGTTCCAAGCCTTATCTATAGGTACCAACTTACATAATAATATTTATTATTAAATTTGTTGTTTGTTTTAAACTTATTTGAAAAGTTTTGCTTTAAGATGTGTGCGTTTAAATTTTTTGGTAAGTAATTTATATTTATGTTGCCCTAAATATTCGTTGTACACCCATAAAAGCTTCGTGTATGAAAGTTTTTGAGCAATTACACACAAGCATCTATGAAGATTTTCCGTTACTTGTAGACTCGTTGGAAGAGGAATGTAAACATTTAGTCTGCTCTGGAGCTTTCATAAAACCTAAGTGTGTAAATAATTAGCATTGAAAATTTATTGCGAAAATTTCTTTCAAGTTTTTAATGACGCTTACAAACTGCTGGTGTAATAATGCGTTCGCACACGCTTTTTATTTTATTTATGAAAGAGAAATGTTAACATTTTTTTTACCACGTCTGATCCTAATAAAGGCCTCCACAGAGTAGATGTGTGTATTAATAGATTTGTTGATTTTACGAGAAATATCAAGTTGGAATTGAGACTATAATCTTAGGTGACAACTAGCAAGAAGAGTTTCAAGTTATCAGCAAATAACATAACATATCATTTGTAACGACCATTGTTACGTTATTTATAAAAATGGTAAACTGCAATGGCTCTAAGTTTAAGCCCTGAGGAACACTAGAAAATGTATTGAATATCTGTGACTAATAAACGTCATCATCATCATCATCAGGGGCGCGATAACCCGGTGTGGGTCCTGGCCTCCTCCAACAGCTCCCTCCAACAGCTCCCTCCACCTGTTCCTATCCAGTGTGGCCGCTTTCCAATTTGGTACCCCCAGAATACGGCATTCACTGCCAGCTCCATCCAACCAGCGAATCTTTGGCCTCCCTATTCTTCTACGCCCTATTGGATTGCTGGACATCACTCTCTTTGGCAGTTCATTGTCATTCATACGGTGCACATGACCTAGCCATCGCAGTCTCCCAATCTTAATTGATTGAACTGCGTTGCAATCTTCGTATAGCCCGTAGAGCTCAGCATTATATCTTCTCATCCAATTGGTGCCATCCCTGATCGGTCCATATATACGGCGGAGAATTTTTCTTTCATTCATTTCGCAGAGTTAATGTCCAGGTTTCCGATGCGTAGGTGAGCACTGGCTTTACAAGTATCTTGTAAAGAGTGCTTTTAGTTCGGCGAGATAGTATGCGGGACTTAAAATATCTTAACAGGCCAAAGTAGCATTTATTCGCAGACATGATTCTCTTCTAATAAACGCCATACGATACAATAATTATGTTGTTTTGATTCCTAAAATAACTTTAACAATCGATCCGGAAACCCAATTAGTTGGAGTTTTTCCAACACAATGTCGTGATTGACTGTCAAACACTTTTAGGGAGTAATCGTGAACAGTCAACCTGGTGGCAGGTTAGCTGGTCGCTTCGTCAGAAAGTACTTTATAAAAAAAAAACCGAAGTGAACAATAAAAGTTTTTTTTTAAATCCTGGCAACAATGAATGGGATCTCGTACATTAATTTTGGTGTGTTCAAACCTGTCAGTGCCTAGGACTTTTACCTGACTAAAATTGTCACCAGCCACATGCGACGCACACGTCAATTATTGACGAGGAAGGTAACATACACGAAAGGTAACTCTTGTCGATTTAGTGGTGAATGGTTTCTCAGTAAATTCAGTAAAAGCACACTTGAGTTGCCCAAGGCAACCATCTGGCCTTTACACGTTCCCATGTGTAAACAACTGCTGATGTTTCACATACAAACGTAGGGGCTCGTGATACGCTCTATTAAGACCCGAGTGTGGTGCGGGGAGCGTTGATTTTGGAAGAGAACTTTTCATGTACAGAAACAGGTGAAGCCTGAAATTTAATGAAATCATAGAAACATAACTGTTGCTCAATTTTTTGACGCCCACAATGCCCGAGCGGTAACGTTTCGGCTTATAATGTCGACGGTTCCGAATTCCGGTTGTGGCAATGTCACATGATATTTTACAACGTTTTTATTAGCTCGCATTCTTGTTTGTCCAGTACAAATATTGCAATCGATTTTTAACTAATTTACCGACTAGCTAGACATTTGAAACTTTTAGAATATATCAGAACATGATGCCAATGCATTCTTTCAATACTTTTAGCCATCTTTAAGCAGAATTGAATTCATTTTCAGTTAATTCTATTTTGTATGGAAAGTTATTTCAGAAAAATCCGTAAAAAGTAAAAGACTATTATTGGTTGCTAAGGGGTGGTCCTAGCAACTAAATTATTAATATATACGTGCGTTACTATGGAAATGAAAATGAAATGTCAAAATGACATTTCAGTATTCTATATTTGTTTGTTTGTTTTTTATTTACTTCATATCAAGTACAAGTTTGAGCATATTAAGCATAATAATTCAACGGAAAATTTAAAAACGTCGTATATAAAAAGGTTTTTTATCTTGTAATTATTTCAATATGTTTTTAGACCCAGAGTATGGACTTAGTCAGCGCTCAAAATCGGCAATTTTACCAACCGGAACGCTCGATATTTTTTAGAAAATATTAACATGGTTATTTAATTATATTATGTAATATATTGAATAAAAATAAGTGTCGTCGATTTTTTGTTATGTGGCCTATTTCGATCAAATGGTCAACATATTTTTTCCCTACGAGACGGTGCGGTAATTTTGGGGATTTCATGAATCGGGACGGTCTGATCCGGTCTATTTCAAGCCCTGGACCTAATAGGTCAAGCAAGTGGTTAATATGCATGGTATCTATTAAGATTTATAAAGAAACCTCTCTGTAAGTCGTTTGTTACTCTGAAAAATTATTATCAATATTGATTTAACTTATTCTGGAATTGTTATCATAATTATCGATTTTATGAAAGTGGCTCTTAGCTATGTTACCGCATAAAGAATAATGGTTTTAATTTTTAAAATATTTCAATGTATTCTCGGTTAGCGAGCAGAGACTCGATTGGTTGAGAGAATTGCTAATAAAAAGTCCATTTAGATACCATCCAGATCCATACCGGATTGCGGAGCCAAGAGAAAAAGACATTTGAAATTAGAACGCGTAAAAGTTTCGGCAAGTTCGAAAATAAAATTTGAACCTTAAAATTGGCGGGTAATTCAGACTGATTGAAATCCCAATTTTAATATAATATTTTTAGGTTAATTTGTATGCGCAGTGAACTATGTTAGTCCCAGAGAACGATGAAAAAAAACCTTTTGTAGACGAAGCCTACATAATAATATATATAATATTATTATGAAAGTGAAACTAAGTAGGGACTGCCAATATTTAAGCTGTAAGTATATTTTGTATAGGGATTTTTTAAAAGCAAATTTTGCATTACGATAATAAGCATCATTATGTCAAAAATTTCATGCTTTTCAACATAATTTTAAATACATTCAAACAGTTAGTATACTAAATTAATAAGTCATATCCACTGCCGAAATTGTTCAGGAAGGAAAAAAACTCAATAATTTAACGATCGAGCGGAATTTAACAATTCCAAAAATACACTTGAAAAAATATTTTTTTTTACAAATAAGCTGCACTATGAATTAATACACTATTTTTGCTTCCCTTTTATATACAAAGAAAATTTATATAAAGAACGGTGTTGTTCCATTTACGATATTGGAAATTTCGCACCTGCAGTTAGGTGTTTCATATGAAGAACGATAATGCATTTATATATAGGTTTAAAAGTTTGAAATTTTGTATAGCATAGAAAAACATGCTTTATAATTAAATACTTCCAAAATCTAATTTTGTCAAAAGTGCTGTTAGCTGGTTTGCAGATTGAGCATTTGATATGGAAATAAGATCAAGATTAGTCCAGAATATTAATTTTGTTAGGAATTGATGGAATAATACGATGTATGATCGAATTGATATTTAGAATATGTATTTAGATTAACATACAAAAATATGTTGGTTTGGAATACAAATGGAAAGTTAAACACAGATAATTTAGACTATGTTTTATATCTACCTTCCTCACCCTGGTCCCATGTACAATAATTACGAGTACGATTTTTAAAGTTGATTAGTCAGTGTCAAATATAACAAGATGTACCTCCTAGTATCCTGAACGTCCATGGAACTTTATAACAACTTCAATATCAGTGACTTAATTTTGTTCCAATCCACACTCATCCGCGTCCCTTTTCAAAGTGGTTGTTAACTACCCCGCTATACAGTCCACTTGTTTCTTTTAAATATATTGTTTAAATGCGCCGATGTCCAATTTATCAATTCTTTCACAGTAGTATAGTGTAATATAAAATAGTATCGAACCGCATTTTTTAACTCATCTCATCCTCCACTTTTTTTCTAAAAACTTAAAAAATATTTCGACGGATACGAACCAAAAATTTAAAAAAAAAATCGAAGCGACGGGGTGCTAAAGATCAATAAATTTCCCTATAATCGGTTTAGAATTGAGCTGACTAATCACTTCTTTTGCATATTTACCGGATATAGTTTATTTACATGTTAAAAATATCATTTTTTTAGTCACGTGACTATTGTTCGTGTAAGATAATATTGATGAAAACTATCTGGAGAAGTGTCGGAGCGCACCTGGCCGATGTAAAACCTCAGGTAACTCAGAAATAATGGGAACTGTGTGGAAGAATATGCAATAAACTTAAACACGTGTTAAGAATACGCTTTTCCTTCGTTATGATAACTGCTCTCGGTTTATGCACAGACACTCATTCAATATTAGTGTATTCTAGCGTTCCTTACACACTATTGCATGTCTATAATGTGTGGTTTACTTTCGTATGACACACATTCAAAACCCTACGTCAAAATTTAGTGTATTTAGCTTATCGGAATTCTATTAATCTGTACCTTAGAGCTGAAAGTCTGGAAGTCACATATTCAATATTTTGCAGGAGAGCAGTTTTAACATAGTTAATCTAATCTAGTTAAAATATTTACTCGTGTTCAGACTAAAACTCCGTATGTTGGACTTCCCCACTTTTGCAATTGATCTTTTTGCTATAGCTTAAAGAAAGAATGACTTAAATTGGACATCCACTCTTTCAGCTTTAAAGTATAATAATTGGACTACCGTCGTTTTAGAAGTAAGTATTTTGAAAACCATGTGACATTGGATTCCCAAATTTTTAGCATTAAGAGAACGTGAATACACATTTAAATCTACATACTTAACTAAAAAAATATAAAAATGTGACTTCCGCACTTTCAGCTCTAATGTACAAATTTATTAATCTGCTCTTTGTAAAATATATTCTTCCATGTCTACCAATTTAAAAACATAAAAAAGTTGTAGACTCAGCGTCAAATAAATAAATTTAAAAGTTTATAATGGTCTCTTTAGTTATAGTCCAAGCTTTTTGATTTAAACTTAAAGTTGGCGAGTAATTACGTCTGATTGAAATGATAATTAATATAATATTTTTAGGTTAATTTGTGTGCGCAGTGAACTGTGTTCGTCCATATTTCCGTCGGTAATTAGTTGGTAGGGCAGCGTGATTTATCTCCGGCTAGTTGGCGAGCAAACGATTCTCTTCGCTTGATTCCTTCGCCGGAAGCAGAACAGAGCGTTGTGGAATTATTTCAGATAGCGAGCAGTCTGTGAACTACGATGCTGTCTTGAAGCAGGTCCGAGTTCAGTAATCAGTTAAAATACTGAAATAGTTTGAATTATAAATTAAATAACTAGTCTTTTATTGAACATACATAATTTTGAAACACTAATGAGAGAATATAGCCAATAGAAAAAATATTTTTTGAAAAAAGTAACACATCCGGCAGGAATCGAACCTGCGTCTCTTGGGTATCGCGCCCTGTGCATTACTAATGTCACGACTGTTGTGCTTAATTGCAACGGGCCTTTTTAATACCTGCTCATAAGCGCATATCCAAATTGAGTTACGGTGTGCGGTCGGTTTTTGTAGTATATATTACTTTAATTACTAACCGACGTCACGGATCACTCCAATATTTTCTGTTGTAACTTACTTGAACTTTCTAATAATTTTAATTAACTATTTCTTTTATTCAACGAATATTTCAAGAGATTTTAAGAATATACCTACCATTCTAATTATTGAACATAGTACATAATTTTTTTATTGGCTATATTTTCTCATGAGTGTTTTTAAAATTATATATTATTATGTTCAATAATTAGAATGGTACATTCTTAAAATTTTGTGAATTATTCGTTGAATAAAAGAAATAGTTAATTAAAATTAGTCTTTTAAGTTGAAATTTAGACATGATACTTG
Organism: Rhyacophila brunnea; assembly: GCA_022495005.1. Lineage (NCBI taxonomy): Eukaryota > Metazoa > Arthropoda > Insecta > Trichoptera > Rhyacophilidae > Rhyacophila > Rhyacophila brunnea. The sequence goes on from JAGYXB010002002.1 coordinate 490,991, forward strand.
GGACTGTTGTGTGTTCTACATTGATAAGATATTGTACTAGGACAGGGACGGCGAGCCTTCTTACGTACGCGTATCGAAATTTCCCAAATATAATTGGTGGCGCTTTTAGCAGTGGACTGTATAATTTTGAAGGTGATGGTGGATAGTGGATTACGGATCTAGGTAAAGGGAGGTTTACACAGTATGCCAGACACTGACATTTGATGTTGAGAGGGCTGGCGCGCACTGGAGCCGCTTCGATGTTTACGCACTCACGCACTGATAAACGGACGATACACTTTGATGGATTATATATGAGGTTGATGAATGTGATGATGACATGTTGTATGACTGATGGGCGCGACGTTCACTCAAACCATAACAGACTTAGTGCAATGAAGGTCGAACAGATACGTTATGAGTCACTCGGTAGTTAACGACGCCTAAGGACAACCTATCAGGAGCCTGCAACACGATCGCTTGCTTGATGTCATTCGAGCTAACTGAATGTTCTTCGTAGTTACGATCGATTCATGACCCGGAATTGCTCATAGTTTGGTCTTGTGACAATAATAAATAAGGAGTTTGAGTAAGTGGAGACTAAGGATGAATGCGACCATAATTTGGCCAAACCAATAATTTTTGGGCTGTCTGACGTGCCGAGCAGTTTTTAATGAGGAAAAAAGTAGTCTTCAAAAATTCTATTAAAAAATGATGATGTTCTAGATACCACCTACACAAAGCCACAAAGCTCCACCAAGTTTTTGTTTCTTGTATAGTACAGCCATTTTTGTGGGTAGAAATGAAATTGTTTGTTATTGTATTATTTTTTAGTTAGGTTCTTTAAGCTCAAATTCACATCATAATTTCCCCGATTTTCCGTACCCGAAAGCAGTGGAGCAGCAGATAACGCATCAGCTTTTGCCTTTTTTACCTGAATCATCTAACTCAAAATATGGCTTCCCAGGATTATCATTGGGGTTGGTTACCATGTCGTAATCTCAAGCTCATTTAAAAAAGTTAAAATCAATTCCATAATCTTCTAAAATTATTGGTACTGTTCGGTTATCAGGAATACAGCGAAAAACACATTTTGAAAATAGCCTATAAACTAGATTATTTGTTAGGTTAACCTAACCAAACCTAACCTAACCTAACCCAACCTAACCTAACCTAAACTAGCCCAAACTAACAAATAATCCAGTATATCGGGTATTTTCAAAATGTGCTTTCCGCTGTATTCCTGATAACCGAACAGTACCAAATTATTATATAAATATGAATTGTCAAATGTTAAAAGTTTGTATAAAAATACATCAGGAAAACCGACCTTAGTGAAAATCTATTATAAATTACCTACTATCTCCTCGAAATAAAATCATGACGAATAGTTTTCTGCCGTTCAACGTAAAGTACAATTTACATCATACGGTGACAATAAATATAATATTTGCTGTCCAAGTTAAGAGCATAATAATAAAAGAGTTTAAATAGTGTAAAATGAATTAATATACAGATTCACCCCTGACAATATTTACAGTGGAAATTTACATCATATTCTGGAGTTGAGCACTCCAAGTTAGGAGCAAGTTTGCAGTCGCAAAACTTGGTGTAACATTTAAAGCGTTATGTGTTTGATTGCGCAACTCATTGTTAAATTCGTGTCGACGATTTGGTGAGTTATTGTATAAATAATAATGATGAAATAAGCCAATCCTTGTACAAAATATGTCAATCATTTCAAATAATAGGAGTATCTTTTGCTAAAATATAGACAAAAAATTCAGTAATAACTGAGGTCGTACATAGTCCCATATATTTAAGATTTTCCGAAATACTATATTAAAATTTTACACTCTAAATCAAATGGTAGAGCTATTTTGACCACAATGCTGCCAAATAAAATTCTAAAAAATTAGAATCAAATTTCTCGTCTGTTTCAAAGGTCAGGATTTTTGTTGTTGATATTTTTAGGTCTACAAATATCTAAGTATTTTTTTCTGAAATAATATTTCACCGTTTTACCCTGATATAATATAATATCGACCGGGGAAAGGAAAAAGGGCGTAATCCATACAAATAAAACTTTACAGGAGGCACAAAAACGTTTTTGTTATGGTTTTCGGTCAAAGTTAAAATAGAATAATTAGATAAAAATATTTTTTTATATGCAACGTTTTTAAATTTTCTGTTGAATCATATAAACTTGACTTGACTAGCTTAAACGATCAAAAAAAATGTACTTACTTGATAGAAATAATACTGAAATGTGATTTTGACAATAACGCACGTATATATTAATAATTTAGTTGCTAGGACCCCAGACCCTTAGCAAACAATAATGGTGTCGAAATAACTTTTCATGCAAAACAGAATTAACTGATAATGAATTCAATTCTACTTTAAGATGGCTACAAGTCTTAAAAAAGTGCATTGGCATCGTGTTCTGATTTATTCTAAAAGTTTCAAATGTCTAGCTAGTCGGAAAGTTAGTTAAAAATCAATTGAAAGATTTGTACCGGACAAAGAACCACCGGACAAATAAGAATACGAGCTAAGAAAAACGTTGTAAAATAGACTAATCTTGATGTGCATGATAATTATTAATTTTCTTTTTTATATCACTAATCTGATATTAATTATTGAGTTAATTAAAATAACAACAAAAATGATGGTTAAGACGTTTTTCCCACGTCACTTCCTTTTTTTTTTGAATTGTTAGCTAAATTTAGATAATAAATCGACATTTGTTTTTGACATAATATGTATTTAGTCGTGTACAATGTTATGTAATAAAACTTATTTAAAAAAAATTGAGGGTTACGACCCATTCCTTTCTTCAGTCGATATATTAGTGTAAAACGGGTATGTAACTTTTAAATGAAATGATCGAGGAATGTTATACCGGGATGCAACACAACAAATTCCACATATTTTTAAATAACGGAAGAAGTGAAGTTACTTCTAGCCCTTCGGAGCTTAGAGAAAATATGACCTTCATCGGTAACTAGCTCTTTGAGGCACGTCTCTAAGTAGAAATTACGCCAGATTTTCGCGCCAACATGCGCGTATCTATCAGCTAGTGACGTTCTTAGACAAAATGCCGCCACATTTTTTTATACAGTACTTTTTATCATCCTTTCATGACTCCAATATCTAAGAAATATGTTGTATGGATACATTACTAACAAGATATAGGGATACCACTAAATCTAATATAAATTCCATCTCTGCTTCAATAGACAATATTGCGAGTCTACGGTTTCAGAAAGGTAGGTACATTTAAAAATGCACCTGACAACTCGCGAGTGACTGGTAACATATTTGGATACATTTTAAATTAGGTATGCAAGTGTCATTGCTGTTCACCAAGAACGTGACATCCAAGGACAACGGAAGTAAACTAGACATCGCAAACCCGACAGAAAATAAAGCCCTGTTAATTTTTTTATAGTATCTACCTAATTCACAAACTTTTTTTCCAACCAGTGAGCTGAATTTTTTTATGGAAAGATATTTCCGTTATTACTAAGTTTAGGTAGCTTTCTATGTATACCTAATGGTTTTCCTCGATTTGCCGCCCTTTGAGTAACTGCCGCCCCCAAGCGATGCTCAATCTGCCTACCCCCACGGGACGTCACTGCCATCAGCTTTAATTAAATCCGTGAACATAAATAAATAAAACAGTATTATTTCATCCCTAATAATAACAAAGTACCTGTGACATATTGAAAATTAATACATAAACTTTAACCCATGTTATTGTTAAGTTCATCGACATCTACCTATGTGTGAAAAGGAAAATATACCCAATATTCAATTGCCCCAAATCCATGGTTTTAATTAAAATTAAAACAAACCCTCCGACATAAACCCCTCCATGTCAATAATAAATGTTGTCCACTGTTCTATACTATGGAACTTGTTGATAGCAGCACTGTTTGAAAGAGAATAATATAACAATGGCACTGAAGAATCCCTACATGGAAAAAATCACAATGTTAATGAAGTTTATGTTTCACATGTAGTTTATAGTTTCCAAGCCTGATATTCTGGAAAATTTGAATTTTTATGCACCGGTCAATTACACGCGTATTCGCAGCAATGACCTATTTTAGGTGAAAGCTGTTTCCTCATGTCAGGTTCACCAGGTACCAATAGCGAAAGCTGTGCGGCTGGTCAATGCAGTCCCTAAATATGTATATATTTTTAGTGATGCAATATGTATTTTGTTTTTTAAATTCTATTTTGTTGTTTAATTTGTATTTTTCTTGAATTAATTTCTTTTGCTGTACAATTATTTTTGGTATTTCTTTTTCTCTACTACTTTGATTTACCTGTATTTTTATAACGTTTTTATTAGGTCGTATTCTTATTTGTCCGGTTCAAATCTTGCAATCGATTTTTAATTAACTTCCCGACTAGCTATATATTTGAAACTTTTAGAATATATCAGAACACGATGCCAATGCATTTTTTTTTAAAATACATTTAGCCATCTTTAAGTAGTATTAAATTCTTTTTCAGTTAATTCTGTTTTGTATGAAAAGTTATTTCGGAAGAAATCCGTAATCCAATCCACTATTATTGGTTGCTAGGAAATTATTAATATATACGTGCGTTACTATGGAAATCAATATGAGTGTCAAAATGACATTTAAGTATTATTTCTATCAAATACAATTTTTTTTGATCGTTTAAGCTAGTCAAGTCAAGTTTATATTATGATTCAACAGAAAAATTAAAAATGTTAAATATAAAAAGTTTTTTTTATCTTGTAATTATTTATTCTAAATGTCATGTCTTCAATTAATAATTTGATTCGTGCTCAATGTGTTTTTTTTAAATAAATAATTAAACAGTATCATAATAATATGTTGCCTTAAGAATAAATAATAAGTGAGTATCAATGTCCAACTAACGACAATAGCATCTACACTTTATTTGTTGGTAAACCTAAATAAAAACAGTAGATAATAATTGTTTATTTATTTTTATCCGATACACCCCTTATATATTTTAAACTGCCAAGGCCTCAATTAATCAATTATTTAACACAATTGTGAATTGTAGCGATGAATTTCCAGAAGGTTTTGTAATAAAATGATTCTAATATTGAACGTCCTTCCAAGAAGTTAAATATAATAATATGTGTAGGTGTCAAGGAGGGTGTATTTTCAAATCTTGTTTATTCCATTTTTTTGGTGCATTGAGCTAACAAGCAATAACAGATCTAAATATAACATTTTTTAAATACCAGTATCGCAATAATAAATATTGTGAAATATGAGCCAGATTTTTTTTGGCGTAGACAGGAATTTCAGTCAGTAGGGTAATAAAATATCAAAAAGGCGCTAGGAAAAGTTTCGTATGCATATTGAGATTTATTGTTTTTTTTTTGTTACCAATATTTTCTATCGAGTTTTTAACTTTGGACACTAAGCTGAATCAATACGTTTAAATCATCACAAATTTTCGTATTAACCCGCGTATTTAGCTAAAAAGGTGTAACTGACAATTTATAGCTTTACAGTTAGTAACTGAGGGTATTAGTTTGGAAGCCGGAAACGTTCATTTTTACTTTTTTCATATTTTTTTTTGATTCTGGTTATGTAAGTACTTTTTCATCGTATTTTATTCATAAAATATCAAATAAAGCTCCGTTTGTTAGATAAATAGAATTAAATCGAAGATTGATTGAAAATTTGTTTATTATATCAGTGTATTTTTTTTACGGCAAACATTAAACTTGATTTTTTATTAATTTAAATGATGCTAAGAATATTTAATTTTGCTATTTGCTTTTTATAATAGTTTACTGATAAAAGAAAATATTATATTAAATTTGCAGTCCTAAATATGCTTGTGGATTTTTTTGCGACTTTTACCGACTTTGAAACTAACAGCCTCAATTTTGAAATAGGAATTTTATGGTTTTGTTATGTTTTTAAAATAACTACCCATTCAAAAATAATACTATATTTGTCACGGAATAACTCTTGCTAATGCACTTTCAGGAAGTTGAAAATAATATTTTAATTCCATGAAATTCTCATGTTCGCCAAAATACTCCTTAAGTACATTATTTCGGTTTTGCAGACTCGATACGTGTACTTACGCATTTCAAAAAACATCATAAAATAGTAATAAATATCAAAATAACAATGGCGTAATATGTTTTAAGCTACATACAGTATACATAAATATGACACTTAGGATATATAAGTTGGTAACTAAATTTAAAAAAACTATGTTGACAAAAAAAACTGTAAATATTTCTTTACGGCAATAAGCCATCAACACACATAAAGATTCATAAAAGCACGCAGCAGGGTGGTCCTTTTTAGGTGTCTATTATATATATAGGGAGTAGACTTCTCCAAATATTTAGCGAACCACAGTATAGAAAACACTGCCGGTATATAAGATAAATATCTAGCATTGTAATAAATATACAAATATACCACTTTAACCGAGTGTCTGAGAGTTAAATGAAATATTAAAAGAGTTTGCAGAGACTATTATAAAAATGCGCTTAAATGGATAAGGCGTAGTAAGCAATACGAGTTATGCAAAAAAGAAAACAAAATGTCAAGATTCTGCTCTGTTTATACAATTTCAAAACAGCGAAATTACTTTTATCTCTCTGTAAAATGCAGATAACTATTCTTCGCAGAGGGGCCACCATGTCTGTTAATATTACGGTTAGATTATAAATGCAATGAAATAACCCTTTATAGATAGATAGCTATATTATAAGTTAATAATATTGAAAATGCAGAAGTTTTCGCTACATTCCAGGGTGGAATTTAACCTCCTTTGCAAATCTCCCTCACTGAATTCTATCTCTCGCAGTACCTTCAACTGTCACTCTACCTTATTCTTGATCTCCCTCTAGGGCTCTGCCGGAGTACCCAGATAGTCAGGATCTTACAGGGTTATCAAAAATTCTCTCAATGTTACGCCTTACAGAATTTATCAAATGTTTGGTGTTCCATCATAATATAAATTAACATCATGCATTCGCACTTCGGTGCAAGGTTGCATCACCAGTCCCGTGCGGCTCTGCTCGGGACAAAATGAGGGCTTAAATTCTTTGATCTGGCACACGTAAGGGTTATGTTAGCCGGCCGCGTATGACGTGGCTGCATATACATAACGGGAGCGGAGGTGGGGATTTTACACACCATGTTCCATCATAATGGAGTTTAGTTTATGATTAATTTTACTTCAGTAAGCTTCATTTTCTCCACGGTGGCCGCGCGGGTTAAGCGTTGGACTATAAAGCCGTGGGTCCCAGGTTCAAATCCTGGGTCTGGCAAGTACACATATTGTTTTTCAATTTGTGTGTATCAGGATATGGACCTAATAGGTTGAGCAAGTGGCTGACATCCATTTCTCGTAAAAAAACAAAAATCTGTCAATACAAACCTCTACCCTGTGGAGGCCCATATATGATCTTATCAGGATCGGATATAGTCGAAAAAAAAAGAAGCTTCATTTTCTAAATTTGATTCAAAGATTCATCGCAAGATTTTTTGGTCAAAGATTGATAGAATATAATACTAATACTATGAAAATTAAGTTGGTATGTATACAGGTCACAAACAGAATTTAAATAGTTCAGTAAATTGTTTATATATTTATTATTCCTTTGAAATACATGTGAATAATGAATATAAGTACTCTGAAATTATTTAATGCGGATAAAGTACTATCTATATATTATGACACATTTATCTGCAATTATGTAATATGTACACATAATTAACATAATTTGCCTGATTTTCTATGTTGTCCATAGAATTTATTTCGTCATATGTATCAACGACACCCTGAAAATTAGTTGAGATAACAGTAATTAGTATAAAATATATATTTATTGTTAAGAACAAATTATGTATTAATAATGAGGATTGATAAATATATTTACCTGATTTCCAATGTCATCGGTAGGCATAAAAATCAATTCTCCGGTTTTTTCACCCAGCCATTGAATCTGATTAATGTCGATTGTAATAGAATTATTCCCATTGTGGCTGTCATTATTATCATTTGTTTTATCACTATACACTAAACTACAAATAATTTACTTTCCTCTGCTGTACATGTTAAATAAGTAAACAAAACAAATACAAACAAGACCAGCGCCGTATTGAAAATAACAACATAACCTCACTTTTCACACGCTTGGACCACAAACAAACAAAATAATCGAGCTTAAATAATTTTGCAGTATACATCCATGTGGTTGGGATGTGTTTAGCAAAATTTGAAAGCGACATTCAATGTATCATTTTTGAATTGTAGAAAACATTCAATCCACTTGAACTTTTTCAGCACAACAAAATTTGTGTCTTTTTGACCATCAGTTGTTTCTTCTCCCAAGGTGCAGAGCTAACCTGTCATTGGTAATGCCAATTGGGAGGGCAATAACTCTGTTCAACCAAATCACTTCGGATATTGACATATTTCACCTACGTGAGGATGAGTATAGGTGGGCACAGTTTTTTAATTTCTTAAAATAGGGCCCGCTTAGCTCATTCGGTGTACTTCCTTGTATCTAATTTATATTATTTTTTGTATGTATACTTTTCTACTGTTTAATAACTTTTATACAATAGGTACTGTTTTGATAAATTTTCTTTGTTTCTAAATGTTATGTTGTGAACGTCGTAAATTAATAATTTGTAATGTTTACTATATTATGTAAAAAAAAGAATTGAATTTGAATTTGATAAAATTTTATAGAAACATATTATAAAAGCTCCCACCGAATAAAAGTCATGGAATCGCCAGTATTTACATCAAAATTAGACGAGTCTTGTTATTATAAAAGATATAAAATACCACACTTGTTTTAAATAGAATTACTAGACTTTGACAAAGAAAATATTTTTCTACCAGGGCTACAGAAATAACAGTGCTAACTATGTGACGGTGTGTTTTAGATTTTGTTATTTTTAAAAGGTAAGGTCAAAATGTAAAGTTCCCACCAGCGAACGTCGCAAGTGTCAGAGATAATACAAGACTACCAACTTTAAAACAACACTGGAGAATAATTTCTTAAGAGGGGGAGCAGTTTAAAAATTAATTGGGAAATGGGAGGGGGGGTCGTCAGGTGAAGTTTATTTGATCTACCCAACGCCGGAGTTTTAAATTACAGGTATAAATATTCGGGAAAGCTTTTAGAAGTTGCGATTAGGTTTTAAAATAGAAAAAAAATATTAAACATTTATGTTAGGTTTTTTTTTTGTTAGGTTGTTACTTTTTCGTACAAGATGGTTGTTAATAATTTTGAACAATCACATAAATATTTTGTGTCCTCACCAGGATCGAACCTAGAGCTCCCGTATGGAAGACCAGCGCTTTACGCACTGCATCAAGAGAGCCGTCGGTTGTGACACAGAACTTCATTATAAAATAAATAGTGCAGTATTTAACTTCTTCTTATTATTCTTCTTTGGCAATATCCGCCCCTTAATTGGAGCATATGGACACCACGCGGCGCCTCCAAGAATCCCTGTCGCTCGCCAGTCTTCTTGCTTCGGTCAAACCAACATCCCGTAGCTCCGCCGTATACACTCTGTAGCTAGTATTTAGCAGCCTTCCAGGGTGCCGGAATCCAGTCAGCTTGAAGAACAGGCAAGCCAGGTTGAGTTTCTCTTCTGGAATTCGCAGCACGTGGCCGAGCCAGGTCCAACGTCGCCTCTTCACTCTCAGCGTGATGAGAGGCTGCTTGGTGCATTCTCTTATATCCTCGTTGCTCCTTAAGTCCTGTCTATAATAATTGAATAGTGAAAATTTTAAAATATATGTTCTTAACTGGTTTGCGATCAGGAGACCATTATTTATAGCAATACACAATAAATTATGCACGTTCAGTGCGACTTTCATAATATCGAGTCTTATAAGTCACCACGGTCGTTTCTGGAACTAAAACCATCCCCTTGCATTTAAATTCATCCCCACTGGATTCCCCGCTCCCGTAACTCAGTGTGTGTTCGATATCGCGTGGAGTTTTATTAACACCATAATTCCTAAGCATTTGTGGAAGCAGACTAAGAGCAATTTTTCGAATGTGTTGTGAGGAGGAGAAATAGAAGAGAAAGTTTTTAATTCTTCTCAATTGCGCCAGAGATAAAGTATCTGCTGTTAGTGCTGTTACAAATCAACACGTAAACAGCGCGTGACGCAATGTTATTAGAGCACAAAAACACGTGACGTAACAATGCCAGAGTATGCAAAGCTATGACGTAGACGACTTGATATAGAAGTTGGTGTATAAATAAAATGTTAAAAATAATGAGTCACATAAATAGGTACACCCACAGAACAGATTCTTTTTCTTTCGACCATGTCCGATCCTAATAGGATCATATGGGTCTCCACAGAGTAGAGGTTTGTATTAACAGATTTTGTTTTTTACGAGAAATGGATGTCAGCCACTTGCTCAACCTATTAGGTCCATACACTGACAGACACAAATTGAAAAACAATATGTGTACTTGCCAGACCCAGGATTCGAACCGGCGTTATAGTCTAACGGTTAAGCCGCGTGGTCACCGTGGGTGTAAACAGAACAGATTAATTAATACAATTTGAATTAGTTATACCCCAAATACAATACATGTTGACGCAGGGTTTTTAATGTGTGAGAGTCCAACGAAAATAAAAAAAACATTATAAACGTGCAATAGCGTGTGTAGCAACCTTCAAATACACCAATATTGAATGAACGCCAGTGCATAAAGAGCAGCTGTCAGAACGAAGGACAAGTTTAGAATGAAGTATTCTTGATACGTGTTTAAGTTTATCCCATATTCTTCCACACTCGAGAACGGTTGCCTATTACTCCACACCCGTTAATTATTTCAGTTCTCATTAATTCTGTGTTCGCTGGGTATAATTGAAGCATAATACTATCTTATACTTGTGACTAAGGAAGCCTAGATTTGGGGAATGTGACAGGAACAATTTCTTCTATATTATGGTAATTAGGATCTTTGTTAAAAATAAAAACAAAAAGCTTTTTCATTCAGATTTTATCAGGGCTGATGTTTTAGTCTTACCACAGGATTGTAATTTTTGAAATGATGTCCAATTAATGTTTTTTTTTTTTTTAAATAAGTTTGGATCCGGAGTACATGAGTTAAAGTTTTTGAGAGTGGCTTTCACAAATCATCAGTGACGTTCCGTGGAGGTAGGTAGATTGAGCGTCGCTTGGGGGTGGCAGTTACCCTAAGGGCGGCAAATCTCATTGGTATATAAAGAAATAGGTACCTAAACTTAGTAAAAACGGAAATATTTTTCCATTAAAAAATTCACCTCACTGGTTGGAAACAGAATAAATTAATTCACATAAAAGGCTTAACAGGACTGTAATTGTTTTATCGGGCTCACGATGTCTAGTTTACTTCCGTTGTCATTAAATGTCACGTCTTATATTACGAATTATATTTGAACTATAGGCAGGTACATAGATACTTACCTAATAATTAGGTAAGTACATATGTACCTTAATTCACTCGCTAGTTTTGAAAGTAGTCAGATGTATTTTAAATGTATCCGAAACCGTGGACTCGCAAAATAGTCTATTGAAGTAGAGATGGTAGTTAAATTAGATTTCGTGGTATATATTTTGTTAGTAATGCATCCATAAAACACATTTCTTAGATATTGGAGTCATGAAAGGATGACAAAATAATTACAAGATAAAAAGAACTTTTTATATACAACGTTTTTAAATTTTTTGTTCAATCATATAAACTTGACTTGACTAACTTAAGCGATTAAAAATAATTTGTACTTGATAGAAATAATACTGAAATGTCATTTTGATTTCCATAGTAACGCACGTATATATTAATAATTTAGTTGCTAGGACCCCAGTCCCCTAGCAACCAATAATGGTGTCGAAATAACTGTTCATACAAAACAGAATTAACTGATAATGAATTCAATTCTACTTAAAGATGGCTAAAAGTATTAAAAAAATGCATTGGCATTATGTTCTGATATATTCTAAAAGTTTCAAATGTCTAACTAGTCGGGAAGTTAGTTAAAATCGATTGTAAGATTTGTACCAGACAAAGAACCACCGGGCAAATAAGAATACGAGCTAAGAAAAACGTTGTAATATACCTACCTACTAATAAAATAGATAGTACTTACAAAGAGAAGAAAAATATTCGTAAAAAAATATTAAAAACATTCCGGCGCTGCCTAAGGGCGGCATTTTGTCTAGGGACGTCACTGCAAATCATTCATTAATAAAATATGTTTAGATTAACCATATCTACTATATCTTATAGAAGGTATACAAGAGCATAATATTATGTAGCACACACGCATTGACTATGTGATATTTGGTTGTCATATAATATGTACAACGTTGTGCTGATGATGACTAATTATCATGAACAAATCTTGGAAAACATATAAATAATTCCACCACTAACGAAGAAAACATTCCATGTCCGATCAATAATTCAAATATACCAACGCAAATATTTCCATAAAATTTCTAGCCGGAAAAACCCCCCGGTGTAGGGAGAGGGCATGTGAAAAGTGCTGAACAATTTCTTCTTTCGCTGGAGCCGTTAAACATTCATGTCCAAATAGGCGTTCTTGTCGAATGGAAAATCATTAAAATGTCCGCCAGGCGGAGGACTGAGTCGGGTCGAAATGTATTATTTATACGAAATCAAAGTCGATTGTGTGGGTGGATAAATAAGAAAAGATCTGGCTATATTACGAGATACGTCGCGCGATGTGATTTTTTGAATACAGAACACCTACTGCTAAATGAAATTTATAACGTCTATAAGATAATCATTTTTATACAGTTTCCACAAATAATAAGTATTATAACGTCACCTTACTATTAAGACCTCGTAAGTCCGATATTATGGAAAGATGAAGTTTGTTTGACAAAATTTAAACAAAAAAAAACATTTAAAAATCATATCAAAACCTCGGTTATCTAGACTGGTATGCTGTCCATCAATCGACACATTTTAAAAACTCGTAGGTCTCGTGGTTTCAAACTTGGAATTAAAACCTCGTATTTCACAACCACTGATAGCAGATTCATCGATTAGAGAGGTGTTTAAAATATTGTTTTTATTACTTACGTTTATTCCTTTCCCTCAACATTCTTCTCAAACAGACTTACGAGGTTTTAATAGTAGGGTGACGATAAACAAAGGGTTAGAGTGGATCCTTTTTTGAGTTGCTCCACTTCAGGACCTAATAATTACTTCAGATCCGCTCCAAGGTCTACCCGATTCCGGGTAAAAAGTTTTAATCGGTATTAAATGTATACAAATGTTAAAAATAAATAAAAGTTGTTTTAGAATATAGTCATATTTTGGTACATAACTGTGCAGTGGTGTTAAGATTTTTTACATTTATTAATTTTTAAACGCATTTATAAAATCATTAGTATAATTTATGACAAGATAATTTTTGTAAAATATTTACGATAAAAAATTATATTGATAAACTTCTTCTTCTTCGATGGCGCTACAGCTCAAGTCGAGCCCTGGCCTCCTCCACCGCTGTCCTCCAGCCGGAACGGTCCTCCGCACGTCTTTTCCAGTTCCTGATTTTAAGTATCTGGTTGGCATCTTTTGTAAACTCTGATCCCAAATTTGACAAGAATTAGGCATTTTATTATTCAAAAAATGGGCACGATTAACACATTTGAAGATAATTCTAAAGATAATGATTATAAACTATATCTTTGACCATTCAAATGTGATAAACATCCTGCGAATAACGATTGTTTTATAATAATTGTTGACCTAAGAATAAGGTCGTATTTTTTTGAAATACGCCATTTTTATTGGCTTTTCCCAGTGGTTAAGCTATAACATACGGCCGTAGCCATAAATTGACAAAGGATAAATACAGTAGAGAGTAAGATCATGTTAACGTGAAAAAAATCGTTTTTTTAACAGTACATGTTCAAACACGCGCGTTAACATGCTATTACTTTGAGAGTTTGCATTAATATGAGTATACTTTATAATACAATATTTTTACAACAGTATCTGCTGAAGACAAATGAAGAAGGAATTTTACATGGTAAATTAAGTACGTATAAGACAAACTACTATATTTCATTTAGTGTCATTTACGGTACCTATATAAAAATATCACAAGTTGAGCTTAAGAGTTTACGAAAAGTCTTATAGATTTTTCCTGGAAGACCTTTATAGGAAAATTTCCAACAGAAGATTTTCCACGGAAGACCTAAAAACTCTCAAATGTATTTCTGAAAAGAAAAATCGGAACGAAAAAGTATCCCACTCTATTTTAAGAATTTATAAAATAGCAACTATTTTATAAGTACACTGAAGCTTAAAAGAAATAAAAAAAAGACTAGTAGGAGTATAATTATGAATTGAATTAATTATGTTATATTACGAAAGAATAATCTTTCTTATTAGTTATACCTAATGATTATGTTCATTAATAAACGCAAGCTTTTGAAAGCTCACTCGAGTTACATATTTTATTCTAGTTATTGTGAATGGAAAGCGATTGGCATTCAGCAAGCGACCAAAACGGAAGCCATTAAGTGTCAACGAAGGCTGAGAGGTTTGATTTTTTGCCGCCATCCGGAAATGGCGTATCGAGATCCACAGGAAGTCGCTGTCTTTCCGAGAAGACGTCATTCCTGAATTGACGCTTTGATGGGAAAGATACGAATGGTTATTTGAGGGTGCTCTCGGACTTGGGTTCGGCTGAATCATGAGAAAAATATCACTTAATTCATCAAGTATTTACATTCCATTGACCGTAAGAATTGCTTACGTAATATAACTTTACGTAAGTATATATTATTTACAACGAATAAATTGATGATTGTCAAACAAAGGAAAATATCATGACGTGATACGTCATCTGCTTATTGGTTTTGATAAAGAATAATTCTAAAGTAATTATTAAGTGAATTGGAATTTATGTAAAAAAAACATAATATTTTGCAACGAAATTAATTTCCAAGTGAGTGTTAAACTATTTTGAACACATAGTGAAATAAAAATTGCCATTAAATGAAATCTATCGAGCGTCATGAAAAGATTTTAGTTTCTTGACGTTTAATACAGTGTGGCCCATAAGTCGCGTTTCGGTTTATTTAATCTCTAAATAGTTAATTAAATATTGATTGAAAAGGCAAAAAAATATTATTACATTGTGCACGAAGACATTAATGTGAACCATCATTTCCACCATAGTTCTCCGCGTACTCACAAAGATATTCGTCAGTTACATAGACTATGATATTTTGTATTCGTAAAAGAAAAAAAATAGTCAAAGCTGAATTTAAGAAGATTTTTTGTAATCCTTCAGTATTAAATATTATAATAATAATTACAAGATAAAAATAACTTTTTATATACAACTTTTTAAAATTTTCTGTTGAATCTTATAAACTTGACTTGATTAGCTTAAACGATCAAAAAAAATGTACTTGATAGAAATAATATTGAAATGTCATTTTGACATTTCATATTGATTTCCATAGTAACGCACGTATATATTAATAATTTAGTTGCTAGGACCCCAGACCCCTAGCAATCAATAATAGTGGATTAGATTACGGATTTTTTTCCGAAATAACTTTTCATACAAAATAGAATTAACTGAAAATGAATTCAATTCTACTTACAGATGGTTAAAAGTATTAAAAGAATGCATTTGCATCGTGTTCTGATATATTCTAAAAGTTTCAAATGTCTAGCTAGTCGGGAAGCTAAAAATCGATTGCAAGATTTGTATGGATAAACAACCACCGGAAAAATAAGAATACGACCTAATAAAAACGTTGAAAAAAAATCATTATTCTCAATTACAAGAACGTAAATAATAAAATTGGCTAACGCCAGACGTCGGTTACCGCTGACGGCACAGCTGTTGTGCCCTCATTAGTTGGTCATTAGATATAATTAGCATATCATTTAAATGTGGTAAGTAAATCGTAATTAAATGGTCCGCGGTGAAAAGGGATTACCTAATACTATAATTATAATGTAAATATTTAAAAATAAATATATATATATATTTTGACACTACAACTGGTCATTACACCCAACGAAAGTATTGTAGTGTAACAAATAACAGTACATAGTGTAGTTAGTAATAGTAGTGAAACAATCACACAAACACTTTGACTGATAAAACCACATAAATATATTGTGACTTCATCGGTAATCGAATCATGATACCATTTACCAAATAGTAACGTGTTGGCGTGTAATGTCTCAAATCTCGGGTCTGGAAAATTCACATGTTGTTTTTTGATGTGTTTAACCCAAGTATGGACTTAATAATTTGAGCAAGTGGCTAACATCCATTTATCGTTAAAGAAATATTTTACCTAACACAACCACCATACTATAGAAGTACCTCAGATAAAACATAGTATTAAGACACAATTCGCAGTAACGATAGAAGGAACTTCAGTTTAAAAGCAAGAAGAGCACTAATCGGGAAAATCGCAGATGCCAGTTTGAGGCCCAATCAGTTTCACAAGATTTATTAGGTTTATAATGTTTTTCAAATTTCTGTTTGTTCTATAATTAAAATGTTCTAAGTATGCATTTAATATTGAACATTTTTTATTATCTAATGTATTATGTCATGTTTTTGATGCTCAAAAATCACTGTGAATGGTTCTATCTGTTTCTTGGTATTGTTTAAGTTTCCATGAGCATCATGCAATTTACGCGGTTGGCCGGCCGAAAAAAGCAAGCAACCTCGTCCACTTTCATCAGCCTTTTCAAGTAGTTATGTGTACAGATTGTTCTAAAAAAATATTTAAATTTATCACGGTCACAATGAGACATTTCGTAACGCAATTAGCTATTGACCGAAAAAAAATGTGGTATTTATTCGATTTTAGAATCGACTTTGATGGTTCTTAATTTTTACCGAAATTGAAAATAACGAATTAGTTTCAAGTTTGTATAAAAATTTCGTCATCATTAGTTTTGCACCGGTTGTTTATTTGGCAAAAACATTATCCGGAATCCGTACGAAGCAATTTTATGTTCTGCTACAAATATTTGTAGTAAGAATGTTTCTGTGAGAATTACAATAATTATAAAAAGTCAAACATAAAACGGAGCGCGACTTTTTGACCATGGTGTATAAACGATCCTAATATCATAACGACAATTTATTTAGCTATCTCCATTTTCATTTCAAGTTCTCATTTTGTTCCCAAAGATTTTGAAGATAACCATTTTTTCTATGCATATGCATATTTTCTTATACTAGTGAATCTTAAAAATAGGTTGGTGATAATGCCAATGCTAATTATTAAATTAGCTCCAATTCATTTCGCGTTATAAACTCATTTGTATAAAAATATTCCCATTTTCCATTTAGGATTTTATTTTCTAGTGCCGTACAGTTAAATAAGCATTTATTGTTTAGATATGAAAACCAAAAACGAGTGACAAAGCAAGATGCTAATTATATTTATCAATGTATGTGGCCATACTAGATTTAAACAGATTACAAATTTTCTGTAATAGTACCTAGTCCAAATTTCATTCATTGTTACTCGAGTTATCAATAAAACCAGATATGGGATTCAAACCTACGATGTATGGATCAGAATGTTGATCAGAAATGTTGTGAACGTCTTAAACTTATAATTTGTAATGTCCACAATATGTAAAAATAAATAAATTGAAAATTGAAATTGAATATGAGCATACTGTCCTCTACGCAGTGCATTAATCTACTATACTATAATATTCAAGCAATAATTTACGAGAATTGAATTTTACCGGTGCCAAAATGGCTATCATCCAGATGTCATCTCCCACTCACCCACTCCAATTTTGATGGAAGAATAATAATTAATATAATTATTCACATCATTTGAAAACATCTCATGCACAATAGAAAAAGTCATTTTGTAGAAAAAAATTCGACACCCGACGGGACTTGAACCTGTATTTGCTGGATTCGCGCCAGTATGGTTTTCCAATTAAGTTACGGGCATCTTATTTAATTACGACGATTTTAACACATTGACTGCTGACTAGATAATTACTTTTAAATTACCACATTTAAATAGCATGCTAATTATATCGAATGTCTACCTAATCGTTACGCGCATCTTTAATGTCCAATGTATTAACTAGTAGTTGTTACATGAAATGCTTATCGTATTGCGTTATAATGTTAGCTATCGGTTTTAGTATATTAAATTAAGGTAGGTATCAATTAATTCCTTAATTACTAACCAACGTCACGGATTACTCCATTATTTAGTTTTTATAACGTACTTAGACTTGCTAATAATTTAATAAACTATTTTTTTCAACGAATAAGACACAAGATTTGAGAATGTAACATTATATATATTGAATATACATAATTTGAAAACATCGCATGCATATAATTACACACTAAAAATAATCATTTTGTAGAAAAAAATACGACACCCGACGGGACTTGAACCTATATCTGCTAAATTCGCGCCAGTATGCTATTCCAATTATATATATATATATAATGTATTGCCATAAAACTATGGTATATTATTCCTTGTTAAAGTTAAAACAATATTTTTATTAAACATTCTAGTGATATTAAATTTGTAGTGTAATAGTGCCTTTGTTTTGACGCCAGATGTTAGAAAAATAATTAGGGCAATGAAAAATTCTATACAGAAATTATTAAATTATTAACAACCTAAGTAAACAATTTTCTTTATTTATATTAAACATATTTTGAAGAGCTTTGAGTTTAATCTAGATGTAAAAACAATGTGTTAGACAAATTATTAAAATTTGTAATATAGATAAAAGTCGTAATTACATAGTGTATAATAACAGTCTGTAGACTTGTATGAAAGCAAAAAAATGTAATTTCTCTAGTTGTAAATTAAAATAGAAAATCTAATGCTGAAAACTCGAAGTTTCTTTGAAAGAAATTCATTAATCTCTCCGTTTGAAAGCGAACGAAACTGTTCCCAGTTATCAGTAAATTAGTCTGGACAGTCAGTGACGCGAACTGGGGTGGGTTTGACGATTCTATTATTATATAGAGTAATGGAGTACCTACGTATGCGTGTATACATATAATAATTATATGGAATGTGTGACAACTCAGGTAATATATTCCGCCATCTCAATTAGGTTCGGTATTGCGCATGACCATAAGTAATAAATTTAAATTTTGTGTTATGAATAAAACAAGGAACATTAATTAAAACATACATAATATCAAAACACTTCAGAAAAACATATAATTACTTGCTTTTCCCTCCACCACCCGCCATGTCTCTACACCTGTTATGCAGGAGTATACCGTGGCGTAACGAACGTTACGAGTTCTTCAAATTTGTGACGAAAGTGTCTCAAAAGCAACTTCCCATGACCTTGGTTGGCATGCACTAGAGTGTGCGTGATTCGTACTTCGATATAATGTATTACGGTCAATTCTCGATGAGAAAAAACCTTCTCGCTCGCCGCAAAATGCCGCAAACTTTCTAAAAGCTGAGAAATTTTCCCTCTAGATACCAAGTCGCAATGGCCGACCGGTTCAACTGAGGGTCGGAATGACTTGAGAAGGTCTTTCCTTTGAACCGACATATGGGGACACTCCAAGTACTAGATTTTTTAAACCAAAATACGACGCCTAGTGGAACTTGAATCCGCATTCACTGGATTCGTGCCATCGTGCATTATTATTTAAGCTATAGAATGTTAAGCGCGACCCAAATTAAGGTGTATGTCGCTGACTATCACGTGGCGTCACAGTAAGCTACCGCTACGGGAAAAGTGTGTTATGTCGTTTTTCTTGCTGCTTAAAATGTTATCAGACTGATGCTCCAATCCCGTAGCACATTTTGAACCTTCAAACAAACATTGTCAATTGGCAAAATCTGCTGAAATCACTAAAACAACAATGAGGTCACCTCACGTTGAACTGCACTGCATTGACACCTGTATGACGTTTTGAACGGTTTTATCATATTCCACATGCCTACACTTTTCGAATATCATGTCAAAATCAGGTTTTTTGTTTTTAGCGGTTGGCACTATGTATTTTCAATAAAGATGTTGTCTATTATCTATGGTCTGCAGGTTGGGTTGTGTTCAAAATATTATCTATGGATGTCATGTCAAAAGTTATTTTAACGTACGCACACGTAGAAACTGTTAACATTAATTGAAATTAGCATGAATCATTAATAATAATTCAAATTACTAATACATTATAGTAGGCACTCTTCATCGGTGTCATTTTTTAGCGAATTTACAGAGATGGTGATGGTTCAAAATGACGAAACCATAGACTACATTTATCGCCGCGACAGCGTGACAGTAAGCGACATGCACCATGACATGCACCTCAATTTGGTTCGCGCTTTACATTCTCAAATCTTGTGAATTATTCGTAGAGAGGGTGAGAGAAGTAGGCCACACATACACCTATAAACGCAAATTCTTAGTTTGAAAAATCGAATCGCTTATTTTAATCGGCTCATGAAAGAAAACAAATGATACTCGCATAAAAGTTTGACAGATGCATACAGTGTGGTTATCGAGAAATTAGTGTGTTATCCAAAAGATTTTATGGTAATTATTATAGGGATTTTTGTTCTAATAATAGTGATAGGGTGCTCTAACCTACTGATTTTAGATTCCCCATGTCCACCAGTAATGTATGTACAGCCGTTGACATGCAGGGCCGCCTTCCACGAAGCTTAAAATGTGTATAAAAGAAAAGATTTTACATGTTTAATCTGCTATCCTGATACGGAGCCGCCCAGGACTGATGTAGCAACCATGCACCGTGATGCTTGAAGAAAGATTTGTAATCTGAAGCAAAATTCACATTTAATAAAAAAATGTGTATACATTATGTATGAGGAAGAAATATCAGCTAAGCATCGCCGCTTGGCAAAAGAATGCGATCAGCCTTGGCTTGTTCGGAAAAATCAGGAGACTATAATGAAGACTTGGTCAGCCTGATGTAGCAGCTCACATACTTACAAAGAATTGAGTCTTAAACACCACAATAAAGGCGATAATACAGAACATACACGTAAACGTATGAGACAGAGAGAAGACGTATACGAATGTTGACAGTTAGTACTGTCACGTGCAGAGCTGTTCTTAACAGTTTACACGGTGACAGGTTTGTGACATTTTTATTGGTTCAAATTAACACGGAAGCAATTTTATACACAGCGTTTTCTACAATATTGGTAATTCGTAATACGGCGAAAATATAAGTTGGAATGCCTGTCGTGTGAAATACATCTCTTATTTTCGGAGCTCGGTCAAATTCGGGTACGCTCGTGCAGGCGTATCTATGGTTTTTCCGGCCGAACCCCGAAATTTTGTATATAAACAAAAACGTCAAAGAATAATTAAACATAACCTACAATTTTATTAGTCATGTCAGCCGGACACAGAGATGTTGCAGCGATGCCACGGTAAGAATATACAGTATAAATATTTGTTTCATTTATTAATTGAAGTAGAATTATTTTTCACAATAGTCGCATCTAGCATTTCAATTCTCAATATGTAATTGTCGTGCGCTCTATCTCGCTCTAAATATTAACACGGTTAAGAGAAGGGGTGTTAAAAGATAGAACTTTTGACAGTTACTTTTTGTGATAATTAACTGCTTGAATACATACAGTGATATGTTATAATAGTAATAATACCCTCTTGCCATAAGTGTGAATGAATACAGGAGTTACACAGCAAAAAAAATGGGATTCAAATATAACTAACTTAATTTTAATCTAGGCTCAATTCATGACGAGGAAGACCAAACCACGGATGTCACCTTTCAAGGTAGGTACCTACATAGAATTATGATTTTGCAAACGTTTGCATAATATATTAACACTAAAAATGTCTGAGAAGTAAAAGATTATACGTCTGGTATTTGACAAGTGGGGTCTTAGGTGGAATATTTGAAATGAGTGAAAGGTTAGCTGATGTTAAATAACCCTTCTCTGATTGTCAGGAGGGCGAACGCTTTGAACATACTTTATGGACCGAATACATTAATAATTTTACGATACTTTAAAATATAAATATGTATTCTGCAGGGAATAAATATTCAAACAATATTTATGACATCCAGGTTAAGTTACAGTATAAATATTTTAAAATCACTTTGTATTTGGCAATTATTATGAATCTTCCAATTATATAATACATTATTTATTTAAGGTAACATTGATCAAAAACAAGCAATGAAAAACCTCCACAGATTTAATAAGGCTTTCGAAAAGTTTGTATAAAATGTTAATCTATCAATGCGCAAGTGTAACTTTTTTTAATAAAAAAATATATTATGTATTGTGTTCATAACAAAATAAATTATTACTTTAAAACGTTAATACGAGTAGCATGACACTTTAAAAAGAACAGGTAAATTAAGTTACAGAAAATACATTTTTTTTTCGACCATGTCCGATCCTAATAGGATCATATGGGCCTCCACAGAGTAGAGGGTTGTATTAACAGATTTTGTTTTTTACGAGAAATGGATGTCAGTCACTTGCTCAACCTATTAGGTCCATACCCTGACTCACACACAAATTGAAAAACAATATGAGTACTTGCCAGACCCAGGATTCGAACCTGAGACCCACGGCGTGATAGTCCAGCGCTTAAGCCACGCAGCCACCGTGGGTGGAAAATACATAGCAAAGACTAATCTTAAAGAAAAACATATAATTCATTATATGAACATTCATTATTCATCATCATTGAAAATTTATACGTTTCCATGAAGCGCATTGACCAGCTGGGAAAGCTTAGTGATAGAGCACACTGCAAGAAGCCGTGCGATGTTAGCACGGCGCAGGGGGGCTAAGGCCTTGTTCAGATGGTGCAATTTGACTCGCGATTTCCAGGTACATGTGACCTCATTGAGCCGTCTACTTGTATCACCACGTGTCACATATCGCGCGCGGTCGAGGTACAGGTGACCTCATTGAGCCATCCACATCCACTCGCAATGTATCGCGGCAAGACACGCGTCACCCGGACAACTCTAAGAGCACGCACTACGATGCGCATTGCACGGCCACTCACCGTGTGCTTTGTCAATGATACGCGAGACTAAAACATGTAAGTAACTACTTTGCATCGAAAGTTAAAAATATTTTAATTTTAACAGTGTATTACACTTCATGTAATATTAATGTTTTGGTTTGACCTGTCATGTTTCAAACAAAAATAAATATTCATATTTTTTCTTGAAATATTAGTTTTTAGCACGTTTTTTTTTAGTTTAAATATTATTATTTGACTGAACTAGTATATACGTAGTTAAAGTCTAGTATAATGATTTTGAGATACATGTTTCAAGAGCGTTAGATTTATTTTTTAATAATTGGTATCAGTTTTGTATCATTTCATATGAATAGTTTAACGCCACAGGGTTGACTTACAGTCAAACAAATATATTGCCTGTCGACAGTGAAATATAAAATTTGGGTCCCTAAAAACAACATGAAATAGTTCAAAGCTTACGTAAATAAGAATTTAAACTGTAATTCTAATATGTCCTCAATCGATACTATTAATAATTATTTTGATATTTTTACTAACTTTCTTTGCTCTGACTCTATATAATATTGAAATAAATATACATATTTATATATTTTACGAAAACATGCAATTTGCTCTTAGTTCTTTTTAGATATATATTTTGATATAAGGTTCTGAAAAACATTACATCACACTAATTTATTTGCTCAATTACAACCAATTGAAATTTTTATCATTCGATTTTTTATGCTCGGTTTCCGGTTTAAATATAAAAATATATAAGGGTTATCTATATTTTATAGAGCCTAATTGAAGATACTAAGTTAATATGGGGTAAAAATAATTTAATATACCTAGGTTTATAACTAGTATTATTACGTACATACAACCTCATGTCGTTCAAAGTAAGTACGCAATATTTAAAATCTTGTCTATTTATAACGAGAGCTTAATTTATTACAGTTTATTTATAATATTATGATATTAAATTTGAAGTATTTTATTAAAACGATGTACGCCACTAATTAAGACTCACAAGTAACGTTAAGTTAGCTTCGTTTCTTTAGTGGCGTAGAAAAAATATTTACATAGATACCTACTCCAAACACTTTTTAACAGAAATCTTTATCTCGACACTTTAGTGTCCAGACTCTTGACTAAAGAGATGCATCAATAAAATCGTGATCCAATAAGTATTCTCAGGGTTATGTATAAATTGTTGTTTTTATTTAATAAACCGCATTTTTTTTTATAGTACTTATTCCACTTTAAACAACTTTTTTCAACTGAAAATGTCCCACTGAGGCGGACAAAACTGGTCCTAATATATTATTATTAAAGTGGAATAAGAACTATAAAAAATTGCGTTTTATTAAATAAAAACAACAATACAATGCAGTTCCACCATGAATTGACAGTTAACAAAATAAAAGAAATTATGTATAAATGTTGCCTGAGTGTATTATGAATATAAACAATGTCAATAATGAACAATGGATCAAATGTAGTTAATAACACAACAACGCAGTAAAGATTCCATCATTTAATTATAGAATGGCAAGCGACATTGTCAAAAGGCGCTTTTGCTCGAGCATAAGCATAACCTAGGCAATTAAGGGTTATATTATATACTAAATATTCATTGTTAAGTATTTTTTCTGCGTGTATATTATGTGCAATACTAGTTACGCGATATATGTCTTTGTAACGGGTAAGTGGTTAATTTATTACATTTATTTAAAAATATACTTACATTCGTATATGAACGTGAATGGTTTGGATATGGTAAGTAAAAATGTATTTTGTTACGTAGTATGTATTCATCTAGTAATTCAATTAGGCTTAAGCGTTGGACTATCACGCCGTGGGTCCCAGGTTCGAATTCTGGGTCTGGCAAGTACACATATTGTTTTTCAATTTGTGTCTGTCAGGGTATGGACCTAATAGGTTGAGCAAGTGGCTGACATCCATTTCTCGTAAAAAACAAAATTTGTTAATACAAACCTCTACTCTGTGGAGGTCCATATGATCCTAATTGGATCGGACATGGTCGAAAGAAAAGAAAGAATTCAAGTGCCTCTATTTATAGGAAATTTAAGTTTCAAGGTTTATTTTGCAAATCTGTGCATGTAATATGTAATAATTATTTATGATTTGATTTAGTGAATCTACAATTGGGTTGAAATGCTTGCGGTTTATACAGATGCTTAAAATGAATATTAACTACAAAATTACTTGCAGATAATCTATTTATCAGTCTTGGCCACTTTTTTCGTCGTAACTTTCTTATTTAACCTCATAAATATCGCTGTTTCCATCAATCAGATGTGTACTCTTAATAAACAGTTCCCAAATAGGTATAGGTGTTTCCTGGGTATACGATAATTCAGTATCTGATCAACATTCAAACGGTAAACACCGAAGTTAACAACATTAAAGACGCGCGTATGCAAAGACAGTTCACTTAGAAACTATCAAGAAGTAATTTGTGATACAATCTAAAGAAACTATGTATATGGGTGAGTGACTGGTTTCCCTTCAATACGTATAAATATTTTGCCTTTTACTAAAGATTTCTGTCGAGTGGAGTACTCTTTAGATGGCACTCCAGGGAAAAGCTGGTGGTCGCTGTACCTACCAACAACATAATGTGAGTGACCGGAGTTACCTAGTCACCATATCCATCCGAAATACAGTCCATTCAATTATCAATTATCACTTATCAATTTATTGGTCTGGGCTCTTATCTATTCAGCTGCTGACCCAACCGTATTTTTTACAGATAACTACGCTACATTCAGTCTCGAAATGGCTAGTAAGTTATAATATAAATTGAGGTGATGGTATTACTGACTAAATTAAAAGGTGGTCTCAGGAGAAATCGATTGTTTTTAAATTATGAGCCCCATGTAGTTGCTAATTATTATCAACGATAGCTGTAATATTCTATATTTTGTATCTGATGTGGAGGATTATTATATCATATGTACTACATAATATTATGTTTTATTTAAATTTATAATATAATGTATAAAATAAGTAAACTGCATGTTTACAACTGGTACTGAACGTGTGCGGACGAAAAATGATATCAAGATTGCAAAATGTAGCAAGGAATTTTTAATTGTCATCCCGCCTTGATTTTAATTTCGCGACACTCCACGGTAAAGTAATTAAGGCAACATTACATTAGCGAGATGTTTCAAACGTTACCCATTAAGAAAAATAATGAAGGACTTGTAAAAAAATAGAATAATAATTTGAAGGGAGACGAAGCTTTTTGTTGAGTTATTAACACAAACACGTATCTCTCGATGTACATTATGCATAGGGATTGCAATATCGGTATTTAAAAACCGGTATTCTAATATTCATCTATACTGAAAAACTAGTTTCAAAAATCCAAAATAGGTACCGGAATTTTTGATATTAAGAAAGCACACTCGTAAAATGAATTTAATGTTATTTTCTTCATCACGTTGAACTGTTTTGCCAATTAAATTGAGTGTATAAGTTATGTGCTGCCAAAATAATGGCAGATATATTGGTCGAATTGAGCTGAAATAATAATACAACAAAATCCATTGAATATATTTATTAAATTGTTGCGATGAATAAAATTAAGATACTCAATATTATTTCGAAATAAAAAAAATCTGTGAAATCATATTGTGCAAGCGTTGAAGGTTTTCCTATAACCAGACTTATTTGCAATTGATGAACTAGTCTTTTGGAGGGCTTTAGTTGAAATTATCAAATATATTCAAATTTTTTGTAAAAATCACCAGTTCTATGTTATTATATTATAATATATACATATTTTTAAATGTCAACATGATAAGTGTAGGTAGGTTTTTGCTAATAAATAATGTTTTAAAGAGATTTTAATAGCTACATGTACTAATAAATACTTCTTCTTTTTTAATATATTTTAACGAATCCCGGTAGATATTAATACCGGTACCTATTCAATAATAAATACCGAAAAACTAGTATTGATATTTTCATTCGGTATTACAACCCTTGTGTGACGTCGCAAAGCAAACAAAAAATATAAAAAGATCTGAAAACACAATATTGGGGATCGGGGATTTAAAGATGAATATAAAAACATTTTTTTTGTTTTTTATGTAATGTAACCGTAACATGGTGGTAAAAGGTTATGTGACGATTAGGGGGCGGGGGGTTAAAAAAAAGCTAAAATCATGTGACGTCATATTATGTGGACAGCCCCTAAGCACCAAGGCGCATGGTTGGTACACCAGTACTATGCAGTTTCGTTTCGGGGCAAGGAAGTGTGTCACTAATATCTTTTCATTCTGACACGTTTATAGCGTGATGGATGGTAGCCGTGCACAAATCGCGGCTGCATATATATAGCGGGTGCAGATGGGGTAGCTCAAATCATTGTCTTTCGTAACATTTGACCTACTTATGCGTGCCGTTGTCGGGTGGTGGAGGGAAAAGCAAGTCATATGAATTTGAAGGGATTTGAAGTAGGAGGGATGAAAGCGACCATAATTGGCCCAACCAATATATATAGGTCCTTTTTTTACTTTATTTGAAGATCTTTAGGTTTTGGTTAAGTTAAATATAGAGATGAAATATTTATATATATATCAATATTACGAAAAAGTTTGTCAGAGAATTTCAGTAAATATATTCCAAGAATCAACATGTTTATATATTTTTATAACGGACAATAATATCTTACAACCCTTCCAAATATGCAGAAGGAATGCTAAAAGTGACCACATTTTCAATATATTATATATTATGCTCCGGACTTTTGTTCGTGATATTCTCTTTCGAAGAAGATCATCTCAAACATGTTTACTGATACTATTGTAAAGTTAGAAACTATAGTCTGACAAAGTATACCATCCAATTTCAGTATTTTACAACCGTTTACAAACAGCGTTCGATTTATTGCTGTTCGCCCTATAGTACTTAGTACTAATGCTGCCAGGTGGGGGGCGAAATAAATAAGAATTTATTACTGCACCCCTGCCCACTACAAACATTGCGACCGGATGGCTGGTTGTACTTCGAACTGGATAATAAATCCGATGTTTACATTCTGGCAACACTGGCACTAGGATTGTTAGCTGCCATATTAAGTATGTTCTAACTTCTTTAGTAAAATCACATGAAGAAAATAATGTGGAATGAAAATTTGTGAAAAGTGATATGATATGTGAGGAAGTGAAATGAATATTTTTTTTAATAATACATATCTAAATGAATTTTTGGTGATGTATTTGAACTCACCGCTTTGGCAGTACGTGAGGTAGATGATCGATAGAGAAGTGAAGAACTGAAGTCTGAAGATGGTAGGTATAGAATAGATTGCGTATTGATTTTCGGGTTATCAGGTACAGTTTACATCATGGCCCCCACAGAGGGGGGGCTGACAGGGCTCTAGCCTGGGGTCCCGGGCTCAGGAAGGGCCCGGCGTGGCGAATCGATCAGATAAGTGATTTAAACACACATCACAAATTCTCTCGAACAGTAAAAGTAAAAAAAATCGCCTGTGGCGCTATTTATCTTTAACAGTATTATTATTTAAAATTATGTGGTTCTAACAATTTTAATTATGTATCGATACTCAACAACTCCATAATTCAAATATACAAAAAACACTAAATATACACATTAATTTTACCGCGTACACCATTTGGAGCTACTGTAGAGCGTAACACTGCCTTTATCTTTAGCGATAGGTAGGGGGCCCGTCAAAGATCCTGGCTTGGGGGCCCGTTTCAGGATGTGGGGGGCATGGTTACAAAAAAAAAAGAAAAAATACAATAAACAAATTATGAATAGTTAAAGTGTCAGTAAAAAACCTAATTAGTAAAAACCCTATTTTATTAATAAATTGGCTCCCTGGAGTCTAACCAACATGCTACACGTTATTATGTTAGTTATTTAATGTAAATTCTCTTATATATTTCAATTATATGGTTATAAATTTAATCTTCTTCTTCTTATTGTGCCATCCCCTAGCGGAGATCGGCCACCATAAAGGCGATCTTATCTTTGTCGTCTGCTACCCGGAACAGTGGAGCTGCACTCGTACCAATCACGGAGGTTCTTAAGCCACGAAATGCGGCGCCGTCCTCTGCTACGCTTCCCATTGATCTTTCCTTGAATGACAAGTTGGGGAATGCCGTATTTTTGTCCTCTCATAATGTGGCCGAGGTACTGTAGTTTCCTGTTTTTGATACTACGTAGAACTTCTCGGTCATTCCCCATTCCACTTCAACATTTGTCACCCGGTCAACCCAAGAAATATTGAGGATGCGTCTATACAGCCACATCTCGAAAGCTTCAAGTCTCCGTGACATCTATTGGTTTAGCGTCCATACTTCATAGCGTTCATACCATAGAAAAGAATTGAGAGAACATAACAATTTGATCTTATCAAAATAAAATCAACATATTCCTTTACAAATAAATAAATGGCCAAAATTGGCACCGTATTATATGGTGATGGAAATAGTTATCATATTGTAGTTGGGTATTATGATATTTTCTCATTTATATGTCAGTCAAATCCCTACCTAACGTCTAAAACCATTCTGCTTTGAATACAAGTTGAAAATTTATTCTCAACTTAATGAATTGAAAACAGATCGCTAATTTATTTAAAAAAAAGTGTTATCTGAAATCGGTATTCCCCTTTCGATCTCGCGCGGAGTCAGGGTGTGTGAAATCGGATAAAGTACCTCCCGACGCCTTATTATAGATTCACAGCGTCGCCGCCGCCGAATAGTGGCGCTGCATTCGCGCCAGATTGTGCTTTGCGATGCCGCCGACAGAGTGCCGTGAATTCTAATTGTTTAATTTATTGTTTTGATACTGTTTCGAGCTTGTTCGTACAATAAAGCTTGTACTCTTTTTGCTAATCTATATATGTGGACGGATTTATATTCTTTGACGTTTTCCACCAATACATGCAAACAAAATGAATGGTGAATATCTGCACCTAAAAGCCATTGTATAAGAACTAAAAAAAAACTTTTGGTAAAAAGCAGATTTTTCAGTTGCTTTATGAATTTCAGGTTTCTGTTATGAGTATGTATACCAGTGGCGAAGGGTGGAGGTAGGCCGTCAAGATCTGACATAAATTTTGTTAATCACTATTTGTTTTTATTGAACTAAGACTATTTACAGATGGTGTTGGTTAGTTTTTAAAAATCTATTAAACCCAGCCTATCTTCTTCTTTTGTCTTCTTTGGCCATATCCGCCCCTTAGCTGGAGCATATGGACACCACGCGGCGCCTCCAAGCCAGTCTTCTTGCTTCATTCCAGGTCAAACCAGCATCCCGTAGCTCCGCCGTATACACTCTGTAGATTGTATTTAGCGGCCTTCCAGGTCACCGAAATCCGGTCGGCTTGAAGAACAGGCAAGCCAGGTTAAAGTTCTCTTCTGGCATCCGCAGCACGTGGCCGAGCCAGATCCAACGTCGCCTCTTCACTTTCAGCGTGATGAGAGGCTGCTTGGTGCGTTCTCTTATCTCTTCGTTGCTCCTAAAGTCATACCACCGCACACCCAGTATTCGTCGCAAACATCTGTTTTCGAAGCTCAGTATACGGTTGCTCTGAGCCTTCGTAAGATGCCATGATTCGCTACCGTAAAGCAGCACTGTCAGAATACAAGCGTCGAATAGGCGGCATTTGGTTTTGACCAAGTACAATCGTGAGTCCCAGACATTTCGCATCGAGTTGAATGTTGCTCCAGCCATTCCCATTCGGATAGCGAGCTCTTTCTGCAAAATGCCATCTCCCGTGATGTGTACCCCCAGGTACTTGAAGCTGTCGACGCTCTCGATGTTTTGTCCATCGCTAATCAGAGGGAAACCTGGATCAGGACAGGTGCTAGCCTATATATATATATAACCCAGCCTATACCAAACCATAATAGTTTTGGTATATTTTGGGTGATCCAAAAAAATTGTGCACACTTTTTCATTCATACTTATTTGTTTTCGTTGAATTAGAAATACATACTACACAATAGTCGTGCATAAAGCCCTGCCTAACCAAACTATAATAGATACAAAATATTATTCTATTTATAAAATATCCAACATTATGTATGATTTGGCATAATTTTAGATATTTATTATACGGGTATTTTTCGACTATTATCGATTATGATTTAATTTTCGCAAGGCTTAATTGAATTTTAAAAACAGGTAACATAATAATATGTAAATTGTAGTCTTTGTTCAATGAAAACAAATACGTATGACTAACAAAGTTTAGTGTGCACTATTTATGGCGAATCTTAACAGCTTACCTCACCATTCACCACTGATGTATGCTGAAGAAGTGAGAATCGAGATTCACCATTTATGATTATTTCTCAAAAATTCTCGACACGGCATTTCTCGATCTTAACTTTTAATCAAGACTACTAGAGTCTTAATGGAACGATGAGCTAAATACCTTATTTAAGTGAATATTAAGCCAATTCGTAGAAATTTTAATAATTCAATTAGTTGAAAAATATGAGAAATAAGTTTTATAAAATATATATTGTGTTTTATTTTAATTAAAACAATGTCTTTCCATCAAATAATGTAGTAGATGTAATCATACCAGTCAGCATTACATGGG
Source organism: Rhyacophila brunnea (assembly GCA_022495005.1). Lineage (NCBI taxonomy): Eukaryota > Metazoa > Arthropoda > Insecta > Trichoptera > Rhyacophilidae > Rhyacophila > Rhyacophila brunnea. Next base: position 522,656 of record JAGYXB010002002.1, read on the forward strand.
TGACACACTTTAACATGTATGTTTTGTTGTCAAAATAAAACAATAGAGCGAAAACGATAGTCAGCATTTCATCAATCATAACCAGGTCAGTAGGGTCTATTATGATTTGGTAATTGCGATGATCTCTCTTGTAATATTATATTGACTGCATTTATATAAATACGAGAACAATCCATAAATCTTTACTCACTCATCGAGTCCGGTCACTCGAAATAGTTAACCATCATTCCACTCGAGTCCAGTCTCTCAGTTCAGTAATATAATCAATCTCTCGATCACATTGATCTCATCAGTACATCCGTACCTGCGATTGTAACCTCACGCTGTCATCTTTATTATTGTATTTTTTTTATTCTTGTAACGATAAATAAACTCTCCTCTCATAACATCCAAGCAGTAACAACTTTCTCTCTCCTCCACATCATCACCCCCAAAGTGGTGACCCCGTTACGTGAGTAAGTACTGTGTACTTGGTGATGTCAAATTTATAAAGACCACACAATTTCTTTTGCTTAGTGTCGAAGGATTATCATCACTTCATTAAGCTCGCCCTTCGAGCAATCAAAGAAATCAACTTGTCAAAAAACCAATTTTGTGGGTGAATATCGAAACAAAATGGTTACAAGATTATAGAAGTATTTTGTTCATTGAATCAATAGCTACGTTTATTGTGTATTATTCTATGGCTGGGGTTGCGAATATTTTAAACTTAGGTGACAAACTTTTCAGCCTAAAATTTTTTTTTTTTAGCTTTTCCACTAAAAAAATTTCCACAGTGCCACTAGCTTTCCGCTCAAAATAAAATCTTTCGTGACGTTTTTTTTATAATTATGTACTATATTTATAAGTTTCCTCGTGGTTTGATTTAGTTTTCTTTTTAAGTTTTCACGGTGCTACGTCTCATTTTGACTTATCTGTCTGATCAAACGATACAGGGTAACGTATTTTTCGGGGACGATTGGAAACCTTACGGGTGGTTCATTAATGTCTTTTAAAGTTTTACAATTCCATCGTGCGTATCAGTAGAATTTTCGCGCATACCAATCGTGGCACGAATGTAAAAGGTTCCGCTCCGCCAGCGTATAATTACCGCTAAGATAAATTTCAATGGCGAAAAAATATAAAACTCATTATAACTAGGTATGTCATCGGTATACAAGAGGATTATCATTGTTAAAAACTAAATAATATGATACAAGTTCACCTTGTCCATTTGTTTGGTTTAGACAGAGATATTCACGAAAAAACGTGTATGGAACCTCTACATGAAAAAAATAAATTTCTATTTGTTTAATCAAATTGAAGACCTTGGCCTAAAAACAGCAAATGTCACAAGACACTTTTTTTTCAGGAGAGGGTAAAAACTTAATATCTTGGTTGTGAAAAGGTATTATATTAATTTGACAATGAGGAATCATAGAAAAACCTTATATGCACTATATGGATGTAAAAAAAATATTAAATGTATTTCGGTTAAATAGATATTAATATAATATGCTTGCGAAAAACACATCGTTTTCTAAAATATTATACACAGTTTTCGAAATATTTAAAGATTTGTCATGGACAAGATGACTTTTGACACAAGTTTTATGAACTTGATGCATTTTGGCAATGTTTTTATGGACAAGGTGAGTTATGGTAAATCGTGTATGGAACCTCTAAATGAAAAAAAAAATTTTCTCTTTTTTTAATCAAATTGAAATAAATATATGCTCGCGGAAAACACATCGTTTTTTAAAATATCATACACAGTGTTTGAAATATTTAAAGATTCGTAATGGATAAGATGACCTTTGATACAGTTTTATAGACAAGACGCATTTTGAAATTGGACGCTATTTTTCAACCGCTGTACTGGCTGCAAAATACTACTATTGGACACGTTTATAGAATATGTATGTGCCCCTTTGAATAAGCAATGTAACTGCATATTCAGTTCATTTTTGGTCAAAACTGGACAAGATGAATTCTGGAAATAGGCGACTCACTTATAATCGTATATTTAATATATTCTTAATTATTGATAAAAACACCCAAATACTACTTAGGTACTTACGCCATCTAGTCACACTCCAAGGCATACTTGCAGAACGCAGATCGTTCATATAGTAGCGCTATAGATTAAGACTGGGTCGGTAGTGAAACCGTAATCTATTGAGCGTTGCACAGGCGGCTTCCGAAGTAGGTGCATGCTCCAGCCACGTGAAACACCCCTTCGTTATCACACCCATCATCAAAATTCACAAAATTCGTATGATTTTGACAAGGTCGCGTCATTATATCCTCAAGATTCGGTAAAGCTGTCGATACTCAAACCAGTGTTTCCCAATCAGTATGTGATTTTTTTCGAAAATTACCTGTAATAAGTGAGAATGTACTATTATTTAAAGCAAAATTTACGCGGTAGGCCAGTCTAATTGTACTAAGAAAGTGTTCTAAAAAAAATAACATTTGGTATAATTTTAATGGTATATTTAGAAGGGGCTTGCATGCTAACCAAAAGACGGTGATTCAAGGTGGATCGAGCCGTTTTTTTCGGTCGGTTTTTCTTTACATTTCAGTAGAACTCCCTCTGCCGGCGAAATATCTTTACCACGAATGGAAAAGTTTCATTACACAAATAAAACTATCCATGAGCATTAGACGTAATATTATGCTTTGTAAAATAAGTATTACCTTCCATTATGGGTTAAAAAAATAAAGAAACTACATAATTCAATATTTTTCAAGAGTTAACTCATGAAAATGTATGCCATTAATTATTATGTAAATCTCTTTGTCATAAAACACAAACTTATGCTCGAAGTGTACAGCTGCTTAGAATGTGCATCTGTTTATCTTTCTTTATTCATAAACAGGGAAATTTTCGCTGCTGCATATTAAAGTGTACAACCTGTTTAATATTCTAAACACCTGTTAGTTGTGGTGCGGAAATAAAAGCTTATACACATATGGAGTGAAGCTTCCAAGTTTGTTAAGATTTAAAATTAGAATAGAATTTATAATTTTTCAAAACTGGAATGAAATTACTCTCGATTTTCAATTAGTATACGAATTAAGAATAAAATATTATATAACTATCGATCGTCTAACATTCACCTCGTATCTGACATTCAATATTTTTGATATGGGGAACATACGTTAAAGTGCCCACCACCACCCGTCATATATGCACAACCGTGGATATGCACGGCCGCTTTCTATGACGCTTTAAACGTGTCTGAAAGAAGTGATTTTAAGTGCTCATTCCGTCCCAAGACCGAGCCGCATGGGACTGATGCTGCAACCATGCACCGTAGTGCTTAAAGAAGAAAGTTAAGAAAGATTTTTTTTTGTTTTTGGACTGGCTCTGCTGTCCGCTGACGTTAAGTGCCCTGTGTACCCGCATACTGAGTGTCACGAATTGAAATGGATGAGTCTACAGAGAAGTCGGGACTATCCCGCTCCCCATACGACGCTGCAAATTTCTCAAATGCCGCAAAGTTGGCCTCGGTTGCTACCAGATCTCCATGACCAATTGGGCCCGTGTGAGGACGGACCCTGGCAAACAACTCCGCTCGTTCGAATTCCATAAGCGGGCAATCCCAGAGGATGTGTTCAACATCTTGGTGGTCATGCCCGCAGGTACAACCCGGCCCATCTACTATCAAGCCAAACTCGTGGAGTCTGGCGGCGAAGTTGCCATGGCCGGTGAGGAACTGGCTAATCCAGTGCGAAGGTTGGAGTCTTCTAGTTTGGTGCCTGCAGAATACGTCTGGAAAAAAACGGTAAGTGTGCCGCCCCTTGAGGGAGGCGGTCCACCTCGCCTGCCATGCCGCAAATGCGGTCTTGTACACAATGTCACTTACAGTCTTCCTGTAGGGAACGTCCTCGGATCTCTGCGGTGGTGTCAGATGGACACCGGCGAGTATTGTGCTGATCCCCCTCAAGAGGAGGGTGATCGATCCTCTGACTTGGACATGCAGATCGAGGGGTAGCACCCCCGCGAGTACGGCAAGCGCGTCAGTAGAAGTTGTGCGGTAGGCTTTGGTAAGCGAGATCAGCGCAAGTCGCTGCCCGCTTAGTAGTGCGCGTTTCACGAGAGTTAAGGAGTTTACTCGGGAATACCAAATGGGAATTAAAATATTATAAAAATGAGATAATTAAACTAAATATAAACAAAAATACAATTATCTTATAAAATAAACTAAATATTTTTTACGCAAAGTGTATTTTTGTTTTTATTTAATTTCATTTAATTGTCTTTGTATAACATTGTTACTCCCCCTGTCAAAAATAATGAATGTTAGATACGAGATGTCGAGTTAGATCACCTATATATAAGTTTTTAGTACCAGGCGTGAACACAGATAAATGGTTTGGGGGGGGGGGTCCATTTTGATAAATACTCCATGATGTTTTTTAATTGATTTTTATGACGGCGAGAGGTGCGACTGACTTCCATATTTACTCTTAGACTATATTTGCTTCAATCGCGGAATATCGTACTTTTCCAGGTACATTCTCCATACCCAGATACTCGTCACTTTGATTCAAGCAATACAAAACTGACCTACAGGTATAAATAAGAGTATTCACCGACGACTTATTGTGACTTGTCGCATGCGCGTGGCTAAACGGTCACACTTATTAGGATCGTTAGTGTCCGTTTGTGTCGTCCGCGCTGTCTTGTATTTTAGACATGCCGTATCGAATTATTATAAACACTGGATTGCTCAGATAGTTACATCAATTTATGAGTGCCGTGGGTGTTCCAGTGGTCATATGTCGTACGTGTCTTATAATTCCGAGATGAGTGGGGCCAGTGGAGAAGGCTGTTCGATAGCCAAATCATCCGGGTCACGTTCTTCAGTCATGGGGTCATGACGTAGCAGAAGAAATTTTGTAAATAATTTTTATTTTCGTTCGTTTCTGGGGGGGGGGTCCGGACCCGAACCCCCCCCCCCCTCACCGTTGTGATAATATTTAGACCCGATGCATGAGATGCCGACGCGCGACGTTTTAAATTGTCCTAAAATATGTATGTACATAATATAGAGATCCATAGATAAATACGGTGTTTTATCATCATCATCGTCAGCTTGAATTAATTAACTGCTGGATAAAGCAGGTTTTACAATCGTTCGTATCGTTCCTAATTTTCATATCGTTCTTGTTCGTTGCATTGCTATATACTGTCGTAGAATTTAACTCGACATTAGAATTTTAAATATTTTATGACATTTGTCCATTTAGAATAATTGAGAAGAAAATAATATAATACAATACTTAGGCACCTTACATATTATTATAATGTGTGAAAAAAATATATAAATTAAAAAAGACAAGTCACTGAATTCATAAAATTTCAATTCAAAAAAAAAGTTCTGGCTTTATTGTAAAAAATCAAGAATCTTTTCGTTTGAATTTAGAGAGAAGCTTTGAAATTCTGGCCTTCTCTGTTTGTTTATTCTTAACTTTACTATTATTTCATTATTCTCTTAACTACCATTCTTTTATATAATTGTATTTAGTATAGTGGACAGTTGTAAATGAGTACATATTCATGCTACTTCTTGCTCGCCGGCGTAGAGATTTAATATAAAAGAGTAAACAGAATTTAAGTCTTAAGTCGGTTTTGTAGAATTAACTATCTACAAAATTTGTATTTAATCTACTAATGGAACTTTCACCGTTTACCATAATGGACCCAACATAATTTTTTCTTCAACATTAGATCCAAAGGTGGTATTTAACCTGCTTAGTAATTGCTATGAAGACATCTCAAGGTATAAAATTGAAGCATTAAACACCGGCTGAGAAGATATTTAAATGTCAATCAGTCGATAGCTGATCTACATCAGTTCAACTATATAATATTATCAGTCACTTGAAGTATACAGCGTCCATACGCGATAACGTTAAACTACATACCAAAACTAAATTCACTAATAAACCATTTCTTTTATTCAACAAGTAGGAATTCACAAGGTTTGAGAATGTAACAATCTATATATTGAACCTACATAACTTGAAGACATACATACTTAAACTTGAAAAACATACATAACTATATCTGAGATATTTTCAAGTTATTTATGTTAAATTCTCTCAGTTAATTAACCGATGTATAGAGTTAAATGTATGTAATTAATTTATACAAAAAAAATCAGTAAATGTATCTGTGTTATACAACAAAATTCTACCGTTATCCTGTGATCCACTTTTTCAGATAACCCATAAAATATAGTTGTAGTGCATCATTATTGACAAATGATATGTAGACATTAACACGTCCATTTTGGCCATGTTTATAATTATTATTTTACTAATATTCCACCATGTTATTTAAATCTCTGAAAAATATAGAAAAGAAAAATAATCTTCTACTCGTATGGCAAGGGGGTGTAGAAAACAATACAACACGTGTATGCATTCACGTACTAACAGAAAAATAGCTACAAAATCCAATATGTATGCAGGAAGGATATAGTAACCATTGGCGGCCTTAGAACCGAAAAACTGGTAGGTCAATTTTGAATATATTATTTTAATTTGCCTTTTCGTTGTATACTTAAAAGACGTATTGCAAATTGACTTTTTATACATTATATAATAAGTGCTAAAAATTGTTATAGATAAGTACCTACTTACCCTTCAAAAAATGTCCATTTTTCATAACGCCAACCCATCGTAACCGAAATTGCACACAACGCGTTTTAATTTTTTGTAAATTAAGTCCACTTTTCTTTCTTTACTTTTTGAAAAATTATCAATCACATGATTATAAAAATTGTCTATTTTTCCCACATATTTTTTTTCAATACTGAGCATTGCAAGAGCGGTCAGTCTATCTTGGCCCATCGTATTGCGTAGAAAGGTTTTTATTCTTTTGAGAGTGGAAAAACATCTTTCACTTTCAACTGTTATCATTGGTATGACGCAAATAAATTGGAGAACTTTGATCGACTCGGAAAATGTTTCGTTGAAATTATTGCTGAGTAAAAAATGTAGAAGAAAAACTGCACTAATAGCGCCATGCAAATCATCTCGTTGATAAAACACCAATAATTCATTTTTTAACTTGGTTATGTTTATTTCTTCTAACTGTTTTACCAAATTTACTTGACTTGTGGGAAAATTATTTTTAAAATCAGTGTAATTTTCTTTATTGAACAAATCGGATATAATGAGATGATCGTTGGAAGTGAATCGTTATTCTATTTCCACTATAATTGTATCACAGACTTCAATTGCTACTGCGTTGCTATTGTCATCTATCCGTCGCTTTTTATGATCACCCGTTGCACAGCTGGAATTCGGATTAGTGCTAGCTTCATTTCTGATTTCGGAAATATATTTTTAAAAATTATCGATGTATGTTTTTATCTGAATAGCGTGGCAGTGCTTGACAATGAGGCATTATTTTGTAAAAAAAGTCAACCAATAAATAAAAGTGTTTTTTTCCAAATTATTTATTAAGTTTTGGGCTTGACTTAGGGTATTGGTGTCATTTTCTCTGTCTGTATTGAATTTGTATTGTATTGTAATTGTATTGTCTGTATTGAATTTAAACACTGTAAAATGTCTTCTCGGTACAAAAAAACTGTCTCCACACATTTAGCATTGAAGCACCATCTAGTTGGAGCTGCTTTCGGTAGACGCACTTTGACGAATTCATCTAATATTTTCGTTCTTTTTGGTGATCTCGAAAAAAGACGGAAAATGATTGGACTGTGGCAAAAAAAACTTTCAGACCAGTGGTTATGGTGGATGCTTTTTGCAGAACTAAATTAAATTGATGAGCATAACAGTGGATGTACTCCGGCATGTACCTGCCTAATATCTTCGCTTGTAGACGTTTATCATAGTTAAATGTCTCATTCTTTATTTCGTTTAAAATATAATCCACTGAATTAGACATTTTGTGTCAGTTCACACAAATAAACTGTCGTAAATTCCCCAAAACTTCACAAAAATATAATAAATCGCTAAAAACCAAACTTTATGTGTATATTCGTATAATAACTGCACCAAAAACTATTTACATACGTTTAAAACAACCAAAGACATTCGTCGAAACTTGTCGACTGTCAGAAAAAATATATCATACAATAATCTCCGGCGAGGCAGTAGCAAGGGACCCTAGTCGACTTTATCATTCTGTTTCACATAATTAGCTGAAAATATTTTTTGTTTCACACTCGGAACGAACCGAACTCGGAGAGAACCACGCATCCTTGGAACTTAAAGCGTCGAATATTGTTTTATATCTTCCTTTGTCTAATGTATGAAAAATGAGAGAGAAAATTTTATAAAAATTCTCAGTTTGGGTCAAAAATTGAATCGCCGGACGTTGGCGGCGAATTATCGCCCATCGAGAATACAAATCAAAAACACGGCGTACGCCTTATAATTTCAAATCCACCGATTATTATTAATATTATTATATGACATTGTACATATTATTAATATTATTATGTCGATTGTAAGGTATTTATTTTGGGAGGACAATGACCGAATGACCTAATGGGAGAGCCGCGTATGATAGTAACATCTATCCGCAGAAAATAAAACTAACTCGATCGATATTAAAACACACGACATCGAATAGTTAGTACAAGTCTTAGTAGACGTCATCCATCCGCAAATGATGTAAAACTAAACTAATTAAATTTGTCTCATATTATAAGATTGCTATTCGAAATATGTATATATTAATGTAGTTTGCAAAAACAAGTGAAACAATAAAGTTAACATAAAAAGATAAGTTAAGTTTTTTTGTAATATGTGCCTGTCCAAAAATCAAAATAAGTAGTTGTGAGAAAAATGGATATTATTATAAACAACTACAGAGGAACATATTTCAATTCATTTCTGTGACGTTTATCATGCATGAAATTTAATCTGACGGATCTCATCATAGTTTGTTTATACTCCACAAAATACCCTTTGATTTAAAGTTTTCACGGTAATGTGGGCAATACATGATCCATGATAAAATATGTGTGTAAACATTAGGCAAGTAAAATCACCCCGATAATTTAATAAAATCTCTGATTTTTGAACGAGAGAGTGTATTAATATCCTTTCAATGAAATTTTGGAACACGGTGATGTGTGATTACTGATTATAGTAAAATGTGTATCTAGCTTAATAAGCAATAATATTAATTAAGTCATGGGTAGCAAAACTTTTTATATAAAGCAACTAGGTACTAAAATATTTGTAATAATGGTTAGCACGCCAAGGGATTTAAAAAATAATAATCAGTTTTTCCTTCCGTAAAACGTTTTTTAGGTATGAACGGTTTTCCTCCAAAAGAAAATTTCGCAGAAAATTAATATGCGTCCAGAATCTGAATTTTATATTTTAGTCAGGTGATACGTATCGTCGGTACCTTTTGAAAATTGTTAGAGGTTCTATAGTTATTTCGCTTTGGGGAACAACTACTGCCCGTAAAGGACGAGTGGTAGAGGGCACTCTGAAGCCTTGGGTAGCGGATTCAAATCACGTACCTAAAAAAAAGTAAAACTACATAATTTGTTGTATATTATACAAGGGTGAGGGCTGACAGGGCTCTAGCCTAGGGGCCCGGCGTGACGAGTCGACCAGATGAGTGAGATAAACACAGACCACAAATTTGCTCTAATAGTAAAAAAAACTCACCTGTGGTGCTATTTTCCTTCAATAATTATTAATAATTAAAATATTGAATTGTATGATGAAATTTTTAACTGTGTGCCGATACTCAACAACTCCATAATTCAAATGGATGTACATATTAAAAATACAAAAAATCACTAAAAATACACCTTAATTTTACCGCGAAAACATGGAAAACGATAATGCAGCGCGTCACACTGATTCCCGGTGAGGTCACAATATATTTATGTGATTTTTCTCAAAGCCTGGGTGTTTGTGTGATCATTTCACTTCTACTACTGCACTACTGTTTCACTACACTATTGTCAGTCGGACTCTTGGCCGGTTGTAGTGTTACATTATATGAAAAAAAAATATATAATTTTTTTGAATCAATTTGTTCAGAGGTTTTTTTAAAGCCATGGTAGACGAAATATCAAAAGTTTGCATTGAAATAATGAAGAAATAAATGGTAATCGCAAGTTTATATACGATGTCAGTAGTGAGATATAATAAATACCTAAATATTTATTTTGTTTTCTAATTATTTTAGAAATAAATCGATAAGATATTATTAATTGCTATATGACAGCAATATACCTACTGTCATCTGCGAAATTATGTCATAATGTAGAAAAGCGTCTCTGTCGGATTTATTTTTATTAGTTTGATTGATAAATTAAAAAAAAATGTTTAAAAACTCTATGTTTGCACTCGAAAAATAATTTATTAGGATCAACAGGACTTCCTATGTGAAATCGATGCTTGCATTTTTACAATCGTGTATTTTTTACATCCATGGTGAGACTAGTGAACAGCTTTAGGCAAAATTCCTAATACCCATAAAACTGAGAATGGTTTAAAATAACGTCAATATTTGGCTACCTATCACTAGTTTATGAGCTATGACATAGTGATTTCAGTTTATATTACTACCGGAAATAGATTTTTTTGTGATTCGGTCTTTTTGCAATAATTTCAGAAACAGTTTGTTCGTTTTATATAAAAGCTAAATTCCCGATCTGATACTCTACAGTGGTTAACGTAAACCATGTTTTTACTCTTATAAACTGCTATAATTTAGTCAAAGTTTTCATAAAAAAATCCAAACTAGCATGGAAACCTCAACGAACATTCCCCGTACGTGTTTTACCTTTTCTCTATCCTTTGGGCTAGCAATTTATTTTATAATCCACTAATAGGGGCCAGTGGCTGTCCCATAGATTAGCGAAAACGAAAAAGGATACGCTACTAAAACAGATATGTAGTAGTTAATTTTTTTTTAATAAAATATGCGTAAATATGACGATATATATTCAGGTCATTTTCCTATAAATAACGACCAATATTCAATTAGATAATATTAATATTTCGATGTTCTAATGTCAATACCTCGTATCTAACATATAAATGACGAAAATGACTTTTTGATCTACCTACTAAAACAACAAAAATACTGCCCATCTACTGCGAAATTTCCATATATGTAGTTATTTTAATAAAAATGATACAGCCATTTTGGTAATTTTCCGTATCTGAACATTGGAGAAATAAACCTGTAATAGCCCGTACCTATCTTGCCTCTAAGCTGTCAAGCGTGTCGCGTGACGTGTGTTGAATTCAGTTTTAAACTGTCACTTTCGAATTATTTAAAAGGTAAAACAGTATGTAAGTAATATAACAAATTTGGATGTTTATCTTTATATATATATGTCACATTTTATTGGATCTTATCATTTTACGATACGGGTTCGTTGGAGATCGAGGTATAATGATGAGCTGTACATACTTTATGGGGGTGAAATATCTGCTACAACTATTAATACTTCACCCTGTCATGCCCCAGCGTTGGAGCATAGGGCGAACACAAGTTCACGCTACTTCTTTCGGTCCTTCGTCAACTTTCACGCCCCCTGCCATGTCAAACCTGCAACGGGGCTGTGCCACAAGGGTGCTTAGTGTTGCTCTCTCTGGCGGCATCCGGAATATAATATGTCCCAGCCACATGAAGCGTTTCTTCGCGATTACCTCAATCACCGTAGGCGAGTGTTTGTAACGCTTTCGTACCAGTTTACCCCTAAGATTCGGTGTAGACATCAATTCTCAAAGCTCAAAAGCCAAGACCTTTGAAGGTTTGTAAGATGCTACGACTCGCAGCCATACATGAGCACAGGCACACTCACGCGTTGAACAACCGACATTTTGTCCTCACAGAATACAGCCTTGACTTTTTTCACTTTTTTCACTTCAATTGGCTGAATTAATCCCGTCATACCCATGAGGATTCCAAGTTCACTGAAAATACCACCATTGTCGTATACATTACAGAAAACGAATTAATTTTTGTAGGCGCATCCTCTCCCGTATACATCATATTATCCTGTTTCCTAGGGTTATCCAGAGGAATTGATTAAGAGTCAGTATGCAGCAAAGGTGGTTTGCAGGCCGTTTATTCTGTTTGCAAGATGTATGGCATGGTTTAAGGGAGTGGATGGGTGCATTGTTGCAATCAGCTTGTCTAATACCCACTAATCTTTCGTCTAAGTTAAAGCTTCCTGTTAGCGTTATTTATAATGGTAATATAAATTGATGGACTGAAAAAAATAAAGAGCAGACAAGTCGTGGATAAACAGATCTATTTGATAATTATTAACCTAACAGATTTAAAAGGGGAGAAATGGACCAATAACTGGATTTAAATGTGTAGTGAATTTGACAAGAGTTCGCCAAAACTGTCATAACTTGTGTTTGCATGTTTGCAAATGTTTACTTTAGGCTACACTTCAGCTGAGGCATGGTCTAAAAAGATCGTGACTAGGCGATGCGCGGATTGTGCAAATGACGCGAGCCGAACGAAATATAATTTGTCATAAAAATTCAACATGCGTCCTTTTAATGTTATGTTTATTATTATATTCGTAATAATAATAGTACATTCATTGACATGTTTTCTTTTTCAAGTATATGCAGAACGTTTTTTAGTCATTACATGATTTGAGAATATATTCCTCCGACGCCATCACAAAACAAATTGACGTGTTCACAGGTCGACTATCGCTCTCCAACTGGCAACGTGGCCGAAATTACGTCCCACATACTGTTGACAATTATTTGCCGTTTGACTTATGTACGCTCTTAATAAAATAATGGATTTTTGTCAGATGTAGAAAAAAGTACTCATATTATGTTCAGATATTGTACGGAATGGTGTATTCTGTAGATACATATAAATACTTTAAACTCATTATATAATTAGTTTAAGTAGCCGGTATAAAACATGTTTAGTAAGAAATCGATAATTCGTTAAATTTAGATTATTTATACAATTTCACTTAGGTATAACTTTAGCGAATTAAATAATTAAACCAATAATTCCTCGGGGAACTACCGTAATCCTCTGATATATTTGGGATACAACCAAGATGGATGTTAGGCAAAGAATGTTAAATCACGTATGTATATCGCATGTAGTAGGTACCTAGATAAAATACATCATTAATGTACTTTTAGGCACTAGTAAGTAATGTTTAAATAAGTAACTATATCCAGTGACGGGTTAAGAAGAATAATTGGTAGGTAATCATATTATACCTTTATTATTCGCAATTTTTTGTTGTTGTTAGTATTGTAAAACATATTTATTACCTTAGTGGTTTGACATATATTTTTGATGGTTATCGATTGTTTTTTTTTATAAATTAATCGTACTTAATTATTTCATAACATAGTAAGTCTAAATACTATATTTTACTATAAAATATATAAGTATGTAATATACATTTCGGAAAATTATTTTTAACACTACAACAAGCCATGGGGCGCAATGACAGTAGTGTAGTGAAACCGTAGTTTAGTAGTAAAAGCGGGTAGTCCAGTGCGTAAGGCGGTCTTTCATCGCGGGGGCTCCGAGTTCGAGTTTCGGTGAGATCGCACTACTGTATTTGTTTGATTTTCTCAAAAGCTGGGTGTTTGTGATTGTTTCTCTTATATATTACTAAATTCACGACTATTTTACTATACTACTGACAATGAAGTTCATGGACAATAATTGTATTCTAAAGAAGAATATAAAAATAATATAAGTACAGAATAAATATGAATATAAAAACCCAGACTTTCGAGTAAGTCACAATTCTTGGTGACTTCACAAGCATTGGACCCGGAGCCCCCGGACGAGAGACTAGCGCCTTACGCACTGTACCACGAAGGCAGACGTTAACATAATTATTATGCGTACAAAATGCGTGAAACAAAATGACACATCATCAAGATCAGGCGTGCGATGAGTTTTGGCTGTGGGCATGCTTTTGATCAAACATCTTACATTTTAGTTTATTTTAAGTGTTTTTCCACATGTTATATAGCCAAAATAATGATAGTATTGGTCTATGAATTATTTCTGCGATTAAAAAAAATGTAAAATGGGTCATTTGAATTCAAAACTTTTTACTTCACGTGATTCGGTCATATGGTGAGGTTTTTCAAGTGTGGATAGGTACTGAGATTAAGACCCCGTCCAGCGTAGGCGCGTTCGGCAGAGCGTTGAGCGGCGTACGCAACTCAAACGTATAACCGTGTGTGAAATTGTTCGTAGATGTCTTTTTTGGGCATACGTTTATACGGTTATACGTTTGAGTTACGTACGCCGCTCAACACTCCGCCGAACGCGCTTACGCTGGACGGGGCCTAACATTTGAGTTTATGTAGGGATATAATAATTATTGGCAATAATATTATCTTGTGGGGGTAGAAAGGAAGGTAATATGTTATGGGGAAGAGACAGAGTTGGTATAATTCCAAGTAATAATAATTGAACGGGGGGGGGGGGGGGGAAACGTTTGAATAAGAAAATCGTAAGCTGTGAGGAGTATTTAGGTTTTAAAATAATATTTATTTCTGTTCATATTTTTATTTATTTCTAAGAACTCTAAAATATTGATTTTTATTGACAGGAAAGGAAATTTGAACGCACTTTGTATTTTTACAACGTTTTTATTTGGTCGTATTCTCATTTGTCCGGTGGTTGTTAATCCGGTACAAATCTTGCAATCGATTTTTAACTAACTTCCCGTCTAGCTGGACATTTGAAACTTTTAGAATATATCAGAACACGATGTCAATGCATTCTTTTAATACTTTTAGCCATCTTTAAGTAGAATTGAATTCATTTTCAGTTAATTCTGTTTTGTATGAAAAGTTATTTCGGAAGAGATCCGTAATCCAATCCACTATTATCGGTTGCTAAGGTTGCTTTTTGGTCCTAGCAACGAAATTATAAATATATTATACGTGCGTTACTAAAGAAATCAAAATGACAATTCAGTATTCCGTATTTCTATATTTGTTTGTTTTTTATTTACTTCATATCAAGTACAAGTTTGAGCATATTGAGCATAATAATTCAACAGAAAATTTAAAAACGTTGTATATAAAAAGTTTTTTATCTTGTAATTATTATATTATATATTATATTAATTGGGTTACATGTGTACGTAAAACATTTCACCGTGGCACAATTGGCCGTGAGCTTTCTCACACTATACGGTCTCCAACTTTATTAGATTCAATATGAACATTAATTCAATTTTCATAGCTGATTTTGGCAAAATTCATGAATTCAAGAATGAAAACCTAACCTAACATAACAAATAATCCACGATATCGGCTATTTCCAAAATTTGTTTGCTGCTGGGTTCCTGTAAAGTGTAAACCGACAAAACCGTGTTTTATTTAGACATGTATTTTATGTCAGTACTATACGACCCAAATAGGTTGGACGGTCTTTAATATACGGCCACATATTTCCGATACAACATTTCACGGCGAAGTGTGATGCGGCAAACTGCATTCGTATAGGTTTCCGGACACAAATCAATTGGGTTCACGCAGAAAAAGGAAATCAAACAAACATATTTTGACTTAAATATACTTTTATATACCTAGAAGAACAAAATAGAGACTTTCAAAAGGGCGGACGTGCTCAGCGTAGGTCAAAATGGAGCTTTTTTTCTATTTTCAAAGCATGATCCTGGACATACCTTAAACGTTGTAGATAATCTATTTATATAATTTTGAAGCCTTATTATCCGTTATATTTATTTTAACCATTTGATGACTGCATAAAGTATTTTTATTACACGTTTGAACATGTACCGTTTAAAAAAAAATCGGTGAGGTACATGTTCAAACACG
Organism: Rhyacophila brunnea; assembly: GCA_022495005.1. Lineage (NCBI taxonomy): Eukaryota > Metazoa > Arthropoda > Insecta > Trichoptera > Rhyacophilidae > Rhyacophila > Rhyacophila brunnea. The sequence continues at coordinate 538,475 of JAGYXB010002002.1, forward strand.
CGCGTTAACATCATTTTACTCCCTACTTCAATTATAGTTTGTCAATTTATGACTACGGCCGTATGTTGTAGCTTAACCACTGGGGAATGCCAAAAGAAATGGCGTATTTAAAAAAAAAACACTACCTTATTCTTAGGTCAATAATTATTATAAAGCAATCATTATTTGTAAGATATTTATCACACTTGAATGGTCAAAAACATAGCTTATAATTAGTATCTTTAGAATTATCTTTAAATATGTTAATCTTGCCCATTTTTTGAATAATAAAATGCCTAATTCTTATCAAATTTGGGATCACAGAGATTATCAATATAATTTTGTATCGTAAATATTTCACTATAATAATGTCGATATAAATTATACTGATGGTTTTATAAATGCGTTTAAAATTAATAAATGTAAAAAATCCTAACACCACTGCACATTTATGTACTGAAATATGACTATATTCTAAAACATTAGAGCGAGAGGTTTAAAAGAATACTATTTTATGCAGTCATCAAATGTTTAAAATAAATATAAAAGATAATAAGGCTTCAAAATTATATGAATAGATTATCTAGAATGTTTAAAGTATGTCCAGGATCATGCTTTGAAAATAGAACAAAAGCTCCATTTTGACCTACGCTGAGCATGTCCCCCCTTACAAATGTAAGCCGCGAAAGTTTTGGTATAAATGATTGGGAGTGAAAACGAATGTTCCAACTTGTGTTTTATTATAAAATTTAATTATATTTTGTGTGTAATATCAGAAAAATATATCTTAAAAATTAATGTTATAGGCATCTATTATATTTCCATCAATTTTACATCGGGTAAGTACTTAATTGTATTAACAGTTTAATTTTAAGAAACGCCAGCAAAATAACCATTTTCTCAGAATCCAGCCGGAAGCTTTTGGTAAGTAGGCACTTGCTAAACCTTTTAGAAAATGTCCTTTCGTTTTTAATTGAGCCGTGTTTTCAATTAAGCTCTGCTCAAACAAGCAACTATCAGTTGAGAATTTAAACCATTTGTAATATGTAAAGAGCATAATGAAACGGTACCTAGGTACTATATAATAACCCATTACTTTTATAGGAATATTATTTTTTAACCATAGCACAATAAAAACAGGTTAGCTATAAGAGCTATGTTTAATTACTACTAAGATTAGAAATATCTAGTGCCGAAATAATGAAAAATACAATATATATATCTACGCTACTGTTATCAGCGAGAGGAAATGCAGATAATACCATAATATACACCATATTGCTCTATCTTTTAGATGATTGGTTTATATAGTCCGAAACGGTAGTCAGCATACATACCGTTATGGTGGAGTTCTATCATGTCAGTTCAATTAACAACTAAAATTTACATTAAATGTATTAATTAGGCATTTAATCAGTATGCGTTTGAAACATCTTAGTTCAATTAAAACCAAAGACTAACTGAACATTAACAAAACTGTTGTAAAAAGAGCATTTGTTGGACAGTGTCTGTCTAATTAAATAATAAAAAAATACCAGGTTGCAATGCCACCTGTCAACATTCGTAATACTATTTAGATAATATATACTATTATTTTTATATTCTCATAATCATCAGCCTGAATCTATCCACTGCTGGATGAAGGCCTCTTCAAGCTGTTTCCACTTCTCTCGGTCCTGTGCATTGCGTTGCCACGTACTTCCGCAGAACTTTATCATTTCATCGATCCAGCGGCCTCTAGGTCTACCTTGCGGACGTTTTGTACTTCTTGGATACCACTGGATGACTAGATTTGTCCAACGATTGTCTCTTAATAAACTCTATTACATCGCAAACCCTTGTCTGCTTCCTTATCCACTCATTCCTCTTCTTATCCTTTCGCGTTATGCCCAGCATGCACCTCTCCATACCACGTTGTGCTACTCTAAGTTTCTGGATCTATCTTTTATTTAGGGTCCATATTTTACACGCATATGTGATTACAGGAAGCACACACTGGTTGAACACTTTGCGCTTTAGGCACAGTGGAAGGTCACTTTTGAAGACATTATTCAGGCGGCCAAAAGCACTCCAGCCTAGCTTTACTCTGCGAACATTTTCATCAAATATGCATCCATCTATAGACACTTGTTGTCCCAGATAGATGTAGCTTTTCACCTATTCGAGCTGAGTGCCATTGACGAGGATCTCTTTTTGGCCCGCAAAGCAATTGAACATGACTTTCGTCTTTGTTACATTTATTTTCAAACCTACTTATCTATTATTACTATTACTATTCAAAACTACTTACAAATCATAGAGCGATGTCAGGAATACAAACTGCCACTATGCATGGGTTTTATAGACTATGAGAAGGCGTTCGATTCGATAAAGAAATGTTCAATACTAGACGCACTCAGAAAACAAGGAATCCCTGGGCGTTATATAAATATTTTCAATAATATATATAGTAACGCAACAGCATATGTCAATCTCCTTAAACCATCGCACAGATTTCCTAACAGCAAAGGAGTCCGACAAGGTGATACAATCTCACCTAAACTATTTACAGCTACCCTTGAAGATTTATTCAGGCAACTTGACTGGAATGACAAAGGAATCCCCATAAATGGAGAATACCTGAGTCATCTGCGCTTTGCCGATGACAAAGTAATTTTCTCGCAAGACTCAGAAGACCTCCAAAGCAGAATGCAGGAACTCGCTGAAGTAAGCAACAAAGTAGGTTTTATATTATATTATATATCAAAGCAATATGGTAACAATATTATTAACTAAAGATCGCGTCAATTTGAATACCAATGTATATTAATGGTATCTATTTCGATAAAGCTGGTGTATTTTACGAGAGTTTTATTGAAAAAGTTTTAAAATAGTTTTTTTATTCATAAAAATAACGAAAGTTTAATACAATACAGAGAATGGGTTAATAAGTGTGTGATCAAAATGCATATACGTGACTATGAGATTACGTGCAGCGTGCATAAGAGGGCTGCTATGTAGGTGTTATATTTATGAGATCACGCAACAAAGACGCAAACTATTTCGCATTCAAATTTAGGTACGTGCGTTTAGGTAAGTGAGAGATAGACAACTTATAGTTAGTAATATTAGCTGTGTATAACTTTGGTAAACATAATATAAACTGTGTGTTGTGTTGGGCTGCATCAGATGGACAGCTAAATTAAAGCAAATATTATATATTGTGATACAATTTATTGTTATCATTGATGCCTTAATTTTTTTTTTAATAATTTTTTTTTTAACTAGAAATGTTTTTAATTTATATCAAATATAGCGTAGGTGTTAGATACTATGCGGTGCGTGTTGGGTACAAAACTGTTGTAGACAAGAAGACGTCATTTGTGATTGACGTCTAGCTGCTTGGCAATGGGGTAAATAATGTCACTCAGTGAATCAATGACCGCTGGACAATAATGTAGTCTATTAATGTCCAATGCATTCATTCGATCTATTTTAAGGGTTGTATGAAAGGTTACATGATAGCGGTAAGGTTTCGTAAGAAACAACTTAAATAAGTATTGAATATATTATACGGAACAAAATGTCATGGTTAGTTAATCAACCAATTGATTTATTAAAAAAAAATGTGGAATTAAAACACAATTCAGGAAATTCATAACATGAAAGTTAAATTGAAAAAGAACTGACTAATCAAACGAGTTAAATAAAAATACATAATATTATATAATACATTGCAAATATTACTCCTCAGATGAATAAAGAAAAAAAAAATTCGAACATTGTTAAATGATATACTTAATAAAATTTCAAAAATAAAATATACAGCATATTAGCGAAAATGTCTACAACTCTGGGGAGCGCATTGTTTAATTTCGCGCCTTTCGCCAACGGTGCCCAAGGCTGACATAAAGAAACTGTTCTGATTCAGAAGAGATCTCGCCTGTGACCACGTTGTGTAATTGACGGGCGTATATTAATTCAATTAATTTATCAGGGTTGAAAACCATCCCTTGTGAGAGCAAGCAAAAATGTCTTAAGAGCAGAAGTGATCTACGAGTTTCAAGATAGTGAAAAGCGAGCATGGCTTGAAGAAAAGAAGACGAAAATAATCGTTTGTCGGATTATCGAAAAGAAACTAGCTATTAATTGTGTTAAAATAAATACGCCGAAGAAATTTCTTCTGGGCGCACTTTAAAATAGGCTTGTAGAAAACTAGTTTTAATTAGTTTTAGTTAATTTAGGTTAATTTAATTTATTTAGTTTAACGTCATCGCGGACAGACACTATGTGATTTGAGTGTCTAATGGACACTGTATAGACATTTCATATTATTATATTATTACTACAAGTTTCATTCTATTGCTTAACGATGTCGCTATAAGTCATACAGTGATCACCAAGCGGAATTAAACGGCCTCCGAAAATTAGCTGGACATTGTTTTGCGTTATTTAGAGGGATGCTTTCCATCAAGAAATGGATGATAAATACTGTTATTAATCTTAGATGGCGATATTTTTTAATGTTCTGTATATTTGGATGTAGAGTTTGTATGGATTGGACGGAGAGGGTGGATTACGGGACACAGGGCACTAACCTTTAAGGTTTAGTGATTAGAGGAGGTGTTCTTGCGCATCTATTAAATTCTATACACAAGACTGCTATCGGCCGCTATCGGCAGCTATCGAGGGTAGTTTTTCATATTTTTGTATCAAAGAATTAGGACTTATTGAACACATGTTTTAACAGCATCTTTCTTGGCTGTGCTAAATTTTAGAGCGAGATAGACAGTTTTGACTGTTTAGACGGCTAAATTATTGTAACAATTAAAATACTTCAATACACACATATTATGATAAACGGTTACATGTAAGTTGTACGTATTCAGTTCATCGTGGCACACTTATTCGTGCGCCGCAGTACGTGAAACATGAGTTCGTATAACATTTCATCAAATGACGTGTTCTTCGTTGAACATTTCACCGTGGGATACATTTGTATTCTTACAAAATGCGGCGATAGTTTGCAAATAATACTGTCCCAATTAGATTAACCCTAACCTAACCTAACCCAGTAAATACATCTCATAAAATTCGCCACATGTTGTAGTATACGTACAAATATACTCCACGGTGAAATGTTCAACGAAAAACTTGTCATTAGATTAAATGTTACACGTACTCATGTTTCACGTACTGCGGCGCACGAAAAGTGTCCTGTGGTGAACTGTTTACACACAAATTTCCGGATACGATGATAAACAACCCTCGTTAACCGCCGATAGTGGCCGATTGTAATCTTGTGTATAGAATAGATGCGTTGGATTCTAAAATCATTGCTGGAACTCGGGTCACTAATTTGCACACTTTTTATGTTATATTATTAGGTTACTTATACACTCGCGGACGCTTACCACGTATTGCTACTGTTAATTTGTTCATAATTTTTAGTTTTTATTAATTTTATGGTAAGGTCGCCCCGAATTAAAATGTGTCCAGGAGACATAAACGTTTGGAAGGTGTAGTAAGAATTTGAATACAAATTGGCGCAAACATTCGATAACTGTGAAACATTTAAAATATTTTTTTCGTTATACTTAGGAATTTTATGAGTATATAATATTATCACATTGTAGGTATGTGGAAATAACAAAGTTTCAGTTAACAATACAAATAAAAGTTCTACACAAAGGAATTGAATAAAAAATCAAATTACCTACGTAGTAACTGATTGATTAATTGTAGTTCGAGGCGGTCCACTGTTTAAACAAGGTAAAACAATTTATCAGTTAGTTTGCGATGTCCCTTTTAGTTGAAATCAACATGGTTAGTTAATTGTAAAGGGAACTAATTTATAGCCCGCACCAGATACAACTTTGTTGTCATGCTGAAAGGTTTTCATAGTCTCGTACCGGATCACTGCATCTACCTTTTATACGTTAGAAGGTTTATTATAAATCAACGTATTAATTAAATTATTTCAACATTGTTCAATTATGGAATTGAATGCTCGTCATTATTAATTAATAATAAAACTAGACTTCGTCTAGACTGAGTTCGAGTAGTGAGATTTACTAATTAATCCACTAGTACACTTTCTGATTCCTAACAACTGTGCTATTGAGATGTTATTTCATATAATGTTTGAGACATTTACGGTTGTTTGTTTTTGTAATAGATTTGCAGGTTGTCAGCGCATGATCTTCTTTTTATATCCTCGAAGTTTTCGGTTCGTTGCGGCCATTCTTAGGAGTAATTATATTGAAGTATACTGTAAGGTGTATGAATGTACAAAGTTTCGGCAAAATCTAATATCCGATCACGTATTTCCGGTTGTCACAACTGACACAGTACAATATTGCCGACTTTTAACTCTGAGTAACGGCTTGATATCAACTAAACACATATATTATGTTCTCCACACTTAAACGTATTTATTTTTACATTCCTTACTGTACACTTCAACAGAATATCTCTTGAGAACAGCCTCTGAAACGAGTCCAAATGTCGAAACAGAAGAATACTCGATGACTATTGATGTTATTTCATATTTAATTAACAATTACGATCGTCTGTTTATATATTATTTTAACATACTAGTTTTGATTTTTGTTTTTAGTATTATTAAAAACTGTGTCCTTGGTTTCTGTCCTTGTACAAGGTGGTTTGGTTGTTAGTAATTTTAAACAATCACAAACACCCAGGCTTTGAGAAAATCATATAAACATATTGTGTCCTCACCGGATCGAACTCAGAACTCCCGGAAGGAAGACCAGCGCCTTACGCACTGCACCACGAGAGCCGCCTCTAGTTTTGATTACTAAATAGCGTCAGGATCAATGTTAGGGTATACTAAATAATTATTAATATTATACTATATCCACCTTATCGAATATATAGTGCGCAATGTATATTAAAAAACTTTCTTGTTAGCTCACTGGTAGCTACTTTATTTCGCGGGATAAATATTTTAAAAGTTCATTTACTTAAACTAATTACAAATTACTAAAAATGGCGAATATTTATGTACACAAAATAAAAAAAATAGAGTAAACGTGGTTAGAATATTTACATATTTAATTGTAATGCACTTGAGTTTAATGGGAAAACTCACCATCCGGAATGCAATGGATATTGGCTCAAGTTTAATTCAGTTAAAATGTATAGTGTCCTAAATTACCTTTCTAAATCTTTACTTCCGAATGTATGCCACAAGCACATTTACGCGCTCTACAAATCCGTGCATGCTAGGCCGGCCATAGAGAATGAGCGTGTATACATGATGTACTTTACACTCACTACACTAGCCCTGGTCGGTTGTTTTAAATAAATTAATATATTGTACACAATATACTTCCATATCTTGTAATGATGGTGACATTCTTAACCGATATACATGTCTTTATGATATACTTATAATATATTGGTGTATGAATATGATGGCCGCGTGGCTTAAGCGTCGGCCTATAGCATCGTGGGTTCCAGGTTCTAATCCTGGATCTGGAAATTTTACATATTGTTTTTCAATTTGTGTATGAGTCAGAGTATGACACTAATAGGTTGAGCAAGTGGCTGACATCCATTTCTCGTAAAAACAAAATCTGTTATTACAAACCTTCACTCTGTGGAGCCTCATATGATCTTATTAGGATCGGACATGGTCGAAAGAAGAATATTTCTGAATAATAATGTTTCTAAAGTTTTATTTCTTCATATAAATTTGTGGCCCACCGGGTACCACCATTCTAGTACCTCCCGGCATTCCTAATAGCAACTTTCTTGAGAAATGATTACAACTGATATTAGTAGCATATTTTTTCCCTTAACTAACAGTGAAACGAAATTTCAAGCTCGTAAAAAAATACTGTTTTATAAAATTGTGTTCTAAAATTCTAGTGTAGTTGAAATAGTTTAAAAGTTAGCAAGTTCCATTTTCAAATACGGAAAATATCACGTGATCTCAGTGCCATCCGTAAATAACGTCAAAAAAGCATACAGACAACTTTCCCGAAATATTTTTGTCTTCGCGTCCCTTGTAAGCGTTAGTTTATAGTTCGCGGACTTGTACCAATAAAAATAAATCAAACAGAGATAACATCCAAACGATTTTTGCAAACATGAACCGATTTCGCTCTAGCCCTGAAAATAATAAACTGTCCACGATAAATAAAACCAACAGTTTGTTACCGCTATCAAGAGGTGATTTACGCAATGCTAAATGATTCGTTCGATAAAAGATCGGTTTGTCATTGCATTTGTTTGATCGTTCGAAATGAACGAATCTTACCAGTCTTGTCACTGTTTAATAATGACACTATTTAAAAATCTCGTAAGTAACGTGAGTTGAATAATCGAAGAGCTATAGAATCAAAATATCCAATCGCAAAGGTAACCAAGTACAGTGAATCGACTTCAAAGTTAAATGTGTGATTATGAATTATATATCACTGTTAAATAGAGATGGGAAAATTGGTCGATTTTGATGACTAAGTATTCTTACTACCAGTATAAAAAAATACTTAGTATTGAAACTTGTTCCAAAATACTTACTAGTATTTGGAATACTATATAGACCGTTTGGCGTGTGTATGCGACAAAAGTTTCATATCCAACTGAAACTAAAACCAACTCCATATTAGTATTTCATATACGTATCGGCTCAGGGAACTCAGACTGTGTATCGGCTTTAATAGAATAGCTAAAAATACGCTGAAAACCGCTCGTCGAATAGTCCCATTTATTATAAAATTTTAAACACATTTTAAATTTATGAGTTGTTCTGTTATGTTATAATATTATTGTTAACAAAAATGAATAACAGTGATTTTTTAAAAAATTCTAAACATATTTTGAGCGGACATATAACAAGCCTAAGCATGTGCGTCATCTCACCACTGTGCTGCGACACAAAATTTATGACCTATTATTCATACATTCGAACGAAATAGAATAATAAATTAAAATATACCTATATTCAAGTGCTATCTCGTACGCGCGCATTTAATATCAATAGTGTTGAAAATCTACCAACTGGCAAGTGCACAGAACAGCGACTCGCGATGATATCATCACAAGTTTTTTTGGAATAAGTTTATTGGGCCACACATACTGAGTATGAGTAGTTTCATCCAAAACTTGAGTACAAAAACTGGTGACAGTATTTCCAACTCACCTCTACTGTTAAACATTCTGTAAATGAAATCTGTTTCTCAATTAATACGTTATTCGCAGTGAACACAAAAACAATGGGAAATGGGTTACTTTTTGGGTGAGGCTAAAATAAGGTTTACTTCTGGAGTGTGAAGAAATATGGGATAAACCTAAACACGCGTCAAAGAGAATTTTCAGAACGATCATAAGATAACTGAAAATAACTATTTTGAAAATAATTTTATAGTCCGGAAATAGCTGTCAAATAACTCAAATATTGAAGAATTTACAAAAAAACTTTGTATAATAGTGTTTTTTTTAGTGATTTTAAGGATTTTCATTTCAATTCCATATCTTGTTTGAAGATTAGACTATCAAAGTAAACAATCGGCGTGTATCTTCTGCAGCAACCAAAAATTACGCTCTGTAACATGTAGATATTTTATATTAGTTTTACCCGGCTTATTGATAATGGAAAACGTTACGTAAGTGTATTACTGCGGCACCCCAGATGTCCGTCGTTCAGTTGACATCGTCCAGTTGGCGTCGTCTAGTCAGCATTTATAAATTATCAAATTTAATAAATATAACATACAGTTTAACACGCGTTAAACGGTTATCGATACGAAATGTTTCATTGGATGACCCGCTGTGTTTACCCATTTTAGTATTTATATCAAAATTTACTTAACCAATAAATCCAAGAAAAAAACATTTTATTATATTACATACATCTAACGGTTCAAATTAATTAAAACTAAAAAAATGAAACAGAGCTCCTTTTTACCACGTTTTTCTTAGCTCGTATTCTTGTTTGTCCGGTGGTTGTTTATCTAGTACAAATCTTGCAATCAATTTTTAACTAGCTTCCCGACTAGCAAGACATTTGAAGCTTTTAGAATAAATCAGAACACGATGCCAATGCATTCTATTAATACTTTTAGCCATCTTTAAGTAGAATTGAATTATTTTCAGTTAATTCTGTTTTGTATGAAAAGTTATTTCGGAAGGAATCCGTAATCCAATCCACTATTATTGGTTGCTAAGGAGGTGGTCCTAGTAACTAAATTATTAATATATACGTGCGTTACTATGGAAATCAAAATGACATTTCAGTATTCTATATTAATTTGTTTGTTTGTTTGGTTGTTTGTTTGTTGCAAAATAGCAAAAAAAATAATTATTATTATTATTATTATTTGTCCTAAATTATTAGTACATAGAATTGTTAAGTTTATATGATTCAACAGAAAATTTAAAAACGTAGTATATAAAAAGTTCTTTTTATCTTGTAATTATTCCTTAATGACTTAATACTTATATTATTATATTACATACATCTAACGGTTCAAATTAAATAAAAACTAAAAAAAATGAAACGGAGCTTCTTTTTTATTCTTTCATTATTAATTTTATACTGAGGGTGATTGCTCTCGATTATTACTACTAATGAACGTTTGGTTGCAATAATGTTCACAGACGTCGAAATTCAAACAAAATAAAGTTTTTTAAAAGAGAGTAGAAAATATGATTTGACTATATTGTGGCCAGTAACCATCCAGGGCCGTATTAATTAATTTCTGCACTTTGATCTAGCATTTATGATTAGTTATGTATAATATAATATAATATATAATTCTGTGGTTGCAGGGTAGAAGTTTTTCAGCCGCGTTTTTACAAAATTAAGATTTTAATGCCAATGTGTGTATATGATTGTGTGGGTTTTTGTGTTCATATATTTTCTCACATGTAAGCAAAATAAATAAATATTTTAATTTGTAGAAATGGTTTAAATATTGAGAATATCATTTTTAACGCTAAATAAAACTATTTATTGAATATATTACAATATTAAATACTTCATTATACGCCTCCCTAGGTCTGAGACTGCGTACGGTATGTATTTTCTATGGTATGGAAGTATGGACGCTAAACCAAGAGATGTCACGTACTGGATAATTTGTTAGTTAGGGTTAGTTTAGGTTAGGTTAGGTTGGGTTAGGTTAGATTAAGTCAGGTTAGGTTAGGTTTGGTTAGGTTAACCTAACAAATAATCCAGTTTATCGGCTATTTTCAAAATTTGTTTTCCGCTGTATTCCTGATAACCAAACAGTACCGATTTTCTTATTGGCTATACTTTATAATATATTTTCTCAGATGTGTTTTCAAAAATATGTATGTTCAATAATTAGAATGTTACATTATTAAAACTTTTGAATTATTCTTTGAATAAAAAAAATAGTTGTAAAATGAGATTCTTGTGGAAATAATAATCTAATAAAATTTAAATGGCGGATATATTTTTTCTGGTGAAACGTTTGGTTTGAGTCTTGGCTATTAAAATCGAATGCCAAATAAAATATAGTTGTGAATAAAACTATGCTAACTATATATTATTATTGATAAAGACAGAGTACTACAATATTTGAAGGGTACTCGGGCAAAACAAGAAATGTAACAAAACTGAGAATTGTAATTAAAAGTTTTATTTTTAAACACACTGGACATTCCTGGTTTTTGTGTTGGTGGGACAAGAACTTTGAAATTGCAGTTTTCATCTATATTGGACATTTTAATGTTTAAAAATTAAAAAATCGACACACTTCGAAAATACACAATACTTCTTTCAACCATGTCCGATCCTAATAAGATCATATGGTTTGCATTGATAGAGTTTGTTTTTATGAGAAATGGATATCAGCCACTTGTTTAACCTATAAGGTCCATACTCTGACTCATACACAAATTGAAAAACAATATGTGCACTTGCCAGACCCAGAATTCGAACCTGAGACCCACGGTACCAACCGGTAAAAACATATACTAACTTGTAAAAACATAACATACAATTTGACTTCTGATATTCCTTGTTACATGTCATTACACGTCACGGCACCTTCCCACTTTTGGACCTATACATATTATTGAGAAATCATTATTTTCGGAGGAATATGATTTATTTTACAGTTTTTCACTAATACTAAATACAAGTAATTTTACAACGTTTTTATTGGCTCGTATTCTTGTTTGGCCGGTGGTTGTTTGTCCAGTACAAATCTTGCAATCGATTTTTAAGTAACTTTCCGACTAGCTAGACATTTGAAACTTTTAGAATACATCAAAACACGATGCTAATGCATTCTTTTAATACTTTTAGCCATATTTAAGCAGAATTGAATTCATTTTCAGTTAATTCTGTTTTGTGTGGAAAGTGATTTCAGAAAAATCCGTAAAAAGTAAAAGACTATTATAAGACTATTATAATATATTATAAAGACTATAGAAATAAAAATGAAATGTCAAAATGACATTTCAGTATTCCATATTTGTTTGTTTGTTTTTATTTACTTCATATCACGTACAAGTTTGAGCATATTGAGCATAATAATTCAACAGAAAATTTAAAAACGTTGTATATAAAAAGTTATTTTTAACTTGTAATTATTTCAATTTTGTTTGATATTTCTTATTTTGCCCGTTTACCCTTCATTTAATTAAAAAGTATTTAAACATTCGCAAAAATGCTCACGTACCCAAATAATTGGTTACTTATTGATAGTTATGTTAATCAGTATAATAATCTCATAATAAGGACTTTATAATGTGCAGATTTTTTAGATTACCCATCGCTAACATTCTTTCAAAAGTGATTATTCGCTACCGTTTAGGACTGAGAGAAATATTATGATATAAGGGGTGGTATATCAGAAGGGTGGAGGTAGGCTGTTTTAAGGTCCCCCATAAATAGTGCACATTAAACTTTGTTAGTCATACGTATTTGCTTTAATTGAACTAATAGTACAATACTTTATTTAAATACGGTGTTGGATAGTTTTTAAAAATAAATAAAGCCATGTCAAAATGGCCAAATCATAATAGTTTTGGTATATTTTGGGCGATACGACAAAATCGTGCACACTTTTTTATTCATATGTATTTTTTTTCGTTGGATTAAGAATACATATTACACATATTATTCTTGGTTAATTTTTAAAAATCTCATTATGTCCTGCCTAAACGAAACTATAATAGATAAAAATATTATGTTATTTATAAAATATCTAAAGTTATGTGTGATTAAATAGCATAATTTTAGATAATTTATAGATAGACGAGTATTTTTTTTACGATTATCTATTGTGGTTTGGTTTCATATAGTTTAATTGAATTTCAAAAACTAACCATCCCATCTGTAAATTGTAGTCTTATTTCAATAAAATCAAATACTTAGATATTTTTTTTGACTATGTCCGATCCTAATAGGATCATATGGGCCTCCACAGAGTAGAAGTTTGTATTAACAGATTTTGTTTTTTACGAGAAATGGATGTCAGCCACTTGCTCAACCTATTAGGTCCATACCCTGACTCACACACAAATTGAAAAACAATATGTGTACTTGACCCAGGATTCGAACCTGAGATCCACGGCGTGATAGACCAACGCTTAAGCAGCGCGGCTACCGTGAGTTACATAATATAACTGATAAAATTTGATGTACACTATTTATGGCGGATCATAACAGCCTACCTCTACCATTCGCCACTGTTTTATGTCTTATAAATAAAGGAATTACTGGTTGAGATTTTATTAATTTTAAACTGAAAATTCAGCTTAATATAATTATTATATTATTGAATGTTGTACACCGTGTGATTCTCCTGAGGGTCGCGACCAATTTGTTGTAAGCCCTGCTTTGGAGAATGTGTAGGGTCTCAACCAAAATTATGGCCAGTATTACGTAAACCGTCTCTGATTCATCACTCAAAGAGTATCAATCAAAAGCCGCAGATGTACGAGTACTTACAATATCAAGTTGAGCTCCGTTGGCAGATTTGAAAGTTTATAAAAGATAAACACGAATTTTCTTAATGACACCAAGTGGAGAGCTTTTGGTGGAGCCTGTAAGTCGACGATAAGATCACGACGGAACGAAGAGTGTTTGAACGGTAGCCGAAAAGCTTCGGAAGGTTTTAGAATAATTAATATTCGAATCAAATGTCATCAGTCTGAGAGCTTGTGATTGTAGGGCGACTATGATTGTTTTTGCAACATGATCAATATCTTATGAAATTCAATGAAACAAAAATAATCTTTAAAAATAATAAATTTGCACTAATTTGGAAGTGTCAGTTTTTATATTCTAATTGCGTAATTAAATTAAAAGCTTTTTTTTGCCATACAATTACGGTGACAATACAATTATTCCCGTACAAAAACCTCCAATATAACCCTATCGTGCCAGTAATAGCCTGAATAATAACCCCCATTCAAATAAGTCTTGGTACATTAACCCCTCCATGTAAAAAAATCCCAGAAAATATCTCATCCCATTTAAAATGTTGGTATATTAAAGTATTAAATACGATAAAAAAGAATTAATACGTAAATAAAATGAGACAATATTGCATTTATTAGTTTATGAAATTCTGTGTAAGGTTACTGTAGTACTGGTGAATTTTTATATCTTGCTTCGTAAATATTTTTTCTGAGTGAGATTTCAATATTTTAGTAATTAGTTTTTCTCTCTCACTCTCTGTTACTAAAACGTGCATATAGGTTTAATAATTTTGTATTTGTATGAATATTTTCTGTCAAATGAATTTTTATTTTGTCAAATTAACTTTTATATCCATTATTAAAGAATTTTTGTTTATATACTTTGTTTTTTATTGTTCAGGAGAGAGGAGTAATTGTTTTATAACCATCCATTATGAGACATGGTTGATGATATTCTCCTGTATGTTACAGCTGCCTGTGAACAGGAATAGAGTGATAAGCCTAAAAATTCGTCTTATCTTGAGCGAGCACGATTTCCTTTGTCAGGGATTTACTTGCCAGTAATCATTCTTTTGATAACAAACTGCAGATATTGATAAAGCCAAATAAATACTGGTCATGTATCCAAGAAGGCCACTAAATACCGTCTACAGGATAGTATATATATATACAATACAGGAAGCATATACAATGGTTCTACGGGTTGTTTGCACATTCTGGTAATATGAAAAAGACTGGAAAATGCCTCATCGCAAAATTATGCAAATGATTGGGGCCCGATAATTTTATTATGATATATATACTTACATTATTTGATTATGATATATACATGAGTTGATAGTATGTATATATTTGGGTTGCAAGTATTCAGAAAGCTAGACACAAAAAAATAACTTGGTACAGCCTCATAAATTAGAACTGTTATAGAAACCCTTGGTGTAAGATAATATCTTAAAACAAGTAGGCTTAATACACATCGCTTACCGGGATAGTAGTTTAACTATCGACTCGAGTGTCTTTCTTGTGGATAATATTTAATAAATTGCTGTGTAATTAAGGGTGAATCATTATTTATAGTCATGGGGCTTTATGCATGTCAAAGAACAAACATCGCTTTTAAATAATTATCTGTAAGTGATATTTTATGTGTTTTTAAGTTGATCAATATTCTGATTTTTTGTGACAAAGCATCGCAATAATTAGTTTTTTTTTTACTAGTATGTGCCATTTTAGGTAAAATGGTGATACGATCTGCTTGATCTGTAAGATTGTTTTTTTTATAAATCATTTTTAACTCACATTATTCGTCCATTTTATATCCTAAAATTAACATGATACGTTAAAAAAAGTATTACATAAGAACTTGAGACGAATTGATATGCGTACAAGTCTATACAATTTGGTGGTAGACGAATTCTATGTGGTGGAATGTTCTGCCACAGAGAAGAAAAATGTTTAGAATTCGCACACAGCTTGTAAGAACATTTTAATATAATCAATGAATCAGTGGCGAAGGGTGGAAGTAGGCTGTTAAGATCCGCCATAAATAGTGCACATTAACCTTTTTCAGTCAAATGTATATGTTTTTATTGAAATAAGACTACAAATTACAGATGGTATTGGTTGGGTTTTAAAAATCAATTAAACCCTGTCTTAACCAAACCATAATGATATTGGTATATTTTAGGCAATATGATAAAATTGTGCACATTTTTTCATTCTTACTTTATTTTGTTTTCGTTAGATTAAAAATACGTATTACACATATTGCTGGTTAATTTTTTTAATTCATCAAGCTATGCCTAAACCAAACTATAATATAAGTAAAAATTATTATTCTATACATAAAATATTAAAATTTATGTATGATTTAATTGCATAATTTTAGGTTTTTTATAGATATACGAGTATTTTTTGACTATTATCTATTATGGCTTGGTTTTCGCAGAGTTTAATTGATTTTTAAAAACCAACCAACACCATCTGTAAAATGTAGTCTTATTTCAATGAAAACAAGTATGTATGATTGACAAAGTTTAGTATGCTATATTTATGGCGGATCTTAACAGCCTACCTCCACCCTTTGCCACTGCTATGAATACTGGAATAGTTAGTAGGTAGTTATTAGTCTAATTAACTAGTTATGTCAGTATACGAGTTGACAGAACATATTGGAATACATTATTTTATCAAGCAGACAAACTACAAAAACAATCTACATATTACATGGCTTCCTTTAGCATAAATATAACCAACGTTTAAGACGAAATTGGTTGACATTAAAGCCTCATAAATTCGCTTGTTTAGGCGTCGGTGCGCAATGGGTCCCATATATTTAGACCTGGGTAAATATTCACCCTATAAATCGTAGGTGACAGACAGTATGATGGATTGTAGTTGGGCGCAGATCTTCGAAATTCATCTTTTGACTGTTTGTTCAAAGTTTCTCTCACAAATTGTTTGGCTGGAACAATCGGAATTACTCTCCCTGCATATAATTAGCCACTGTGATTATTCACCGAGCTGAATAATTCGACTCAAAATGAAAGCTGTGTAAATGATCACGACCAGAGATCCGAAACCTTATTGCCACGAAAGTAGTCATAGGTATTTTGAAAACTACCCTTAGCTGTAACAAAAATACAATTCTAATTGGTTTTCGTTTAGTTTTTTCTTCAAGCACTGTGAAGACTCACTAAATCAATAGAGAATGCTTAACCCATAGACTGGCAGACTATAAATAATTTATAATCATTTATATACCAAATAAATACATCGTAGAAACATTCCTACTACGATAAAGAAGTAAGTGGAAATAATTAAAAGATAAAAATAACTTTTTATATACGTTTTTAAATTTTCTGTTGAATTATTATGCTCAATATGCTTAAACTTGTACTTGATATGAAGTAAATAAAAGCAAACAAACAAACAAATATAGAATCCTGAAATGTAATTTTGATTTCCATAGTAACGCACGTATATATTAATAATTTAGTTGCTAGGACCTCCTCCTTAGCAACCAATAATAGTCTTACTTTTTACAGATTTTTCTGAAATAACTTTCCATACAAAACAGAATTAACTGAAAATGAATTCAATTCTGCCTAAAGAAGGCTAAAAGTATTAAAATAATGCATTGGCATCGTGTTCTGATACATTCTAAAAGTTTCAAATGTCTAGCTAGTCGGGAAGTTAGTTAAACATCGATTGCAAGATTTGTACTGGACAAACAACCACCGGACAAACAAGAATACGAGCTAATAAAAACGTAAAATAGAAGAAGTGGAAATTTTGAAGTGTTTGAAATGTTGTTTATTAGCTTATAGGTGGGTACCCAATGTTAATACGATCAATAAGTCTATCACAATATCATTAGACATAGATAACTAAACTACATAAATTATTATAAACTTTATTAACATTACGTTATTATATCAGGGCTTCTAAATTCTCGACATTTTTCGTTTCTCGAGATTGGTATATTGATTTCTCGAGAAACTCAAAAAATCTCCAGAAACTCAAGAATTCTCGAGAATCGTTATTTCTTCGGACAAAATTTTCTGCCGAGTGAATCCGTTTGAAATACAATTGCATTTTTTGAGATTTTTTTAACAATGTTTTCGAGGGTTTTTTTTTAACCTTTTTCTGTCATTTTTTACCCACGAGTTTTTATAAACTCCGGTTCTAGTCAGCAGCTTTCTTTTCCCATTTCAATTTCTCTCTATTATTTTTGTCTCGTAACAATTTCTGAAATTCTCGAGATTCACCTTTTTTAATTACCTTTTTCCAGTTTTTTTAAAATTATTTACCTAGTTATTTAAATATAGAAGCATCGTGAACAATTCTACAAATCTTAAATAATGAAGTTATCATTAATATACTATCAGTAATCCTGAGTCTTTATTAAAACCGATAAAATAATAAATTCAGATGAAGTCAACGTAAGTTGTGATAAATAATTTCACAAGAGTTTACTTTGTAAAATATCATTTTCGTTCAAGGAGTATTAAATGAGCGCCCATACTCCATTTTACTTTGCTTTTCCGTCGTTATATTTAAGTATTTTTCCAATAGCGCTTTACACGGTTCCCTCTTGGATATAATCACTTTACTAAAGTTATCTTTTGGACTCCTCTACCGGTATAGGAAGGAACAAAATCTATGTTCATGATACTACTGTACCATTTTTATTATTTATATTATTCTGGAATTTACATTGATCCATGTTTTTAGTAACTTAGCGCAATTCTTCACACTGTCCTACTATTCTGAAAATTTTATAAAGTTTTGATTTGATAATACACAACGAAATATAATTTCGTGAAGTAGTTAGAACTACCAGCATTGTTGCAACTCTATTCTACCTATTCCTTTTTTCCTATTTTATATTTTTTCAATATTTTTTCCTATTCGAATGAAATTTTTTACATGCGACAAATAATAGAGGTTTTTTTTCTATTAAAAATGACGCACTGTCGCTATGCGCGGTAGTACATTAAGTTACATGTGTTTTGTGTCTGACAACAACATCATATTGACAAATTCGACGTGTTTTGACGTCTATATAAGTGTCTATGTGCGACCCGGCTTATTTTCTTTGGTACTCACGTACCTACTATTTTTGTGATTTTACGTGATTGCTCTTCTAAACCATAGTTTTCTACAATATTTTTAAATGACCGCCCGTTTTCAATGATATTTTTTTTACATTTCTCAATATTCAACAAATAATAAAATAGTTGAATTTTTCAAAAATCTTTTTCGTAGCCGTGTGTGATTTTTTAATTTCAAAAAGCTGGTTTGACAATAAAGTTATTTGTATCTAAAATTAAACTATTTATAAAAAAGAAATAAAACTATACATAAACATACCGGATTACTCGCTATTAAATATATAAGTAATTAAGTCAGTAAAAAGTACTACATATTATATATATATATATACATATATATATCATCATCAGCCGGGGTCAATCCACTGCTGGATGAAGGCCTCTCCAAGCTTATTCCAACTCTCTCGGTCCTGTGTCGTTCGCTGCCTCGTATTTCCGCCGAACTTTACCAGTTCGTCAATCCAGCGGCTTTTAGGGCGACCCTGTGGCCGTTTCGTGCCCCTTGGGTACCACTGGATGACGGCATTTGTCCAGCGGCCTTTCTTTCGGCGAGCAATGTGCCCCACCCATCTCCATTTCAGCTGTTTGGCAACGTCTATTACATCGCGTACTCCTGTCTGCTTCCTAACCCATTCGTTTCTCTTACGGTCCTTTCGCGTGATGCCCAACATACACCTCTCCATGCCTCGCTGTGCGACTCTTAGCCTTTGGACATCTCTCATATATATAATATAATAAATACACACACACACATATAACTATATACATACATACATAACTATATTATATCCTTTTTAGCACTACAGCAGGCCCAATTACAGAATGTAGTGTAGTGGAAGCAGTTATGTAGTAATATAAACGAAACAATCACAAATACAGAGGCTTTGAAAAAATCACATAAATATATCGTGACCAGATCGGGACTCGTACCCGGAGCACAAGGATGAAAGGTCGGCACGTTACGCACTGAACTACGAAGGTAACTGGGATAATATTACGTATATACACAGTGGTATAATTTTTGCTTCGCTATGTATATTTATTCAAAAGTAATATAAAACATATACATACAATGTAATCCTTTTTTGAACTCCGTTACGACTGGTTGGAAACACACCTTGCCGAATACAAATGAATAGTTCTCCCTAGTCTGCGTTGTAATTTTGAGTGAGACAAATATTTAATTTGGGTAATTAACGATATACCTATACGAAGTGTTTGTTGGACCACTCTGTATAATATCCTTAGTACAACACTTTGAGCCCTTCCGTTAAATCTAAACAATCTACCTGGTGTACGGCTGACAGGTAATGAAGTTATTGCAATAAAGCGGAATTGCTATTCCGGATATTATGAACAGGTCTGATAGCTGCAGCGGCTATCGGTTTTTGATGGGTTAATTATTATGGTAGTATGAAATATTGATATAGTTATAAATGGTAAAGTGAATGTTCTATAAAATTAAACGGAAGCATCAAACCGTGTTCGGAAAATTAGGTGGAAGTAGGGATTCCAATCCCGGGATCCCGAGATATTTTCGATACCTATGAATCCCTTGATTGATAAACATAATCCCGAAACTTTCGGGATTGATTATTTTATCAATCAAAATAAAATAAAAACGAAAATATGTAAGAAAAAATACTTTTAATAATAAATAACTACATTAGAAATAAACTGAGTTTCAATGAAATTTGATTTACACCCATGTGTAAATTGCCGATTCATTTTATTTTTTCACATAAATTAATAAAAATGAGAAAGATTGGAAAAAAACAATGCTTTGCACTATTAACAAAGTAATTCCACCATGGTCTCATACGTTTTACGGCTGTTTCATATTTGGCTGACTAATTAGATTCATGAAGCGGAAATGCCATAAGTACACCATGATTTGCTTTACTATTTTAAATCTCGCTAACCCATTCATTAAGTCTTTACTATCAGAAACAGCAATCTCATATTAAATTCACATTATTATTTATATTACAATATTATTTACTCCATTAAACTTATGTATTTCCAAGATTGAACGTATACAATATTAACAATAAATGCCTTAAATAGTATAAATTATACTAGATTTATTTTTGACCGATTTTATCAATGTTATTTGTAAATATAAAATTTTTATATTATTAATGGAAAAAATGCCGGGATTGTCATATTGTAATCCCGAAATCCTGGGATCAGAATTTTGGCTCGGGATTGGATTCCCTAGGTGGAAGCTTACATGAAACAAAACGTCACCGAATTTCAAAATACTTTTCCGCGAAATATTAATATCCAATTTCATTAGTTTTAATTCATATGTTATTGACAAAGTATTATTGGACGGATAATGAAATATATTGGTAGATTATTTGTGTCGTCTTGTGAATTTGTTTTGGTAAATATCTGTTTTATAAATATTAGTCAATTGAAAATGTCCCTCTGAGACGAACGAAACCGGTCCAGATTTATTAAATATACTAAGTAATAAAAAAAATTGCGTTTTATAAAATTAATCATTAATTAATTGTGGTTGTCTAACAGAAAAGATGGCAGTGATTATATCTAACTCAAGACCCATTATCATGGCCCCCACATCCTTGACGAGCCCCCAGACTAGGATCGTTGGCGGGCCCCCTACCTATCACTAAGGTTAAAGACAGTGTGGCGATCTATAGTAGCGTTTTCCAAATGGTGTTAGAGGTAAAATTAAGGGTAGGTATGCAGTGTATTTAAGCGATTTTTTGTGTGCTTATATCCACTTTAATTATGAAATTGTCCAGTATCGACACAATATTCAGAAAGTTCATCGCACAACCACTACTCTTGAAGTAAAATAGCGCTGCAGGCGACATTTTATTACAACGTTTTTATTAGGTCGTATTCTAATTTGTCCGGTGGTTGTTTTTCCGGTACAAATCTTGCAATAGATTTTTAATTAACTTCCCGAATAGCTAGACATTTGAAACTTTTATAATATATCAGAACACGATGCCAATGCATTTTTTAATACTTTTAGCCGTCTTTAAGTAGGATTAAATTAATTTTCAGTTAGGTAATTCTGTTTTGTATGAAAAGTTATTTCGGAAGAAATCCGTAATCCAATCCACTATTATTGGTTGCTAGGAAATTATTAATATATACGTGCGTTACTATGGAAATCAATATGAGTGTCAAAATGACAATACAGTATTATTTCTATCAAATACATTTTTTTTGACCGTACTCATTCGCTGCTGACAAGATAATGATTTTTTAATTACCACCTTTAAAATGCACGTTAATTACATCGACCGACTGCCTGGTATTTACGCGCCAGGTGCGTCTTCAGCGTCCAAAGTATTAAGCTAGTCAAGTCAAGTTTAAATGATTCAACAGAAAATACTTCATCCTTAGAATTCAATATGGTTAATTATTTGTTAAATAATAAATGGTTATAATTTTAACAAAATACACAATTTATTGTGAACAAGTTACCGCATTGCATTAAAAGATTCTAAATATCTAGCACTACCATCCTAATTTGAAATTCAGTGCCACGGCCAGCATATAATTGGCCTTGGTAGAATGGTTATTAATAATAGCTAAAATGCATATAGGTAGATACTACACATAATATTTACTACAGTTTGTAACTAATTATTGCATCTTGATTGGCAGCCGATGCTGCGGTTTGGTGTGCAGTATTACCGCTTGATAGCTCTGTTGCTCTAAACATGTTTACGTAATATTGATAATATGGAAACTTTAGAAGTAAAGTTAGGTAAAGTTTACGAGACCATTGCGTGATGAAAAAACTATCAACATACTATTATTGAAAAGTACTTTGTAGATAATTTTGTGCAGTTACGAAGGGTGTGTTTGTAGGTAGGCCGTTAGATCCGATATAAATAGTGCACACTTGAGGGGGGACATGCTCAGCGTAGGTCAAAATGGAGCTTTTGTTCTATTTTCAAAGCATGATCCTGGACATACCTTAAACGTTGTAGATAATCTATTATATAATTTTGAAGCCTTATTATCTTTTATATTTATTTTAAACATTTGATGACTGCATAAAGCATTTTTATTACATAAAATAGTATTCTTTTAAACCTCTCGCTCTAATGTTTTAGAATATAGTCATATTTCAGTACATAAATGTGCAGTGGTGTTAAGATTTTTTACATTTATTAATTTTTAAACGCATTTATAAAACCATCAGTATAATTTATATTGACATTATTAGAGTGAAATATTACGATAAAAAATTATATTGATAATCTCTGTGATCCCAAATTTGACAAGAATTAGGCATTTTATTATTCAAAAAATGGGCAGGATTAACACATTTGAAGAGAATTCTAAAGATACTTATTATAAGCTATGTCTTTGACTATTTAAGTGTGATAAACATCCCACGAATAATGATTGCTTTATAATAATTATTGACCTAAAAATAAGGTAGTGGTTTTTTGAAATACGGCATTTCTTTTGGCTTTCCCCAGTATTTAAGCTACAACATACGGCCGTAGCCATAAATTGACAAACTATAATTGAAGTAGGGAGTAAAATGATGTTAACGCGCGTGTTTGCACATGTACCTACCATTTTTTAAACTTAAAGCTTTGAAAATAGAAAAAAGGTCCATTTTGACCCACGCTGAGCACGTCTGCCCTTAACTTAGTCAGTCATACGTATTTATTTTCATTGGAATAAAACTACGAATTGCAGATAATGTTCTTCTTCTTCTTCCACGGCACTACATCCCGGGGTGGGATTTGGCCTCCTCTACAACATCTCTCCACTCACTCCGGTCTCTCGCCACACTTCTCCAGTTACCGGGTCTTCCTGTATGAAGCCAGTCCACTTCTACCGCGTCAGCCCATCTCCTTTTTGGACGGCCTCTGGGTCTCTTCCGTTGGGGTAGCCACTTCGTCATGATCCTTGGCGCAGACAATGTACGGTAGTTTTAAAATTCATTTAAACCTTGTGTAAACCAAGCCATAATAGATAACAGTAAAAAATGTTCGTATATCTATAAAATATTTAACATTATGCCATTTAATCTAGCTATTTTATAGACAAACAAATATTTGTTATGTATTATGGTTTGGTCTAGGCAGGGCTTAATGAATTTATAAAAAATACTGACCAATACCATATATAATAATATGTAACTATTCTTAATTCAATGAAAACAAATAAGTATGACTGAAAAAGTGTGCATTATTTTTGTCAGATTGCCCATAGCATACCAAAGCTATTATGATTTGGTTGAAGCAGGATTTAATCGATTTTCAAAAAATAACCAACACCATCTGTAAATTGTCGTCTTAGTTCAATAAAAACAAATATACAAAACTGACAAAGTTTAGCATGCACTACTTATATCGAATCTTGACAGCCTACCTCCACCCTTCCCCACTGGCTTATATGCTATGCGTTATATGGAATTATTATAGAAGAATGTTACTCAGACACGTCCCCATTCCAAATTCGAAATAATGTGTAATGCTCAGACCCACTTCTTTAAATAAGTATGACTATGCACAGTGCCATAATAATTCATTGGGTAGATACCCAATTCACACTATCACAACAAGCAATTACCTATCAGTTGGTTTTCTTTTCAGCACTTACTCGAATAAAAAATATACTTCTGGCAAACTTGTGCCCAGAGCTGTGGATTGATGGCAGGCAATAAAGATAAGAATTTGTCAAACGAGAACTATATTTTCCGACAATTTGAAATATCCTCTATATAGATTTTGCCATAAGTTGCGTAACCTAGCCAAAATTCCGAACAATAAATTGACTCCAGTCTTCGCGGCTAACGACCCAGAAATCAATATCAGTTTAATATGAATCTACTTTAAGTGAACCAGATACTATCTAGAAAAGGGGTCAGCAACCTTTAAAAAATAAATTACAAACAAATTAAAATATTACCTATGCCATTTCTATTTGCATTCATCCTTTTTTCCACCAACCTCAAATCCACAATTTTTGTCACAAGTCCACCTGTCACGGGTCATGATCGACCGTGATGAAAGTTAAGTTTAGTTAGCTCAAAACAACAGGTACGTGTGGGCCTATTACCGCTAAACCACAGTTTATTGATTAATTCAATTAAACAGACTGCTTCAAGAGTTAGCTCGAGTGACATCAAGAAAGCGGTCGCGTTGCGGGCTTGTGATAGCTTAACCATCGTTAACTACGTTCGTTGCGTTAAATATGATACGATTTGAGCGAACGTCACGTCTATCATCCATCCTATTTTGTCCAATTTGTCATCATCATTCACCAACCTCATAATATATCATCCACCAAAAAGTGTACCGCTGTTTACGCACTGGTAAACAGGTGCGTGAACACCGTACCGGCCCCAGCGCGCGCCAGCCCTCTCAATATAAAGGTTGGTGTCTGGCATCCTGAGTAACTCCCCCCCCTCTAAATCCGTTATCCACCAATCCACCATTACATTCAAATTACAGTCCACTGCTAAAAGCGCTACCAGTTAGTATGGTTACATTTACTGTATTTTACATACATGAGAATTGGCACCGCAATGAATTCAATTTTTAGAGATATTCATTTTAATTGAAGCTTATTATTCAAGTAAAGGTCTCCAGTAAGCTAGATATTGAAGAAGAATAACATCCTGGCTCAAGAATCTCAGATATTAGTTCGATCTCAAGTCTCCAACTCAAGAGCAATGGCAGATAGGAGAAAAAGTAGCCGAAATCATCGCCGATGCCCGGTAACAGATATGGCACAAAGAAGAAAACAGATGAACTATTGCAGAGATCACCACTTAATATTAAAGACATCGTCATTATTTCTTATTTTATTCTTAGGGTGAAGGATTTCTCATTGTACAGTAATATGGAAAACTATGCCCGGTATCGATCAAATAATGTAGTTTTTTTGAGATATTGCTATTATTTTTTAATTATTGTCCGGTGGCTTGACTGTGAAAAATTGTGAGTGTTCACAGTAATTGAGTGGAACTGTTTTGTTCTCTCGCCTCTTTCAAATTAAGTTGATCCAAAATTTACGACTAATTAATAATTTGTATCTTGATGACTGATTTTTTTTATTGTATTTTTCTTTTCTTATATTGCCTGTCTTCTCTTCATGTAAGTATACTTTTTATGGTTTCCAGTATTTTTTAAATTTGTCATTTTCTCAGAATTACTAATTATGTTTTTTTTTTTTTTTTTAACTATTTTTAATAACTCTCCAATATATTATTTTTAATTGTGTTTAATATTTGATTTATTATGCTTTTGTGTCCGCATGTTACCGGGACCATTATAATTATATCATTTCATTCTATATTCTTATTTTTTTAGAATTATTAATAACCATGTCCTTGCTTTTTCGTACAAGGTGGTTGTTAGTAATTTTGAACAATCACAAACACCCAAGCTTTGAGAAAAACACATAAATATTGTATCCTCATCAGGAATCAAACCCAGAACTCTCGGGTGGAAGGCCAGCACCTTACGCACTACACCACGAAAGCCGCCTCTATACGTGTTCTCATTATACTTACATATTCTCTATGATCGATCCTGTTGGTTGACCAAAATAAATAATAATAATATTATTGCAATTCACGCATCAAGCAACGTATCAAGAGGGAACCAATTGTAGTAGTTGACCTTAACAGAAATCAAACCTGGAGCTTCTGGTTTGAGAACCTAATGAAGTCGTACGCGTTGTAATACACGAGGACCGCCAATATGTCATATACGTGTCAGGTGGGTCACCGCTAATTAAGCCGTTGTCACTTTACAATTATATATATATATATATAGTGATATCTATGGGTTTATGTCGGAATGTTACACTTTAATTAAACCGCGGATTCGAGGAAATTAAATATTACGTCTATGTGGCTTTTCACATGAGATATTATATTTATAAGATATATTATATATATAAATCTAAGTAACAAAACTGAAAACTGCGCGTGAAAAAAGGGCGGAGTGTTATGTGGTTTCAGGGGCTGCTTCCCGACTAGCGATTGCAATACCGGTATTTCAAAACCGGTATTCCAGTATTTATCAATACCGAAATAGCAGTTTTAAAAACGAAAATAACGGAATTTTCGGTATTAAGAAAGTACACTCGTTTACGTTTTTGAAAATGAATTATAAGTTATGTGCTGCTAAAATTATAATATATTTATAGAAGTAATTGTCACGATGAATTATCATAATATTATTTCAAAATATAAAACATCCGTGACAAAAATGTTCATTTATTCTATATTTATTGATGACTGTACAAGAGTTGAATTTAAGAAAATTTTCCTGAAGGCGGATTTATTTGCACTTGATGAACTTTGAGGGCTTTAGTTAAAATTAATAATATATTCAAATTATTTGTAAAAAATCACTAGTTCTACAATTATGATCAGTATATATTATTTTTAATAATGTCAACATAATAAATGTATGTATGTAGGTTTTTGCTATAAAATAATATTTTAAAAAGATTTTAATAGCTATACCTATTTATTGATAAGCACCCACTTCTATTTTTTAATGTTTAAGAAATACTGGTATTAATACCGGTATTCAATAAGAAACACCGAAAAACCGGTATTGACATTTTCATTCGGTATTGCAATCCCTATTCCCGACTGTCTACCCTCTAATGTTCCAGGCACGCGGTGACAAAACAACGGTACTTTTTTAACATTATTTCTATTTCACTGTTTCGTTGTGCGTCCCGACCTGGCATTCTACAATTGTTTCATTTAATTTATTTAAAAGTTACAAATAAAAGGCATTTATTGCATTATTTTGTATCAACACCTAGTCAAACCTAAATACACTATGTCATGCACTTTTTTGAGGTTTTGTAACGCGTTACTCTGTTGGCTTGGAGAATATAATATATCGCAAAGCAAACAATGACGGGTTTAAATAAAATATGAAAACGTAGTAAGTACATAATAATTAGCCAAAAGTTGCCTGATTGAAACTGGTGTTGAGATTGACCCATACAGATAAAAGAAAGACAAAAATTATTCCTTTGAAATGTGGTGTTGGAAGCGGATACTTAAGATTCCATGGATGGCAAAAAAGGCGAATATCTCCATTATGAAAAAAATAAACGAGCTTTAGAGTCTCTAAAATATATTCTTCAAAAAATTTTGTATTTCATCGGTCATATAAATAGAAAGAAAACAATAATTAGTTGCAAAGGCACATCATCAGGAGAAGATCAACAAAGTAGAGGGAGATCACCTATAAATAATGATGTGAAAGTGAAGATCGATGCAAGGCAACCTTCATTATACTTTAAACTAATGTAGTGGTCAATGACTTCAGGCCTTATCTGCATTATTTAGACAGTGCATTAATTAGAAAGTCATTTAAACTATCGCACAATTATTGTCGCATCTACAGTCACCATATTCTATACGCGTGACATTATTTGACGGGATCGAAACGTCAAAGTGCAATAATGCAGAGGTCAGCAGAATTTTCAATTGCAAACGTCATCAACAATGACTTGAAATTTACTGAATATCCACGCATATAATTATCAGGTCATAATTGATGGGTTGGTCAGTCTAAATACCTACTAGTAGCAATCTTCATCTCGGTCCGATTAGTAAGCTTCGTGTAAGTCGTTCCGCACAGCATTCTATTCCACCGACCACGGACCTCGGAACAGTATTGTAACATAACGCTCTTGTAACATACTCTTGTATCGACTGTTTACTTTGCAAATAAAACTCGCTCCTCCAACCATCGGAGCAACCACAAAATCTCGACTTATCATCTCTACTCCTGACGACTCTCCATCTCCACCTCCTGGTCATCCCTAATCACAGCGGTCTCGTCCCTCAACCACGAGACCCGCCAAAGCTATACTAACAATGGGATACAGATACAAAATTCGCTGGGAACTAGAGTGTCTTCAATTAATAGTGAAGAATAAAAAAACGAAGAACTCTGTCGCTGTAGACCATCTCAATCTAATGACAAGTTTATATTTTATAGGTTTAGTAAAAGTAATTTTATGTACAGTGGCAAGTGTTCGACTTTTATTACGCACATCGACAGTTGCCCATATCAGTTGTAACTCGTACCACCTAGCTGTAAAAGTACGAAGCTATTGGCCGTTATCGCTATAAGTGAGCGAGTGCATAAAAGAATTAGTGGACTTATTGGAGCGGGCCTTTTGTTGTGGAGAATGCTTTGTGCGGCCCTGCATTGTGCGGAGTGGACTCATTGTGGAGGATTTCACTTGAGGTATTTACTATTGATCTATGTGAGCATGGTCAGGGTAAGCTTGGGGTGGGGGAGGAAAGAAATTAATTATAATAATAAAAAAATGTGCTGTATAGTGACAAAATCTTTTCTCTGCTTTGATACTTTATTTAGACAATGCGGTACAGATCTCAGAGTAACAATATAAAGAGAGTGGGTATTGTTCAGCTATATGAAGCCGTATTTTGTGGGTATAACGCACAGTAGAACCTTTATTTGATTATTATTAACCGTTATACCAACATGTTGGTTCTCAGTACGGCTACCAAATTTAAACACAAAATAGTTAACTGTATTTCTTACTAAATTAACTAAAAATAAAAACCACTAACTAACTAACTAAAACTGTAAGAGGACGGTATTCTAAGTCTGCTTAAGGGCTGCACTTTGCCTAGAGAGGTCACTGTTAATACACATCTGTTGATAGTCGTACAAGAGCTCTTACCACTAACCTAGTTATCCAAAGATCAAGTAGTATATTATATTAGAGTGCTTTCACACGGGGAATTCACGTATCTGATACGTATGACGGATACTGAGCTTTCTTATTTCTCACGAGTATTCATGTGAAAGACTCCATTTTGTTTTTAAGTAAACTTTGTATCTGTTGTACCTGTTAGTCTTAATTATTATTAATCATATATAATTTAAAAAACATACTTAATAGGTCTTACTATTGTTGAAATAAATATGACGCTGAACAGGACTCGAACCTGCATTCACCGGATTCAGGTCAATAGGTCCTGGGGTCTAATTATGACGAATTTAACTTTGGTACCTACTGATAGTCATGCAACCAAAGCGCTTTACAAAATATATCGCTAATAATGGTGACTAGCTTATGTGATTTGAATTGAGGTACTAATAATTACAAGATAAAAAGAACCTTTTATATACAACGTTTTTAAATTTTCTGTTGAATCATATAAACTTGACTTGACTAGCTTAAACGATCAAAAAAAATTGTAATTGATAGAAATAATACTGAAATGTCATTTTGACATGTAATATTGATTCCCATAGTAACGCACGTATATATGAATAATTTAGTTGCTAGGACCCCAGACCCCTAGCAACCAATAATGGTGTCGAAAAAACTTTTCATACAAAATAGAATTAACTAAAAATGAATTCAATTCTACTTAAAGATGGCTAAATGCATTGGCATCGTGTTCTGATATATTATAAAAGTTTCAAATATCTAGTTAGGAAAAAGGAAGTTAGTTAAAAATCGATTGCAAGATTTGTACCGGACAAATAAGAATACGAGCTAAGAAAAACGTTGTAAAAATAGGTACCTACTTACATTGACTACTAGACAACTTATGCAAATTATAACTTTTCAAATTATGTATGTTCAATATAGAATGGTATATTCTCAAAATTTTTGAATTGTTTGTTTAAAAAAAAAAATAGTTAATTATATTGAAACGATTATAATATTAAACAATAAAATTAGAGTGTCTATCTGTTTGTTTATCCAGTTATAATTCTAAAACTGCTAAACCAAAATTGATGAAACTTGCACAGTTTATGGAATAAATAATTCAATAATAATGTGTCGATAATTTGCAAGAATATGAGGATTGGCACGGTTATAGAAATGCGAGCCTAGAAATCGAATAATTATAATACGAATCAATCTCTGTAATTTTTCATTGTGTACATTTATTATTATTTCAACATGGGCGATCGTTAGTAATTTGTATACTTATGTGACGTGTGTTCATCCACGTACGCCACTGGTTTTAATGTAGGCTGATTGTCGATTTTATTTCATTTATGGTACAGTATTATAGTTGCCTTAATCCAGTGGTCCATGTGATATCACAAAATGAATACTGAGAAATATTTTGCCGATTCACATCAGCCAATGTAAGAAGTCTATTGTAAAACCTATCTTTGTGCCAAACGTTAATTTCTAAATAGATTGTTACATATTTTGCTGTTTTTATCTGATAAAAATCTAAACATAATCATTATACGATATTGTAAAGCTTTAAATCAATTTTGACTTGACACTTTCAAATTTCGAACTTACAGGACTGTGAAAGTTTGAGATTTAAAAACAATTGAAACAAAACAAACAAAATTCGGGTAATTTTGTGTTGCAGTTCATACAATATAATATGCTGAATGATTTTTGCTATGGCCGCACTGACAGAAATACCTTGCATTAGTATTGATAGTTTAAAATAAGAATTTACACAATGCAACGTCATTATTATGACAATTTTTTTATGAGACCACTTGAATTATTCAAAACCACTTAACGGCCCACGTGCTCGTCGTAGGTCGAAATTGAGTTTTTATTGTATTTTAAAACCATGATCCTGGACACTCCTTAAACGTTGTAGATAATCTATTTATATAATTTTGAAGCCTTATTATCCTTTATAGTTATTTTAAACATTTGATGACTGCATAAAGTATTTTTGTTACATAAAATAGTATTCTTTTAAACCTCTCGCTCTAATGTTTTAGAATATAGTCATATTTCGGTACATAACTGTGCAGTGGTGTTAAGATTTTTTACGTTTATTAATTTTTAAACGCATTTATGAAACCATTAGTATAATTTATTACGAGATAATTTTTGTAAAATATTCACGATAAAAAATTATATTGATAATCTCTGTGATCCCAAATTTGACAAGAATTAGGCATTTTATTATTCAAAAAATCGGCAAGATTAACACATTTGAAGATGATTCTAAAGATACTTATTATAAGCTATGTCTTTGACCATTCAAGTCTGATAAACATCTTATGAATAATGATTGCTTTATAATAATTATTGACCTAAGAATAAGGTAGTGTTTTTTTGAAATACGCCATTTCTTTTGTCATTCCCCAGTGATTAAGCTACAACATACGGCCGTAGCCATAAATTGACGAACTATAATTGAAGTAGGGAGTAAAATTATATTGACGCGCGTGTTTGAAACATTAGAGCGAGAGGTTTAAAAGAATACTATTTTATGTAATAAAAAATACTTTATGCAGTCATCAAATGTTTAAAATAACTATAAAGAATAATAAGGCTTCAAAATGATATAAATAGATTATCTACAACGTTTAAGGAGTGTCCAGGATCATGGTTTGAAAATACAATAAAAACTCAATTTTGACCTTCGACGAGCATGTCCCCCCTTTTGACTAAATTTATTTTGTTATATACGAGACTGCAAAAAACAGCATTACGGGCAAAATTTTAATAATAACGTTTTTACAATAAATAAATGAATAACACTATAACAGACCAATAGGCACAATGACAGTTGTGCACTACACAGTAGCGTATTTAGTAATATAAGTGAAACAATCACAAACACCCAGCCTTTGAGAAAATCACATAAATATATTGTGATTTCATCGGGTTGATACAAATACAGGTAATAACAACTCCCCCCTCAGGTTCGTCGAATATTCACAGTATATACGCCTCTGAGTATTTCTCGTTAACCCGTTTTTTATTCTAGCTCAGTCGGTGAGGGGTTGTCAATAATAAGATGAAGTTCCAGTTGAAAAAGTCTATAATGACTCGGTTTATTTTCAGTATGTATCGTCCAGTAGATAATATTTTTACAAGCCAATGTAGGTGAAGGCGGCAGACAAGTAAACGTAACGACCGATTACAGCGAACGCGAGAGATATTTCCCACCCGTAAGTAAACGGGATGCGAAAATCTCACCGGGTAGTACTTCAGCGTTCAAGAGTTCGAAGAGATGCGCGGCGAGACTGATGAAACTGGTCCAGAGTGTTTGGAGAGAGGCTGCTAGTAGAGAAGATGTTGTTCCCGAGGGACGATCCGGTAGACTGATAAAAATCTCTCGGATGCGTCCTCTTTTATAGCAGCATCCCTTATTCTAATTGGTCCAAAGAGATAATGAGAAGGGGTGACCAAAGATTCTACTATTATCGTTAGCTCGTACTACATGTTACCTCTTGTTTATTTAATAAGAATTTACTGGATTGTCAGAAGGACCAAGTATCAAGAGATAATATATTTTGTGCACGTGAATGGATATATTGACCTTATAAAATATCGTCTATCTAATTCTATGGATTTTATATGAATTTATCTAGAGCATTTAAATAGCTATCTCCGGCATAAACTCGCGGTTTTAGTCTTATGCCAGGAGTAAACACACGATTCTATTAGCGTTTAAATTACAGGCATTTACAACTACTTACTAGGTACCTATTGACATAATAATAGGCCCGGTAATTGTCCTCCACCGACCTTCACATAAATATCTGTGATTTTACGACGTAAATCTGTCTGTTGCCTTTACCTTTAACAATTATACATTTATGATAAAAACAATTTAGTCTTAAAACTACGTCTTATATAGTAATATGAAATAATATTTTACTATTTCCAAAAAATAGCAAAATACTACTTCTCGCAAAGAAAATTCGGTTTCAATGTGCAAGAGTATATCGATCGGCGATATTTCCCCCGCATTGCCTTAGTTTTAGCCGCTGTTTCTATACCGCACAGCTGCATAAAGGTCGTGATTTTAATCCATTTGATCAGAAATTGGCGAAGCTCACGCCGGATGTTACCAGAATTTATTATTATTTTAAATATGCGAATTTCCTCATGCTTTATATTACAGACGATAAATACACTTATTATGAACACAAAAATCGAATAATATTTCATAAAAATTAACTTTAAAAGACTCTAATGAAGTTATAAGTTTTTCTTTTCGCGTGCGAAACATTTTTGCGTACTCACACCGACGCACACACACCAATGCATCGGCCGGCCGTTGATGCCCGTTTATCTGCGATACGAACATGTGTCGACATGTTTGCCTTGGCATCTCTATTGCTAGGCGCCTCGTTCTCACGCCGTTTATAAATATTATTGTGTTAGATTATTCAGTTTATCTTTAGGAGTTTATAGATGGAAATATCATTTGATTAGTGTGTTCCACATAACATTTTATACATCTTATTATAACCTCTCGCTACTGCGTTCGTCTCTTTATTTTGACAATCATTCTTCCCCATTTATACTAATATACAATTACATAATAAACTTATATCTAACATTTTATATTACATAATCACAGGTTTTATCTTATGGAACAAGGCAAATTAGCATACATCATCTGTCATTCGGTATTACCTTGTCCGTTTCAAATTGTGTCCCGTCCGATATATTTACATACCGAACGGTGACGTAAACCTGTGAACAAATAAAACAATAATATATGATTAGACAAGGAAGCGTTTTAGGCGTTTTACTAAGCCGTATAGTTAGAGATCAGGTTTACATGTTGGCTTATTACTAATTAATTTATTAAGCGAAGACACCTACCTACAGGTAGGTGGTGACAGTAACCCACACGATTAATTTTTAACCAGTCTAGTACTTATTTTGACATGGCCACGTGCTAGGAATCGTCATAACGGCACTTAATCAAATGAGTTCACTGTTCACCCATCTACAAACAATCTCGCAATTGTTCTGTTTATTTGAGTTATAAAGATGCTAATTTTGACTTGTGCCTTACAATGTTTGATAATTATTTTTAAATGAATTCTTGACAGTCCCGAGGCTTGTCACGGAATGGTTGAATCACGGCCACTTCAAGCCTAATGAACCAACCTTTCGCAAAATCGACATATTACGAGGGTAGCCGTTTATATTTCGGGAACAACAAACAAAAACAATTTTTTTATCAATGAAAACCGTTTTATTGTTTTTCAAAATATTCTCCACGATAATTTATACACTTTTTCATGCGTTTGAACCAATCTGAAAAGCATTTTAGCCACTTTGCAGAAGGTAACTCCAAAACATGGCTTTTGAATGCAACAACCGCCTCTTCTGGTGTAGAAAATCGTTGACCACGCAGTTTATCTTTGGCTGTCGGGAATAAAAAGCAATCATTTGCTGCCAAGCCGAAGCTACGGCGGATGACCCATCAATTTGATGTTTTGAGTGCTCAAATAGGCGCTTGTTTGAGCCGATGTGTGAGAGTTTGCATTGTCTTGATGAAGGATGATCAGATGCCGATGGTTGCTTTTCCTTATTTCACCAAAAACTTCTAAAACCATTCAGAATTGACTGTTCTACGATTTTCTAAAGGCACAGTTGCGACATGATCCATTTTTCCGAAAAAAACAGTCGACCATTTGCTTCGAAGTGCTTGAGCGCGAGCAACTTTTGTTGGTTTAAGCTCGTTTTGGAAGACCCATACGGTCGACTGCTGTTTACTTTCGGTCTCATACGTATAGATCCATGATTCGTCACTTGTAACAATATTATTAGCGTTTTTTGAAGCACCTCCATCGTATTTTTTTGAGCATTTCATTGCATTAATCGACACGCGCCTTTTTTGTGCGATTGTCAAATTATGCGGGATTGATCTCGAACATAGCTTCTTCACGTCTAAATGTTCATGCAAGATCGTATACACGCTGGTATTACTAATGCCCAGAGATGCCTCAATCTTACAGTATAGCACATGACGATCTTGCATTGTCAGTTCACGCACAGTATCGATGTTTTCTGGAGAAACAACCGATTTTGGACGACCTTCACGCGGCTCGTCTGTGAGCAAACGACGACCACGATAAATTCGCTAAGCCAGCGATATACCGTAGTTTTTGATGGTGCTTCATCGCCATATAAAGCACTAAGTTCAGTAATGCACTGTTTCCACGATAATCTACATCGAAAGTTGTGAAAAATAATCGCATGAAAATTTTCACGAGTTAATTCCATTTTTGTCCGAGATAAATTTTTCAAATGAATTTAAAAAAAATAAAAAGCGTCTGTTTGTTAAAACGTTCTAAGTACTTTTGCCGTGAAAAATGTCAAACTTCAAAAAACAGAAGTCAAATTGCGCCTAGCAACACCATTGTTGCCAATTCCCGTAATATAAACGGCAACCTATGTATAGTCCTTGTTACCAAAACTACAAAAGTAACTTTCAGCATTATTATTGCCTTCTTATTAAAAGCACGATATTTTTTTAAGCTTAAGCACTTGGCAGTTTTATCTCGTTGAGTTTCATCATGCTATGAATACATTTAACAATATAATATATTACATCCATAAAGAAGGAAGAGTTTAAGATAAAAGCTGTGATATTACTTATGTAATATAATTATTACAAACTTTACCTCCTGTTACCTATATAACTATGAAAGCAAGTATTCAAACAAACAACTAAATCTGTTTACGCGGGATGAAACTCTAATATTTACACAACTCGGATTAGACGTACAAGTATAGCTCCAAAAGTACTTAACTTCTTAAATTATATGTACAATTCACGAAATATTAACAGTGCTAAGTGTTTTTGGAACTCCGGAAGGATTATTTTATGATTCAGGACGTAGCTATCTTTATGTTACATTCAAGACAATTTAGTGAGTAAATACTGAACATCTTAATAGCAGTAATAAACAAATTAATGTAAATTTTACAATGTATTGTAAATTACTATGATAAATGTTAATTATTTACTTCATTTGGGTTGTGTATTGTATGTTTATAGTATAAGTAATTTAGGTATACATTTGAACATATTGTGGTGATGCAGTATAATCACAGATGTCATTGTCTGTCAATAAGTTAATATGAATCCTTATTGCCACTAGTTGCTAAACGCGCATGTACGATTAATTAATTGAACATACATAATTTTGAAAACACTTGATATAATATTATAACCAATATAAAAGATATTTTTGAAAAAAGTAAGACACCCCACAGTGGTGGTGGTTGTCTATGTGTAATATTGTGATGCCTTCTCCTTATTTGTAATACTATATATTGTCAACATACTTATCATTAAGCTTATAATGTTTTTATTATTTTATTTTTTAGAATTATTAATAACCATGTCCTTGCTTTTTCGTACAAGGTTGTTGTTAGTGATTTTGAACAATCACAAACACCCAGTCTTTGAAAAAATACAAAAATATTGTGTCCTTACCGGGAATCAAACCCAGAACTCTGAACTATGGAAGGCAAGCGTCTTACGCACTGCACCACGAGAGCCGCATAAGTTTATAATGTTGGTACATGTCAATAGATAAATGTAAACCAAAATGCAAAACCGTATAATGTTTATCTCTTTAGCGATAGGCAAGATGCCTGGCTTTAAATGAAAGCTCTAATATTTCCTACTGGCGTCAAACGCCGCACTCCAGCGATAGCTAGTTGCCTTAGCCACCTATCTCCAAACTATTTCAACTATTTTCAAACGATTAAATATAGCGGTTCTCAAACAATGCCGATATTAATAATTAAGCATAGCGATAACTCAATTGTTATTATTATTTGGATTCCTGACCAGATACTTACGGTTTGCCATCAAATTACTTTATATCTAATTCACTAAGCTATGTAGGTATACTCTGTATACACTAATTGAAGTGGATTAAGATTGAACTAATACTAATGCAACACTGACTATGATAGTTAGTAAATCGATTTCGAAGTTAAATAATATACGATTGTAAATTCTACATAAACTGAATGGGGCATCATTCTAAATAATTACAAGATAAAAAGAACTTTTTATATACAAAGTTTTTAAATTTTCTGTTGAATCATATAAACTTGACTTGACTAGCTTAAACGATCAAAAAATTTGTACTTGATAGAAATACTGAATAATGAAATGTCATTCCATATTGATTTCAATAGTAACGCACGTATACATTATTGATAATTTAGTTGCTAGGACCTCCTAGCAAACAATAATGGTATCAAAATAATTTTTCATATAAAACAGAATTAACTAAAAATGAATTCAATTCTACTTAAAGATGGCTAAAAGTATTAAAAAAATGCATTGGCATCGTGTTCTGATATATTTATAAGTTTCAAATTTTTAGCTAGTCGGGAAGTTAGTTAAAAATCGATTGCAAGATTTGTACCGGACAAATAAGAATACGACCTAAGAAAAACGTTGTAAAAAATGATGATTTAGTAATATTCCACAAAACAACAATTGATATTTCTATATTATGTACGAGGGTTGTCCAAGAATTACAGACCTTTATTATTTAAAAAAATCTTGAAGCACAAGCCCTATTTTAAATGTTTGAATAAAAACTTATTTAGTGCTGACAACGCGACTGGCGTGTTTGCATTAGATGGCCATTATATACTATTACCAATATAATTAAATGTGGTAATTATATAATAATTAACTGGTTAGCAGTGATATTCCGTACATACGCTACTTATATATTGCGAGGAGTACCTACCTAATTTGAAGATTTAACTAAGGTACGATCACCTAAAGTAGCGCGAGGTGAAACTGTTCAATTAATTTTGAGAAGCGCTGCCAATGGCAGGCATGCGACGGTATGGAATTTGCCAAGAAATATACGACTCGTAGGTAAACGTACAAAACTCAGGTGCCCTCAAACTTTATTCGCAATTTGCCTGTCTACACGGCAATTAAGTACACAACTTTGTACGATTCGAGAGGGAAGACACCGAGGTCATTGCAGGTCGGCGAGTAACATTGTATAACTCTCTGGGTGAGGTCAGGCTTAGTTTGGATGATTTAATTTAGCTAGTGAACTAATAATGATTATTATAAATTTGTCACCGTTAAATTATAGAATATGCTAACAATTCTGGTTATCTAGGTTTCTCTTTTAATAATGGGAAATTAATATTTTTTATGTTAACGTGCCAAAAAACTACAAAAAACTAATTGTTATACTGGACGGCGTGCCAGTGGCTAAGATTGTGGAAAAAATGGAATAATAAACAGCATAATACCAGCATTATTTGGACTCCTAACAGGTCCGTCCATACAATTAAGTTGGATCGATCCACAATAGATTTCTTAGGTTTCTCTACTTAAGGACACACCGTCGTTAATTTTCTACAAACACGTATCTCAAAAAACACAACTTTTCAGGAGAGGCAAATAACAACTCTGTATTCTCTCAGTTTTTAATTCAGAAATAAATTTTCTTCTATGAAATATCCATTTAGTATAGTTACACGTATTTTTATTTACTACGCAGTAAAAACATTTTTATTTATTTATTTAGAAAAAGAGGTACTGTTCGGTTATACGGAATACAGCGGAAAACGCATTTTGAAAATAGCCGATAAACTGGATTATTTGTTTGGTTAACCTAACCAAACCTAACCTAACCTAACCGAACCTAACCTAACCTAAACCAACCCAAACTAAGAAATAATCCAGTTTATCGGCTATTTTCAAAATGCGTTTTCCGCTGTATTCCGTATAACCGAATAGTACCGAAAAAGAGTATTACGGTAATACGGAATTACAGCGATTGGGGAATGCGCCATAATACATAATTATCAAAATATCTTAATTACAAATAACAACTAATATAACAAGAAAGTAGAAAAGACAGCATGTATTTATGTAAATATTAAAGAGACATGATAATATATACAATTATAAATTTAACCTATTTAACACGTCCATAAACATTATATAGATAATAAAAAATAAATCAATCTTTATGGTGCCATCACATATCTTGACACGACAAAGTGGTTCAGTATAATCATCTGTCGGAGTTCAGTATTCGGTATACTTACAAACACGTAACTCAAGATACGAGTTTATAATATTTATAAAAGTCTTTTATTGTAATATGAGTTTTCGTTATTGCCTAAATCTATGATGTTATAAAGTATGTTTTGAGATACGTGTTAGTGGAATATGTACGTAATCAAATTCTGAATTCATTACATCAAACAACTCAAAACTGACAAAAATTTAGATATGTGTTTATAGAAAATTACCGACGATACGGATTTTTTCCTTATGATAATGATAATAAAATGAATTTTCCGCCTCCTTTTTATCTGGGTATGCTATCAATGCAATCCCTATACACCCGAAGAGTGATTGCTCTTTTAAAGCATTTCTTTTTATTTATTCGTGGGTTCATTTACAATTCGTATATACTGGCAAATATTAATTTTCACTCGTAACTCTACGGTCTTCAAGAGACCCTGTCGCGTGACGGATGTGATGTCTCATGATGCTGTATATCATGCGATTAACTTATTTGATTGGACCATAAAAATTGATTTATTTTTTATTAACTATATCACGTTTGTGGACCAGTAGATTCCAGGGAACGATTCATAAGTGACTTTTCACGATCGGGGGCGATTGCACTAAACAGTTAGTATTCAAAACAATACATAAAAATAGTGATCCTAATATTATGCTACCATTTTTTAAATAGTTAGAAAAAGTATCCATCTAATGCAGATAATTATTATTCCAATTTCAAATCCCAGATCAACATTCATTTGTTTATATTAAGTGACTATTATTTTCTCAGCTTTAGTTCAAACTATAAGTATCTTGTATGGTATTATTTCACAGTGTTGTTTCATCCAATAGTAGAAAAAACACCGAAAATATACTTTTACGAAGTCTACTTGTTAGGGAAGCTATTATTATGTTCTTACTGCGTCATATCCAATGAATATAAAACAATATAATAATGTTTATTTCGTATACAAGTAGAACTTTTATAATTACAACTTTTTATTCATAGCATGCGTATGGAGAATAAATTGTCGATGAGATCACAACATGAATTCCAGCCAACAATAGGAGGGAAATCTGGAACATAGCAAAAATATGAAATTCCCGGAAATGAAAAGAGATTGTCAGAATTTGATACCACTTGAATAATAAACTTGTTTTCGAGGGGGTTGATTCTCGCACACATGTGTATAATTTGTAATATATATGCATATTATATATACTGGCATATAAATGTATGTATTATTATGGTTCACATTTGACCAGACTTTATTCTGAAAAGGAAGGATGTTTTGATTTTCAGAAAAATATATTTGCCAATATTATTATGATAAAACATGATTTCCATCTCTTCTATTTTTATTTCTAAAATTATAACTTAATTCAAATAGTTGGATTATTATATTAATACAAGTACGTAGGTTTTCGAAAACAAAATGTTTCGAAGAAAATTTGGACCGGTTAAAAAAAATATATAGTCAATTTCGAAGTGCATGAAGACTCAAATAAGCTGCTCATGTTGTTAGATGCGATAGATTTAGAGTCAAGTTCTCCATTAAGTTTATGAAGGAACCCCTGGGCCACCTTCGGAGGAAATGGGCAGATAACGTCAAAAAGAACACAGAAATAGAGCTCGGGATAAAGATTCCTAGAAGACGGTTGTTCAGTCGACCATAGACCTGAATGGTCTGTTGTGCCGAATATATGTCAAAGGATGATTATAACAGTATCGTTTGGCAAAAAATAATGAAAAACTGGTACTCGACATGGATGGACAATTTGTGCTTGTTGTGCAAAAATATTTGTCCGAAAGAATATTGGCCGAAACCATCAAGCCTACTCATATATGGCACTAAACATAATTAATAAGTTATAAAATTTTTTTATCGATCAATACTGCCAAAGCGGTGATTTGCGCGAATTAAAAAAAACGTTTTTTATACATATAATATTCACAACTCATGATGTTCCAAATAGTTTATATAATAAAAAGTAATTCTAAAGAAATATTTACAATAATTAAGTACTTTATATATCGAGATAACATAGAAGTTTAATTAACATATTATTATAAATAAAAAAGATTTCAAGCTTAAAAAAAAATTATTTTGAAGATAATGCTTTACATGGAATTAAAAATGTATTAAAACTATGAAAAATTTCCTCCATACCTTTGAAATAACCTTTGAAAAAATAATCATAAAAAGTAATGACAGGCTGAAAAACTTTCTTTGAAGTTAAAAAAAAAAACTTTTTATAATTTTTAGATAAGTTGTACTGATAAATATTTATATTAAAACACTTTCAGGTAAATTTTATGTAAATCGTATTTAAATGCATGTTTTCTGGGGTTGCAATCAAAAATTTTAAAGAAATAATGAGAATTTTTTATAAAATTTAGAGATTCTCATTTTTTGAGAAATCTTTAGTTTCACGACAATATGTATAATATATTGAATATTCAATCTGTGTTTACAAAGTATGAATTCAAAAACAAAAAAAAACTTATGAAACCTAAAAAAATCACCCGATTTTGATTAGGGAAGAAAATCATGTGATCGGAACCAAATATTTTTTTCCAGAATTATATTCTCGAGAAATCAAAAATTATAATAGATACTCCTCTTCGGTTCTCAAAAATCAAAAAACGTAATGCTGTGACTACATGACCCAATAGCACACCAATATAAAATTATTTATATTAGTTGTACTTGAATGTCAATTAATCGACAATACATAATATGGTCCAAACGTAGTATAGAATACTCATATAACATAATAATATTTATAAAATACAAAAATACGTATAACCAGCTACAAATCCAACTAAACTACAATAAAGTTAACAATGGTTATTTGGCTTGGTTTTGCCATGGGCGAGTAAAATATCATCAAACTGCCATTGTTTGATAGACGCGTTTCATTTCAGAAAGGCCAAATTGTGTTCTAAAAATCAGTATTATTTTTTTCTGCTGCTCCGGGCAATTTTTGAGTTGATCGAATTTATGGTATTTCACATTTTGAACAACAAAAGGAATATTTTTTTTATATGAGTACGCCAATATATATTTATATACCTATAATATCGACTGCTTAATTTGCAAACCAGCCAACTGCATTTTTGATCAGAAATGAGATTTTGATAGCATTTTGTTATAAAATATGTTTTCTAAGCTCACACAAATTTTTAAACTCCTAAACCTATAAATAAATGCGTTATCGATCTTCATACAAAACACCCAACTGCACGTGCCATATTTCCAATGGAACAACTTCGCTCTGTATAGATTTTTTTTATATAAAAAGGGAAGCTTAAATGGTGTATTAATTCATAGTGCAGCTTATTTGCAAAAGAAAGTTCTAAGTGTATTTTTGGAATTGTTAAATTCCACTCGATAGTTAAATTATTGATTTTACTCCTTCCTAAACAATTTGCCTATATAGAGTTAGCAGGTTTGCAAATTAAGCAGTCGATAATTATGTAGTGTAATTTAATAATTCTTTTTTCAAAAAAATAATATACCTACACAAGTTGTAAGAATGTAGTAGGCAACGCTCGAAATGAATTGGAATGCACTGGAGTGTAGCTATGGTTTTCAGTCAAGGTGCCCATGTCATTATTTAGTACCGTGATATTAAATTGATTGGTTGGACTAATTATGGTCGCTTTCCCCACCTACCTCAAATCCCCAGATATTGTGACAAGACCAGGCGACCAGCAGTCACGGATTATGAATCGACCATGATTAAGTTACGTTCAGTTACTTCAAGACAGCGGACGCGTCTAGGCTTGTTAAAGCTAAGCCGTTGTTAACCACAGAGTGACTCATCCAAAACGTATCTGTTCGACATTCATTGCACTAAATCTGATACGGTTTGAGCGAACGTCGCGTCTATCATTCATCCTAAATTTGTCATCATCATTCCTTTCCAAAACCTAATTGCAAGTATCCCAAGATTCATCCGTTTACCAGTGCGTGAGCGTGAACACCAAACTAGCTCCAGCACGCTAGCCCTCTCAACATAAACGGTCAGTGTTTGGTATCCTGTTTAAACCCCCCCCCCTAGATCCGTAATCCACAAGCATCTTCAAATTAAAGACTGCAAAAAGCGCAATCAATGATATTAAAGGAAACTGACCTAACTTCTGATTAAATTCTTTTTAATTAAAAAAAAACAAACTTTTGATAATAACACATTTATAAATTAAAATGAATACAATCAGCTTGACATATTATGTATTTGATTGAAATTAAATTAAAATTCGTATTTAGAAGAGTGTAGTATTTGTGCATAGAGATTCATTTTAGAAACTTGGATAAATATTATAATATTATATTGTTAAGTGGGGTGTTTTATAATCCATTATAGATGATCGTTATTATGTGGATGCTCGAAAAATTACCTGTGTCTATGAGGCATATTAGATGGTTAATGAGCATTAGCACTACATACAGTTGGGCGAGCATAGACAATGTTAACAAAGATGGTATGATCAGGTCAATTATTGAA
Source organism: Rhyacophila brunnea (assembly GCA_022495005.1). NCBI lineage: Eukaryota > Metazoa > Arthropoda > Insecta > Trichoptera > Rhyacophilidae > Rhyacophila > Rhyacophila brunnea. Next base: position 582,806 of record JAGYXB010002002.1, read on the forward strand.
GATGTAAGATAATGAGCAATTATCGAGTATGGTGGATGCACTCTTGGATGACTGGATTTTTGTTATTGAATTAGTGCAACTATCAATTGTTATTATTGATTCAATAATACGTAATATTTAGACACCGTGTTAGTAGACATCAGGTAGAATAATATGCTTTATCGTATATTTTAGGTATGGCCAACGTCAAACAGGTATGTAGATCGCTTAAGGCTATACCTCAGCTGAAGCATGGTATAAAAAGATCGTGACTAGGCGATGCGCGGATTGTGCAAATGACGCGAGCCGAACGACATATAATTTGTCATAAAAGTTCAACATGCGTCCTTTTTATGTTATCTTTATTATTATATTCGTAATAATAATAGTATATTCATTGACATGTCTTCTTTTTCAAGTACATGCGGAACATTTTTTAGTCATCTTTACACGATTTAAGAATATATTCATCCGACTCCATCACAAGAGAAATTTACGTGTGAACAGGTCGACTATCCCTCTCCGAATGGCAACGCGGCCAAAATTTTGTTCTACATAGTGTTGAAAATTATTTTCCGTTTCATTTATGTACGCTCTTAATATCTCAGAAATATTTGGTCAATTTAAGACCCATCCAAATAAAATGACCAAAATGTTTTTTTTCCACGAAGAATTTGAGTATGTTAATTTTTTTACAATGCTGAAAAATTCAAATTTCTCATATAGTGAGTTTCACAAATTAAAACCAAAATGTTAATAAAACGGCATGAAAAAACAATGATTAAAAGTATAAACGAGTCGCCTAGAGCCATAACTCACATTTTGCAATTTTGTGATTTTTGAGTTAAATATACTAAGTGATTCTAAAGGCAATAATCTATGTAAAGAAAAATAGTTGGGTATCAAAAGTTACTTTAAACCTTCTGAAAATCGTTGACAAAGTTGACTGTTAGTGTCATAACTCACATTTTTCAATGAATAATGTGAGTTTAGTCATCTAACAAATCAGGAAGCTCTATATTATAGTGCTCTATGTGTCTGCAGTCTTAGGAGTATTATATACATTAAAAAAAAATGGGTAAATCGACTCACTTACTCATTAATATTTAAGGGAGTTCAATACTTTTCTTCTAATTACAAAAATGTGCTAAGGTGGTTTTTTGCGATTAACTCAAAACTTGATTTTTGGAATACGTGAGTTATGACTCTAGGCAACGCATTAACAGTAAAAATAAAAATTAAGGTAATTTGGTTTCTATTCTGACAGATCACACTAACTGGAGAATACTTGTTTTGAGTAATTTGACTTTGAAGTTGTTAAAATGTTTGAAATGGTCTATCATGTGAGTTTATTAAGTAAAAGTAAAAAGGATGACTTTAAAATAAAGACTGTTAATTTATTAAGAAATGTAAATAATGTAAATCTCATGTTGTGAATATCTTGAATTTAGATTTGTTATGTCCACAATGTTTTGCTTTCTTAAATAAATAAATGCGTTCAAAGATATTTGATAATATTTTTTTAAAATAAATAACTCTACCGTCGCTAAAAATACATATATAATTCCATTCAAAAAATCTTTTTATTAAATAATAAGAAATGCAGGTATTGATCGCAGAAAATTGGCTAGCGCTGGACACTGATAACAATTCAGTTAGAAGGTACCTAATGTCATTAAGAATATTAGTGACATTTCTCATTGGCTAATTTAATTAAATTCCAAACACGTTCTCTAGTTCCATTGTCTACGAGAAATGATATTTTAATCTGCTTACCTACTGAACGTTTTAATAGTATATAAGGCATTTACTATGAGTTTTACAAATACTTAAATATTCGAAATATTGAAAAAATGTTTTTATACCCGATCGTTTACTTAGGCAATAAGGTTTTTGCCATCTTTTATTGTATTATATTACTATATAAACGATAATTAACTGTGTTTGCCATTGGTGAGTGCACATATTGTCTAAAAGTGCCGGCAGTCGGAACCTGGGTCGGAAAAATTACACAAATACAAAATAGTACAAAACTCAAAATAATTAGAATGTATTGTTATTTATATGGGTCCATTTAATAACTGAACTTTAAGTATTATATATAACCAAAGTTATTAGAAATTAGTCGCATGAATCAAGGATGGATTGATAGCTTAAAGGCGAAAACACTCAATAACACAAAATAGCAATTTTATTAAATGTTTCCAGTGTAATTTAATCGCAAAATCTATAATATCATATTCTTCAGTCATTCATACGTATATGTACTTTATACTGTATTAAGAATATTCCATCCAATTCTCGCCTGCGGCTTTATTAAAAATCATGATAAAAATTGTGATAAAAATGTTATGATGTATTGTACGACAACATCTTCTTCGCTACGTAAAGGAGGGCGCTGTTGTCGACTACATGTGAGGAGCTTGTTAGTTTATAATGGAAGTGTGGTTAAAAATGGGAGGAGCGTGTTATTACACAGTTTTAACACATAACCAAGAAGATGTTGTCATAGTAGTATACAAAGTCTAAAATAACACTTTTAACGACGGTCTTACCTGCGCATCTATTCTATACACAAGACAGATATTTGTATCGAAGTATTATAATTGTTACAATAAGTTAGCCGTCTAAACAGTCAAAACTGTCTATTTCGCTGTAAAATTTAGCACAGCCTAGAGAGGTGCTCTTTAAACATAGCACTTATTGTAACAATTACAACTAACTTATTGTAATTGTTACAAAAAGTGCTAAAATACTTCGATACAAAAATATGAAAAACTACCCTCAATAGCAGCCGATAGCAGTATTGTGTATAGAATAGATGCGCTGATGCGTCAACTAGATATAACTCCTCAAGCAATCATTTATTGTGACGTTAGCGATAGCCCACTGTGGAAGCACGACATCACACGATCTTTCCCGAATCACTAATGAGTGAGAACGATGGACAAAATATGGGTACCGAGATTTTATATTTTTTTTATCATGCTCGGTCCTAGGAGTGAAAGTTGTATTAACAGATTTTTGTTTTTACGAGAAATGTATGTTAGCCACTGAATTTTTGCCAGCCATGAGATTACCTGTGACCGCTTAGCCACCGTGGGCATTCCAAGATTTAGGTAACCCCCGATAACAAAATACACCCAACTGAGAAATTTGACGGAACAGTGTTATTGGGTGTTATGGTGTTAAGTAGTTGGAATAGATCTAATGGTGGCTAACCGGCAGTGTAATGAAAGCTAACCGCAGCAGGTGTAATAGTGTTTTGAAGAAGGTTTTGCTTCTGTCTCTGTGTGTAATAATTGTCAGGAAATGGAATAGAGTGGCTGCTGTGTTCTGCTCATAGAAAGAAAACATTGTTACAATAATAATCTGAAATGGAGCTGTAATCACCTGAAAAACGAAAGTGTAGACGATAATAATTATTTTCTTCTTTGCGTAGATAAGTAGGTCAGGAAAGATCTGCATAAAACTTGCATACTTTAGAGTGTTTAAAAAGAACAAAAAAAAGAAGAAAACTTCGTAATACTTCCGTAACAAAGAAAAGATCGCTGCTAGATGTTTTCCCTTCTAATTAAAAACTGGCATCATTTTCTGCGCTTTCTTTTCGACGATTTTGTTATCAAAGGAAAATATAATGGAAAATAGGAAAGTACATAGCTAAAAGCTTAAACTGTTTGAAGTACGTATACAGCATTATGAATACTACTTTCTTACGAAATACCATCTTAGTTAATCCAAGCCTTCGAAGAATCTGATGAGATTCAGTAATACGAATAATTTTATTATATAATAAACTATTTTTTTATTCGCACTTCAAAGAGTATTGTAAAAAATAGTGGGTAATTTTGTCGTAATTATATAGAACGCAAATAGCTTAGTTAGTAAAGCACATCGTCGCGAATCCCGCTGCGCGTTGTATTTATTCAAAAAGTTTTTTTCAAGTGGTTATATATTTCCCACAAGTGTTTTCAAAGTATGTATATATGTTGTAAATAAAAATTATTGAATATAAACATTGATTGACCACAGCTATGCAATAAATATTACAAATATTGAAATTCCATGAAAATTTAATTAAAACTATGGATTGTTTTAAGTGTCATGATTTCGACTAAAATGTGATATATTTAAAACAAAAATATTTTTTTAGAAAATTGCAAACGATCAACAATAATTGTTTGCAAAAAGAGATAGCCATAATAATATACTAATTGTATCGAGATAGCATCTCTAGAGATGATTAATTGAATGAAGTATACGTATTTGGGGTGATTTATATTTTTATACATGAATAACGTGTTAATATTATATAATAATAGGCATGAATCTTTATAATATCGCGTGGCTACTGCCAAAAGTTGGTAAGTCTCGAAATCATGTTATGGAGTAATTGCAATGTGAAGTTCTACATGCCCTCTAAAATCAAGCATAATGTTAACTATTTTGCGCTTTATGTGTTTGTTCTATATTAACGGATGACGTTGATTTTTTCTCTATCATACAAATGTATATATAGACATATTATTATAATCCGTTGTTAACTCTAAATAACTAAATTCTCGTCTTACCAACTTTTGGCAGTAACCCTAATATGAAAATAATACATATGTTAATATGTATTGTTTATTTTAACTAATACATTAATCCTATACATAAAATATTCCACCGATTCGAGAAAATTACCATTCCTAGAAATTTATAAAGACCAATGTCAGATCAGGTGGAGATCTTCAAAAGGGTTTAATCCAATCGAAACTGTTGACAATGATTATCATCATAATATAACGCAAAAGACGATTTAATCACGTAGACTCCTCAAGCGATACATAGTCGTAATCCGAGTTTAATAATCCGGATCAGTGTTGTCCCAGTTTCAATTTCATCCAGTTTGTTTCAGCGTTAATCCAAAAAGTGTTCTCAAAGATTCCTTCCTCCTTTGTGGAGAAATCTGTTTTCAGAGCGAGTCGACCCTTTGGAGCTTCTATCTCGGCAAGATATTGAATTTCGCCAAGGGCCTCAGAAGATAACGCCAAGCGAAGGTTTCAAAACTTTAAATTGCCATTGGAGTTTATTTTGATAACGGCATGACGCCAGTTCGAGCAATGTTTTCTCCCAGTGCTCACGTAATATTATACAGAAACATTTACATCATTCGTTTTTCGCTTTCTATAATATTCCGTGTCCTTCGTGCAAAAACTCACTAAAAAGAACCAACTGTTGGTTATTATACTTATAAATTTAATATAGTTCATTACTTTGTACAGATATTTATTGAACACATAAGAAAGTAATAATTAATTTATTACAGCAGATATCAATAAACTCAAAAACCTGCAATTAAAAAAAAAAACTAATTGAGATTTGAACTCACAAAAATGTGATAGCCCTTGTGCATTACTACTACTAGTACTATTACTATTCATTTAAGAAAATAGTTGCTTATTACTATTACTTACTTAATTTATTCTTCTTAATAGTTTTTTACATTATTTTTAAATATAATAAACATTTTAATTTTGATTAAATAATATATAATATGGAGTCCACATAATATACAATTACATAATATAGGTAATCAATTCAAAACAACCTAAAAATGCCTTTATCAAATAAATTGCCTGTAGACTCATTAATGTTGTAGATATTCTTAGCGAGAAGTTGTGATTGAGAATAATTATTCTTGAAAATGTTAAGAAAAGTTTATTCTCATATCTTGAGATTTTTGTTTTTCAGGTATTACGAGATGCTCATTTTTTAAAAAAATCTTGAGAATCCCGAGAATGCGAGAATTTTTTACCATAAAAAACCGCATTGTACTGAAAATTATTTATTTAATATTTTGGTGTCAGATAACAAATGAAAGGGTTCACAAATAAAATATATTAGAATTACATATAACCAAAATGCTAAGCAAGCTAAAAAAGCTTAGATTCCTAACAAACCACGAGTGCTACCACTAAGCAACGCATAAACTGCCTACGGAATGTCAATGCGAGTCAGGTTAGTAAATAATGATTATTTACTAATATTTTTGATTTATTTGAAAAGAATTCGTAGTTATTACGAATTATTTAAACAATGATGTAAATAACTACTTACTTACTTATTTTTTTACCATATCGACCGTAGAAAAAAGGATATAATCCACAAAAATCAAATTTTACAGCAGGCACTAAAACGTTTTTGTTATGATTTACGGTCAAAGTTAAAATTAAAATCCAAAAAAATAGTCATAACCTTGTGCATGATAATTTATAATTTGGTTTTAATATTCCTAATCTGATATTAATTATTGAGTTAATTAAAAAAATACCATCAAAAATGATAGTTAAGTCGTTTTTCTTAACTTCACTTATTTTTTTATTTTAAATTTTCAGCAAAATTTAAGTAATACGTCGTCATTTGCTGCTCACATCCTTTGGAAATAACTTAGTATTTAGTAGTTTACAACGTTATTATCCAATAAAACTTATTTTGAAAAACTAAAGGGTTACGTCCTTTTTCCTTTCTACAGTCAATTATTACCAAAAATATTTTAAGTTGTACTTTAACAATCTTTTGAAAATCCTCGCGTAACCCCACTTTACTAGTGATTTATGACACTGTAGCTGTTTGTCACATTGTATCAATAAAATAAAAAAAAAAAAAACTTTCAGAATACACCCATGGTGTGAGAAGCGTTGCGGATAACGTCTCACGTAATTGCTTTCGCAAAGGCCCACGGATGCCTCTAGGTGAGACGTAATGATTAACTGCTGTTTTGTGTTATTTACACTCCACTAAATTTTCTTACTTACTCCCTTCAAATATTAAGGTTTGTTTCTCGGCTAACACTTTCGAATTTTCTAATTCGGCAAACTTTCCAGCGCGTACTTTGGTTAGGTTTATAATGCATATTTTATGCGACGTAAGCTGTTAGTTGGAATATTATAATTTTAGGCCGACAGCTATTTCGCGTACTTTGCTAATTTGCATGCGTTAAATATTAATCAAGAATTAATCGGACAGGATTTTTAATGGGTTTGGAAAAACTTTCAGTAAAACACAGTGGCGAATAATCGATACATACTAAGCGAATAATAATTAAGGATTATGTCATTGACTTGTGAAGCAATGATCCAATAATAATTATTCAAATTCAAATTTATTTATGTTACATAATATAATATATGGCGAAAATCTTACAAATTAAAGTGGTTTATACAAGACATAAAAATAAATGTTAGCACTATTTAAACATCCAAGATAGAGTAGCTTAGTGATCAAAGTCTGGAAGTCACATATTCCATATTTATTTACAATAGCAGTTTTAACATAGTTAATCTAATCTAGTTAAAATACTCACTCGCGTTCGGACTAAAACTCCTTATGTTGAATTTCCGCACTTTTCAAATTAATCTTTTTGCCGTAAAGCAAAAATGACTTTTATAGGACATCCACTCTTTCAGCTCTATAGTATAATAATTGGACCGTCCTTTTAGAAGTATGTATTTTGAAAACCATGTGACATTGGACTCCCAAATTTTCAGCATTAAGAAAACGTGAATACGCATTTAAATCTGTATACTTAACTTAAAAATGTTAAAAACGTGACTTCCGCACTTTTAGCTCTAAGGTACAAAACACATAGAAGTACACCGAATGAGCTAAGTAGACATAGTATATAGAAAAAATATAAAACAACGTAACGTAAACATATTATATCAATATCCTGTTATAGCATAGTTTAAAGAGCCTCGTTATCAAAAATCAGTAATGGACGACTTTTCCTAAATACTTAATTAGGTATTTACTATATTGCAATGGATTTTGGAATAAATGTATGCTGATCAACGAGTCCTGTGAGAACAAGCATTGTCAGCAAAATCCGTAACATACGAACCGATCACGAAAATATTATTTAATTATTTTTATACACATTTTTCACAGGCCATCAGCGGTATCTTTTTCGGTAAAAACCGCTGACGGCGTAAATATTATTGTTTAGTAGATACATTTTAGCATACAAACTTTACACGAATCTAATTACCAATTGCAAATACCTCAGTATTATTTATTATGTTAAAATGCATTTCTCATTCTCTCTTCATCTCTCAAGACATGGGATACTTAGTATCAGTATTATTCAATCGTGTAGGGTTATATAAATACAATCTAGATTGAATGAATATCGCACTCCATTTTTATCTTGATCGTGTTACAGTCACTCGGGCGACATATCTCAATAGTTTTTATATCTTATATCATTGTCTTTATTGTACAAATGATATAACAAATAAATTTTGTCAACTTCACCGGTAACCACAAGTCTTCATACTCCGTTCATCACATATCAATAGCATCAACATCGTAAAAAACCTGCTCAATATATTATAAATCGATCGCTTAATAGAGGTATATTGTTATTTTTTGGCTAAAGATGCCGGTAAATTCACACGGTTTGTATCATAAATACTTAATGGTCAACGTGGGAATTTTGAAATTCCCTTAAAAGAGGTGTCCACAAGAAACATTGTTCAGTAAAAATAAATATATAGGTTTTATAAAGATTTAAACATTTCAAATTGATCTTACTCTATTTAATATGAATATCTAAAAGGATGCGGCTCTCGTGGTGCAGTGCGTAAGGTGCTGGCCGAGAGGTGGGTTCGATTCCCGATGAAGACACAATATTTATGTATTTTTCTCAAAGCCTGGGTATTTGTGATTGTTCAAAATTACTAACAACCACCTTGTACTGTTATTAATAATTATTATAAAAAAAATCTAAAAGAATTTCTTATTTATTAGGTAATTTTAAAACATTCCTTAAAATAATATGATACAATTGATAACACATCACTGTGAAAACTTAGCTAGTTTTTAACCTACATAATATATTTAGTTATTTATGGATACCTTTCTTATATCAAATATTATCGTATAACAATTTGAAGCGATTTTGTTGAACACAGTAATGTTCTCAATTGGCATTATCAATATGGCAGGTTAGTTTTTCACCTAGAAAGAACAAACAACTGATGCTCCCAATTTCTAAAAGAGTTATCAGGGACACAGGAAGACAATAATCGCAATATTGACACCTCATATATTTCGGAAAAAATACGTCGCCAAATATAGATATATTTTAGCGTTTAGACTACAGTGTGTAAGCATGTCTAAGAAAAAGTCGGATAAAACCACGAATAGTATCCATACAAGCTCAAGTAAAAGAGTCTCAAAAATGATTTTAAACTTTCTCTACTATAACATCTTAAAAAATACACCCACTTCCAAGCCATTCCGACCTAAAGATTTATAAAGACCTTTTAATACAGTAACATCTGAAAAAGCCCTGGAAGTACCTACGCAAGCCGAAACCTAACATTTGCACTGTAGCAATGGGATTTTACCCGGAGCAGGAGCGGAGCCGTAGCACCGAAAATTTGTAATGCTCCACTGCTCCGCATGTTTTTTTTCATTATTTATTAAATTTTCGTAAATCCAATGAAAATAGTATATTTTGTCACTTTGCAACACTGGAATTATTTGAAATACGTCAACACTGCCGAGTGATAAATAACCTAACTTTTTTGACAGAGGAGGCAAATAATGAAAGACGATTTGCTGGCGAATTTTGTTTAATGGAATTAATAATGAAAATGACGATTATTTTAAAATACTAACATTTGTAAAATATTTATTAAAACTTTTTACCCGGAGCGGAGCTGGAGCGGAGCAACTCTAAAAAGGGTCTGCTCCAACGCTCTGCTTTTTACAAATGGTAGTTATATAGCCATTAAATACCAGTTAACTGTCAAACGTAATGCCAAGATCTTGTCAGTGCTACAAATAACGACACTCAATTAATTACTTTCATGTGTATAATTAATAATTAATAATAAGTGAATAATTAATGTGCCAATGATAGATACGTTATATTGTAAACAATCTCCGCCTATTTTAAATCATACAAATAGTTAAAATGTGTTGTAAAGAATGGTGCTTTTACACACTCTAGTAGTTTATATTTTCAATGGCTGAACCTTTTACGCTTTGGTCACAATGGGAGGTATATTTCAAAACTACTATTCAGACCTCCCGATGCGTTATTCTTGTTGGGTCTGCAAGAATCTTCGTCACACATACTTCCAACGATTGACACCTGAGTTGTATTGTTCAAGGTCTCGTTCGACTTCTCTAAAAATAAAATAAATAATAATAATTTAATAATACTTTTTAATTCAACGAAGTTCCCTCCAAATCACCCCACCCCGTACCACACCCGGTCATAATCGAGCGTATCACAAGATCTTACGTTTGGATATGACGCGTCAGCGGTTGTTTATGCCTGGGAATGTCGCAAAAGCAGATGCCTAAGTACGCCACGCACTCAAGTGTGTTTCTACTGAGTTTACAGAGACTTTCTAATAAAAGTGCACATGGCAGAGGAGACCATGGAGAATTTACATAAATCAATGATTTTAATTAATTAACATACGTAAAAACAATGTTAAAACAATACTGATATACTAAACTATGTGAAAAAATCTTGACGTCTGCAAGAAGATGCCGCAAAAGTTCGAAGAATAATTCACAAGATTCATATTGTACATAATGTATAATTTGAAAATACCTCAGTGGTTTATTCTATACACAAGGCGGCTATCGACAGTAGTTTATCATATTTATTTATTAAAGTATTATAATTGTTACAAGAAGTTAGCCGTCTAAGCTGTCAAAACTGTCTATCTCGCTCTAAAAGTTAACACAGCCGAGAGAAGGGCCTGTTAAAACATAGCACTTTTTGACAGTTTAGACAGTTAACTTATTGTGATAATTAAACTCCTCAATACATAAATATGATAAACTACCCTTTATAGCCGCCTTGTGTTAAGAATAGACCCACAGATGGGCCAACTAGAAAAAAATCTTTGTAAATAAGACGACACCAGACGCCAATGTCCTTTACCAATTAAGTCAAGGTATGTATTTTCTTTATTGATATAATAATAAATTTTATATTCATAGATAATTTTGAACAATTGATTTACCTCCAACACCTGCGACGTCTCCACACCCGTTGCGATAGTGTATACCGTGGAGTAATGAACGTTAAAGTTTAAACGTTTAAAGAGTACCTAGATGTAAATAATTTTTAAATACTAAAAGAATATATCTTAGAAAAGAAAATATTTTACAGAACGTATCAGTATAAATGGACTTATACGCAAATATACCATAAATCGTGGGATTACTGCCAAAAGTTGGTAAGTCGATAATTTAGGTAATTAGAGTTAACAACGGATTATGTATTTATATATAAATATGTATGCTAGAAAAAAAATCAAAGTCATCTGATATAAATAACATGTACATAAAGCACAGGGAAATTAGCATTATCCCTGATTTTAGAGGACATCTCAAACTTCAAATTGTAATTACTCCATAACATGATTTCGACACTTAACAACTTTTGGCAATAACCGGTAGATTTACTCACCTATATTAACTTAACTACAAACCGAGAATACAACACTTTCCTAATGAGTTTCATATATTATACGTTGAAATTTATTTTGTACGGTTACCAAAAAACCGTAAGTAAAAGTAATTACACTTCCATCTTGGTCTACGCGGGTCTACGTCGTAGAGCCTGGGCTCAAGGATAAACCGCTTTTGTATTCGTCCGGTAGTGTATGTAGATATACAACCTACCTCGCATATGTGCTGCATGTCGTAACTCCAGATAGCTTGCCGTAGGCCACGTGTAGTCAACATTTATCGAACACAATGTTAATCTAATATTCGACGTTCACTTGGGTCGTAATTAAAATAAAACAAAATCAAGAACCTCAACTGTATGAGGACCTTTCTAAGCTAAGCTTGGTAGGTACCTACTATTATTTTGTATAACTTAAAAATCTAAAATAAAGAAAGAAAAAATAGATGGATATATAGAAAGAAGAAATACATTAATTTGATTTCCACATAACAGTATTACATTTTATTAAATCAACGGTTGGATATAGGCAGGGAATTTAATTAGTACCTTTCGACACTTATGTCAGTACAACAAGCCATTGACAACTTTTGGGTGTATGCACGCGCCCCTATAATACTCGACTACTTTATCTTTATAATATACTGCTACGTAAATGTTTGCAAGTGAGTTATATTCGAACAAACATATTATATTGTAACAATGGGTCCTTATCAAATTTCAAAATGACACTCTGATAACTTGGTTTTAATACTGTATTCAAAAAGCTCTGAGTATGACGTAGTTTTCAGTAGTTTTTGACTTATAACTAATCAAACAAAAAGATATAAAAAGAGATAAAATGAAATATATATAAATATACTAGCTGACCCGGCAAACGTTGTTCTACCATATAAATTATTTCTAGTGAATATTTTGGTTGTTAAATAAAAAATAACGAATGTATTGTAAGTGTGTGGGGATAGGATCTATGACAGAAAGAGTAATGGAGCGCTGTAGACGATGACCGCCGATAAAAACAAAAAAAAAACACCAACCATTCATTTTCTCAATTCAAAATGAGTAATGATGTTCATATTGAATGAATTACCTGTGGCGGGATCTCGTTGTTTAATGTTTATGCAATATCCGTCTTGTCTCTTCCAGAAAATTAGCGGATATTGGAGAGCGTCGTATGAACGGTGTGTGTCAGCGATGAACTCCAGATTATTGTTTCTTCTTCGAATCACGATTTCTCGCGTCGATGTGCAGTCGCCAACCATGATTCCAGCAACGTCATCAACAACAGGCGCATCGAATCGAGGCACGTGCTCTCCAGCTGGTGTTTTATCAGGATCGATGACAATAGCGTGATTGTCACTTTGCAATTCGTGCATGTGTGATTTGAAGAATTTCAATAATTCATTGTGTTCATTCAATAAGGCGTACAGTTCGCCGACGATGCGCCTGGAATTAGGCAAATTGAGGTTATTGTAGCCGCAACGTGCATCCACACGATTGATGTCCTCACCGCCCATGAAGTAGATTTGTAAAAAATTATGTGATTCGTTTGGCATTGGCCGCAATGAGCCTACTTTGTGGTACACTACTTAACCTTTGATTTTGAACGTTGAATGGAATTGTTGACCATTGCCGCAGTATTGTGAACTATTTCTTTTGCTCCGAACGAAGTCATTTGGAAGCATGAATTGAATGTGCGAATGGACTTCAGGAACAGGTTTGAATCTGGAACCGTGCCGATGAGAATGCCGTTCAATGGTTCTAGTGGTGTCTCAATTTCTAGTAGTTGCACTTTTCCTGATCCGCAACACATCCCGGCTGACTCATGTTTGAATTTGAGCGCACGACAGTGGGGACATTCTTTGTCCATAGCACCAATCCGTACTTTCGGATGAGCGGAATATTCAATATTTGGCTCGTACTCGAATGCGAGACGAAGAAACGAAGCAGATGTAAATGCTCGATGTACTTGTTGGCGTTCTCGGTCATTTGCTCTACGTGTGTTAACTACGAACCGGTGCGCTTGGCTGCGTTCCAATTGTCGTTGTTGATTTCGTGCCTCTTGTGATTGAAATGCACGCAATTGCGACATGCTCATACGCACATTTTCGTTATCTTGATGGATTTGTTTGTCTGTTATTTCTGCTCTACTATTTCGCATGTTTGTTACTTTATTCATTCGACGGCCCAAATGCCCCCCTTGCGTCTTGCTGGCATTGTTCACTGTAATACACGCACATCAAATAGATAAATTAGAATAAATTGTACAAAATTTTGCACGCACTGCGTTATGATATGCCAAATGAAATGTCAAAATGACGCGACGCTTCTCTTGAATTCTTCTCGGACGTAGCGCTATCTGTCATTCAACAACATAAACAATTTCGTTCTATTTGAAATTCGAACGACGGTTAAATTTGTTCATACGAAAATACTAAAATCGCGATTATAAAATGGGAGGGTGGGGGTAGGAGGGTAAAAATTTGGGGTTTTGGCTATTTTTTGATGCCAAATAAAAAAAATACAAAATTTTCTGGATAGAAATACCCTAATCACCTAGCGGTATAAAATATACTTTATGACCTATTCTCATACCTAATAAATTTACATTAAAAAAATCATAAAAATCGGTCGAGCCATTTCGGAGGAGTGCGACCACAAACACCGTGACACGAGATTTTTATATATATAGGGATATTAAACTTTTCTTTTATTCGACGAATAATTCATAAAATTTGAGAATGTAACATTCTATATATTATTATACATACATAATTTGAAAACATATTATGCATATACCCACTATAAAACACCCAACGGAACTTGAACCTGTAACCGCTGGATTCACGCCACTGTGCTTTGCCAATTAAGCTAAGGGCATTCTAATTAATGACTATGATTTTAACTATTAGCTCTTTAATCGAGTGTCGTATTTTTTTCTAAAAAAAAAAAAAAAGAACGATGTTTTCTATTGGGAATTCATGAGATGTTTACAAAATTATGTTCAATATATATATAATTAATGCTTAGGTATCGAGGCAATACTTAAGCGGGAACATGCTCAGCGTAGGTCAAAATGGAGCTTTTATTGCATTTTTCAAAGCATGATCCTGGACATTCCTTAAACGTTGTAGATAATCTTTTTATATATTTTTGAAGCCTTATTATCCTTTATATTTATTTTAAACATTTGATGACTGCATAAAGTATTTTTATTACATAAAATAGTATTCTTTTAAACCTGTCGCTCGAATGTTTTAGAATATAGTAATATTTCAGTACATACATGTGCAGTGGTGTTAAGATTTTAAGAAATGTGACTGTTAAGAAATGTGCCCAATGACATTAGTAATGGACAACGCACTCAGTACAGTAGCTAGCAATTAAATTTGCACATGTATAGGTAGACGTCGACAGTGATTTTTTGTAAAAAAAAAATGAATATGAGTTAAAATAAAACGAAATATATTGCACTATTATATAGGTAGTGACGCACACTTAATTTTCCGCCCCTGTGGGGGGCGCTCCCATAAGGAGTTGTGCCTCCCAACCGCTCGGTCTGATCCTGGTAGTCAATGTACCACCGGTTAGATGATTACGACCCTCGACAAAGCAGAACAATATTTAATATATGTAGAAGTCCCGCAGTTTGCTCTGACAAGTCCCACCACTTCTCAGGGTGAACTGTGGAAGAGATAAGTCGGTCACAGACCATCTACATAGAAGTAATTAGGTGATTAAATTTTGATTAAATACATGTTTGGATAAAGGGTTAATTAAGTTAGATTAAATGTAAGATATGATTTGAATTCTAATGTAATGTGTAATGTAAATTGTAATATAATAGGTACATTTAATATAGATATGCAATGGGTTAGTCAAATAATAAAGCGAGATGTATATACGGGCGTTAATAGTATATAGTAATTAATGTGATTAAAGTAATATTAATATTAATCATATTATGTACATCGATATCACTATATGTTTGGTTGATAGACTGACATCCGTCAACCTTATATAAATGTGTAGCATATGGCGGTATCGGTGAATAGGTAAGAAATACGACCACCCCTAACGGATAAAAAAGCAAGATACTAAAATCCGAGATCAGTCTGCTTTTGGATTCCGGGGGGCATCTCTGTGACGCTTTGTTGCCCCGGGACCCACGCGATCTCGTCTGCATAATAATTTAGTTAATGTTAAATAATTAGTTAATAATAATCAAGTTAATTTTGAAATAATTAATTAATAATATTCGAATTAATTTTTAATTAATCAGTAATAAATGTGGTTATATTTGTGGACTTCGAGATATAAATAAATCAGACGTTTTCAAATGTTTTTTTTTGAATTTCGAGATTTAAATAAATGACTTTTCATAATTTACTTGTGAATTTCGGATGCAAACAATTCAGACCTTTTCCTTTTGGATAATTGTGGCTTGTAGATGTTAAATAATTTTGACATCCGACTTATTGTGATTGACTAACGAGAATCTAGTTACATATGAACATTATTTCATTGCCATTTGATTATAAACTTTTGACCATAAGTTAAATTGTGTAACAACTTTGATAATAATATACCAGTTATGAAGTTTAACCAGTGTTTTCTTGAGTTATCGACTTTCTTCTCTACCGTAACTTCTTGGTAACTCCACGTCTATGAGATTCTTGCCTGTTCCTCCACATTAATGAACCTCCACTTCCAAGTGCCTGAGCTAGTCAGGAAGTCGGAGGCCTTCAGTAGGTATGTAATTTAAAAAACTACATTAGCAATTTCGTTCATTTAAAAAGACACTATCAACTGATTAGTTCACTCACTATGTAACTGATTTATTTTATTAATATACTGTTTACGGAGATAACGTGATAACACAGAATAACTAATTGGGTGTTATTTGAACAAAGCGTCATTTATCCGCGCTCCGCTGGTTTCTGATAACTGACCGTAAAACGCAGGGTGACATCTGGTGACCCACATTGAATTATGAAGTGCCTACAATATTAATCACAACTTACCTAACTGAACTATAAATGGTTACTATTATAGTTAACAAAGGATGGGCTTAATGTCTGGAAGGTATTTCCCCGTCACTAGACTGGTAATAAGCATGAACGCATCTGTCAATTATTATAGTAGATTCTGTTATTGTTTATATCTCAATGTGTAGACATTTGTCAAATATTATCATAATAACTAGTCATTAAAGTCAATTACATTAACCTGAAACAGTGGTTTAATAAATATTTTACATTAAATTGGTGAAGTGATCAGCACATTTAATAAATCCTATTCAATGCTGGATTACAATATCGAACGAAAATGTCAATACCGGTTTTTCGGTATTTTTTATTGAATACCGGTATTTCTTAAACATTAAAAAACAGAAGTAGGTGCTTATCAATAAATATAGCTATTAGATTCTTTTTAAAATATTATTTTATAGCAAAAACCTACATACACACATTTATTATGTTGACATTTAAACATATGTATTGATCATAATTGTAGAACTAGTGATATTTTACAAATAATTTGAATATATTGATAATTTTAACTAAAGCCCTCAAAAGTTCAACAAGTGCAAATAAGTCCCGGCTGCAGGAAAAGCTTCTTAAATTCAACGCTTGTACAGTCATCAATAATTACAGAATAATTAATCAATTTTGTCACGGATGTTTTCTATTTCGAAATAATATTATTATAATAATTCATCGCGACAATTACTTAAGTAGGTAAATAAATATATTTGATGAATTTCGTTTTATTATTTTTTCACCTCTGTTGGATTCACTCAATATATTTGCAATTTAGCAGCACATAACTTATACTTAATTCATTTTCAAAAACGTAAACGAGTGTACTTTCTTAATACCGAAAATTCCGGTATTTCGGATTTTTAAAACCGGTATTTCAGTATTGATAAATATTGGAATACCGGTATTGCAATCCCTAGCTGAACACCGATGTATCATTGTTTATAATAACAGCAAGAAATGCTAACCACGATCATTATTAAATGCTTGAAATGATAAATTATTTTAGGAAATTTCTACTAAGTCATTAACAAACTGTTATGTTTTCGGCAACGGAAATCCTTACCAATGGGCTCCGATCTTTCACGTGGTCCAGTGGAAGATGTATATCAGTAATAAGACTCGATGGATGTTTATCTTCAGAGATGTTTATTCGTCATGTCACAGTACATAGTATACATCATGTACAGTAATATATTGTAAAAATTAAAGGAAAGAACTCAGGAGAGTTCGATCCGCAGTGAAACAACTCGGTGAGTAGAGCTAAGTTTAATTTGAACAAGTTGAATAGTCCGAGTTGAATGATATTAAAATCATTTACAATAGCATTCAATATATGAAATAGTAGGTTACTTCCATGGTGGCCGCGCGGCTTAAGCGTTGCACTATCACGCCGTGGGTCCCAGGCTCGGCCAAACTGGGTGTCGTTTTTATTTTTGAAGTTCTCTTGGGGCGTTTGGTAGAGAGTGAAATTGAGAGCTGAACGCGCACACCGTTACGAAAGAAATCGACAGTATGAAATTAGCTGCGAATCAGTCAGCTGTATACAAACGCAAGTTTGATAATAGATTTGTTCCGTTGCTTAGGCAACGAATTTATTATTGTCAGCCATTTGCAATTCCTTACGTAAATAAACAATTAAATGTCAGAGTGACAGTTATTACGTAACATAAAAACAACGAGAGATAATTATATAATTTAGTAATATAGGTTAAAAAAAACCCCACGGTGGCCGCGCGGCGTAAGCGTTGAATTATCACGCCGTGGGTCCCAGGTTCGAATCCTGAGTCTGGCAAGTACACATATTGTTTTTCAATTTGTGTGTTAGTCAGGGTATGGACCTAATAAGTTGGGCAAGTGGCTGACATCCATTTCTCGTAAAAAACAAAATCTGTTAATACAAACCTCTACTCTGTGGAGGCCCATATGATCCTATTAGGATCGGACACGGTCAAAACAAAAAAAGAAGTAATATTATATGAGATACTTAGTTCACGTACAAGGGTTTGTATGTGTGTAGTAAGCTGGAATAGCTAGATAGGGTGGACAAATTGGGGTTGATCAATAATACAATATTACGTAGGTTCGAGTACATTACAATAGTCGAAATCACACCGATCGAATATTCTTAACAATTGTATAATTAGTAACTCAGGGTGTCGATGAATTAAACAAAAGACAATTTATTGTCATTGGGGAGATATCATAGAGAAAGGAGTTATAGATACATCACAAAACCAGTTTTTATTTATTTTTTTGTTTCGTACATTTAATTACATTTTGAACACTCTTTCAAATTAACAGATTTATTTATTAGAAATTAAAGTTATTTTTATAGAACGGGAAATCCAAGTATATATATACATCGTTATAAAACTTTTAATTGTCAATAAAATGATAAAATTAATTACACACATGGATTGGATCATTAGTTTTATTAATTTTACGATGTATTGTTAATTACTGTGTTCTATTCTGGATATAATACAATCAAAGCATAAAGAAATGTCGTACCAAAGAGTGAATAATTGGAGGTTATTAATATAGCGATTGGAATGATTATAAATAATTACAAGATAAAAAGAACTTTTTACATACAACGTTTTTAAATTTTCTGTTGAATTATTATGCTCAAACTTGTGCTTGATATGAAGTAAATATAAAACAAACAAATATAGAATACTGAAATGTCATTTTGACATTTCATTTTGATTTCCATAGTAACGCACATATATATTTATAATTTAGTTACTAGAACTACCCCCTTAGCAACCAATAATAGTCTTTTACTTTTTATGGATTTTCATGAAATAACTTTCCATACAAAACAGAATTAACTGAAAATGAATTCAATTATGCAGATGGCAAAAAGTATTAAAATAATGCATTGGCATCGTGTTCTGATATATTCTAAAAATTTCAAATGTCTAGCTAGTCGGGAAGTTAGCTAAAAATCGATTGCAAGATTTGTACTGGACAAACAAGAATACGAGCAAATAAAAACGTTGTAAAAAGAATGGTAAGTAGCTAACATTGTCTTAACCTCGATTATATTAGTATGATACTCCATTCGTCGGTCCCTATTAAAAAAGTCGGATCTGCAAAATGCTATTTTTCAGTACTAGCAATCAAAGATGTTTCATCAAATATCCTTTGTGACCTATTGCTTGCCATAATGAATAAAAATACGGGTTACAGAAACTTTTCTAAACGTTTATAAAAACATCAGTCTGTTCGGTGAACATAGCAGCAACTGTCAGATCCGACGCATCTTGCTCACCCACGCCCAGCCAACAATGTCAGTTGGTAAGAACCGACATTGTTATTCGGACACTCTCGGTAGATCCGTCATTTTTAACTTGAATATCTCGAAATTTTTCAAACAAACAAAAAAAACTGTGATTGTGGTATAAATGTTTAAAGTGTTTAAATAACTTTTACGTAATAATCCGAAAATGACAAAATTTCAGATCCGACTTTTTTAATAGGGACCGACGAATGGTTCCTTTCTATGTTCTACCAATCATTTCTCTTGGCATGTAGGTATCGAATCTGAACCAGGAGTTATCAATGATAGTTGAGATATATGGCTGTGAAGACGCATCCTCCAAATTCTTTGAACTGAATGTTTAAGAACTTGATTATGTTACATTTTCAAACGAATATGAAAAGACAAAAAAATGCTATGTAGGTAGTATCAAAACCAGAAAAATAAAGTTGTAGGGGTGTCAGCTACGTTATTTGAAGGGTTACATGTAAGTTGCATGTTTACTGTTCATCGTGTGACACTTCTTATTCGTGCGCCGCAGTACGTGAAACATGAGTTCGTATAACATTTTATCAAATGACGAGTTCTTCGTTGAATATTTCACCGTGGAGTATATTTGTACGTATGCTACAATATGTGGCGAATTTTATGAGATGTCTTTACGTACTGCGGTGCACGAATAAGTGTCCTGCGCTGAACTGATTACGTACAAATTTTCGGATACGTATTTGAAGACAAAAGTACAAAATTTCCTTAAACGTTATCCAAGAATAGTTCAATGGTACATGTAGCAGAGGATGACGTAGCATTTTGTGGCTTAAAAACCACCATAATTTGTTTGAGTGCAGCTCTACCGAACGGTTCCAGGTAGTAAGAGTGATTGTGCTGATCGATAGAGAATGACACAGTACAAAGAAAACCATAACAATAATAGTTGGTTTCATAGCGGAAAACTGAAGATAGCACCGTAGTTCCATAAAATCTTTGGAAAAAAATAACCTTACATAAAAAAATCAATACACTTTGTTGGGCCAAATTATGATCGCATTCATCCTTAGTCCCTACTCAAATCCTATTATATAGTATTGTCACAAAACCAGACGATGTCAGAAGAAGACCGTAATTGCGAACAAAATCGAGTTACTCCAAAACCGCCGAGCGCGTAGGCTATATCAAATACGATACGAACAAAGCCGTGATTTAACAGTTAGCTTAAGACAACTGGTGCATAAGCCTGTTAACGCTAAATCAGAGTATATTGATTAATTCAATTATTACACAAACTAATTCAGAAGCAGTTCGTTGACCCTGGCCGGGTCAACTTGATATAATTGACCGTCGTTCAAATGATACTTCTGAATATCAGCTAAGCCGTGATACCGGCTCTCATCATTCATATCACCAATCATCATCATTAATAAACTTCACATATCATACATAAACAGTGTATCGTCCCCAAGGGTAACTCAAACAAACAATACCGCACGAGTGACAGTGCAACCAGACCACGTAGCCATCATCAACATCATAAAAAGTCATTGTCTGGCATCCTGTTAAACCCCCCCCCCTAGACCGTAATTGCGAACAACTTGCAGTTATTTCAAAACCGCCGAGCGCGTAGGCTTGCTAAAGCTGTCGAGCTACATCTGATACGATACGAACGAGGCCATGTTAGATATAGAGTGATTCAAGAGTTATCTCAAGACAACTGGCATGCGTGTTAGCCTGTTACCGCTAAACCACAGTTTATTGGTAATTACCAAATATTATACTGACTCTTTTCAGTTCTGTTCAGAACTTGTTCGTGGGCCACGTCCGGATCAGCTTGATCAGTCAAGGTCAGCGTGAGCGTCGTCGAAGCGATGATTATGAATACCTGCCAAGCCGTGATACCGGCTCTCATCATTCATATCACCAATAATCAGTATTCATAAACTTCACATATCATCCATAAACAGTGTATCGTCCCCAAGGGTAACCCAAAAAAACAATACCGCACGAGTGACAGAGCAACCAGACCACGGAGCCATCGTCAACATCGTAAAAGGTCAGTGTCTGACATCTTGTTAAACTTCCTCCTCTAGATCCGGAATTTACCATCGACCATTGCCTTCAAATTATACAGTCCACTGTGAAAAACGCCACCAACACTATTTGATGTAAAAGTTGGTGAGTGAGTAGAGCACGTTGGAAAACCAAAATTAATGACTAAATTAATTAAAGCAATGCAAAAAAATCAACGAAACTTTGCAACTTCCTCGCGCTCCAAGCTGACTTCAGTATGTTTAAACATCATCCAATTAATTCCCACGTTCCGCACATCTTGAAATTTTCCACTACCTACGCACTTTGTAACGTAGGCAAATTTATTTCAGCACTTTGCCCCGTCCCACTGCGCGCCTGCTTTGCATTGTCGTTTCTCACTCCACCCCTGTTTTGCATTGTCGTGGCCTACTACACCCAGAAGCGTAACTATGTATGTGGTAAATTCTGCGTACAATATCAATTAGACTATTATATTATGCTCAGCAACGGATGTCTTTACCTTTTGTTGTAATCTTGTCTTCTTTTTCCTTATATACCGTCTTCTAAATGAAGGTAGACATCGTTTAAATCTGGATCATAATATGGATTGTGATTCTGAAAAATAACTCTGTGGATACGATTAACCTATTATTCATAATATTCTTTAGTTCAGAGCAGACTTGAGAGTGGGTCTATTGTTTGGGCACCGAATCAGTTGAAGTATGGCCATATGGTGGAGAGGGTTCAGAAGAGATTCTTGAGACTCCTTTACTTGAGGTTGTATGGATACCATCCGTGGCTTTATCCAACTGAATTTCTCTTAGGCATACTTACATACTGCAGTCTGCAATTTAGAAGATATCTTTATCTAGCTACGTATTTTTTTCGACTTATACGAGGTATAAATGAGAACGCTGCCATTCTGGGCAGTGTTGACCTGTGTGTCCCTGATAACTATCTTAGAAATAGAAAACATCAGTTGGTTATTCTCCCAAGGTGCAGAACCAACCTGCCACTGGTAATGCCAATTGGGAGGGCGATAACTATGTTCAACGATATTGCTTCGGGTGTTGATATATTCCACCTACGTGAGGATGAGTATTATAGGTGGACGTTGTTTTATAAATTCTTAAAATAAGATCTGCTTAACTAATCCGGTGTACTCCCTTGTACCTATCTAATTTATATTTGTTGTATTTACACATTTCTACTGTTTAATAACTTACTATCTATCTCTATAATGATCTATTTCTTTTTTATGTAATACTGTTATATATTTCTTTGTTTCTAAATGTCATGTTGTGAACGTCTTAAACTTATAATTTGTAATGTCCACAATATATTAAAAATAAATAAATCGAAATTGAAAAAATTGAAATTGAATATGAATTCAAATACATTCCATGTCTCGTCTTGTTTGATTTTGTCATTCGAGTCACGGACAACAAAATTTCTCCTCGGACGCGTTCATGGTGAACGTTCTAACTCGTTCATATTTTAAAACAGTTCACGAATCACGTCATCCATATGAAAAAATAACTTTAGTTACGTAATGAGACAGTCATGATACATGGGCAGTCTAAAATGCTGCCCTGCTACCTATAAAGACAGTATTTTGGTTTTAGTGAAGTCAGAGAACCCAAGTTTTAAACAACACTTTCTCTTATATTATAGAAAATTATTCTATAAAGTAGGTAGCTTAAAACATATGTTCTCTGACTACACTAAAACCAAAATACTGTCTTTTTACTTAGTACGGTAGGAAAAACGTCGCACGTCTACCGCATGTGCAAATTCAATAGTCGTTTTCCTGGTTATATTTTGAACGTAATCTTCTCCTGTGTGATTAACTGAATATAAAAAGAATCAAACGGTACTTCAACATTTGGCAGACAGAGGTCGTGTTGATGTTGTAATTTGGGAGTTGAAGTCGCCCGGCGACATGACGTCATATGACATCATTGTGACATACCACCGGAGTGAGTCAATAGCATTCGAGAAATAACCGCTACTCTAATACTGGCGTTATTCATTGTCCCCATACACAAATAGGTGTTTCAGCATAATAATATTTATGGCGAGCCGTGTGCATTGGGCGGCTCGCCTAGATACGTGTATGGAGCTTACGTCACAATAACGTCATGTCGTCGGTTGACTTCATGTCACAAGCTCCAACATAGGGCTGCAGAGCCTGAATCTATCCACTGCTAGATGAAGGCCTCTTCAAGCTGCTTCCACTTCTCTCGGTCCTGTGCATTGCGTTGCCACGTTCTTCCGCAGATTATTTCAACGATCCAGCGGCTTCAAGGTCTACCTTGCGGACGTTTTGTACTTCTCGGATACCACTGGATGACTAGATTTGTCAAACGATTGTTTCTTTTTCGAGCTATGTGTCCAGCCCATCTCCATTTAAAGCTCTTAATAAACTCTATTACATCGCAAACCCTTGTCTTTTTAAAATTTATAATACATGTCTAATATCTGTAATAAGGGAAGAACAGTATACCGCATAGAAATTATGTTATTGTCTGAAGAATAAAAGTACTTGGATTATTAAAATTGTTAAATGTCTTGCGGTATTCCTGGAAATTATAATTTGCATTAAAATGCATTGATTGCAATTCATTTGGGGGTCTGTATAAAGACTAGTAACGCCACTGCGTCTTTCTCTGTTTTGCATTGTAAAGCTTATCGCTTGCTAAGCAAGCGAATTAATTGGCTACACGCCTTTAAAACAGCCCGCCGTTATAGTTTTATGATGATGGCCCGCCATGATGAAACACCCATCAATAATATCGTCGTAAAATATGTTTATTTATTAACTTCCCCGGAATAAAATAACTCACGTTGCACAAATAAAATTAATGTACCGAGTCGTTAAATTTTTGATGGCAACATTAAAATTTAAGTTTAACTGCTACAAAATGTAACTTAGAGCCTTTTTATAAAATATTACAATATTTTAATGTCGAAAATATAGAAGACAACTTTTTAGGTACAGTTCGGTTATGAGTAGGGAATCCAATCCCGAGCCAAAATTGTGATCCCGGGATTTCGGGATTACAATTTGACAATCCCGGGATCCCGGGACTGGTCCCGGGATTGGCATTTTTTCCATTGTTAATATAAAAAAAATATATTTACAAATAACGTTGATAAAATCGGTCAAAAATAAATCTAGTATAATTTATACTATTTAAGACATTTATTGTTAATATTGTATACCTTCAATCTTGGAAATACACAAGTTTAATGGAGTAAATAATATTGTAATATAAATAATAATGTGAATTTAATAGGAGATTGCTGTAGCTGATAGTAAAGACTTAATGAATGGATTAGCGAGATTTAAAATAGTTAAGCAAATAATCATGGCGTACTTATGGCCTTTCCGCTTCATAGATCTAATTAGTCAGCCAAATATGAAACTGCCGTAAAACGTATGATATCATGGTGGAATTACTTTGTTAAAAGTGCAAAGCATTGTTTTTTTCCAATCTTTCCATTTTTAATAATTTATGTGAAAAAATAAAATGAATCGGCAACCTACACATGGGTATAAATCAAACTTCATTCAAACTCAGTTTATTTCTAATGTAGTTATTTTTATTAAAAGTATTTTTCTGTTATATTTTCGCTTTTATTTTATTTTCCATAAAAATGATAAAAAAATCAATCCCGAAATCCCGGGATTATGTTTATCAATCCCGGGATTCATAGGTATCGAAAATAGCTCGGGATCCCGGGATTGGATTCCCTAGTTATGAGGAATACAGCGGAAAACACAATTTGAAAATAACCGATATACTGGATTATTTGTTAGGTTAACCTAACCAAACCTAACCTAACCTAACCTAAACTAACCCAAACTAACAAATAATCCAGTATATCGGGTATTTTCAAAATGTGTTTTCCGCTATATTCCTCATAACCGAACTGTACCCTTTTTTATACAACACGGGTTGTTAAGGTTGTACCTCAGTTGAGGCACGGTCTAAAAAGATTGTGGCTAGGCGATGCGCGGATTGCGGGTCGCGGATACAAATGACGCATGCCAAACGAAATATAATTTGTCATATAAATCCGACATACGTCCATTTAATGTTATGTTTATTGTGCTATTACTAATAATAATAATATATTCATTGACAAATTTTCTTTTTCAAGTAAATGGGTAACGTTTTTTAGTCATCTTTACACGACTTAAGAATTAATTCCCCCGTCGCCATCACAAAACAAATTTACGTGTTCACGGTCGACTTTCACTCTCCGATTGCCAGCGAGTCCAAAATTTTGTCACACCTATAGTTGAAAATTATTTGCCGTTTCACTGAAGTACCGTCATTTTTCGAGTCGCGATACGTTTTTATAATAGTCAAGCAATCAAAAATCTTCGCCCACAGTCATGTAAACAAGCATTTTAATCAGACGAGCGCACAGAAAAATGGTTTTGGAGGGGTCCATTTCGAAAAAAACATCCATAATAATTTATTAGGTACCTACTTATTGATTTTTAATGCGGTTGGTTGGGGGGCAGGTAACCAAAATCTAGCAGGTGTAACTGACTTCTACATTTATCTCGCTTACTATATAAAACTTCTCGACGCTTCAATCGTAGATGAGGAAATTTTCCGACTACATTCCCCATACTCAGACACCCCGTACTTTGAGTCTAGAAATAAACAACTGGTCTGCAAGTACGACGAAGGGTGCTTATATAAGAGTTATTGCAAGAAGTTATCGAATTCACGGGGCCCAGCGGTCATAAATATTAGGATTGTTAATGTCCGGTTGCGTCGTCTGCGTGCTATTTTGTCGTTTAGGCATCAGAATATTTATAAGTGCCTCGATTATAGAAACCTTTGAGTGTTGATAAAATCAATATTTATAATATTTTTGAATGAAATTCGCAAAAAAATTAAAATTACAATAAGAAGCGACAGAAAAAGAAGTTGCATGATTAATTGAATATATTTAATGACTAATAGTTCCAAAGTACTGAAACAATTCACTAATTAGCTTTGGGAAGAGTAAAGGCTTATTAATGTAAGCGGCTCGAGTTATTTATTTGCGGACTTTACTTCGCTAAAGTCAACGGCATCTCCAACTCGCCGTACTATACGAAAACTTTCTGTTCTTGCACTTTGAACATCAGCTGATGTTATTGTAGTTGATTTAATGAACCTATGTATCAAGTAACAGCTGGTTACTTGTAGGTTTCGCGGCGATAGTTGAGCTAGGAGTTGGGTGAAGGATGTTGAAATAATTGAGAGATATTTCATCCTTGTAAAAACTTGTAAGTATCAAAATACGACATCTGTCTATACCAAAATATGATTCCTTCAAAAATAGATACTTTGAGTGTAGAATGTATATGAGAAAATATAATTTTAATTGTTCAATTATTTGGTTTGAGATGCCATTATGGTGGATATTATACTCAATTACAAACCTGAATAAGCCAGTACAATCGGCAGGTTCAGTAGCTCTTTTATCTGAGTCTAACAAAATACGACTGTCTATTACCAAATTATATCATCTGCTCCCTGGGTTTCTGTAATCTGCTTTGAGATGGTGGTTGACAACGATAATTGCTTGACTGATAAAACAAGTGAATGCCGTTGAACTGAGCACCCGAGAGAGCGAATAGACATATGAATCCAAAGAGGTAACGCAGTCGCTGTTTTATCCTCTTGATTAGGGCTTGATTAGAACTATGTTCGATACCTATGAATCCCGGGATTGGTACACATAATCCCAAAACTTTCGGGATTGATTTTTTATCAATTTTTATGGAAAATAAAATAAAAACGAAAATATAACAGAAAAAAATAATTACTTTTAATAACAAATAACTACATTAGTAATAAGCTGAGTTTGGATGAAGTGTGATTTATTACCCGTGTGTAAGTTGCCAATTCATTTTATTTTTTCACATAAATTAATAAAAATGAGAAAGATTGGAAAAAAACAATGCTTCGCACTATTAACAAAGTAATTCCACCGTGATCTCATACGTTTTACGGCAGTTTCATATTTGGCTGACTAATTAGATTTATGAAGCGGAAAAGCCATACACCATGATTTGCTTTACTATTTTAAATCTCGCTAACTTATTCATAAGTCTTTACTATCAGTAAACACTAAACACAATATTGATTTTACGAAATTTTATAAATGAAAATCGTTTAGATTTGTAAATAAATAGTTTAACATAAATTAAAAATTCCACATAATATGAACGATGCAGGTAACATCCGTAAAGTGAATTTGAGAAATAGAATAAATAAATCAAGAAACATTTAGTTAGACGTTTCAGCCATTTACACCTAAGCTGTCTTCTTTTTATAGAAAGTAAACTATTGCGCACTACCAGAAAATGCTATTCTAGAGATTACTTCAGGCGTATTATTCAGAATAATGTTTAAATTAATTTAAAATCTTTAATTTTTTCAACACAATTTAATTGAAATTTAATTTAATTTGTTATCTTTTCATAAATAAATAAAACTGTTTTACTTTCACATTATTATTTATATAACAATATTATTAACTCTATTAAAACCTATGTATTTCCAAGATTGAACGTACACAATATTAACAATAAAAATCTTAAGTAGTATAAAATATACTAGATTTATTTTTGACCGATTTTATTAATGTTATTTGTATATTATATAAAAATTTAATATTAACTATGGAAAAAATGCTAATCCCGGGACCAGTTCGGGGATCCCGGGATTGTCAAATTATAATACCGAAATCCCGGGATAAAATTTTTGGCTCGGGATTGGATTCCCTACTCTTGATGTATCCAGGGGACTGGAGGAGATATTTTATAATATACTTGGGGCAACCTAGGATATCAATTGTTTAAATTGATTTATAATATTATATAAGCACGTATTATCATTTAATTTAATACTTTTTTTTAATTTTTTACCTATTTATTAATTCTCAATGTAATTCTCCACGCAATAATAAAGACGAAAATCTGTCAATACCTCCACTCTGTGGAGGCCCATATGATTCTATTAGGATCGGACATAGTCGAAGAATAATATAATTAGTAATAAAATAAAATAGTGTGTTTAATAATTAATTGTTTGAATAAGCGTTTAAATATCTAGTAGAACTCCATGATACTGGTTGTAAAAAATAGATGAAAATAAGTATATTATGGTGCGAGTAAGTAAGCATTCGGTACGCTTATATCTCCGCTCTATGCGTTAGAGTAAAATATAAATTTTACCGCTGGATTAAATATTTTTTGTAAACGTAGCCGGTAAACATGGATTTGACTGATTACATTTATTTAAAAACTGCGAGCACGCGTTGCTGAAATTTATTGTTTTTGTGTTAAATATAAAGTTAGTGGTAATAATAATAACAATTGGGTTACTTTGTTTTGTTTAAATTTGTTAGCCATACTGAGAAGCAACATGATAGTAAGTACGTTTCATAATTGAGTTGAAAAAATAAAATCGATGTTCTACTGTGCGTTATACGCAAGAAACGTGGCTTCATTTTGCCAAACAATATGCGCTCTCTATATATCATTACTCTGAGGTAATATCTGAGGTGTTTTCTGTGTCTGAATGATATATTCTCGAATCTTGTGAAGTATTCATTGAATAAAAGAAATGGTTTATTAAAATTCATCCGATACAAAGGTTTTTAATTATATAGCTCACATATAACAGGGTTAGCTGTAGTAAAAAGTTATTTTATTCTTTTTAAACTGCGAAATTACAAGACGCTGCTTCATAAATAATTCCTGTTATTTTAGTTCCAATTTTAAAACAATGTACCGACTGGATAGGTACAGCATATTAGAACAATTTGTTTCTAGTATATGTATTTGAAAATTATCAAGAAACACAAAAGTTTTCTTGTATAAAACACCGCTTTAAACAGAATTGTGTTACGATTCAGAAACTGTAATTCCCAGACACTACATGTATTTGAACGCAGAATCATGTGAAAGATTTTTAGAGGATCTAATCTGAGTTATAAAAATATTGGGTTCTACTACGATGATCTCATTCTTTTAGCTGACGACTTACTAAGGAAGAAGAATTTGTTTCGTAGCACAACAAATCATCCCCCAAAAAAGTGAATATATTTTATTAATAAGTAAATTATTATGATTAAAAAAAAATATTAGTAGGTACAGATAACAATAAAATAATATTATTTTATTAACATATAAGTATCTATATAATAAATTATATAGACACATATTATTATGTAGATAATTGCAATTGATTGATTTTGAGCAAGAATAATGTCAAAAAGCGACTCTAAATTAGATAAGCAAACACGCAACTCCTCGGCTATCATTTGTCATCTGTGATCATTTCCACGAGCGTTGCAAAACCTAATAAGCAACATATACAAAGATCTCAATATTAAAGAGATTTATTGACGGTATTAGTCAAAGATATTGGCCCTAAATTGAAATCCAAAATGGTGACAACTTTCGTATTCTAATAGTGTTGCTAATTGTACTATAATTAATTATGCAAACACTGGAATTATTGGTAGTATTTGCCTGTGTGTCCGCAATAACTATTTTAGAAATCGGGACCATTAGTTCTTTGTTCTCACAAGACAAAAAATCACAGGAACTAGAACCCCCGCTACAGCCCCTTCGGAGATGATTACCAACTTTATATTTTGCGATACACAGTTTGGCAGCCACTGGTTTAGTAGATAAGAGTGTCTCCAACGTCTTTGCACCTGACCTAGTTTTAAAGATCATTATTAAATACTTACCGTGTTGATTACAAAGATAATCCGGTTGATAATAGGGAAAATCCCGAAAGAGCCACCGGCAGTGGATTCATGATGACTTTTTAAAATCTTTATTATAAACTTCTGTTATACAGTGAACACTTTCAGCGAGTGTTGCTGTCAAAGGCAATAAAATGTACATCGCGGAAAATTTCCATTTGATGTTTTCCAGAAACCCACTTGAATATTAAAGCTTCTTAAACCGGTCTTTGTTCCGAATTGGCTCACAAAGATATTAAAAGGGAAACACACTTTCCTGTTTCCTCTCTAAAACAAGGTCTAAGGAAAAAAGACGAAAATCCATTTGTAGCAGTAATCGACTTAAAGTTAACTACTTAGGAAGGATTAAAGGAGGTAATATTTTGTATCTGAGAACCAGTATATCTTATGTAAAAAAATAACACTGTTGGAAAATTAACTTTGAACTGTCTATATTCTCTACAAAAATTTGAATATTATTATGTCATTGTGATGCCATGTTTATTTCTGGTTTTCTGTGTATAAGATATACTACGGCTAAAAAAGAGTATATAAACGTAATTAAGAATAAAGTCATATTTATTTATATAAACTCTGGTTATAACATTTATTATATATAACATTTTTCCCTAAGATATAGCAAACTCATTATTTTCTACTGTTAATATTATTTTTATTATTAGACCATATCTGATCTTAATGAGATCGTGTAGGCCTTCACAGAGTACAGGTTTGCATAAAAAGATATTTGCTTTTACGAAAAATGGATGTTTGACATTTGCTCAACCTATTAGGTCCATACTCTGACTCCAAACACAAATTGAAAAATAATACGTATATTTTCCAGATAAAGATCGAAGTTTTAAAATAAGGTCTCGAAACAGTTCAAACCAGTCAAGTATATATTTTTGTTTTTATTTTTGGCGCATCGTATTGGCGGCAATGGTAAAATGGGCAGTAGACCACTCTGTAGGTGCGTTACGTGCAGATTCTTACCATCACCTCCAGTTTTACGATTATTAAAAATATTACATTAGTGTAATTTTAGTCATATTATTAAAGTATATCAAAATCTTTAAAAAAATGTATTTCATACAGATTGAATAGGTAGAGAATATTACACAAAGTATCACAAAATTATTCTGCAACTAACATCAAATATAGATCTATAACAAAGACACTCAAACTGCTACGTACATGTATATAAAAAAAAATCGCTTATAAATTATTAAGTGTCATCATTATTATCTCCAATAAAATTATTTTTAGTTCATTCTAGGGAAGAAGTACATTGCTGTTTTATTATGTACGCTAGTAGTTGGAGTTATTGTGGGGGCCTCAAAATAAGCCAGTGGCTCGGGCCTCCACGTCTCTAAGCCACTTCTATTATAGGGATATTATGCACACTACACGATCGGACGTGTCTTCGTCAAACCAAAATAAATATATTTATTTCTAATACAACGAACAGTTCTCTATATCGTGGAATTGGGGTAAGTGTAGGATAAAAGATCCTCACAATCACACTCTGTACGAAATTGTACAATTATTTATGTATACAAAAAGTAACAGATTGGTCGAGCGCTAATTCTGACTTGCCCCGTTCTTGCACCTTTCCCGAGCATATGTTTTATTCATGATACTGTGTGTTCTTCTGTTTACTTCATTTCGATTCACTAATTTGACGCCATGTTCAACTGATGTAGTTAAGCTGACAAAAGATGAACTACAACTGCTAGGTACCAGTCAAATTTAAGAGAGTAAAACAAGTGAATAGCGATTTTCGCTTGAACGTCAAGCATATACATAGGTTTGAAAAATAGCGTGTGCAATTTAGTAAGTGAAAGTATTTTTAACATGCAACCCATGGTTTTTTAGTCGGATCCTCTCCACCACATGCCAGTGGCGAAGAGTGTATGTAGGCTGTTAAGATCTGACATAAATAGTGCATACTAAGCTTTGTCAGTCAAACGTATTTGTTTCAATTGCACTAAAACTACAAGGACTTTAGAATATGGGTCGCAACTTCCGGAGCAGTCGCAAGGTGATTTCTAGAGTGTCGCCAACTATTCTTAAATTGAATCTAATGGAAGTAACATTTTTATACACTGCGAATAGTACAGAAAATAGCCTTATTCACGTTGCTTATTAACATTTATAAATATGTATGTAGTTGTACAATAGGTACTTAAAAAATACATATTGTCGTTTATCATTATTTATGACGTGATTAATCTTTTATGCTGAAAATCACGGTAATTATTTATTTATTTAAAAACAACAAAATATTGTGGAAAAATAAATCAAAATTCAGGACGTTCACAACATGAGAGTTACATTAAAATAAATATTACCCTCCTCACAAGAGAATAGAAGAAAAAATAAGAAAACATAAATGATTTTACACAGTAAAATAAAGTTACAAAATTAAAATACAGATCACATCACTAAAAATGTCTATGTCTTTGGGTAGCGCATTGACTAGTCTTGCACTCTTCGCTAATGGTGCCTAATGGCGGAATAATTATAAACTACCTACCGTAATTTAAACTTTAAACGAAAAATGTTAGGTGGCTGTGTGAGAAACTTTATAAATGATTTTATATCTGATAAAACTGGTTTGACGACAACTATTAATTATATGTGAAATCTTTCTTGCATGCTAACTTGTCCATTGATTTCTTTTGCTGTCATTTTGTGTTGTTCTGCATTACTTATAGGTAAATCATTCTACAGTGGCACTATAGGCGTTTAGCGTATGTATTGGAATAATTGTTTATCACAATGCCTGATTTATTGCTAATAAACAAAACCATTACAACTGCAAGTCGCTTTTTCCGTACCCATGGTGCCACTGTAGAATGATTTACCTATCATCAAACCAAAAAACGATTTAGATAAACATTAATAAATGGGAGAAATAAAAGGCAGTGGTGGAGGTCTTCATCAAGCAGTGATTTAATCGCCGTTGATGATTACGTATACTATGTTAGTATTTTACAATAGACCAAAATTTTGTTTAAATATTACATACTTACCCATTAAGAAGTTCATGTTTCTTGATTGGAGCTATATTATCACAGTGTATTTCCCAAGGAAAACACAATAATCTTTTTAAGCCAACATTGGAAAAAGATATGAACCTTGTTTTCATATTTTCGGTAACAATGTAAGATGTGTTTAAAATTTCAATGTAAAAATATGCTAAATTTGTAGTAGGAACAAGTGTTTTGTGATTAATAATTATTTATTACGTAGGCATATCAGAGTGGGGAATAATGTAATCCGATACAATTTTCATACGATTTTTTTATACTACTAGAAAATAATTACAAGATAAAAAGAACTTTTGATATACAACGTTTTTAAACTTTCTGTATAATTATTATGTTCAATATGCTCAAACTTGTACTTAATATGAAGTAAATAAAAAACAAACAAATATAGAAAACTGAAATGTCACATTGACATTTCATTTTGATTTCCATAGTAACGCATGTATATATTAATAATTTAGTTGCTAGGACCACCTCCTTAGCAACCAATGATAGTCTTTTACTTTTTACGCATTTTTCTGAAATGAATTCAATTCTACATAAAGATGGCTAAAAGTATTAAAAGAATGCATGGGCATCGTGTTTTGATATATTCTAAAAGTTTCAAATGTCTAGCTAATCGGAAAGTTAGTTAAAAATCGATTGCAAGATTTGTACTGGACAAACAACCACCGGACAAGAATAAGAGCTAATAAAAACGTTGTAAAATCTTTAAAAAATATAAATTTATAAATTTAGAGTATAAAACAAAGAATGCGTTTGGGTCGGGTCTACTTTACAGCCCAATTTTAAATAGGTACCTACATTATTTTAAAGTAAAAACGAAGAAATTGATGAAAATAGTTTTGCTTGTATACGCCAATACACTTGCATGGATTTACTTGCACCAATAGTGTGTATTTAAAACTATCGCAAAAATAACAGTTTACACGTAATAGTGCTGATTGTCTCGCCAATCTCATTCTTCAATAGTAAGCGAGACGCGGTGTTGTCATTTTATGGTACTATCTGACAGGTCGTGAAAATCGCTTATCCTCAAAATGAGTCTCTGTGCCGTGTAGTTTGTTTTTTTTTACCGCCAGGTTCGCTACCATCGTTCTTATGCGCATGCGCAGATATTGTCCAATTGTCGTGTGAAAATTTAAAAGCTTCTGAACTTTTTTGATTCATGCATGCAATCTTGCAGTTTGCACGATATCCACGGCTGTACATATATGACGGGTGGTGGTGGGCACTTTAACGTAATACGTATCTACACGTGCATTTTTAGTTGTGGCCGCGATAATACGTACTATCAGCAGTAAATCCATGCAAGTGTAAACGAGGTATTTGTTCCCCAAATAAATGATATAGTTATGCATTATAATATATGACCTTTGAGTCTGTGAGAATTTAGACGCTGTGTCAAAATTCGTTAATGGATGATTTTTCCAGTTAGTATTTAATAAAAATATAACAATTTAATGATACTTTTCATCGACTGAACTTTACATTTTTTAAACTTGATATTATACCTAACTGAAAACTGATTTTCAGTCTCTCTTCAGAAGGTTTTGTAATATTTATGGTCTATTGGCCTAAGTATTTGCTACCCGAAAAATTAATTGATTGAATAATTGAAAAGCAATTATTTTACATTTTTAAATTAATCCAACGGATGAATGAATGAATGTGTTGGTTTTGTGATGCTGTCTACCAAACAGTTATATAGGTCTTGGCCTCCCTCAATAAACGCCTCTATTCTTCTATATCTGCCGCAAATTGATATAGCCTCATGGATGCTGTGTCCTTTTTCATACAGTTCAATTACGTCAGTTTAGTCAACATAACCCTACTTAAACTTTTTGATATATAATTATGGGGATTAAATGGGTGGTTAAATATTTTTCATCATTCATAATAATATATTATAGGCATCATTCTACGATGTATACAAGTTTATGATCGTAAATGGTATGGAAGATTCTTCTCAATATCTTCCTATCAAAGATATTCAGTTTTCTCTAACTTTGTTTACTCAGTATTAATTATGATCCGTAGGGGTATATGGGGTTGATAAAAGTTTGTATCGATTTATTTGAGAAAATTATTGTCACCAAAACCACTGTGGAATCAGTGTGATTGTTCTACTAACATCTTGAGCTATCCAATGTCCCTATATAAAATGCGTAGTGTATTAATTAACTGTGTTAGGATTTCAGAAGCCTATCTCGCAGGCATGTATTGTGTCTTGGCTTGATTGATCTGGTGCGGTATTTTCTTGGCAGCTTTTACGACTGCTATAAATTCATTTTTTATGCCCGGTTCTAATCTAGTTAATATAAAAATAATATTACTGTCAGCATGTCCAAGAACTTGCATGGCTTTTTTGTACATAATTGATGTTTAAAAAGGTAAACAGTGTTGTGTTACCACCCAGGAATGAAACAAATAAAAATTTATTGATTAACTATTTATTAGTTGAATAAAAAAATAGTTAATTAAAAATTATTAGCAAGTTCAAGTAAGTTACAACAAAAAATCTTGGAGTGATCCGTGACGTCGATTAGTAATTAAAGTAATACCTACATTGATTTAAAATACAAAAGCCGATCGCCAATAGTAGCTCAATTTGGAAAGCGCTTCAGTGAGTATTAAAAGCCATTAGTTAAAATTTCTCGCAATTAAATATGGCGCCTTTAGTATAGTGGTCTATGTTCATGGGCGCGACAACCGAGAGATGCAGGTTCGATTCCTGCGGGGTGTCTTACTTTTTTCAAAAAGATTTTTTCTATTGGTAATAACATATACAAGAACAAGTGTTTTCAAAATTATGTAAGTATGTACATATTATTAAGGAAAATGGAATAACAGTTAGCTACCTATCATACTGTCTGACAACAAGATTTCGTTGATAACCGGAAGTAGGTGTAGTCGACTAAATAGGAGGGGCTTGTTAGTTCACAGTTTTAACACGTGGAGAAGAAGTTCTTGTTTGACAGTAGTGATATAATTAAACAGTTTTAATATTACCATATGATACTCGTATCTTTAAAAGACGGTACAACGCGGCGTGGCGCGGACTACGCAAAAGGATGCTTATGAGCCAAATAATTAGGAACATTAAGCCCCGCAACCACTGTAGATGAGGATCCAACCAGTGCTTAAAACTGCAGGCCAGGTGTTTATCGATAGACTCAAATCATGCAGTATTTTGGCATGGAGAATGTACGTGGGAAAGTGTAGGGTATAATATGGTGAAAAAAATGAGGTGCTGTAAGTAATATACCAGTTGAATTAGGACGGAAGTAATTGGCACTACGTAATTGTGGATAATTTTCGAAATGTACCTATTGCCCCATATCATTTTTTTCTGTGTGCGTTCCTGTAC
This sequence comes from Rhyacophila brunnea, assembly GCA_022495005.1. Classification (NCBI taxonomy): domain Eukaryota; kingdom Metazoa; phylum Arthropoda; class Insecta; order Trichoptera; family Rhyacophilidae; genus Rhyacophila; species Rhyacophila brunnea. Next base: position 619,806 of record JAGYXB010002002.1, read on the forward strand.
CATAATGCACGTATCTGGAAGCTTGTACGTGTATCTAACTTCACCGTGAAATGTTGTACCGGAAATATATGGCCGCATGTTAAATATTAAATATTAATCCAACCGTCCAACCTCTTTGGGTCGTATAGTACTGAGATACTATTCATGCCTAAACAAAACATGGCTCTAGTCGGTTTACACTTTAAAGGAAGCCAGTAGCAAACAAATTTTGAAAATAGCCGATATACAGGATTATTTGTTAAGTTACATAAGGTAAGGTTTTCATTCTTGAATAATTAATGAATTTTGCCAAAATCAGCTATGAAAATTAAATTTATGTTCATATTGAATCTAATAAAATTGGAGACCGTTTAGTATACGGTCATCTCTTTCTGATAAGAAAGCTTACGGTGAACCGGGTGAACTGTGTCACGGTGAAATATTTTACGTACAATGTACATGTCACCACTTTTACGTAGGTGCTTACGAGTTGTTCAATTAATGATGTTAACTGTAATTTCTTGGTGGTTATGCTATGTTTTCATTATTGAATTTTGCCAAAATCAGCTATGAAAATTGAATTCATTTGTTCATATTATTGAATTTAATAAAATTGGAGACCGTATAGTATACGGTCATTTCTTTCCGATAAGACAGTTCACGGCGGACTGTCCCACGGTACAATTTACATGTAACCCCAAAATGCCACCGAATTCACGGCTTAGACTTTCTTGACCGGAGTTAATGTCAGGCATATTATAGTAAAGTTTATGGTATTGATTTGCCATAGGCTGGGCCAAAAACCTGTCTATCGGGTTGATGAAATACATTCATTAAAAATATTACTGAAGGAAAAAGCTTCAATAAGGCTTTATTGAGTAGCAAAACATGTATAAATCTTACTTATGAATGCCATCAGTACTGAAACTAAAATTAAATATTCAAAGCAGCCCTTGGCCTATGTCAGAGCTTTTTGATTTTAATCTAGTCTCTTTTAGTATGACAAAAAGACCCATGTGAAAATGGCACCCGATCGTCTGGGGGTTGACGTCTCGACAGCCCTTGGACTTAGAACGTAACGAATGCACAAAATCCCACCCCTTTGTTGAAACTGAAGGATAAATAAGCCGTTTTATCGCACTAGTCATACTAACTACCTATGCGAATAGAACTGAAGAATTAGTAAAGAGGGTGAGTGGTATTATGGTACCTACTATTACATATATAATATTATTATTTTATATTTAAGCTGTATGAAGAAATATTTGATAGTTTCCTACTACAATAATCAGTGACGTCACTAGGAAAAGTACCACCCCTAAGGGCGGACGTGCTCAGCGTGGGTCAGAATAGAGCTTTTTTTTTTATTTTCAAAGCATGATCCTGGACATTCCTTAAACGTTGTAGATAATCTATTTATATAATTTTGAAGCCTTATTAATTATCCTTTATATTTATTTTAAATATTTGATGACTGCATAAAGTATTTTTATTACATAAAATAGTATTCTTTTAAATCTCTCGCTCTAATGTTTTAGAATATAGTCATATTTCAGTACATACATGTCCAGTGGTGTTAAGATTTTTTACATTTATTAATTTTTAAACGCATTTATTAAACCATCAGTATAATTTATATCGACATTATTATAGTGAAATATTATATTGATAATCTCTGTGATCCCAAATTTGACAAGAATTAGGCATTTTATTATTCAAAAAATGGGCAAGATTAACACATTTGAAGATAATTTTAAAGATACTCATTATAAGCTATGTCTTTGACCATTCAAGTGTGATAAACATCCTACGAATAATGATTGCTTTTGCGAAATACTTAAAATAGAAAAGTTTACTAACCGAAGCGCTCGATCCGGTCCATTTTGAGTCCTGATTTTTATGTGTTTCATGGTGAGGTATAAATATCTTAAGCTGCTTATAAAATTCTCTGCAATATTGTGTCAGTAGTATTATCTTATCTCACTGTGATATTACGATTTAGAATCCACTAGACTTGTGAGATTGAAAAATTTGTTTTTAAGGAGAATTTTCATATTTGTTTTGTCTAAAAATAGCCAATAACTAGTATACTTAAATAAATACAGAAAGTGAGGCCAGGCCATTCGCCAACGACCATACCATGTTGAAAGCACCGGTTCTCGTCCGATCACCGAAGTTAAGCAACATTGGGCGCGGATAGTACTTGGATGGGTGACCGCTTGGGAACACCGCGTGCCGTTGGCTTTTATTTTATGGAAGTTTTCCAAAAAAAAATCATATTTGTTTTGCCTAAAAATAGAAAATGACAGGTTTAAATAAATACAGAAATAAAGGCACTTGCCAGCGACCATACCATGTTGAAAGCACCGGTTCTCGTCCGATCACCGAAGTTAAGAGCCTGTCCACATGGCGCGTTTTTACGCGCGAGTGACAAATCGCGCGTTCTCCAGGTACAGGTGACCCAATTTAGCTGTCCACAAGCGCTCGCGCGTGACGACTCTCGCGCGGAATGCGCCGGACAGACGCCAGACTCTCGACCTCACGCGTGTTGTGCGCGAGTCGAGGTACTATGCCGCCAATTATGAACGTGCAAACGTGCGCGGAAGTGATTTGTCGGCTTGTTTTAAAATATACATTATTTTTTTTCACAATGGAGCGTGAATACTTCGATACAGAATTATTTATTGATGAAATGGAAATAAAGGAAGGCTATATCGGACATGAAATCTTCTGATTATTTTAATAGAAATATAAAACGCACAAGCTGGGCAGAGCTCGTAGAAAATTTTGTCAACCTGGTGATTCGGAAGAACAAAAAAAATTCTAGGTGAGTGAAAAACTTTATTTAGAAAAATTTAGGTGCTCTATCATTGAATTATAGTTAGTGATATAGTTATAGTAACTCTCAGTACCTAGAGCTGTATTTCAATTAAATTTACTTATTATTATAATTCTTAATATTATTATTATTATTAAAATAACAGTTTGTTCAATAAATTGGTGAGTGTATTTTTTACTTGTTATTTAAGTAGGCTTGGTAGATATATATATAAATATCCTAGATTTTTGGACCGAATAGCCTAAAATATTTACACGATGACCCTTTTTAAAAAAAAAATGGTGACCGCTGCATTAGATCATCTTGTATGACCATTGACGGTGCGCAAGCCACAGTTTCCTTGGTTTCCATGTTGAATACTGAGCGTAAAGCATTTTTGCTACTCGCGCGTAAAACGCGTCATGTGGGCGCAATGCATTTTTGGTACTCGCGCGTAAAACGCGCCATGTGAACAGGCTCTAAGCAATATTGGGCGCGGATAGTACATGTATGGGTGACCGCTTGGGAACACCTCGTGCCGTTGGCTTTCTTTTTGTGGTAATTTTAAATGAATTTTTATATCTGTTGTGTCTAAAAATAGCCGCTACCTGGTATGAATAAATAACGACCATTGAAAGTATTCGTCCCTTAATTTGTCGTCTTTTACGATGTGCCGCCTCTATACAACGCATGACCCACCAATCCTCACGGGACGACTCATCTATCCATTTTAGATGTTTGTTAAATTAGGTATATTTAAGATGACTATAAATCACTTAAAATTAGTAACTAAACATGCCAGTGACCAGAGTTGCCAACTGCCATAGCCAAAAAATTTCCTGATGTTGCAAGAAAATAATGTTTATTATTATTAACAAAAATATCTAGGAATTTAAACAAAATAAGTCATTGTTTAACAAGATAATATATAATATTATGTTGAAGGAGAATAATTAATTGTTTTGCAACTAATAAATGTCTATGTTATACAACCAAAGGTCCTAAAATCCTGTATGAAATTATTTGGTACGGGTAAATAATAGATTGTCATCTGCATTTTCGAAAGTGGAAAGATGCTGTCACTTTGTTTCTTTGTATGGTTTTTCGTCTGGATTCGGGACTAAAAATAGCACACCGGAATTATGATCAGAAACGACGAGTTTTATTTGCGTTAATATCTACTAGGTTACTACATTTTATATATTTTTTTTACGGAGGACGAAATGTATGTGTTTACGATTTGGCTGTTTGAGCGTTCTGTCGTGCCAAAAAAAACGGCCGCTTACAAAGCGATACCAATGCGGCGTTGCCAATCTGACATTTTGCCGCCAACCATGTACAACGTTGCCGATTTATGATTATTTATTTTCGTAATCAACTCTTACTATTTGTTGGCTTGGTACCGATTAAGGCTTCTCCAGATTCACAGAGACATCCCCAAATGGGGACCGTTTGGGAGTGTAACAATATGTATAATAGGCCAGCATATCGATTTTCAAGCAAACCATAATCATATTTTAGCTTTTTTGTGAGAAATTTTAATCTGTTTGCGGTGTCAAAAACCCTAGATTTAGCTCCATACACCAGTTGAGTATTTTATAAGTTAGACATTATTATTTGAAAAAATGTTAGATTTCTCCAAAAAATGTTGGTTAGGTTTAAGGGCAGAACTTTGTCTAAGGGCGCCACTGAGTCGCGAATATAATGAATGAGATAACAATTTAAATGTTGTTACAATTTATTTGTAAATTTGCAGAATTCATTCATTATTATTTTATACAATATAATATCAAGCACGTAATTAATGATGAAATTTTAATTGTGTTATATTAATGAGTTAAATTTATTATTACTCGATTTACGTATATTGAAAGCATCTGTTTTTCACAGCCACTATTGGCCGCCAGCTCCTCATCCTACTTTTTTTTACGCAGACCCCGACGTCATTTCATTGCCAGTTGAAAAAGATTTACGGTCGAAGATTTTTTGCGGTTGCCACACCGTAAAATTTACATGGCGATCTTTTTATTTGTTGCCAGACAAAGTTTTTTTTCCTCGCGCCTTCTTCTTCTTCCTTCGACCGCTTCGTGTGGAAATAATTGGACATTTCTCACAGCCCGGCAATATATTTCAGTCAGCACTGTGCATTTGTGACACCCCTGTTAATTTATTGTAGCCTCTTGTTTTTTCCACTTCTATTATACTTACATTTAATATGGATACTGTTCATTTTAGACAATTTTTAACATTATCCAAGGTAAATCCACTGGTTTATAAAGATCTTCTTAAATCGATCCCTTATCACGTTATATAAGTCGAAAGATGCGTTCAGAGCATTAATATACTACTGGATGAATCATATGCTTCTTAAAATGACGCCCGATTTTCAACGACTCGGCCAGTGTTAAAACTTACTGTTTTAATATCAGCGGACTTAACTCGATATAAGCTCACTTAATATTTGTCTCGAAAACGGCCTGGCAATAATTATGAGTAAGCCCGATCTAGCTTGCATCTTACTCTAACTAATGGTCAGCGCATGACGACTTGCTCTGTCCGCTCAGACATGAATTTTTGGTAGCTTGCAAACTTTGGGTTGCAGACACCCTTAGGGTCACTATTCCAAGAACGCAAATTTAGTTTTACAGCCAGGGCAATACGGGTGAAATTCGGGAATCCATTTTAACGGTCTTAACGCATTATACATACAAGGAAATATTATTAGACGATATTCGTAATATCTTCTTTTGTGGTACATTTTTAAAATGACACTTGTATGGGAACTCCTCATCTAGTAGTATATCAATGGTTCAGAGTGACACAATATAACGGCGACGAAAAAGACTTTACCTAGTGGTGGTTTAAGCATAGTTAATAATTAATAACCAATCTTTACAATTAAATTAGTAGTAATTGAGTAGGTAAGAAGCAGAGGGCCTCTTTCCATTTTTGAAATGCACAACCATCACTCTTTGAAATATTAAAATTAGTCCAAATTACATACATAATTATATTTATTTGAAACAATAGTCACTGTATCTCAGTATCATGCCCCCCACAAGGGGGTCTGACAAGACTCTAGCCTGGAGGTCTGGCGTGGCGAGTCGACCAAATAAGTGAAATAAACACACATCACAAATTTGCTCTTATAGTAATTAATAATAACTCTACTATTATTTATAATATAAAAAATAAAACCATTCTGTATTTATGTTGAATACAAAGTTAAACACCAACTTAAAGAAAATCAGTACCTAGTAAGATCTTTAAATCTCTGCTGTAAATGTATCGGAGAAACTAAATAAAACTAATTGGGAATCACATTCCCTCGAGGTGCCTGTAAATCGTGGCATACAATTAATACACTCAAGTGAGTATAATTGATTGGTATACAAAGTGAGAGAGCTTTCGCTAATTAAGCTCTGAGAAGAATCTTCGCTCGCTGCAATTAAGAATTATTATCTTGCCACTTTTGCATACGTCTGCAGTATTTCTTATGGATGGCTAGCGAGGGAAATTGCAGCTTTTAGAATGTAGATCCTTCCATATACGAAAGCAGTGATGACTTAAAATGGATTGTAGTGACTAGCGACGAAGAAACTTGCAATTTAAGGGCCCACATGCTCAGCGTAGGTCAAAATGGAGCTTTTATGGTATTTTCAGAGCATTACCCTGGACATTCCTTAAATGTTGTAGATATTCTATCTATATAATTTTGAAGCCTTATTATCCTTTATATTTATTTTAAATGTTTAAAACCATTTAAAAAAATATTTTTTTTCGGTTAGGTACATGTTCAAACACGCGCGTTAATATGATCTTACTCCCTACTTCATTTATCGTTTGTCAATTTATGGCTACGGTCCTATGTTGTAGCTTAGCCACTGGAAAATGCCAATAGAAATGGCGTATTTCAAAAAAATACTACCTTATTCTTAGGTCAATAATTATTATAAAGCAAACATTATTCGTTAGATGTTTATCACATTTAAATAGTCAAAAACATATCTTAAAATCAGTATCTTTAGAATAATCTTAAAATGTGTTAATCGTGCCCATTTTTGAATAATAAATGCCTAATTTTTGTCAAATTTGGGATCAAAAAGATTATAACATATATTTTTTTATCGTAAATATGTCACTATATCATGTTAACATTAATTGTACTAATGGTTTTGTAAACGCGTTTAAAAATTAATAAATCTAAAAAATCTTAACACCACTGCACATGGATGTACTGAAATATGACTATATTCTAAAACATTAGAGCGAGAGGTTTAAAAGAATAATATTTTATGTAATAAAAATACTTTATGCAGTCATGAAATGTTTAAAATAAATATAAATGATAATAAGGTTTCAAAATTATATAAATAGATTATCGTTTAAGGAATGTCCAGGGTTAAGCTCTGAAAATACCATAAAAGCTCAATTTTGACCTACACTTAGCATGTGGGGCGTTAATACAATCATTTTCGGTATTAATTCCTTTACTATAAAATATTTAATATTTAATGAAAAAAATGACCACCAGTCTCAGGAAATAAAAACATGAATTCAGATAGCAAGGAGAGCCTTTCTCAAAATACAACATTTCCTTAGTAATTGAGACCTTATCTTAACTCTGATACTGCGTATGGCTTACTGTTAGGTTTTCTAAATACCTTTTTTATGCTATGTATGCTTAATCAGGAGATGATTCAAAGAATTTAGGATTTCGAGATGAAGATGTATATACGCATCTTCAAAATTACATCATAAATGTTGAGATTCTCAAACTGGAAAGAACCGAAAAGTTCTGCGTAGTATCAAAACCAGAAGACTACAGAAAGAACTTCAGTCACATTATGAGAAGATAAAAATACAGCATTCACCAATTTATTATCCAGTAAACGATATATGGTAAAATGTAATAGAGAATGTTGCCGTATTTTGTCGCTTAAGAATATTTGTGATTTGTACGAATGCAGTTCTACCATTTTTTTCTGATAGCAGATAATAAAGAGAAGATCTTCTTGATGGTGGTTGATTTACGTTAGAAAATGGTACGATAAGAATAAGATTGTTGTACAATCGTAGATAGTTTAGATGTTAACAATGATCATTGAAATATTAAATATATGTTTAATTTATGGAAAAATTGAGGGTTTTTTTTAAATAAATAAATTTTTATTAGTGTTATAAGTTATTCGAAAATAGTCACCATATGCACTGCTTACTTTATATTAAGTTTTATTATTTTTCGTAAACTAGTCGAGCTAGATACTAGACTGAGCCGAACTCAATGATAACTGAAGGTCAAAAAATGTTTCAAGAAAGTGTTTTGATACCCGTGCGATGCATTATAAGATTGTTATAAAGAGTAAAGGAAGTTTTTAGAAGCACATGGAGTGCTTTATGCGGGACACAAAAAGACATATTAGCTATAGATTTCAGGAGTTCTTGAAAAGCTCTAAATCAGGGGGGGGGGGGCAAACTGTGGCCCGTCGGGTATTTTTTTGCAGCCCGCCATCATTAATTGTACTTCTGATTTAAAATAACTTTTTTCTAATTTTTTTTTTTAATATTGACGATATATTAAAATTTGAAGAATTTGTTGTTTTGTAAATGTATTATCTCAGTACCTACGTCTTCCTTGCGGCTCGTCTCATACTATGTAACCACTATTTGCTACGTTGAACATCGTGACACATTTAAATACTTTTAACTCCGCGTTGCAAGGAAAAAAATATGTGCCCATGATAAGGTAAAAAGTTTGAATGGATTTCAATTAAAACTCAAGTTATTCCTTCGACAAATATCGAATAACAACGTGGACCACTTTTCAACTTTGAAGTTGTTGAATATACCAGAATATAAATTTGAAGAATATGGTAAAATTATTAAAGGTCTGAATGACGACACAAAGATTTGGTGACTTCCAAAAAATTGAGACAAGTTTAGCAATAGTACGCGATCCATTTTCAATAGATATCGATAGTGTACCGACAGAGCTACAACTTGAGATTATATTGATCTGCAGTGTGACACTGATTTAAGAGAATTGCATCGTCGTGAAGAAATCTCCAAATTTTACAATGCCCTTAATTCAGACAAATTCGACCAACTTAAAGATTATGCAAGAAAAATGTTCGTTATTTTTGGATCAACCTATAAATGTGAACAAACATTTTTGATCATGAACCTCAATAAAAATTATTTACGATCAAATATCTCCGATGCCCATTTACAAGCAGTTTTGAGAATATCAACTACAAAATTAACACATGAATATAAAAAATGTTAAAAAATATACAACAGTGTCATTCATTTCATTATTTTGTGATAATAAATAGTGTATATCTAAAAATCGTATTTTGTTTGCGGCCCGCCGCTCATTTTGAATTTTTGAATTTGGCCGTCTATTTAAAAAATTTGCCCCCCCCCTGCTCTAAATAAATAAGCCACCACTGTATTTAACAGTAAAAAGTATAAGCAGGTAACTATTTTATCGTATGATACTTTAATTGGAAGTATGTAATGCTTAGTTCTTTGTTAATGTGTGTTTGTTGCGTAGTATTTCCTCTTTATTGCTCAATATACGATACCATCAAACAACGAAAGCTTCGATACTTCTGATATACAACAAAGAATGAAGGTAAAGACTCCCAAAGCTTATAATCCAAGCATAGATCATAGTCTGAAAGAAGAAATGCTTTTTGGCTAAAAACTTAAGCTAGTTGTCAGATGATAACACAAGCTTCCTATTATTCCGGACGGTGTATAGTAAGTTGATCAAAAATACAAAGGAAAATTTGCCGTAGCCATCACTTAAGCCAAAAAGGCAGAAAAGAATTAAAGTAAAATGAAAATTTTATCGAAACGACAATTTATTTAATTTAAAAAATAAGTAGCATTTATAGGAGATACGACATTTATTTGAAAACAATGGTACTCTATTTAAATTGAATTACAAAATTTAACATTAATTCGAAATAAATGTTGAATGATAAATACGGCAAGGGCTTCCTTATTTTCGTTTAAGTCATTCTGAATGTTTCCGGCACCTAGTTACATTTTAATATTATGATCTCGATTATTGAAAGTCGTGTTTCGTGGTATGGAGAGGTGCATGCTGGGCATAACGCGAAAGGACAAAAAGAGGAATGAGTGGATAAGGAAGCAGACAAGGGTTTGCGATGTAATAAAGTTTATTAAAAGCCTTAAATGGAGATGGGCTGGACACATAGCTCGAAGAAGAGACAATCGTTGGACAAATCTAGTCATCCAGTGGTATCCAAGAAGTACAAAACGTCTACAAGGTAGACCTTGAGGCCGCTGGATCGATGAAATGACAAAGTTCTGCGGAAGTACGTGGCAACGCAATGCACAGGACCGAGAGAAGTGGAAGCAACTTGAAGAGGCCTTCATCCAGCAGTGGATAGATTCAGGCTGATGATGATGATGATGAATTAAAGGTAATTTTGTAAGTAACCACCGTAATTAATATCGAATAATATTGAAGTTTCTAAATGACCACAAATTGATTTTTTATAGAAATATTAACATTAAGGTAAGTGCCCCCACGTCAACAATTAAAAATAATTGGAAGATATTTGGAAGCTTCGTTTAAATAATTTCAAGGAAAGATGTAAATGATATTATCATGTAATATAATATAAAAAAAAGAGCTCCTCATCAATGGCACTCAGTTCAAACAGGTGAAAAACTACATCTATCTGGGACAACAGGTGTCTATAAATGGATGTATATTTGATGAAATTATTCGCACAGTAAAGCTAGGCTGGAGCGCTTCTGGCCGCCTGAATAATGTCTTCAAAAGTGACCTTCCACTGTCCGCAAAGTGTTCAACCAGTGTGTGCTTCCTGTAATCACATATGCATGGACCGTAAGTAAAAGAAAGATCCAGAAACGGAATAATGGAGAGGTTTATGCTGGGCATAACGCGAAAGGACAAAAAGAGGAATGAATGGATAAGGAAACAGACAAGGGTTTGTGATGTGATAGAGTTCATTAAAAGCCTCAAACGGAGATGGGGTGGCACATAGCTCGAAGAAAAGACAATCGTTGGACAAATTTAGTCATCCAGTGGTATACAAGAGGTACAAAACATCCGCAAGGTAGACCTAGAGGCCGCTAGATCGATGCAATGATAAAATTCTGCGGAAGTACGTGGCAGAGAAGTGGAAGCAGATTGAAGAGGCCTTCATCCAGCAGTGGATAGATTCAGGCTGATGATGATATTTTTTTATGATAGAAAAAACATTTTGTGTTAGTAAAAATATATTAATATAATAAAAAAGTTATTTTGTTAGCACCATTGTTTGAAATTGTGAAGAAAACATCTTGTTAATACTTGCAATACTTTTATATTAGTTTTTATTAAGGTGACGCATCAGTGAAACGCCAAATAATTTTCAACTGTACGCGCGACAAAATTTTGGACTCGCTGCCATTCACTGAGAGAATGTTGACCCGGGAACACGTCACTTTGCTGCGTGATGGCGACGGGTCAATTAATTCTAAAATCGTGTAAAGATGACTAAAAACGTTACCCATTTACTTTAAAAAGAAAACATGTCAATGAAAATATTATTATTGTTACTAATAGAACAATAAACAGAACATAAAATGGACGTATGTTGGATTTATATGACAATTAATATTTCGTTTGACAGGCGTCATTTTCACCCGCCACCCGCAATCCGCGCATCGCCTAGCGACGATCTTTTTAGACCGTGCCTCAACTAATGCATGGCCTTAATATTTAACATAAAATAGTGAAATATATTCGACAACTTTTCAATTAAACTTTGTAATTGTTGTAAAAGAATAATATCTTGCATTGTACATTTTATGATGGTTTATTTTTTGTTTAATATAATTATTATTATCTTATGGACTATCAATAAATACTAAACTAATAAGAGAAAAAAATAATACTAATGACCTTTTCTCTTTGAACAAAATGTTGTGCTGCTTATTTTTTTGTATCCTCATATTATGATTATATGATTATACCTGTATTATATATATATATATAAACTACCAAGTGAACGCTTTATTGTAAAAAAAATAATAATGAAAAAAATTTTGTTAAAAAATACTAATCATCCTGGAGAGATTTGCTTTTAAACAAATTTAAAGATTTCGTGATTTATTTGAATAAATTTAATGCAGCTTAGTTAATCCTAACGAGATTAAATATTTTTACCAAGCCGTTTAAGCTTTACGTGCAAACAAAAAAAATCTATCTATCTATTACATCATAGAATTTGTACTACAAGAGAAACTATGTGTAGTTAATGGTCCAGGGGCATATGCTATTTAATGGGTACCTATTATTTATTTATTTAAGAATGCAAAACATTGTGGACATAACAAATCTAAATTCAAGACGTACACAACATGAGATTTACATTATAAGTCAAACATTACCCTCACAAGAGAGAAGAGAATATAGAAAAAGAAATATATATATAATAACAATAATAATAACAAAAAAAAATAATCAAAACATACTTGTACAATTTAATATAGAAAAATATAATTTTTGAGAAAGAAAAATATACAATTTTATACAGAAAAATACAGTTTCAAAAATAAAATGTAAAGTACATCATTGAAAATGTCTATGTCTTTAGGGAGCGCATTTACTAGTCTTGCACCACTCGCTAATGGTGCCTGATAGGCTTGACACGAGGAAACGGTTCCAATCCAGAATAAATCATGACTGCGACCACGTAGGTAATTGACAGGCGCATGGAAATTCAAATTCATTAGGACACCAGGATTGGAAACCATCCCTCGCGATAACAGGCAAAAGTGTTTCAACAGCAGGAGAGACCGACGAGATTCAAGAGAGTGAAAAGTAAGCATGCTTTGTAGAAAGACAGTCGGAAAATAATCATCTGACGAATTATCGAAAGGAAAATAGTTAAATGTTTTAAAATAAAGACATCGAAGAAATTTCTTCTGGACGCGTTCTTTAATAAGCTTATAGGAAACCTCATAAGGACACCAGATAATCGACCCATATTCAAGAATGCTACGCACTAATGAGACGTAGAGTGTACGTAATACAATAGTATTCTTGAATGGTTTTTGGTTATTGGTTCCTAATCTTAACAAGTCAATTTTTTATGAACGGAATTTTAGAAACGTTGCTTTATCGTTGTTCAGCATCAGCTGGGGTCGATCCACTGCCACTCTTCTCGGTCACTAGTTCTTCTCTGTCATGTCGTTACATCCACAAACTTTCTGAGTTTGTCTATTCAGCCGATTTAATGGCGTTACTGTGTAGTCGTTTAATGGCCTCTGTAGGCTACCTTATTAAGAAAAATATTTTTTAATTGCATATTGACGTATTTATATAATTACTTTTTGCCATCGACAGATATTGTATATGTAGTAATGCATTATACAGATTACAAAGCAATCTGCAAAGGTTTAAAAAAATATACCACAGCGCGCCGAATTATGTCTTGACGTAAATAAATGTCGGATTATTTGTCAAGCAATTGCGATATTTTTTGGTATCCACTTTACGGCACGTAACCTCAGTCAGTCTATCGAATTGCATAAAATATGGTAGGGTTCTATCGCAGAGCGTAAAACCTTCTTGGATAATATTGTTGTCATGACTGCACTTTGTCCAAAATAATTAATAATTAGATAATTTAAAAGATATATATATATATATAAATATACTTATATTGTTTAAAAAAAAAATATTTAATGATTTTTGATGTGTATAAATGTTTTGAAAAATACGTAATTTAAATTCATCGCTCAATTTTATGTCGTGAGTGAGTTTTTGAAATTTCATCGTATCAGTTTCGTTATCATTTTAGTGAGTATTCATCAGTAGTAATATCGTATTGTCTTCTAATTTCCCGTAAGTATACCAGCTGACAAGTGTGTTCTTTTTCTTTGATATCCACAGCCTACCTATTTCCAAAAGTCACCCTTCGCCACTGCTGTGTATTATGTTATTCAAGACGTGACAGCCTAGTGATTCCTTGGTTGTACAAGTTAATTTATATTATATATTCTAGAAAATTTGAATTTTTACGCACCCGTCAATTACATGCGTGGTCGCAGCCATGACCTATTTTGGGTCAAAGCTGTTTCCTCGTGTCAGGCTCACCAGGCATCAATAGCGAGGGCTGTGCGGCTGGTCAATGCACTCTCTAGAGGTGTAGATATTTTTGGCGATCCATAATATATTCTGTTTTTTAAGTTCTATTGTATTTTCTTGAATTATTTTTGTTTTTTTAATTTTATTTTCTTTGTATAAAACTATTTTTGCTTTGTTTTTTTTTCTCTATCTTGTTTTTTCTCTAACTGATGACTTGTAATTTTTATTCTAAATGTCATGTTGTGAACGTCCTGAATTAATAATTTGTTATGTACTCAACGTGTATTTTTCAAATAAATAAATAAATAAATTATATTGTGAAATCAATTTGTGGATCTTATAATTTCTTGACTGTTTTTGTTTCTCATGGAATATTTCATTTCCAGGATACCCAATGACAATAGTGGGTTAGAAGTAGTTATATATTTAATTATTCCATAGTTCAATGTAAATAAAAGATACAAATACATAAATACTATAACTTTCATAATAATTAAAAGTTACTTAAAACTATACTGTGAACATCGTAATGTATAACTAAGTCAACATTAATAATGAGCTACGCCAAATATTCAAAGTATTCGATACGAAGCCTCCATTATACCTACGAATAGTCAACTTCACTAACGTAGATGCATGCTTCGTAGCACTACCTAAGCCGAGCGTAGACGTTTACTTTGTGAACGGAAACAGGCTGTTCTGTCGGTATTTATTATGCCTTAGTCGGATGTATTAATTAAATAATTTATTTATAGATGGCGTACGCATCTTATTTGCACGATTTATATAATAAACGTGAAGCGATTACCATGAAACAAGAAATTCTAGTAATATATAATAATGTCTTTCAACGGACTCGTTCCCTGTTTTGGCTGAGATCCTCCTTCTTGATCTGCATATTTATACAGGTACGCGGGCATCTACTATACTCCTCAACGGCGTTGGAGCAGATGTCTTTTAATTACTTTCATCTTATGCCGCTTTCTCACCTAGATAGTGAAAAACTATTCATTATAAAGCGGACTATCCGCTTAATGACGATGGATGTAGCGTTAAAGTCCTAGTAGAAAACATGGGATGCCTCCATCAAATGGCACACATAAATGTTTATTCTAAATGACAAATAGAGATAACCGCTTTGACTCCAGATCATTACACCAGTCAATTTTTGGCTGAATATGCTGGCAAGTTCTATAACAGGATTGGCGAACCTTTTTACGTATAAAATTTCCCAAATATAAATTTTTCCGGCTGACATGCCGAGCAGTTACACCAAAAAATAAAATTCAAACATTCTATTTAAAAATTGACGATGTTCTAGATACCAATCATAGAATATAGCATACAGATTGTTCGCTTTTTTCAATTACGCCATACATTTCGGTCCACCAATTTTGAAACTGTCTGCCAGAATTACTACTATTAGCTTCACCAAGGTTTTGTTCCTTATTTGGTGCAGTAATTTTTGGTTGATTTTTTTTGTTAATGCATTATTAGGTTGGTTATTTACGCACAAATTACGCCTGAATTGCTTGGATCAGATGAGGCATTCACTCGCTACAGCGGTCTCAAGCATTGTAAATCGATCAAAATTAGAGGCATTCACCACCGCTTGATGAGGTCAGTGCGATAATATTATATATGACTTATAAAGTCTAAAGACCGACTTATGCAATAATATATTTAAATTAAACGTAATGCTTAATCTTGAAGAGTATTTGCCTGCTATATTTTATACAATGCGATCTGTCATTTAATATATGTTTTATTCTGTCTTTAAACGCGTGCCATAGGTTCGCCACCAATGCTCGATGAACTTGGTCTTGTTACCCGTTCAACATGTCCATGTGGCGGAGAAATACAGGATGCAAACCACATCCTCTGGGAATGTCCTGAAATGTGTAAGGAAGGGGAAAACTATTTAAGACAATTCAATTATCTGTTGAGTCTATCGGACCGTTTGACCTAGTCACCACATAGGCTAATTTTATTTCATTTAGAAAATTAACAGCATCATATTGCCAACATGAAGATCTCTTCACTTACAAAACATTTTTTTTTCAGTTTTGTATTAGCTTTTGTTACTTATTACAATTTTTAATTTTGCCACTACGTGCTACTTTCTCCCATGAGTACTATTAACTTAAAGTCATGTAAAATCAGTTAAAGCAGATTTTTGAGTGCATGGCGATATCAGTCTTGGGTAACTGGTCCTGAGACATTCTCAGTCATAAAAAAATGATGCTTCACATCCATACGTAGGGTCTCGTCATCGTCCGATTAAGACCGGGTGTGGTTTGGTAGGCGCATTAACTTCAATGTGCTTAAATGTGTAAATAAGCATCAAAATAAATATGTGTAGTTGGATACGACCGTGACTAAAGTAGTTATTTTCAATTACTTATTGCTTCACTTCCTCGAAATGAAATCATAAAAAGTTTTCTGCCGTTCACCGTAAAGCACCATAAAGTCATATTGGCAACAGTCTACATTGAAACTTGCAAGCGCTACGACTGGTCAACTGGCGAAGTAAAGCAGAGGACCAACCATATTGAATTAGTTTGATTAGTTAGGCAGTAGCCTAAGGTTAGCAGCCTATAGTTTAGTAGCCTATAGGTTACTAAATCATCATAATCGGCCTGAATCTATTCACTGCTGGATGAAAACTTCTCTAAGTTGATTCCATTTCTCTTGGTCCTGTGCGTTGCGTTGCTACGTACTTCAGCAGAACTTAACCATTTCATCGATCCTGCGGCCTCTAGATCTACCGGTTGTACCTCGTGGGTACCACCATATCCGGAAATTTGTACGTAAACAGTTCACTGCATGACACTTATTCGTGCGCCGCAGTACGTGAAACATGAGTTCGTGTAACATTTAATCAAATGACGAGTTCTTCGTTGAACATTTCGCCGTGGAGTATATTTGTACGTATGCTACAACATGTGGCAATTTTTATGAGATGTCTTTACTAGGTTAGGTTAGGGTTAATCTAATTGGAACAGTACTATTTGCAAACTATTGCCGCATTTTGTAAGATACGTACAAATGTATTCCACGATGAAATGTTCAACGAAGAACTTGTCATTTGATAAAATGCTATACGAACTCATGTTTCACGTACTGCGACGCACGAATAAGTATCTCACGATGAACTGCATACGTACAACTTACATGTAACCTAGTTTAGTAGCCTATAGGTTGCTAAATCATCATAATCGGCCTGAATCTATTCACTGCTGGATGAAAACTTCTCTAAGTTGATTCCATTTCTCTTGGTCCTGTGCGTTGCGTTGCTACGTACTTCCGCATAAATGAACCATTTCATCGATCCTGCGGCCTCTAGGTCTATCTTGCGGCCGTTTTGTACCTCTTGGGTACCACTGGATGACTAAATTTGTCCAGCTAAATACACTATTGCTTCTCTGCACTTTGATTATTGGGCCTCTCGGTCTGTTGAAATCAATGAAATTATTAATATACAACGCACTCAATACAGTAGCTAGCAAGTAAATTCGCGCATAGCGACGTTTGAACATGTATAGGTAGACGTCACGTAATTTCCATTATGCGATATCACGCATCGGGTATTTATAGCAATATGACCTTTATTGTAATGGCGTTAGAACAGTGTTTCTAGTTTCAATGTTCATTTGAGCGAACCCGTTCGAACTGAACTACTCGGCAGACTCGACAAAAAGCATCGGGAATTTATAGCAATATCACCTTTATTGTAATGGCGTTAGAACAGATTATGCCATTCGGCAGACCCGACAAAAAAGTGAGTGTCATTTTTTTCCAGATGCTTCGTCCATATTAATTTCATTGAATGTAGTAGTGTTATAAAGAAAAGAAAAATCAATGAAAGCATTTTTTAAAAAGTCATTCTATTGTAATCTCACAAGTTGTCATTTACGCCCTTTTGATCTAGCAGTCTCAATGTTACAACAAAATTCACTTTGATAATTTCTAGTAATATAATATTTAGTAGTGTTTAGGGGATTATAGGCTATGTAGTTTAGACGTGGTGTAGTGTATACCCTGACCTTTGAAGTGTTAATACAAAACACGTACGAATATACTTATCTCATTATCCAAATAAGCGCCCCCTCTTATTTCCTACGCGAAATTCTCCCTTACTGCTTTCTATGCGATTGTTAGGAATGACGAAAATTTGCATGTATCAGTGATTGCCAAGTGAGCCCAATAATTATAATAATAAAATAAACTAAAAAAAATAATTGTAGACGTGAAATATTGCTATATTGAATGTAGGTATTTTTGAGAGTATTTTTTAAGCCATAGAAGAAACTTTATAAAACATTGATGGGAAAAATATTTATTTTTGATAAGCGCAAGGTGAAATAGATACCTATAATCAATGTTCGCTGTAAGGTGTCCGCACACATGTTTTCCTCCCCCGCACAGGCCTCACACAAAAATATTGTAAAATTTGCCAGATTTTAGTAATAACTACAGGTGTGTTCGGTGTACATAACAAACAATTCAAGTGAAAAATACGATTGGTTGCACAGTTACATAATAGTATATAGGACAATTATGCTTATTAATATATACATAATTATTAGAGAAAACTTATCCCCTGAAAATGTCAAAAAAGAGTGGATGTGATATTTTAAATGCGATAATTAAGAAGAAATCCTGCGATAAATTTAAATTGGAATGGCTTTCTGAAATCATCGAAACAGAAATACCTTCTTTAATGCATTCGCAAAAAGTAAGAATAATTTGTGATAATATACTAACTTGTTCATTCGGAAATAGATGATTGGGTCAAATGAATCATTTGCAAGGAGAATTCACGTCTGGAAAGAAATGGATTAAATGGAGGTTGTATCTTTTAAAAATGCATTTATTCAACAAGTACACCGGGATGCTATCACGAAATTGAAAATTTTGAAAACAGGTGGACTTTTGAAAATAATGACGGAAACACCCGAAGAAAGGAAGAATAGGATTGAGATCGCTGAGCGCATAAAATCTGGTTGCGATCTAGTCAGTGATAATTGATTACAAGTTAATTGAAGTACAAGATATTCATAATCATGTATCTAAATACACAGATATTCCTGAAATCTGGCGAAGTAAAAATTATGCG